>CM069078.1:28507921-29130421 GCA_035578085.1 Solanum pinnatisectum | reverse complement strand
ACCTCATATAGAAACATTTCGATCTCATACAACTACACTTTCAAATGTGGCCTTTGCTTCCTTATTGCCCACAATTTTAAAGTGTTGTCTTTTCTATCTTATGTATGACAACACTTTGAAGTGTAGTCTTTGCCCATGTGCATACCACAATTTACATGGAATATGCTACACAATTAGATTATCTAATAATTAATTCAAATATATAGATTTGCAATGATAATATGTCTTGTGTACAGACACATACTTATAAAGCAATATTCTAGCAATGAATATATTTCACAAAATTAGATATAAGTTGTAACACCTTGAAAATCAAACTTAGAAGTTACAGCAGAAAAACACCAAAAAATAGTGGACCACGGCAGGGTTCACGGATCGTGAAAGGAACCACGATTCGTCGACCTGCCCATGGTTCACACCCCAGAGGTGGTGGACCACAAAGCCCTTCACGGGCTATGGACCATCTCATGAGCCGTGGAAAGGCTCGTGAGGGTGAGGCAGAACCTCCCAAGCTCTGGCGTCAGAAAATGGAGCCCTCTACGGGCGGTGGTCTTGATGACGGGACATGGGAGGGTCTGTGGACCTGAGCCACCAGACCCCAGCCCAAGTAAAGAACCACGTTGACCTTTACGATCCGTGGTCCTTCACACGGGCCTTGGTAGGGCTCGTGGTTGGACCATCCAGAACCAGCAGCCACTGGACCAAAGATCATGACCCACTTGACGGTCCGTGGTCCCTTTGACAGTCTGTCATAGGGCCCTTGGTCAGCGTCGCCAGATTTTAAGTCAGGGGTTGCTTGATCTTTTTCCCTATGCGTTGGACACCTAAACTACGTCATTTAACCCCTAAACTACGTAGTTTTAGTCAGTTTAAGCCTATTAACTTAATCAGAACCTACCCTTATCGATATTTCACAAAAAATTCATCGATCTTAGAGCAAAACAAGAGAGAAAAGTCGAGCAGCCCTCTCCAAGAATGCAGCAGGTTTCCTTCAGTTTCAACCCCAAAATCAAAAGATTTCTCCGTGAAATTTGTCACCAGGTATGTGGGATTTCACTAGTGGGTTCCTTTCATCCTTTAGGTCTCTAGAATTCAGTTAGAATCTTGACTCCCTATGTATTGTTTAGACTTAGGGTTTCTAGAAATTTAGATAAATTGTTGTGATTTGGCAGTTATGGTATTCCAAATCATATTATCATGTTTTCGTGACATTGTGCTTAGCTTTTTGCATGAAACTCATAACCCTAGTGGTGTAGATTCATTTAGTTCATGAATTACACTAGCTAGGTCACATACACATATATACAAGCCTCATATATTGAATGTTTCATTACCAGTACTAAAATGTTGCATTCTCAGTATGTCAAAATATTGAGCTATCCAATATAATTCAGTTATGTTGTTTATTTAGATTAGTAGTTGGGAGTAGGCTTAGACCGAGTGGACTAGGGTTTAGCATACCCGTATAGTCCTAGAACTAGATGCCCCGTATGTAAATAAGTCCTCTCTGTGGGCATTATATTTAGTGATCTTGCAAGTCATGACTTTATAGAATTGGCAAGCTATATTAGGTCCTTTCGATGGGTCGTATACATCAGAATCCACATTTAGCTCACGTGATTGTATGTCGGTTATTAGTAGCCCCCACAGTCAGACTTTAATGCATTGGACCAGGTTTTCAGTGATATTTTAGTATTCGGTCTTAGCATGTTATGTACTTGGTCATTGAATCCATTTCAACTCATTCGCAGTATGTTTTTAGTATTTTTCAAGTATCTCCAGATTATATTATTGCTTAGTATGTTTTGTTCAGCTTTATCCTATCCTACATGCTCAGGATACATGCTCAGTACATTCCAAGTACTGACGCATACTCTGCGCTACATGTTTCATGATGTAACTTCATGTACTCAGCATCAGGTCACGCGTAGATCGACTCCCGATCTCCATTTTCAACAACTTTAGTGGTGAGTCCTCACATTTCGAGGACAATAGACATGTTTCTATATTTAGCCTTTTCATTTCAGTTTTCAGCATTTTCTAGAGTTAGCTGGGGGCATGTCCAGTAGCTTTAGTCAGTAAAGGTTTCTTTTCAGACATAGTTTAGTTTCAACTTTAGAATTGAGTTTAATCTTTCATCTGTATTGAACTCATAAGTATATTATTTATTTTGAACAACTTTTGGTATTCCCCACTATTAAGTTTTATCATGATTTAGCTTCCGCATCAATTTTAATTGTTATAGAATATTCAGTATGCATATGGTATGTCAGTTCAGGGTTAACTTGGGGTCACTCGTGATCCTAGGTTCTGTGTTAGTCAAGGGGGTAGCCTCAGGGTGTAACAAATTTGGTATTAGAGCCTTAGGTTCAAGAGTCCTAGGATGTTTGAAAAGCCGCACTAAGTAGAGTCATTTTCATGGGTGTGAAGTGCACCACATCTAATGAGAGTGAGGCTATGAAGTATTTTAGGAAAAATTTTAATTTCTTTCTATTATTATCGTGTGTGGGTATGATCTCCTTCGTAATTCATCATTATGTGTTTCAGATCATGCTTCCACGTAGAGATAATGCAAGGAACGCTAACGCAGCCCCTCCAATCCCAGATCATGATGTTTCGAGCGCAAAGTTTTGGAATGCGATTCAGCTTTTGGCTCAGAGCATAGCAAAATAGAACAATCAGCAGGTCCCAATTCCTACCAGTGCTAGTAACCGGTCAGATATTTTCTAGTAAGTGGACAATATGCCCAATCTACATCACAAAATGTTGTGATCTTTCCATTAGTATTACTCGACAGTAATAGACCTTGACCAGGCAATTTTTTTAAGATACTTGATGACCCTCAATGCAGTATCCATATACGCCTTTTAGGTTGTTGGAGAAATTGACAGAGACTTTGAGCACTATAAGAAATATATGGTCTTGTCATGTTAAGATAAAACAGTTTCCAAATAATATTTTGATACATAATTTGATCTACTAAAGGATTTTCTGGTATACCTTGCTTAACATGTTCATCATACTATCTTGAGGTAAGCTTAACATTACACTCAATAGGAGTACTTGCTAGTTTAGATGCAGAGAATCCAACTTCTGCTACAAGTTCCATAGTGTATTTCCTTTTTTTGATCTTGTGAACTCGATTCCCAAAAAATACTTTAGCTCTCCTAAGTCTTTTATCTTAAAAACACTTAGTAATGCTCTCTTTGCACCTTCAACAAGCTTGAAGCTACTACTTATGATAATCATATCATCAACATACACAAGTATAATAGTTATCCCTTCACTATTTCTCCTAATAAACAAGGAATAGTCATGTTGACTTTGTTGAAAGTTGAGATTGATAAGGGCTACAGTGAGCTTGTGATTCCACTATCTTGGGGCCTATTTTAACCCATAGAGGGATTTGATCAGTCTACATACCTTATGCCCTTTGACTGGAAAACCCTTGCGGCAGAGTCATATAAATCTCATCCTCCAAATTACCTTATAAAGATGCATTGAACACATCCATTTGATGAGTATGCCAGCTTCTTGCTGCCATAATGGATAGTATAGTCCTAATTGTTACCATTTTCACTACAGGAGAGAGAGTTTCTTTGTAATCTACTCCCTCCTTTTGACTATACCCTTTTGATACAAGTCTTACCTTAAATCTTTCCACTTAACCTGTAGATTTATACTTAAATATTGTATATCCACCCGCAGCCTATAGCCTTCTTTCCAGCTGGTAAGTTTGTAACAGTCCAAGTCTTATTATCCTCCAATGCTTGTATCTCAGATTTCATTGCCTCTACCCACCTTTGATCTTTTATAGCTTCATAATATGTGGTAGGTTCTTGCAGAACATAGATAGCAACTAAATAAGATTGATAAGCATGAGATAAATGATCATATATAAGGAATTTTTTTTATTAATATTAAGTAAAACAAAATCTTTATCTCAACATACTTCATTGGATGGTGATTGGACTGTATAAGTATTAGATGTACATTGTTCGAGTATGATACATTACTAAATAATTCATTGAGTCGATATCAATATATTTTATATTTGGATGGATCATACAGTAGACTTTTGTATACAACATTACAAGATAAGACATGAAATCAATGTTAATATACTTCATTTTGAGTAGATCATGTAGGGGATTCAATCTATTACATTACTAGATGAAACATTGAGTTAATGTTGATATATTTTATGCTTAGATTGATTAATAAGTGAACTCGGTGTATTGCAATACTAGATGAGACATGTAATTGTCAATGTATTACATGTTTGGATAGATCATGCAGTGGGATCACTTAATTGTATTATTGTGATAAAGCACAAGTACCCCTAGGCTATGATCGAAATCCTAGAGATGCATCTTAACTAAACTAAGGTCTTATTACACCTACCCCCCCTGCCCCCTATGAACCCATTTTTCTTTTATAATTATGTACACCTTTTGGCTTACATTCCATCCAAACATCTATCATGTGCCTCAACTACGTGGAGTCACAAAGTGTGCCACGTAAGCCAAAAGGTGTACAAAATTACAAAAAAAAAAAAAAAAGAGTTCGGGGTAATAGGACCTTAGTTTAGTTAAGGAGTATTATTGAGATTCCAGTCATAGTTTAGGAGGTTGTGCCTTATCCTTATATTATTAGATATATAATGAAATTAATGTCAATATATTTTACGATTGAGTCATTCATGAAGAGGCCTTATACTATTACATTATTGGATGAGTCAAATCAATTTTAATGCACCTTGTGATTGGGTGGATCATTAAGTGGAATCATCCTATTACATTACTAGATGAGACATATAATTTATGTTAATGCATTCCTTACTTGGGTGGATCATGAAGTCGACTCAAACTACTACATTGTTGTATGAGTCATTGAATCAATGTCATTGTATTTCATGCTTGACATACCCAAGAATGCAATACATTGACACTGATTGTATATCTCATATAATAGTATACTTTATTGAATCCATTTCACTATCCATCCAAGTATGAAATACATTTACATTGATTAATAAACTAATAAAGACCATATCTACGTTTATCATATATCAATCGCTAGCTACTTACAAATTTATCTTAAATATAATAAAATATTATAATATATTGATTGATATAGGCTTAGAAAATATAACAAGCTTTTATCTTCATAAAACTAAAAATTCGTAATCCTTTGGATAAACAACAATCTTCTACATAATAATCCAACAAAGCAAGTATGTGGTCTATGATTTCATGTCCCTCTAGGTATTCAACATTCTCTTGATAATCATCATTCATTTGCGATAAAAACTCGTATATCATGATCATTTGATATTATTTCATAATTTTTTTCCTACAATGTAATTGATACATTCTAGAACCGGAATTCTTATAACATCAATATAAATATCTTCTACCAAAACAAGTTTTGATCCCCAACTAGATTTCCCTCCAAGTATTTTGTACCCTTTATTTTTTAAATACTATCTTTTTAATTCATATATTCTTCAACATTGTACTCACAATTCACTTCTAAATTATCATTATTCACATCATAACCCAACATAGAAAGTATGAAAACAAAAACACTCAAGAAACTGTTTTAAAGAATAATATACCTTAACACTCTTTAGCCTTTGTGAAATGTGTGTCCTTAGGTGAATGCATGAACCTAGAGAGAAAACTTTCAACAAATGGAATGCCAGGTCTGTTTTCGGTTAGATATAGAAGACTACCAATTAAGCTACTATACATACTATCATTCACTTTTTCAGAATCCTCATCCTTGCCCAGCATCACAACAATAGAGATTAGAGTACTCACAGGTTTGCAGTCTTGCATTTTGAACCTGTTTAGAATATCTAAAATGTACTTCTGCTGGCATATGAAAATTCCATCACTGGACTGCAACACTTCCATTCCTAGGAAGTACTTCATGACTCCAAGATCAATCATTTCAAAGATTTTCTCTATTTCATCCTTGAACATTTGGATTAGTTCAATTTTGCTGCATGTCACAAGCATGTCATCCACATAAATTGAGGCAATTAAGGACTCACCTGCAGTGACTTTCTCATACAAAGTAGCTTCACTTTGACTTCTACTAAAGCCAAGTTGGATGAGATAATGATTGTCCATCCTCTCATACCATCACCTTGGGGCTTATTTTAGGCCATAAAAGGCCTTTGTTAACAGATAAAATTGAACCTCTTTTCCATGAATTGAGAAACCTCGGGTTTTTCTACATAGATCTCTTCAACAAGCAAACCATTCAAAAAAGTTTATTTGACATCAAGCTGATAAATCTGCTAGGAACTATGAGTTGCAAATGCAAGAATAAACTAGATTGTGTCATACCTTGCTACAAGAGCAAATGTTTCCTAGTAATATGTACCATATTGTTGTGCGTATCCCTGCACCACTAAACTAACCTTATGTTTGCAAATTGTTCCACGGGATTGAGTTTTATCTCGAAAATCCATTTTACACCAATCACCTTGCGATTTCTAGGTCTGTCAACAAGCTACTAGGTTCCATTCTTCTAGATCATGTCTAGTTCATCTTGCATAGATCTCCTCCATGTATGAGAGTCTTGTACTTTAGCATAGCTTGTTGGATTAGAGGTAACCAAATCACATCGCTGGTAGATATCTTTTAAGGTTCGAGTTCCCCTCACTGGTAAATCATCCACTAGTTCATCTTCTGGAAGTTGAGGCTGCTCTTTTGAAAATAAATCAGAATAAGAGGTCTTTTAATTTTTCCAGTCCCAACCAGGTGCTTCATCAAACTTCACTTATCGGCCAAGAATTAGTTTTTCTATTTTCAAATAGAAAATCATATATCCTTTGGACGAACTATAGCCCATAAATATGCCCTTATGAGCCTTATTGTCTAGCTTATTCCTCTTTGTTTCTAGAACTAGATAATAACATATACACCCAAAGATTCTAAGATGGTGTACTTATGGTTTGTTCCCACACCAAGTTTCATATGGAGTTATGTCATGCAAGGCTTTAGTAGGCAACCTGTTCATCAAATATACAGAGGTATTGACTACCTCCACCCAATACTGAATTGGGATCTTTCTTTTGAGCAAAAGACATCTAGTCATCTCCATTACTGTCTTGTTCTTCCTTTCATACATGCCATTTTGTTGTGGAGTGTATGGTAATATCAATTGGCGTTCAATACCTGTGCTATTACAAAACTTTAAAAACTGAGAAGAAGTATATTCTCCTCCATTGTCAGACCTTAAAGCGTTAATACTAAGATTACATTTATTTTCTACTAAAGTTTAAATTGTTTAAAGAGGAGAAAGTATTTGTTACCACTCAATGAATCTGTTTTCATTGGGCCGCAAATATCCATATGAATGAGCTGATGTTTCTGGTTAGCTCTCCATACTAGATTTGCTTGAAATGCCAATTTGGTTTGCTTTCCCTATTGGCAAGTTCACAAATAGCATTAGAAAGAAATTCAGACATATTTTCCACTACTGCCTTTTTTACATCTCTGCGATGCTTCTCATATTGAAGTGACCAAACCTTTTATGCCATAAGTTTGTACATGTTTATGAAGTAATAGTGTAAGCATGCTCAATTATTTTCTCTCAATCAACTGAAAACATTTTGTTGCTCATCTTGACATAAAATAATTCTACTCCAAAAGAGTCAGAAACAACACATTCACGATTCGTAAAATATAGAAAATAATTATTTTCAAGCATTTGTCCAACACTCAACAAATTTTGACTCATATCAGGCGTGTATAAAACTTTAGAAATAGTTTTGATGTCTGATATTGTTGACATAGACATTGTACCCCTGCCTTTGACTTCTATTGCCTCATTGTTTCCTACTTTTACTTTATATTTGTAAGTATCGTCAAGGAATTTGAATAGTTCAGCATCATTACACAAGTGATGTGTGCAACCACTATCAAGAAGACAAGAATCAGAGGATTCATTAATTGAAAAGTATGAAAATGCAAAGAATTGCTCGTCATGTGCATCTGCAACTTTTGCTGCTTATGCTTGCAAAGCTTCAGAGTCCATTGCTTTTGATCTGCAGACCTTGGATATGCGCCATGTCTGCTTGCAGTTTCCACATATTAGATTGACTCTCCACCAACAGTACTTCTCCAGATGTGTAGTTCTTTTACAATCTTTGCACGAAGGGAACTTCTTCACATCTCCACTATTGTTTCCTCCATCATGCTTGCCCTTATTCTTTTGGCTGAACTTTTGCTTTTTTTTACTGGAAATTTTCTTTTGTATAGAGAAAGCTCCTTTAGTGAACTTGTCCCGTCTCATAGTCCTTCTTTGCTCTTATGCTTGAAGAGCACTCATTAGTTCACCTAATGAAAGTTTGCCCTAGTCTTTCGATTCTTCAAGAGAGGAAATCTTAGATTCAAACCTCTCAGGAAGAGTCACAAGAAATTTCTCCATGATTTGTTTTTTTGTAAATTCTTCACCAAGAAGTCTAATTTTATTAACAATTAAGGAGATTTGATAAGCATACTTACTAATTGTTTCACCTTCCTGCATATTCAAGGACTCAAACTCCCTCTAGGTTCAACACTTGCATTTGACATGTTCTATCATTGTCTTGTTATTCTTCTTTCAACCTAAGCCTCTTTTGCTGTTTTACAAGTCATGATTATGTAAAACACAGAATCTGCCACAATATTCTACATAAGCGACCTGGCTTAAGATTTATTTACCTTCTCTTTGTTGTTAGATTTGATCTGAGTCAAGGTAGGATTTGGTGGTAGAGCATCAAGTGGTTTAACTTAAGTTTTTGAAATTTATGCAATAAACTGAGTAATAACATAATAATCTGATTTGGAACATATACGTAAGTAATTCGTGATAATCTACTGAAATTCGAGAAACCCTAAGTTTATTCATAATAAGGAAATCAAGAAAGGGACTAAATTCTAGGGACCTAATGGATGAAAGGAATCCACTAGTGAAATCTCAAATACCTGGTGACGAATGCCACAGAGAAATATTTTGATTTCGGGGTTGGAATTGATGGAGTCTTATTGCATTCTTGAACTAGGGTTCTTAACCTTTTCTCTTCTCTCATACTCTAATTTCTCTATGTTTCATTAATGAAATTGACTTAGGTAAGTTTTAGTTATGTTTCTAGGCTAAAACTGACAAAAACCATGTAATTTAGGGTAAAAATGATGAGGTTTAGGGGTCCAACGAAATAGGAAAAGACCAAAAGACCTCCAACTTAACTGCTGTCGGAGTGACCGACGGATGGGACTGATAGACCGTGAGTCGACTGACGGTCCGTACTGGTCAACTGTCGTTCACGACTGAAGGCTGAAATCTGAAGTGTGAAACTAAAAGTTGGCTGGCCTATCGACGATCTGACTGACAGGTCGTGAGTCGACTGACTGTCCGTACTGGTCAACCACCGCTCACAATTGAAGGCTAAAATCTGAAGTGTGAAACTGAAAGTTGGCTGGCCCATCGACGGAGCTGATTGACGATCCGTAGGTGCCTTTCGTCGGTGGCACCTACAACTTCTGAAAATCTAGAATTTTTTTCCTTTCTCAAATTTGGGGTGTTACATTCATTCATCCTTGAATGAAGACTAAACAAGCTGATATGGAGGGAGAGAGCTGCAAACCCTATCACGAAACACTAGAAACTGATTTATGACTGAACTAAGTTCCAAGAACATGCAAATACGATGAAAATGCAGGTATAAAGTGAATGAACATGAAACTAAGACTAAATTCACGTATGAATGACTAAAAAACTGAAGAGGAACTATAACCTCAACCTGGAGTGGAATCGGAAGGAAATAGGTGAGGATACTTGGCCATCATGGCTGCCTCCGCTTCCCAAGTAGCTCCTTCTATGGACTGACTCCTCCACAAAACCTTTACTGAAGCAGCTTCCTTGTTTCTCAACCTTCCAACATGACGATCAAGGTTTTGAACTCATACCTCTTCATAAGTGAGACTATCCTTCATAGCCACACTTTCTAAAGGAACAATGGATGTTGGACCACCCACACACTTCTTCAACAACGAAATGTGGAAAATCGGATGCACTACTGCTAGTTCTGTTGGCAACTCTAACTCATAAGCCACATCACCAATCCTTTTCAAGATCTTGTAAGGGCCTTCATATCTAGGACTGAGCTTCCCCTTATTGCCAAATCTCATCACCCCTTTCATAGGTGACACTTTCAGGAAAACCCAATCATCAACTTGGAACTCTAATTCCTTTTTCCTTACATCTACATAGGATTTCTGGCGACTCTTGGCTATCTTAAGTCTATCTCCAATGAGTTTCACCTTCTACATAGCTTCAAGAACTGAATCTGGTCCTATCACGACTCTGCTCCCATACAATGCCTCATAAATGGGCATTTGAAAGTTGGAATAGTAACTATTATTATAGGTGAACTCTATAAGAGGAAGGTGATCATCCCAACTCCCCTTGAAATCGATCACACAAGCTCTCAACATGTCCTCTAATGTATGAATGGTATGCTCTGCCTGGTCATCCGTTTGTGGATGAAATGTTGTGCTAAGGTTAACCTAAGTACCAAGACCTTTCTGAAATGACTTCCAGAAATGAGAGGTAAATTGAGGACCTCTATCTGAAATGATAGAAAGGAACCCCATGAAACCTCACAATCTCATTAATGTAAAGCTTGGCGTAGTCCTTTGCCAAATCTGTAGTCTTGACCGCCAAAAAGTGAGAAAACTTTGTGACACTGTCAACTACCACCTAAATGGAGTCATGCTGTCTATGGTACGAGGTAATCTTGTAATGAAATACATGTTGATCACTTCCCACTTCCAAGTAGGAATGTTGATCTCTTGAGTCATACCTCATTGTTTCTGATGTTCTACCTTCACTTGCTGATAATTGGGGCACTTAGCCACAAAATCTGCTATATCTCCTTTCATACCATTCCACCAATAGAATCCCTAATGATCGTGGTACATCTTAGTGGCGCCTGGATGAATAGAATACTTGGAATTATAGGCTTCTTCAAGAATATGTTGTCTCAACTCGCTCACATTAGGAACACATAGTCGACCCTGATAATGAAGCATACCATCTCCCCCTTGGGAGAATACCCCAACCCTCTATTGATGGACTGCACCCTTGAGTTCGAGCAATATTGGATCACTGTCTTGCTTTTTCTTAACTCCACTACCAATGAAGATTCTGATCCGTTCTGAACTGTCACACCACCATCTGATATGCTCATGAGACGAACTCCTAGGCGAGGAAGTCTATGAACATCTTTTGCTAGCTCCTTTCTTTCTTCCTCAACATGTGCTACATGACCCATATATAGTCTATTAAGAGCATCTGCTACTACATTGGCCTTACCACAATGGTAATGCACACTCATATTATAATCCTTGAGGAACTCAAGCCATCTCCTCTAGAGAAGATTCATTTCTTTCTGAGTGAACACATACTGAAGGCTCTTATGGTCTGTGAATACATCCACGTGAACACCATACAAGTAATGTCTTTAACTCTTCATTGCAAACACCACTGCGGCTAGCTTGAGGTCATGAGTCGGATAGTTCTTCTCATGTACC
This sequence comes from Solanum pinnatisectum, assembly GCA_035578085.1. NCBI lineage: Eukaryota > Viridiplantae > Streptophyta > Magnoliopsida > Solanales > Solanaceae > Solanum > Solanum pinnatisectum. The sequence continues at coordinate 29,118,827 of CM069078.1, read as the reverse complement.
TAAAGTTGTCTAGAAGCATAAGCTATAACCTTACTTCGCTGCATTAACACACAACCTAGGCCGACTCTGGATGCATCACAATAGATAACATAATCGTCCGAACCCAATCATCTGACCATTGAAACTTGGCTTTCTTCTGAGTCAACTTAGTCAATGGAGAGGCTATGGACGAAAATCCTTCCAAAATCCTTCTGTAATAGCCCGCCAACCCTATGAAACTTCTGATATCTATAGGAGAGATAGGTTTGGGCAATTGTTTCACTGAGACTATTTTCTAAGAATCTACTTGAATCCCTACGCTAGACATAATATGCCCAAGGAAAGCAGCTGACTGCAACCAAAATTTGTACTTACTGAACTTAGCAAATAACTGGCGATCTTTGAGAGTTTGCAGAACAACCCTCAAATTATTCGCATGTTCTTCCTCATTCCTAGAGAAAATAAGGATAGCATCAATGAAGACGATATCGAACAAGTCCAAATACTGTTTGAATACCTTGTTCATTAAATCCATGAAAGCTGTAGGAGCATTGGTTAGTCCAAATGACATTACTCAAAATTTATAATGACCATACCGAGTTCTGAAGGTTGTTTTCAGTATGGCACTATCTCTGACTCTGAGCTAATGTTAACCGGATCTGAGGTCTATCTTAGAGAAATGACTAGCACCCTAAAGTTGGTCAAACAAGTCATCAATTCAGGGGTTGGGATACTTATTCTTGATTGTGACCTTGTTCCACTGCCTATAGTCAATGTACATTTTGAGAGAACCGTCTTTCTTCTTTACGTACAACACTGGTGCACCCCATAAGGAAATACTAGGCTTGATGAAGTCCTTATCTAGAAGGTCTTTCAACTGCGCTTTCAATTCCTTAAGCTTAGCTAAAGCCATTCTGTAAGGACTAATACAAATAGGCTGGGTATCTGGATGGTGATCAATTCCAAAGTTGATTTCCCTTTCAGGTGGAACTCCGGGAAGATCTTCTGGAAACACTTCTGGGAACTCATTTACTACAGGAACTGACTTAGAAGTTTGGGTTTTAGAGCTTGAATCCTTAACCCGAACTAGATGATAGAGATAACCTTTAGAGATCATCTTTCTGGCCTTAAGGTAAGAAATGAATCGACCTAGAGGCACTAAGCTACTACCCTTCCATTCTAATACTGGTTCGTCTGGGACTGAAAATAAACAATCCTAGTTCTACAATTGACTGAGGCATAACAAGAATGTAACCAATCCATTCCTAGAATGATATCAAAGTCTACCATTTCTAACTCTACAATATATGCTGAGGTGACTTTCTGGGAGATTGTGATAGGGAAATTTTTGTATACCTATCTAGCTATAATTGGGTCACCGACTGGAGTAGAGACTGAGAAGGGTTCTAAAAGAGTTTCTGGACTAACAATGAAGTTTACTGCTATATAAGGAGTTACAAAAGACAAAGTAGCCCCTGTTGTCTTTTCACTGAGTGAACCATATGTGAGCCACATCCTTAAGCTGGTAGGATGCTAATTCTGCCCTATCACTACTAGTCACTGTCATCACTCCAAAGATTTTCTTAACCTTATTAATGAAATTCTATGGGTCCTCACCAACTTGCGACCCTAAAAACTCAGGTGGATTCATCCTAACAAAATCTTGAACTCTAGCTGCCACTCACCTACCATTTCTATTAGTAGGAACTAGAACCTGCTGATTTTTCTTCTTAGTCATTCTCTGAGCCAAAAGCTAAATTAACATTCCAAAACACTTCATTCGAAACTTCTTGGTCTTGGACTAAAGGAACTGCATTAGCATCGCGTGCATTAGCATTTCTTGTGTAAGCTTTACAAGGAGGCATGATCTTAAGCGCGTAACGATAAATTACAAAGGAGATCATACCAACGCACGATAAGAATATCAAGAAAGTGAAGTTTTCCTAAAACACTTTATAGTCTTCCTCTCATTAGATGTGGTGCACTTCACACCTATGAAAAGGACTCTACTTAGTGTGGATTTTTAGACATCCTAGGACTCTTAAATCTAGTGCTTTGATACCAAGTTTGTCACGCCCCGAGCTACCCCGAGACGCGGACACGGGACCTAGGATCACAAGTGACCCCAAGTTAACCCTGCTTGCATAAACTGAGTATACTATGATAACAAAACTAATGCGAAAGCTTAAAACATTAAATGAACTGAAATGATGGGGAAATACCCATATACTAAATCTGAAATATATGAAAACTGATGAGTACAATACAAAGGATATCAACTCAAAACACTAAGTTGAATCTAACTATGTCTGAAAATATACCCTCTACTGACTAGATGTGCTGGGACAGGGGGCTAAGTGTAGCAAAACTGAAACTATAGACTAAAATTACTGAAAAGAAACTCATGACTATTGTCCTCAGAGAATGAGGACTCACCACTGATACCGCTAAGCCGAAGATTGGGAACCGATCTATCCGCGATCTGGATGCTAAGAACCTGAACCTACATCACGAGAAGATGTAGCGCAGAGTATGCGTCAGTACTTGAAGGTACTGAGCATGCAGGATAGATTAAAGCTGAATAAAGCATATAACTAAACAAGCAATTCAGAAAGTGCATGATCTGAACATTATATCGATATTGAATGCTAAGCTAACTAGATGCAATGACCAAATTTATAACATGCTAAGACTGAATACAAACTGAACTGTAAATGTTGTCAATGCAATAGAATCTGACTAAACTGTGGGAGTTACTAATAACCGACAATAAAACTACATGAGCTAAATGTGGATTCTGATGTATACGCCCCATCGAGAGGACCCAATATACACTGCCATAGGTATAGAGGCATGACTAGCGTGATCACTAAATGCTGCCCACAAAGGGGACTTACACCTACGTGGCTTGTAGTTCTGGGACTATATGGGTGATTGACCCTAGTCCAACTTGGTATTATGCTACTCCCAATAGATTAAGTATTTGACACATTATGACTGAGTTTATGTAATACTGGATAGCTCAAAACTGAACATGCAAACTGAGAATGCAATAATTTATCTGATAATGATGTAGTAATAACTAAGGCATGTATATCAGAATATCTGACCTAGCATATGTAATTCCAAAACTAAAGAAATAATTATCTAGGGTTCTAAAATTCATGTAATAAACTCAGTAATAACACAATAATCTAATTTGGAACTTATACGCAAGTAATTCATGATAATTTGTTGAAATTCTAGAAACGCTAATTTTATTTATAATAAGGAAATCAAGAAAATGACTAAATAGAGGGACCTAATGGATGAAAGGAATCCACTAGTGAAATCCCACATACCTGGTGACGAATTCCATGGAGAAATCTTTCGATTTCGGGGCTGGAATTGATGGATTCTTGTTGCGTTCTTGAATGAGGGTTCTTGACCTCTTTTTTTCTCTCAAGCTCTAATTTCTCTAAGTTTGATGAATGAATTGACTTAGATAAGTTCTAGTTATGTTTCTAGGCTAAAACTAACCAAAACCATATAATTTAGGGTAAAAACGACAAGGTTTAGGGGTCCAACAAAATAGAAAAAGGCCAAAAGACCCCCGACTTAACTGCAGTCAGAGTGACCGACGGACGAGATTGACGGACCAATAGTCAACTAACGGTCCGTACTGGTCGACCGTCATTCGCGACTGAAGGATGGAATTTGGGGTCTGAAACTGAAAGTTGACTGGCCCATCGATGGAGCTGACTGACAGGTCGTGAGCCGACTGATGGTCCATACTGGTCGACCGTCGTTCATGACTGAAAGCTAAAATCTAAAATGTGAAACTAAAAGTTAGCAAGCCCATCGACGGAACTGACTGAAGGGCCTTTAGTCGACTGACGGTCCATAGGTGGCTTCCGTCAGTGGCACCTGCAACTTCTGAAAATTAGGAATTTTTTTCCTTTCTCGAATCTGGGTTGTTACATCATGATTTTGTAAAACACAGAATCTGCCACAGTATTCTACATAAGCGACTTGGCTTTAGATTTATTTACCTTCTCTTCACTGTTAGATTTAATCTGAGCCAAAGTAGGATTTGTTGGTAGAGCAGCAAGTGGTTTATCCTCTATCACAGTATCCCAAAGTTCATAGGTTTCCAGAAACCCTTGCATCTTCACAGACCAGATTTGGTAATTTTCACTAGAGAAAGTGAATGGTGAATTTAAAGGTAGGTTGTTGGATGTCATTTTGTGTTTTAGGTTAAAACTTTTTGGTCATGTAAGATAAACATGAGGCTCTGATGCAACTGTTAAAACACAAACACTCAAGAAACTGATTTGAAGAATAAAAATATAGTGAACTTATGAAATTCCAACAATGCATTAATTTGCAGAAGATCTGAATTTATCCAAGGAAAAACCTAATAATTTCCTATCTAGTAACCACTTACAAAGTGGATGTTAAAACTGAATAAGAACATGTGCCACTAACAGTCATAAAAGGGGCCACTAACTTCAAAAAGTTAAGCAACTAAAGTTGACTAAGTCTAGCTAGAAAATAGGAAGCATTAAACTAAAATAAGTAAAAAAAAAAAACAGTAAAAATAATAAGCTGAAAAAATGCCAATTATATAATAACAAGAACATATTCCCCGACTTTGTCTCCCTCTAGGTATTTGTCACAGTCCAAAAATAGAGGTCATAATATGACACATATTTTGATTCCACCAATAGGTATAACAATCTCTTATCCAAAGTATTATTTATTTAAACAAAAAGTACAAAACATAAGTAATTAAGAAGTGTTAATCGAGTCTCAAATTCAAACTTCCAAAAATCGAAATAGAATGCATAAATAATTAAGTCTACAACACCAAAATCTAGAGACATGAGTCAAGCTTCTACAATAACATGGATAATTTCTCCTTCTCTTTTATATTATGAATCATTTTTTCTACTCGTAGTGAGACAAAATTAGCTAATTCAAACGAGGCAAGGATACTAAAGATAAACGTATGAGTCATGCTTCGATATTAATATATAAGAAGGTATAGACTAAGCAAGTAAATAGAGAAATCAACCTAAAACTAATTGTTGCAGTTGTCTTCTACAACTAGTTGACCTAAATTCAAGCTAAAAGATGACGGAGGGCAGAAGAATATTGAGCAAGTGCACACCACAATAAATTGCTATATTTTAGCCATTTTTTGTTTCCTAGTTTGTTTAAAACCCTGTTAGTTACTGTTCAGTATTGGTTCCTCAATTTCAGTAAAAAATAATGTAGTTTTAGCAAATTTTTTAGCATTAGTTTACATCATCTTAGTTAAGATGTGATGTATTTATTCAATCTAATTTAATAATAGAAATCACTTTTCCTTTTTATTCTTCAATCAGTTCCTATTCTCCTCTATTAAACACTAAAATTGGTATCAGAGCTCTTTAGTTCTTAAGGGACTTGTAGTAATTTGTGAGTTATATTGAGTAAACCCAAACCTAATTAAACCATTCCATAAAACTAGCTTTGCTCTGCTAGTTTCTGATGAAGAAAACTAACAGATTTGGGTTGTTAGGATGGAAGCCTACATGGATGTATGTGATCTTTGGGAGGCAGTGCAAGAGGGTTATGAAGTTCCTCTTTACCATGCAATCCTACAATGGCTCAGATTAAAAATCATAAAAAGAGAAGACAGGAAGTTGAAGGTGAAGGCATGTCTCTATGTTGTAGTATCTCCTACTATTTTTCCAAAATCATGACTCATAGATCAGCTAAGGAAATACGGGACTTTCTAAAAAAGGAACATTATGGAGATGAAAGAATTCGAGGCATGAAGGTCTTAAACCTTGTGAGGGAATTTGAAATGCAAAAAATGAAGGAATCTGATACAATTAAAGAGTACTCATATAAACTTATTAGTTTGGCTAATAAAGTAAAGTTACTTGGTGTTGAACTTTCCGATACAAGGATTGTGCAGAAAATCCTTGTTACTTTACCTGAAAAGTTTGAAGCAACAATTACGTCACTGGAAAATACAAAAGATTTGTCAAACATTACTTTGACAGAACTTTTAAACTTCTTGCAAGCACATGAACAAAGAAAAATGTTAAGAAACGAGGCAACTGTTGAAGGAGCATTGCAAGCAAGGCATCAATTCAATGTCACAGGTGAAGGAAGGAAGCAGAAGCTAAGGATAGCTATGCTACATAAACAGAAGTTTCTGCAATTGATAGCAGTTCTAGCAACGACAACAAAAGTGGAAAATAGCCACCATGTCAGCATTGTGGGAAGAGAAATCATTCACACTTCAAATGTTGTAAAAAAACATGATATGAGATGCATAAAGTGTCATAAACTTGGTCATTCTGAGATTATTTGCAAAGAAAAAGGATCATAAATTAAATGGAGCTCAAATTGCGGACGAACAAGAAGAAGATCAATTGATTGTGGCTACTTCTTTTGCAAGTAGAAGTTCAAGCGAAAGTTGGTTAATTGATAGCGGTTGTACAAATCATATGACTCATGATGAGGAGATTTTTAGAGAGTTAGAAAGATTTTCAATCTCTTAAGTCCTAATTGTTAATAGGGATCATCTTCTAGCCAAAGGGAAAGGCACAATAGCTATTGAAAGCTACTCCAGTACAAAGTTAATCTCATATGCAATTTTTTTTCCTGAACTTGATCAAAATTTGTTCAACGTAGGGTAACTTTTGGGAAATGGTTTTATTCTTACATTCGAGGATAAGAAGTGTGTGATCTTTGATCCAAAGGGCCAACAAATCTGCCAAGTTAAAATAAGAGGAAAGAGTTTTTCCTTTGATCCAATAGAGGAAAAGTTGGCTGCCTATCGAGCCAACAGATGACAACAAATATATGACACAAGAGACTCAAACATTTTCATCACAGGGCACTCTTGCACATGTTGAAGAAAGACATGGTTTCGAGGACTACCACTTATGGAGGATGAACATGCAACTTGCAACACATGTCAATTGGGAAAGCAAAGTAGGATGCCTTTTGCCAAGGCAACCCAGAGAGCATCAGTGAAGCTTCAATTAGTCCATAATGATTTGTATGGACCACATAGGACTGCTTCTCTTAACGGAAGTAAATATTTTATAGCATTCATTAATGATATGACACAACTGTGTTGTATTTATATTCTCATGTTCAAATCTGAAGTACGTGAAGTGTTCTGGAAATTCAAACTTTGGTACAAAATCAAAGTGGTTGCAGGATTTAAATGCTTAGATCAGATAAGGGTACCGAGTACACATTTGATCGATTTAAAAAGTTTTTGTGAAAATGCAGAAATTGGGCATTAAATAATTGTTCGATAAACTCCGTAGTAAAATGGTTTCAGTGAAAGGAAGAACAGATCGATAATGGAGATGTCGAGATGCTTGTTATGTGAGAAGGGCCTACCAAAAAAGTTATGGATAGAAGCAACTAACACTGTTGTTTTTTTTTTCCTAAATTGGTTGCCTACAAAAGTCGTGAAGGAATAGACATCTTTTGAGGCATGGCATGGGTATAATCCATCCTTACAAAACTTAATAATCTTTGGTTGTTTGTGCTTCTCACATATTCCACGGGTTAAGAGGGACAAGTTAGATAAGAAAGTTGAACTTGGAGTCTTTATTGGTTATAGTACAATCTCCAAAGCTTACAGAATTTTTCAGCCTCATACAGAAAAAATTATGGTAATTGATGTGAGGCCAAAATACATATTTTTAATTATTATTTGCCTCACATTTATTATTTATATTTGTCCTTTATTAGCAAATTTTATGGATTGTGCTAAATAGTGTATTTTATTTGTAGGATTAAATTGGTGGAAAAATGAAGAAATTTGGATCTAAAACGAATTAAAGATGGAGGGTTGAAGAAGGAAATCAATCAGACGGCTTAATGAAATAAATTGAATAAAATAATATATATATATATATATATATATATATATATATATATATAGAGAGAGAGAGAGAGAGAGAGAGAGAGAGAGAGAGAGAAAAGTGGCTGCAATTTGCAATTCAAAAGTGACTTACCTGCAACTGCCACGTGGCAAGTGTTGAAGACGCAAGAATTTGACCTTCACGCGGACAGCCTCACGGGAAAAAAAGGAATCCAATTCCTTTTGGTTTTGGATTCCTAATTTAGGGTGGACTCAATTATTTTATTTAGAGTTTCTATATCTATAAATAGGGCATGAAAAGTTATTCTTGAGGGAGCCAAGAATCAAGAAACAATACACAATATAAATTTTCTTCTAGCTTAGGAACTTTGGAAGAGTTGCCGTGAAAGCCGGAGAAATGTGGTTTATTCTTTCTTCTCATTTATTATTTATTTGTATTCATGATTAATAAACGATAGTTTAGCTATTATTCTTAACTTTTTATGATTAACACAAACATATTTATTTTAATAGATTTTTATTGTGTTTTTGAGATAATGAGTAGCTAAATTTCATAACTAGGGTTGTGGGAACCATAAGCATTTAACAAGTATGAATAGTAACTAAGCAATTCTTGAATAGTGTTGTTGCATGCATTGATAATTCTTTTGTTTAGAAGTCTTTTTAACGGTGGCCGACGTTAGAACTCGCCTTGTTGCTACTTGCCGGACCAAGGAGGTAGTTAATAAGAAAAGAATTATCAACATAGATTTAGCATGATACTATCTAATAGTCTAATGTCAATTTGGGGCGAGGGTGAAAACTAAGTCATACATTGATGTGATGTCTAATATGAGGTAAAGGTAAGGCTTAGTAAATTATACACGCGTAGCCGGACCAAGGGGCGGGGTGAAATACTCTAGATGTCGGACCAAGGATTTAGAGATACCTAACTTACCACTTTGCATGTAATACACTAGGAAAGGATTGTTATTACTAGGATTACCGTGTTATGAGCTTATGGGGAACACATTCCTAGTTATTTCTAATAATCTGAATATAAATAAATACTTAGTTTAAAGCTATTTTTATTGTTTTTATTTTATTTCAATTTAAATCCCCCCATTTTTATATAACGACTATCGAGTTAAATATTTTCTATTGACAATATTCTTCCATGTTCTTTGTGGGATCGACCCCGACTCATAGTTGGGTAAATATATTGCATACGATCGTTTATATTTCTTTTCAAGAAATATATTTGAACGTTATCAAGAATGGCGCCGCTGCCAAGGTATGTGGCTTAGAAATTGTCTTTAGTATTTATTTTGACTTGTAGTTTTTTTTTTTTTCTTAGGATTAGTTTTAAATTTGTTTTTTTATTATTATCATATTTCTCTTACTCTTCTTGAGATGACATCTGAAAAAGTATGTAGTGATAAGTGTTCTTGCAATTCTAGTACTTCTGATATTATGGATTCTTATAAGCTAATTTTTTCTCAAAAAAATAAGTTATGTGGGGACATGAAAGATTTATTAATACTATGCTATAAATCAATATTTAAGTGCATGATTGATGAAGATAACTTGGATTGGGATCTCTATAAATTAAATTTTATGTTGAGTGCAAAAATTAAATCATATGACACCCAACAATTTGGTAATAATATGTGTGAGGAAGAAAAAATACTTATAAGACAACTTGAAGAGCAAAAAGTTGAGGGCCAATTGTTTGATCATGTTGTTATTAATGTTGTCACTGTTGAGAAGAGTGTACTAGAGTTATGTAATGAAGTAGATAATATTATTTTTAAAAACTCTAGTATGTGTAAATATGAGGGTGTAAATAATAAAATAACTCATAAGTTAAGGCGCATTGGACCTCATTCCAATCATTTTTCCACATTATATTTAGATGATGAGAAATTAATCGAGCTATTTGAGCCTATAGAAGAGTGTATGGAGGAGGAAAATTGTGTAATTTATTGTTCCAACATCGGAGAATTACATTTCTCACTAAGGATCCAAAAAGTGCATAATGCGATATCTATTGCTTGGGACCTTTATCTTTATACCACCACCCCTTGAGCGTGATAGAAAATTGATGTGAAATTAGAGGTGCAATTCATATCTTCAAAGTGGAAGGACAAATAGTAAAATTGATGGTGTCGTGCCGCAACGTTAAATTAAGCTCTTATTGGGAGGCAACCCAATTAGTAGTGTAACTTCTTATTTTATTTTATTTTATTTTTATTTTATTAGAATCACTTTTTTTTCTTTTCTTGTTTTTGCAGATTAGGGGATGTCTAAGTACACCCCCCCCCCCCCAAAAAAAAAGGAGCATGTTTGAGCTTAATTGTGGGGTGACGACCCTTGATGCAAGGAGGAAAAAAAACATGTTGTTAGCTAGGCCATAGAGGGCCCGAGGGAGTATTTCTCACCCTCCTTCTTCTTCTCTTTTCTATAAATTACTTTGGGGACAAAGCATGATTTTAAGTGTGGGGTGGAGGAATGATTCCTATTTTGTACTTTTTTATTGAGTTTTTTTTAGGATGGTTCCTTGGCTTTTGTTTTCGGTTATTTTCCTGAGGATAGTCCCTTTGAACCGAGTGTCTTTTATTTATTTATTTTTTTTAGGAATACATTTTATTTTTATTTTATTTTTTATTTTTTTTGGAGAGAAAAGAAAAGACCTTTTTGAGTTATGTGATACTTACTATTTGGATCTAATTTTTGAGTAGTACTTTCTTGTGAATGATTGATAAAAAAAATGCAGACTCTTTGACATCTAAGCTCATGGTTGTGACTTTGTATATAACTTATTTTATATTATAGTTTGTTATAATCTTGTCTCTCTTAGAAGTGGAATTGATCCATCTTGATTGATACTTGTGTCATGTGTGGTGAGATTTTGTTTATTCCATGTTTTGCATCTTAGTCTAGAACTTGCCCTGCATGTTATTGAAGCGAAATAAAAAGTGTTGCTTTGTTTAGGATATGATAATAGGCTTTCTTTGATTTATCTAGTAAATTTTAGCCTTTTCAGATAGTTTATCACTAGTTAGCCCTTTTGAGCCAGTAGCCTTTTGTTGGTAGCCATATTTTGCCCTTGACTATTTTGTTGAATCCCTAGTTTTTGCACCTTGCTTCCTTGAGCAATATAGCATAGACTTATTATAATTATCAATTCTGAGAAAAAGGGATGGTTGCGTGAAAATGTAATCAATGATAGCTACAAAGTGTTTAAAACCCCTCTTTGAAAGAATGTGACTTGAAAAAAAAAAAAACAAAAGAATGTGACATGACAAAAAAATGTTACCTTGATGATGGCTCTGGTCCATCCAAGGGCATCGTGCACCTTAACGCATGTAAAATACGTAAGTTGAGGGTGACTATTGTGAAGGAAAACTTAAAAAAAATGATTGAAACATTCTTGAGATGATGAGAATTACTTGTGAAATAATTGTTGAAGAGAGAGCTGAAAAGAAAGAGAAGAAAATAATGGGTTATGAAATCTAAAATTGCAAAGTGCTTAAGGAAGTGTAAGTCACTATTATATAGTTTTCCTACCCATCCCTTAGCCTACATTACAACCCGTTAAAGTCCTATTTGATTCTATTCAAGCATGCTTAGTTAGTGGAGATGTACATAATGGGCAAAAATATTGGTTCTTTGTGCATACATGTGAATTTTCTTTGTGAGTGTGAGAGTGTTCTTTGATGCTAAGTTCTTAATTTATCTTCAATCTTTTGATTTGAGTGTGTGGACTATTTTTTCTTGTGAAGGCACTTCTTTCATGATAGATAGGTGATTTTATTAACTTTCTTTGATGAGAGTAGGTGAGCAAGCTTAAATTTGATGAGTTCAATGCCCTTCCTTGAGGTTAGAAGGTTAGAGGTTTGTTGTTTATTTGGATGTCTTGCCTAATGATTGATAAGTCTACTTGATGTTTTGAAATTGGTCTATGGCCTAATTGTTTGTATTAACCAAAGTAATGGCATTGCTAGTATGATTTATTTATTTTTTAGATGAGTTTTAATGTTTGCTTGAGAACGAACAAAAGCTTAAGTGTGGAGTGTTGATGTGAGGCCAAAATATATATTTTTAATTATTATTTGCCTCACATTTATTATTTATATTTGTCATTTTTGAGCATAAATTTTATGGATTGTGCTAAATTATGTATTTTATTTGTAGGATTAAATTGGTGGACAAATAAAGAAATTTGAAGCTAAAACGAATTAAAGATGGAAGATTGAAGAAGGAAATCAAGAAGACAACTTAATGGAATAAATTAAATAAAATAATATATTTATATATATAGAAAAAAGTGGCTGCAATTTGCAATTCAAAAGAGAACTTACCTGGAAATGCCACGTGACAAGTCTTGAAGACGCAAGAATTTGACCTTCACTCGGACAGCCTCACGGAAAAAAAAGGAATCCAATTCCTTTTGGTTTTGGATTCCTAATTTAAGGTGGATTCAATTATTTTATTTAGGATTTCTATCTATAAATATGGCATGAAAAGTTATTTTTGAGAAAGCCAAGAACCAAGAAACAATACACAATATAAATTTTCTTCTAGCTTAGGAACTTTGGAAGAGCCGTCGAGGCCGAAGAATTGTGGTTTATTCTTTGTTCTCCTTTATTATTTATTTGTATTCGTGATTAATAAAACAGAGTTTAGCTATTGTTCTTAACTTTTTTGATTAACACAAGCATATTTATTTTAATAGATTTTGATTGCGTTTTTGAGATAATGAGTAGCTAAATTTCATAACTAGGGTTGTGGGAACCATAAGTGATTAACAAAGTATGAATAGTAACTAAGCAATTCTTGAATAGTGTTGTTGCATGCACTGATAATTCTTTCGTTTAGAAGTCAACGTTAGAACTCGCCTTGTTGATACTTGCCGGACCAAGGAGGTAATTAATAAGAAAAGAATTATCAACATAGCTTTAGGGTGATACTATCTAATAGTCTAATGTCAATTGGTGCGAGGGTGAAAACTAAGACATACATTGATGTGATGTCTAATATGAGGTAAAGGTAAGGCTTAGTAAATTATGCACACGTAGTCGGACCAAGATGTGGGGTGAAATTCTCTAGATGCCGGACCAAGGATTTAGATATACCTAACTTATCACTTTGCATGTAATACACTAGGAAAGGATTACTATTACTAGGATTACCGCGTTATGAGCTTATGGGGAAGACATTCCTAGCTATTTCTAATAATCTGAATATAAATAAATACTTAGTTCAATTCTATTTTTATTGTTTTTATTTTATTTCAATTTAAATCCCCTCATTTTTATATATCAACTATCGAGTTAAATATTTGCTATTGACAATATTCTTCCATATTCTCTGTGGGATCGACCTCGACTCATAGTTGGGTAAATATATTGCATACAATCGTTTATATTTCTTTTCAAGAAGTATATTTGAACGTTATCAGTAATCGGAGATGTATTTAATATGGAGAATAAGTAATGGGAATGGGAAGAAGTTAACCAGAAGTAGATCACAATAAATCTAATAGATTCAGATGAGAACATTGATGATCAATATGTGAGAGGAACAAGGTCGCATTCTGACATATACCAGAGATGCAATGTAACCATTTTGGAGCCTTCTCAATTTTAAGAAGTCATTTTCGATCCCAAGTGGAAGGCTGCAATAGAAGAGGAGCTTGCAATCATTGAGAAGAGCGAGACCTGGTGGCTGGTGGAAAAACCATAACATAGGAAGATCATTAGTGTGAAGTGGGTTTATCACACGAAATTGAATGTTGATGGATCTGTTAACAAGCTCAAAGCAAGACTTGTTGTGAAAAGTTACTCACAAATTTTTGTAGTTGATTGTTCTAGTTGCTAGGCTTAATACTATAAGGTTGTTACTAGCTATTGCTGCTCAAAAAGGTTGGAAAATCTTTCAATCAAATGTCAAGTCCGTTTTTTAAATGGTTTTCTACCTGAGCAAATTTATGTGGAGCAACCTTAAGGTTTTCCTATAAAGGGACATGACGACAAAGTTTATCTATTCAAGAAAGCCTTTTATGGTTAAAAACAAGCTCCAAGGGCTAGGTACAGTCGAATTGATGATCACTTGCAAGGCTTAGGTTTAACGAAAAGCCAAAGCGAATCAACTCTATTTATTGAAAAAAGAGATTCTAATATTATGGTTATATCACTTTATGTTGATGATCTTCTTGTAATAGGCAACAACCTTGAAATGAAAGATGAATTCAAGGTAAAGATGAAGAAAGTGTTCGAAATGACAGACTAGGGAGAAATGTCTTACTTTCTTGGAATGGAGATTTGTCAAACCCACAATGAAGTGTTCATTTGTAAAAAGAAATATGCAAGGGAGACAATGAAGAAGTTCAAAATGGAAGATTTCAAACCTATGAACACTCTAATGAATCAGAAAGAAAAGTTAATTTAAGTTGATAGTAGTGACAAGGTTGACGAGGCAAGTTATAGAAGTATGGTTAGATGTCTCATGCATCTCACTACCACGAGACCCGATATTCGGCAAGCAGTAAGTGTCTTATCTAGATTTTTGAATTGTGCAAGTGAAATGCACATGACAGTAGCCAAAAGAATGATAAGGTATGTCAAGGGAACTTTGGAATATGGTGTTAGGTTCAGGAAAAGATAGAACTTCAACTTGCAAGGGTATTCTAATAGTAATTGGGCTGGGTCAGATCATGACATCATAAGCACTTCAGGTGATTTTTTTATTCTTGGTTCGGGATATTTTGCATGGTTCTAAAAGAAGCAAGGTATCATGGCACAGTCAAGGGAACTTTGGACAATGGTGTTAGGTTCAGGAAAAGTCAGAACTTCAACTTGCAAGGGTATTATGATAGTGATTGGGTTGGGTCAAATGATGACATCAAAAGCACTTCGGGTAATTGTTTTAGCCTTGGTTCGGAATGATTTTCATGGTGCTATAAAAGAAGCAAGGTATCATAGCACAGACAACTGCAGAAGCTGAATTTAAAGTTGTAATATCAGTTGTTAATCAAGCTCTTCGACTAAGGAAGATTATGTTAGCTCTTAATCTGGAGCAACAAGAACGCACGAAAGTGTTTGTGGATAACAAGACAGCCATGGAAATTTCTCATAATCTAGTTTTTCATGGAAAAACAAAACATTTGAATATCAAATTATACTATCTCAAGGAAGTGCAAGTAGATAGAGAGGTGAAGTTGGTTTATTGCAAGTTGGAATATTAAAATACTAATGTTCACTAAGCCATTTCATGTTAATAAGATTGAATTCCTTATAATAAAGCTTGGTGTCACGCCCCGAGCCTACACCCTGGACATGGCTGGCACTTGAGAACTATCGCTGATCCATAAGCGAACCCTTGGTCTGGCTGACTACTTAGCGGAAGACTTACTCAAGAAAAATATGGACTCCAACTACCAACAATTAACTCAAAGCATCTCAACAATAACCCAACTCAGTAAATGTCTGAAATACTTAATAAAACATAAAAAAGTGACTCAAAGTCTCAAAACATCAACAAGGAAAATTGGGAGAGACTCCTCAATTTCTAACTATATAGGAAGCCTCTAAATACTACGAAAGCTATCGAGACAGGATCCTCGACAACTCAACAAAACAATAATGATAGCGTGAAGTCCTCCTGAAAGTAAGGAGTCTTACCAAAACTAGATGGAATGCAAATGGTATAAACAGAGCGCCTGTTAATGACCCTAAACACCTATATCTACATCATAAAATGATGTAGGTTGAATGACATTAGTAAATTGAATGCATGAGCATATAAGCGGAAAACTGAAACAAATATAACTGAACTAATAACATGGCAAGATAATACTCACCTTAAACTCAACTACAATATGAAAGAAATTATAATAAATGCAATATTTAAAGCTTTTAAAATAGAAGATATAAACTCAAATGTATAAAAATACAATAACATACTCTTTACTCGTATTTGAGAGATTCTCTAACCGACAACCATCACTATGAGCTATATGATAATACAGCGTGTCATATATGCTGCCAGAACTATTCTATACCTTGCCATAGTATATAACACCTCAACTAAGTGGATCCACTAAGCTATGCTTAAAAGCAATAAGGAGTTGTCTAAAATGTGCGGTCCCTTACCCATGTTGGTGATATGGTTTATGAGGAATGTGAGTTGTCTGAACTCATCCCCATATCATTGCTCAGTACTACTCCCAATAATATATAAATCATGCCCAAATGTATAAAGCATAACTCTTTATCAATTTGAGGTAGTTACTTAAAAAGATCCTATTAAAAGAGGTAATACTTTGAAACGTCTCTAAGCTCATAAACTCATTTAGAAATTTATGTTTCTCTCTTTTAAAGGTAAAAGTGTCACACTTGGGAATACTTAGTTCCCCTATACTCATTTTGAAATATTAAATATAACTAATCTCATTCTCACACTCATTTACTAAAGATTTAGTTCAAAACTATAGTTAATTGCAAAAGCATTCTCAAATTTGACTCAAAGAACCTCTTAAACTTTCCTCTTAACTTTACTTAACTTTTGAACTGTAAATTAAATTAAGAGATGCGATCAGGATATGCAGGATCTCTCAACGATTAATAAAGACATTAAGAGTTAATATCAAGAAGAGAGCGAAGACATGATTTAAAAGAACACATACGGGACGAAGAATGGAGAAGAAAGGGGTCAGGCGACCCTAGCCTAGTAGTGGCACGTCGCGCCAGCCTCAACAGTCTTGGGGCTGCTCTGGGCCACACTGTAGGCACAGGGCGCCAACCCTAAAGCTGAATCACCAAGTTCCCGACACTTTAGGGGGGCTCTGCCCCACCCCGAAACCAGATTGTTGACGAATTATCTTGTTCAATTTTGGGTCCTAACTCATCTAGAATCAATTGTTTTCTTCCAAATTCACTTTAATTCATAAACCCAACACAAATTCATTGAAATACAACCCAAATTCTATCAAGAAACACCACTTATTCGCAAGACCCTCACCTTCAAGAACTCAAAACCTCCAATGTTAAAGAATGGGCTAAAACTCAAGAACTACTCAAGAATCTTTACATAAACGATGTCATGGATGAATTAATGGAATAATTACATGTTTGGCATGAGGACGAACAAGTCCATTACTATGGAAAACCTCACATACTGGAAAGAAATGATTGTTCTTGGCAAAATTCCTCCACCCTTGAATGAACACTTCAAAATTCTCTTTTCCTCTTCTTAAAACTTTGCCCTAAAATTTTAAGTATTTAGGAATGTGAAAAATAACTTAGCGTCTGATTAGACCCCTAAATTGAGTGAGAAAAGCATGTTCAAGCCTAATAGGGTAAGGAAATTACCAAAATTCCCCTTTCTCAAATGGATGAAATGCCTGAACTAGAGAGGCTTCACTTAAACAGCCATAACATTTAACTCGGAGCTCGAAATTTATCAAACTTGGTGGTGTTGGAAAGAAGACTCAAAGACCTTCCATTTGAAATGTGATGGGCCACCTAACTCTTTATGTACTAAAAAACATAGTCATATGAAGTTGGTCCAAAACTAAAATTGATGGAAATATGAGTCTTCAAATGAAGGTCTTTGAGTCCTCTTTCCTATGCCACCAAGTTTGCTAAATTTGAAGGTGCGAGTAAAAAGTTATGATTATTTGAGTGAAGCCTATCCAGTTAAGGCTTTTCATCCGTTTGGGAAAGGGGTACATTGGTCTTTTCCTTACCCTACACGACTTGACCACGTTTTCCTCACCCAAGTTAAGGGTTTAATCAGATGCTAAGTTATTTTTCACATTGCAAAACGCTTAGAATTTTAGGGCTAAGTTTCAAGAAGATGAAAAGAGGGTTTTCAAGCGTTCAATCAAAGGTTGAGGAATTTCGCCAAGAAAAAAGGCTCTTTCACGGTATGTAGGCTTATCATAGTATTGAGTTTGTTCGCCCTAACGCCAATCATGTAATTTCATTCATTAATTTATCCATGAGATTGTTTATATTGAGATTCTTGAGAAGTTCTTGAGTTTTAGCCCTATTCTTTAACAATGGAGGTTTTGAGTTTTGAGGTGACAATTTTGCGAATGAGTGATGCTTCTTGGTAGATTTTGTGTAGGATTTCATTGAATTTTTATTGGGTTTATGAATTAAAGAGAGTTTGAGGAAATCATTCTATTCTAGATGAGTTAGGACCAAAAATTTGACAAGAAAATTCGTCGGGTTTCTGGGCAGAGGGGTGGAGCGCGCGCCAGGCATAGCGCCCGAACTACTGGCCAGTTGTTTGGGTTTTGGCGCGCTACACCAGAAGTTCATCCCAAACACTGCTCGATAATTTGGGGGATGGCGCCCTTCGCCACTCAGTGTACCAGGGTCTCCATGTCCTTACTCTTCCATCCTTCTTTCCGTATGTGTTTATTCAAATCATACGTACGTTCTCTTCTTAATATGAACTCTTAAAGTCTTCTGTAATTCTTGAGAGATCTTACATGTCTTAATTCACATTACGAATTAAAGTAAAGTTAAGAGGAAAGTCAAAAGGTCCGTTTGAGTCACTTTGAGAATTCTTTAAATTGATTATACTTTTGAACTAAATCTTGAGTAAATGAGTATGAGTATGAGAATGAGAATGAGAAGAGTTTTCTTTCAAGTTTCAAAATGAGTATAAGGGAACTATGTATTCCCAAAATGTAATACTTTTACACTTAAAAGAGACAAACATCGATTTCTAAATAAGCTATGAGTTTAGAAAATTTTTAGAGTATTACCTCTTTTAAGAGAGTCTTTTGAATAATTACCTCAAATTGAGAAAGAGTTATGTTTTAAACATTTGAACAAGAGTTATATATTATTGGGAATAGTATTGAGCACCGATATAGGGATGAGTTCAGACAACTCAAAATCCTCATAAACCATGTATGCCAACATGGGTAAAGGATCATACTTTTTAGATGATTCCTTATTGCTTTTAAGAATAGCTTAGTGGATGGATCCACTTAGTTGAGCTATTCTATACCCCAACAAAGTATAGGACAATTCTAGTAGCGTGGGCAAGACGTTGTTTCATAACATAGCTCATAGCGATGGTTGTCGCTTAGAGAATCTCCCAAATAAGAGAAAAGAGTATGTTATTGTATTTTAATACATTTGAGTTGATATCTACTGTTTTTAAAGCTTTAAATATTGCATTTCCTACTATTTATTTCATATTGGAGTTGATTTTGAGGTGAGTATTGTCTTCCCACGTAATTAGTTCAGTTAACTATTACTTTCAGTTTTCCCCTTACATGCTCCTACATTTAATACACTGACATCATCCGATCTACATTTTTCTATGATGCAAATACTGGTGTTCATGATCATTAACAGGCGCTTCGTTGATACCTTTGTATTTCAGTTAGCTTTGGTGAGCCTCCTTGCTTTTTGGTAGGTTCCACATTTATATTTCAGTTTGGTTAAGATGTTGTGGGTCTTGTCCCGACATCTATCGTAGTATTTAGAGGCTTCATAGACAGTACTAGTTGAGGAGTCTTTCACTATTTCCTTTGTGATATTTTGTGACTTTGAGTTGCTTTGAGTATTTCAAGACATACTTTGGGTTAAGCTGTTGTTGATACCTTATGAGTTAAATCTTTGCAATTGAAGTTCTTCTTTTTTTGAGTAAGACTTCCACTGAGTAGTGAGTCAGGCCAAGGGTTGGCTAGAGTTCGCTTAGGTACCAGCGATGGTTCTCAAGGGTTAGCTACGTCTAGGGTGTACGCTTGGCACACGACAAATACTATGAGAAACATCACATACCCTGGAAAGAATGATTGTTCTTGGCGAAATTTCTCAACCATTGAATGAACGGTTAAAACCCATGTTTTCCTCTTCTTGAAACTTTGCCCTAAAATTCTAAGTGTTTAGGAATGTGAAAAAATAACTTAGAGTATGATTAGACCCCTAAATTGGGTGAGAAAACGTGGTCAAGCCTAGTGGGGTAAGGAAAACACCAAAATACCCCGTTCTCAAACGGATGAAATGTCCTAACTAGAGAGGCTTCACTCAAATAGTCATAAATCTTTATTCGGAGCTCGAAATTTAGTAAACTTGGTGGCATTGGAAAGAGGACTCAAAGGCCTTCAGTTTTATAGGTTATGGTTCACCTAACTCTTTATGTTCTAAAATATATGATTGTTTGAATTTGATCCAAAACTAAATTGATGGAAGTTCGAGGTGTTACAGTTGGACTATGCAGTTCTTGAGCCATAAGGAGTGTTACATTTATCTTCTAGAATTACATGACCTAAATTCAAGCTAGAAGATGACCTAGGGAATAAGAATATTTAGAAAATGCACACCAAAATAGCTATATTTTAGCTATTTTCTATTTCCTAGTTTGTTTAAAACTCTGTTAGTTATTGTTAAGTATTAGTTCCTCAATTTCAGCAAACAGTAACTTTATTTTAGCTATTTTCTGTTTCCTAGTTTGTTTAAAACTCTGTTAGTTACTTTAAGTATTAGTTCCTCAATTTCAGCAAACATTAACTTAATTTTAGCATATTTTTTAGCATTACTTTTTTCATCATCTTAGTTAAGCTGCGATGTCTTTATACATTCTCATTTATCAATAGAAATCACTTTTCCCTTTTCTTCTTCAATCAGTTCTTATTCTCCTCTATTAAACACTAAAACTAACCATAAATCTTAACATATTTCAAGTCTCAAAACAATGTTTAAGACGAAAAGACAAAGTGGAATACTAAATTATTACATGAGCTTAGGAGCAAGAAACATGGTTTAAGCTTGTCTACTTAAATTAAAAAAATTACTTTGAACACATAGATTATTCAGAAAACCATAAACAATTCCACCTCTGAGCTTCAACTAAAAAATAACAAAGAAAAGAAAAATGCTTAGAAGTTAATAATTTTCACAACTATTAGGCTGAGGACAAAGTGTGCAAAACCTAGTCAAGTAAAGGCAATTCTAGCCTTTCGGGTGTCCCTTCCCCCATTTAAAACACTGGAGACTTGATGGATTTATATAGATTTCAAAATCTCAGAAAAATTTGGTTCTCAATCGATTTGGGAGAATAGAAATTTAGAAATTCCTAAGGGATAAGAATTCAAGGTTTATACATTCTGGATATGATTGACTTACCCATTAGTGGAATGTTGTAGGTGTCATCATGACTTGAGATTTCGAATGGTAATAGTGAAGAAATGCTTTTTCGGGAAAGGAGAAGATGAATAAAGAGAAATATTAGGGTGTGGGCTACGTTCGGAGGAAATATGAGTCAAGAATTTGGTTTCATTATGATTTGATGAGGAAAAAAATGGATCCAAAATGGTTGGAGGGAACTATTTTATCAAACTTAAAAATGGTTTCAAGGGTGCAGTTGATACGAATGAAAATATTTTTCAATTTTTTTGTTACTCAAAACTTTTGATAAACTCTTTTTTTAAAGATTGAAAAAAATGACTTCTATTCTAATAATACGAATCTTCATAACTGATGTTTGTTATATTTTTCCTACCCTCCAACACATTCGGCCATCAATCCCCACCACCCTACACCTTACCTTCACCCTCTAGCATCCCCGTAGCTTCCATCTCCATCACCCCACACCTTACCTTCCACCCTCTACACTCATAGAGTTTTTCTAGAAAACATTTTCCTTCGTACCAAACACAACAAAAACTCATGTTTTTTTCTTCATGGATTAATGGCTTAATTATTTATATGTATCTATAATCATGATGATGATAATTAAACCTGTATATATGAAGTTTCTGTGACAGATGGTCTAAGGTTGGACTCTCATACATCTTCATGGAAAATTCACCTAAGTAAAAGGCAGCAATTATTAAAAGATTCATTGATACTACAGTGAATGTGGGGAGAAAAGAGATCCTACACGGGTTTATGGCATGATCACGTGTCGTAATTGAGAAAGAAGATGTTGCTGCTACAAGATCAAATGCTACTACAAGCTTGACTCATGGCTTTATTAATTCTCTGCAACCTTGTCTTCTGAATTTAACTCCCTTTGCTAAGTGCGTCAATCATGGTTTTGCCGCCTACATTTCACTTGAAGATGTTCAAAATTCTGAGAACTACACTCTCATTGTGATTCATTCTCCTAGATACCGACTTAATAATAGGTATATATATTTACTATATATCTCGATCTCTATTTGTTCTGATTGTCATGAATATATATATATATACATGGACTGTGAGTTGGATCCAACATCCTCCTGAAACTCCATTGTCATCTTCGATCATGTCTATCTTAGTTTCCTCTATAGGAACAGGATCTAAAATTGGAAAGTTAACATTGGCATATTTGATCATGTCTATATCAATTTCCTCTGTAGGAACAAGATCTAAAATCGAAACGTTAACATCGGCATCTTCGGTAGGTAACTTCGGTAGTTTTTAAATCGAGGTCCCTTTTGACAGTTCAAGAATGTCAAAATTGAGGTTAGTAGTTACAATCAATATTTTTTATGGAATATATGTGTGCTTGGTATATGAATCAGAACACTAGTACACAATTATGGTGATAGTTTGACATATGCACAAATTTTTCCACATGTCAGTTTTATATTACTTATTTAGATGTTCTATCTCTCATGCCAAGAATAGGAAGATTGATTATAATGATATCATTTTAATGATGAAAGATTAGCATCAAACTCTGAAAGGAAAAATGATATCTCACAGTACGTGGTAAGGATACATTAATTTGTAGTGTACTGTAAAGTTTTCCTTTCCATATTATTTAGTAATTGTCCCTCCCAAATGTGTCATAAAAATGTTACACAAGATTTTTGTCAGATTCTTTTAGAACATTAAAGAATCTGCAAGGTTAGGACTATTATGGTTATAGTACCTGTTATGATATTATGGTTTATATAGAAAATATCTTCATGGTGGATAGTTCCCTTATGAGAAGGTAATTCATGAGATAAGTGATTCCAATCATAACTTTATCTTCTTAAACTTTCCTTTATTGTAAAATTTATGTATGAAATGGCCTCATATGTTACGATTTTCAGAACAATGAAAGTCAAGTTAATGAGATGATTGTGAGAGGAATCCCTCTTCTGTTGGATGGTTTATATGCAACACAGATAATGCATCCAAGGGTAACCCTGGTCCTAGTGCTACTGCTATTTGTGTCAAAAATAGCGAGAGAATTATTTTAGGGGTGAAAGGAAGAGAATTATTGATTTCAAAAATCTTATTTCTGAAGTAGTAACAATTAGGGAAGGCAACACATTGACTAATTTTTTTGCCAACTTATCTGTTCATTTTACAGGTATATACATGATAGATAACTTTTAAGATATTCCACTTCTAGCAAAGAGAACCATGAACATGTTTAAAATGAATTTGCCTCATTTAAGACTTAGTCAAATAAAAAACATATAACTCTATATCATTGTTTATTTATCACATAGGTTGCATCATGGAGAGCTGGAAAATAGTTTATCAATTAATGACCAACCTAAAGTTAGTTCATATAAATTGTTAAATATGCCACTAAGTAAGAGATTAAGGTGAACAATATTAATTAACTACTACTTAAGTATTTAAGTGATTGATATTATATTGTTTTAACACGCAACTATGTGATTTTATTTGTTGTTTTAGGGTTATTTATCTAATATTTACTCATTTATCATACATCTTTACTATGTTCACATTGTTTGTGGCATTAGTCTCTTTGAGATTCATTCTATCAGGGGAGAATAATGGAGATGGTCAATGAGTTCTTAACAACTAATTCTCTCTAAAATTTAAACAGTAACTTAGTTAGAGATTACAATTGTTCTATTTTCTAGAATTTATTTTTATTAGTGTAACGACCCAACCCACCAAACCGTTCGGGAACCTACTCTAATACTTATATAGGAAAACACTCAACCCCAAACTTAACCTTCACATGGAGCATGTCCCATATGATCACACACAAATTCATATCTGAGTCCATCTCACCTTTCAAGTAAGGATCCCTAAAAATCATCCAAAGTATTTAACATGTAAATATGGTCTACACAAGAACCATCCCAACATTTAAACACAAATCTGGCCACTCATGGACTAACATGTCACAAATATAACATAATAAATAAATTAAGTTCTCTCATAGAACCCACACATAAATTGTTAGTGTACTGGCATGATATCCGAGCAAATCATTGTTAGTACATACTAGCCGTGGCATTTGAGCCAACAATTAGTATTATGTATAGCTATGGTACTCAAGCCAACCATTAATATTCCTATAACACCGAAGTTGGAAAGTCAAGTTGGAAAGGAAAACTTTCATTTGTTTTACTATTTCTTCAAACCCATAAGACCCATCTACAATTCGTAGGAGCATCTATGAGTCATAGATAGCATTCGTAGGAACGAAGTTGAGATTTAGGAAAATTTGAGTTTTCAAAGTTGGGTCTACGATTGAGCAGGATGGGTCGTAAGATGAATTACAGGTCATAGTAAGTGCCCATAGATTTGGTTCAGACTTGGTAAAATTTTGGACTCAAAGCTGAGGACTACGGATAAGGTCTACGGACTGTAGACACAGTTCATAGGACTGACTCGTAGGAATTTCCCAAGATTTTAGGCCCCAGTAAGTGATTCGATGATTGACTAGTATTGGGCGTAGAAAGGTCTACGGACCACAGGTCAAAACCGTAGGTAACTTCGGTAGTTTTTAAATTGAGTGTGTTTTGGTCCTTTCCTACCCACCAAAACCTAAACTATTTTTTTTGGACCTATAACTTCCGTATAACCTTTTTTACTCTTACAAACTAAGCCTAATTCTTCCATTCACTTAAAATTCCCTAATTCTCTCTTAACCTTCAAGGTGAAGAACTAGAGTTTCAAAGGATTCAAGGCCTCAATATCCATTACTTTTTGGGCTTTGATTATCAAGGTTGTGGGAATTCACCAATGGATTTCTTTCATCCATTGGGTCCCAAAAGAACTTCAATCACCACTTCAATTAGGGTTTATGTAAATCTTCAAGGAACCTTTTTAGTATGATTCAATTGATTTTGTTCTATCTTATTTTGCATGATTTAACCTAATTACATGATTTGTAATTGATTTCATACGGACCCATGCTTTATGCTTTGAATTTTACCTATGAACTATGAATAATGATCATGAATTGATATGAGATTTTGTGCATATTTTATGAAAGGATGAAGTTATGATTTAAGGATGCTTTTAAGCTAAGTATTCATGATTTGTGAAAGTTTTTCTCACAATTTGAAAGGAAATCATGAGTTTTTATGCTTTCTCACAATTTGAAAGGAAATCATGACTTTTTATGCTTAAGAAGGTAAGTCTTTATATGAATAAAGTTATGAAATCATGGTTTTGAATGAAGCTACTCTTATACAACTTTATTATTTGGATTGGTATTGCGATTATTCCTTTCCTAATCTTATGCTTTGATAACTGACTTTATCTAATTCCATTGGGATTTAACTTAGCATAAAGAGGACATGCGGTGGAGGCTCAAATAGGGTAGTCCCTAGTAGCACACTCTAGTCCCAAACTACATGTCCCTGTATGATTGTCTTAAATAACCTAGCTAGTGGATCCACATAGCCTAGATGATATGATACATCGTTCTACCATGGTAATTAGATCTCCTTTTCAATGTGGGGTTATATCGAATTACATATTATAGCTCACATGGTCTATTGTTGGTTAAAGCTAATATCCCACAAAAGAACTATGATTTCCCTTAAAGATTTATGTTATGTCCTTGTACTAATGCATTGGCCTTGTTTCATGTTTTCTTAAGATCATTCTTTTCCTGAGGTTTTAAATGTTCGAATTGGTCATGCATTACATGTTTTAAGACTACTATGATATCATATCTACGTTTATGCATATTTTCCTCATACTTAGTACATTATGTGTACTAATGCATACTTGTGCCTAAATTGTCTCATAATGTAGGGCCTGACGCTCTTTCTCCTCTCGCTCGTGGCTAGTAGTTTACTTTCCCTTGAAGATTAGTGATTCCTCATACTCCGAGGGCTATTTTACCTATGCTACATTTTTTTATGTATTTAGTTTTCGAAATTTGTACGATATGTATGGGTTATAGCCCAACCACTCTTATGTTGTTTAGAATGGCTTGTCAAGATATAGTTATGATTCCACATTTTTGATTGAACTCTCTTTCATGATATGAGACATCCTAATTAAACTCTCTTATTGTATATTTTATTGTATTGGATGTATGTCAAGTGGCTTGTGTAGGGCCTCTCGAGGTCTTATATGTCATGTTACATCTAAGGTATACTTTAGATCGTCACAATTTCATATTGGCATGTTACCCGAGTCAACCAGCAATGACAAATAACATGCACAATCACAATCAGAGTGAACAACCCCACTGGAAGCCAAAGTAAATTAAACAGGTTTATTCTATGAGATTATCAACATGAAGTGAATTCACATTCGACATTTATTTCCTAAACATTAATTACACGCGCATTTCACATGGATTAGTCAATATGAACATACAAATACTTATATACGCCTATATATCAATAGCCCAATACTAGACCCATTATGAGTACAAATTCGTTCCTTGGAAAAAAGCCTCTATAGTCTCATGAATTAATATTCTTCCCGTTTATTCAATTCCCCTAAATTACCACAAGTCTTAGAAATGGCTATAACTATAAATTTCATAACACTTAACCTACGATCATCACCAAACCACCCCAAAAAGAAAACTCAAGGTTAACAATCAAGAACTAGAAAACCTAACCCTTAGTCATTATCTTTCCTCGCCTTAATAGCAATAACTACAACCACTAGCCATTCAAAATCCGTGCCTGAAAGACTATGCATGAAATATCCCGTCCATCTACAAGAATATTATGAAATAGAATATAGGTCTAATTACTACTCTGTTAAGAAAACCTAGCCTACTTGGGGTGAAGCAAATGCTGTAGAAATTTGATCGCAAACTTTGTCTCCTTTTGTGAATTTTTTAGCTTATTTATGGCGTAAAATAATAATACAATACAAAATCAATCACAAATGGCCTAAATATTTTCAATTTATATAATCAATCACAAATGCTAGGCCAACCTCATGATTCTCCGACCTAATCTAGGTCTTTCCCACTATTAATTCACCTAGGATTACTAACATCATGGTTACATTAGTGCCTTATGGTAAATAAAATCAAGAATTACCTTTTTTAAGAACAACCCAAGGTGTTACACCCTAAAATCTTCAAAAATCCATATTTTCCTTATCTTAGGATGAATTCAACCACCCCCCCCCCTCCCCCGGGTCATAAATATCTTCTCTAAGGCCTAAAACTTGAACTACAAAAGTAGGGGATAAGATTGCTTACCTTTACGAAAATTCCTCATGAAAAGCTGTTAAATTTACCTTAGATCACCCTTTTTCTTATCCAAAACATTCTTGGGTGAATATGGGCAATTTTAGGGGTTTTTCCTACATTTACAACAACTTATCCCACTATAGCATCCTAGACCGACTATTTTTCTTACTCGTAATGACATGACAGGTTGTTACAATAGATACTGATTTAGTCATCGCTCGTTCCCGAGCGATCACACAAGGCACAACTGGGCTAAGTAAGAAGAAAGTAGTACCTTACTCCTCAAACTAATGAGGATGTTTCTCCCGTATGTCCTCCTCGATTTCTCAAGTAGCTTACTCAACTATATGATGCTTCTATCAAACATTTACCAATCTAATTTCCTTTATTCTCAACTTTTGGACATCATAATAAAGCATAGCAACTCACTCTTCTTTAAATTGTAGATCCTTGTATAGCACTATTAAGTCTCACTTGATAATGCACTCCCCATCCCATGGTACCTTTTTAGCATGGATGCATGGAACACTGAATGGAATATGAATAACTTGGTGGGAAGACTAATCTATACACAACTAGCCCTATATTGTCAAGAATCTCAAATAGCCCAATATGTCGAGGGCAACGCTTACCCTTCTTACAGATACTCATCACACCTTTCATTGGTGGCACCTTCAATAAAACTTGTTCACCAACTTGGAATGCTAGATCCCATACATTGCAATCTGCATACTCCTTATTTCTACTTTGAGCTACCAACAGCTTGGTTTAGCTACCTCTCACCTTGTTCTAAGCTTCCTTTACCAAGTCAATGCATAGAGGCTTCACCTCACATGTTTCAAACAATGCAGTAATAAATCTATATCCCCTCACATAAAGCATCTCAAAAGATGTCGTATTTATACTGAAATGATAAGTATTTTTGTATGAGAACTCGCACAATGGTAAGAAATGATCCCAATGGTGCAAATTGAATCATACTTCTCCAAAGCCTTAGGAAGACCCACCACGAAGTCCATGGCTATTATTTTCCGCTTTCATTTAAGAATGGGCATCCCTTGAAGAAAACTATGTAGGCCTTTAGTCTCATATTCCACCTGCGGACAATTCTAACACTTGGACACTTACTCCACTGTGTTCCTCTTCAATCCAGGCCAACATAGAGTTGCCTCAAATTCCGAAACATCTTGGTTAGACCCGGATGAATCAAAAACCATGAATCATGATATTCTACCAACATGTTTTTAATTAAATCATCAAACTGAGGAACGCAAACCCACCAACAAAGACTAAGCAGCCCACACGCATCAAGGGTGGAATCTCAGGCCTCTCTGAACACCACATTGTTTCGAACGCATTTATGTTATTTCACACTGATATGAACTGAAACTGGATATTTTAATTGTTTGGAAATGGAATGCAAAAATAGGGGAAACAGAGTTCAGATTCTACCTCACCCTGTCCACTATAAAGACTAACACACCACTATCATGGCTACTTCCATAGCAGAAAAACTCCCACTATAGTGGCCCAGTCGCGCTATGGCAGCCTTGACGAGTTCAGCCTAGAAATTTTCTAAAATAAGAAATGTTTTCCATTTCCTTTTCCCTACCAACTCTTGAAACACATAACTATTAATAATATAATCCCAAGAACAATCTGAGACATATGTATCCCAAATATGTGCATCATAGAGTCAACACAAACCTCAGGATCATATCCAGCAACATATAATTAGGAACCTAACATTATGAATAACACTAGAAAGTATTGCATGATATCACATTCTCACTATCATACCAGAAAATCCTATTCCCCATGGTTCCCAACTAATACCGACTGTTCCAAAATCAGAGTTTCCTCACTGTTACAATTTATCCCTTTCCCTTACTATCTGTACCAATAGTAAGTCCATGCCAGTTTAACACGACACTTCCAATCAATAACATAACCATTAAATTATAGGGCTGGACTATACCAAAACATGTTCAGTAAAAAAAAATAGAAATTTATCATTATTTCATCACAAATAATCAATTTAAGTACTTTTCTAGTTGATAATATCATACAAATACAAGCAATTACACTTCCCACATATACAGACATTCAGGCAATACAATGCATAAAAGTAACAATCATCAAGTTATATTGTTATGGAAAGTCAAGTTAATTACCTCTTATTCATATCATTAATATCCACAAACTGACCATCCAAGCATTCACACGACTATTAAAGCCAGATACCAATTGGAACCTTCCCGGTTCTAATCTTTCCTTGCTTGAGATCTTTTATCTGTAACAATGGATCTAGTTTACCTCGTCGAGAAACTAATAGAAATCCTGAGATACAATTGGACTAAACTCATATGACAAGAGACATACCACACAAATTGAGTGAAGAAGTGATACAAGTTTCTAAAATGATTTATAGCATGATGATCCAACATGGACTCTAATATCAAATTGTCACGATCCCTTAACCCCAAACTTAACATCCCATATGATCACACATGTAGGCTCTGATACCAAATTGTCACAATCCAACCCAGTTGTCATATATGCACCTACTCTAACACCTAGATAGGATAACCATTAACCCCACACTTAAGATCCCACATGATTACACATAAATCCATCTATTAATCCAACTCACCTTTCAAGTAACGTGGACCACTCAAGTGTTCATAAAATATCATTTGTAGTTTTTGACATGAAAATATGATCTACATAAGAACCATCCCAACATTTAAACACAAGCCCAGCAATTCGTGGACCAACACGTGACAAACATAACAGAATAATCAAACCAAGTTCTCTCATGAGACCCATACATAAACTGTTAGTATATCGGTGTCGTATCCAAGTCAACCATTGTTAGTACATATCAGGCATGGTATCCGAGCCAACCATTAGTATTTTTTCTTAGTATGGTACCTGAGTCAACCATTAGTATTATCTACTAGTGTGGTACTTGAGAAAACCACCAATCACAAACAACATGGACAATTAAAATCACAATGAACAACCACACTTTAAGCCATGAGTAAATTAAATAGGTTCATTGCATGAGATTATATACATGAAGTCATTTCACATTCACCCTTTCTTTCCTGAACATACATTACACAAACAAATCATATGGAACAGTCAATATGAACTCACACATACATATATACACCTACATATCAATAGCCTAATATTGGACCCCATTATTACTACACATTCATTAACAGGAAAATACCTCCCTAGTCCCATCAGTTCCCTTTGATTATCACAAGTCCCAAAAATGGCTATAACTCAGCAATTTCATAATACTTAACCTTAAAATCACCACCAAACCACCCCAAAAAGAAAATTCAAGGTTAACAATCAACAACTAGAAAACCTAACCCTTATTCATTATTTTTCCCCACTTTAACAACACTAACAATAACCTTTAACCTTCCAGACTCCATGCACAAAGGCATATGCATGAAACTTCTCATCCATCTACAAGATTAATATGAAATAGAATACAAGTCTAACTATTAAATTAAGAAAACTGAGCATACCTGAGCACCAAGAAATTGCTGAAGTCTGATCGCAAACTTTGACTTCTTTTGTGAGGCTTTTAGATTGTTCTTGGTCTAAAATAATAATACAATACCAAATCAATCACACAATTTTAGATTGTGATGTCTAGATAGAAGTACAGATCGACAATTTTACTTAGATTTTACACAATCTCAATGATTTCCCATCAACAACAATTCAATTAAGTCGATATGATACAACAATAGAGATATTGGAGATATACTTACCAGATGAAACAAACAATGAGTTTTTTAGGCTCTTCATGGATGTAGATCTAGATTTCCTCAAATCACCTATGAATTAGACTTTTATGAATTTAAACATGGATGGGGGAATTAATCAATCCTATGAGATACAACCTTTAAAGGATAGATCCAAGAAAGGAACACTAGTTATTGATGATAAAATTACCTGGGGGAGTTAATTTGACATGGTTAACAAGCATTGATTTCTCTTTAACAAGTGTAAAGGCTAAGCTTTATTGGTTTGGTTGCATGGATTCATCGTGGAAGTTTTAAAATCACAAATATCTCCAACAGCTTCTCTGATGCTTTGATTGTTAGAGTTTTCACTATAAGCATCTAATGTCTCTCTGACTTCAATTTTGTTTATACTTTAGCCCTTAGAAGAGTAATATAAAATGTAATGACCCGGGAGTACACCTGGAAGTTATATGGCGTACTTAACCCTGAAGGGATCTAGTACAAGCCCTTAGCATACATCATTGCATACTTCATAGAATAAAAGCAGAAAATTTAAAACTTTTTCTTCAACAATTGAAGTCACTTTTTACAAAATAGAAAGGAGTCTAAACATTGTCTCATTGTCCATCTATACAATCGAATACTTAGACATCTAGGGATGCAACCCTTACATAGTTCTAAAATGAAACTAATAAAAGAAACTACTAAGTCTACTTGTGCAATGTGGAAGTGAAGTCCCATACCCCCACTCTTACTAAGTAAACTCACCAAGAAGTCATAGTATAGTTCATGTCTCATTCATTAACTTCATTATTATAGGGAAAAGTTGCCATAACCGACATAGACCATGTAAGCTACATGGAATCCAGTGTCATATAACCCTACACTAAAAGAAGGCGTTCTTACTTGCCGAAGGTAGAACTAATTATATTTAGCTTCTAAGTAGATCCACTAGCTAAGTCCTATGTTTGGCACATAGTTATGGGATAGGGAGATTGCTACTAGAAACCCAACCTATTGCATTAGCGGAGGAGCTTTCATCTCATGAGTTTACTATAGATGACCCAACCTATTGCATTAGCAGAGGGGCCTTTTCCTCATTGTCCATATCCACTCGGTACTAAGCATTATTTCCCAATTATACATAATTAGAATTGAATTGTATCTATATGTGTGAAGGCATACTTTACCTTTCGCTCAATACAATTCACTACATAGCTCATAGATTCATTTAAAGGTGAGAACTAACTTTCAACCTTAGAATCATCATTAGTATGTGAGTATAACTTTCACACCAAGATCATGTGTTCTCATGAGAATGGACTTTCAATCAACACGATAGGATCATCATGGTCATATACATTTCATGCATAATAATGAGTAAAGGTGCATATGAGAACTATACTTTCAATTAACACCATTGATACATAATATTCATGTTTATGCATGGAGTGTGTGTGCATGATTGTCCTCACAACAGCACAACAACAACAACATTAATATCATAGGCACCTCCCTTCTCAAGGGGTTCACAACATGTACATAATATCCCAACTCATGCACGATTCACATATATTGCATTTAAGGATCTTAGACCATGTTAATCAACATATCTAATATTCATTACAATAGACATGGATACATTCATCATAGCAACACCATCGTGATCATAACGTAACATTCATATTCATATCGCATCATACTTAGTCATATCTAGGGTTGTAGGGGAGAGGGACCTTATCTCAACACTATAATACATATGGCAAGGAAGCACCTCCACCATAAGTGGATCAACAACTCATAATTAGAATACTTGATAAGTAAACACCCCCACCATAAGTGGATCAATCCAATCATATATAACAACTTCACATAACATACCTTCAAAGATGGCCCTTCAAGGCCAAGGATCGAGATCAAGTCTAACATCTTAGATTTGGCACAATAGATAGAAGAACATCATAATCCAACAAGATAACAAATGTGATCATATTCAAGGTAATTCATATCTACAAGATTCTATCATATTCCATTCATGTCTAGGTGATCTAAACTAAGGCCATTCATCAAGAAATTCATCAACCCTAGAAGATCGCATATAACCCGTCAATTTGCCTCTTTCATGATATAGCCCTAGAACAAGTCAATTTCATCTTAGATTCATAAGGTAATCAGTAATACATGCAAAACTATACTTGGATAATGTAATTACATCATAAACAACTCTAAATCAATCAATTGAATCAACTTCTAACAATATTCATTGTGTAGAGAAAAGCCATAGCTAGGGTTAGGGAAAACTCATGAATTCTTTAGATTTGAAGTTAAAACCATCTAAAATTAGTAGTATTACCAATAATAAACATATTTCAATCTTTAAGAACAACTTAGCAAGGAATCCATGGGGTTGAGTTGAAACCCTAGCTTTTGAAGATTTCTAGAATTGAATTACAAGCTTTTGAGTTGGCTCCATGGGTGGTAGCTACCCATGGATGAAAACCACCATACCTTAGGTGTAGAAACCCACGAAAATACTAAGAGAAATCCTCCATCTTCAAGCCCCTAGGTTGGTTTCTTCATTGGTCTTCAATGGTGTTTTTGGAGAGAAGACTGGGAGAGAAAGGGAAATGGGTTTTGATTTGGGGGTCTTTAGTTGAAGTGAATAAATGAATTAGTTTAGGGTCCTATAAGTTTATATAAGTCATTAATTAACCACCAAATCGACCTCCCTTAAGCTCCACTTAATTAACTAATTAAAACACTAAACCTCAACTTGACTGAAAAGCTGTCAAAACATTCCAACCTACGCCTAGCCTTCCACGGACCGTGGATCAATCCACTGGCCATAGTTAGCTTCTGTGGTTTGGGACTGTGGCTCTAAATGTTGCATGCTTCAAGGAAAACTATGTGTGGACCCACGCCCTTCATCCACGGACCGTGGTCTGGTCTACGGGACGTGGAAAGCATCCGTAGGTCACCACATAGGTGGTCAAACCTTGTTGTGCAGGCAGCTTTAGGGGACTGTTTTGGGGTTGTAACATTCGACAATTTGAAATAGCTATGAAGAAGCTTGAAATTGGAAGTAGCCATTTTTTTGGAAAAAAAATACAGAATCTGAAAAATTTGGCTAAGTGTGGAAATCAGTGATTTTTGGCCAACTTTGAGCAGTCGTAAATCCTAAATCAGGATGAGTTAGGAGTAGTTCCAGTTATGGTTGCGAAGCTTGTGGAATGATCTTTCCAACGCCACTGAGATTGCTCGATTTTGAGTTCGTATGAGCGAGTTATGGCCATTGAAAGTTGGGCGAATCCGTCCGGAAATTTTAAGGGCATTTTGGTCTTTTCCCTAGCCATTTCTTTTGAGGTTATATTGTGTGTTAGGCTGATTCTGGATCATTTTATCCTATTTTAAAAGAGAAAGAGTTAGGGTTCTTGAGAGTGAAGAAGAGAAGAAGAGGAGAAAAAGAGGAGAAAGGAGATCAACAAGTTGTGGATTTTGATCCCTATCAAGGTATGTGAGTTCTTTGTGTGGTTTGATCCTTTCCCCCACACACCAAGCTCATTTTTTTTTTTTTTGAGTAATTATCTCATGTCAGCAGGAAGAAATGTGTTTTAAAAACATAAGAGCCAGAACATTTTTGGGAGTAGTATCGATGGGGAGCATTCAAAGAACCCCATAGAGTAGAACCATGTTAGCCACCATTGGTAGAAAAGGATCATACTCTTTAGATGAATCCTTTTCATATTAGACTAGTGGATCCATTAGCTCGAGCGTTTCGGTCTTATACCTTTGGCGAGTATAGGATGCTCTGCGTGAGGTTGATCGTATCATCACTTTAGCTCTTATGTGATGGTTGTCGGTTAGAGAAACTCCCAGCCAGATTATTGTATTTTTATACACGGAAATTATTGTATTTTATATACATCAGTTCAATTGTATTTCTATATACATCTCGGGCTTATTGTATCCTTGTATACACACGAGTTTATAGCATGTTTTATTTCTTTATATCACACTTGTTTTAAATTGCCTTATATTGAAAGAAGTCACGAGTTGAGTTGAGTTGAACTAGGTAAACTTTTGATTTCTTCCAAATTTCCTTCTAGCCTATGTTGCTTAGTTTTCCGGCTAGCATACTTGTACCTTCCATGTCGATGCGTGGCTGCGCAAAATCTTATGATGCAAATGGATCAACATCCCGCACGTCGTTGATCGTGGAGCAACTGCGAGTCGATGGTGAGCCTCCTTGCATTCGGAGGACTCAATTATTTTTTGTTCTTAGTTTTTGTTTTATTAGTATGTTGCGGTTAATGTCCCAATATCCATCTCAGTATTTAGAGGCTTCATAGACAGTCAGTCAGTTAGTTTGGAGTCTCTCATGCATGTATATATTTAAATATCCTATTTTGAGACTCGAGATGCCTTGTTGGCAAATTACTTTCAGTTGAGTTGGTTTATAACCTTTCATTGCATTGAGTTATCCTGTTGAGTTAAGTTTCCGCTGAGTTAAGAAAGCCAGGCCAAGGGTTCGTTTGGGGGCCAGCGATGGTCTTCAAGTGCCGGTCATGTCCGGGGTGTAGGCTCGGGGCATGACAAACTTGGTATCAGAGCACAGAGCTCAAGAGTCCTAGGAAGTCTATGAAGCCGTGTCTGTAGAGTCCTAGTTATCGGTGTGAAGCGCGCCACATCTATAATTGGGAGGCTGCAACATTTAGGAAGATTTCTCATTTCTTTCACACTCATTTCATGCGTTAGAGTTGACCTCTAAAAAGTTTCTTTCTAATCTGCGCTTGCACGTGTTTTCAGATAATCATGCCTCCACGAAGAGTTGGTAGAGGGCGTCTTCCTAGATGTTATGTTGATGAGCAAGAGTTACCTTATGCCCCGGGAGTGCAAGATCAAGGGGAAGTTTCTAATGCCGAGTTTAGAGGTAATTAGAATAGTCAATGTGACTAATCAAATTGAAGTCGTGAGGAGCTCGACATGAAGGAGCTGACACTTCAAGGATTCGTGAGTTCTTGGGGATGAATCCTCCGAGTTTCATGGGTTCAAGTACTACTGAGGGACAGAGAAGAGTTTAGAAATAAGAGAGCAAAGACCGGTAATGAGTCCGGGCAGCAGAGAGGAAATTCAAACCGTTCCTCCTTTCAGCAAAGGCAAAAGGGACCTGCTCCATCATCTGCTAGAGCACCTGCACCCAGATATAAAGGTGAATTTAATGTTCAGAATTGAAGGACTTCAGGGCTAGACCAGCACAATCTTTGGGTAGTGTGGCGCAAGGGAGTAGTAAGCCTCTTGCCTGCGCCAAGTGTGGTAGGAACCACTCAGGTATTTGTCGAGAGGGCTCCATTGGTTGTTTCAAGTGTGGTCAGAATGGACATTTCATGCGAGAGTGTCCAAAGAATAGCGGTGGTAATGGGGAAATAAAGCCAGTCTTCTTGATTGTTCCCCAGACAGGACGACACCTAGAGGAGCTACTTCTAGTACCAGTGGAGGAGCAAACCGCCTTTATGCAATCACCAGTCGCCATGAGCAAGAGAATTCTCCAAATGTTGTCACTGGTATGATAAAAGTCTTTGCTTTTGATGTGTATGCTTTGCTAGACCCAGGAGCAAGTTTATCTTTTGTAACTCCTTAGGTTGCAAATAAGTTTGAGGTTCTTCCTAAAAGACTTTGTGAACCCTTTTGTGTTTCTACACCTGTTGGGGAATCTATTCTAGCAGAAAGAGTCTATCGTGATTGTCCTGTTTCCATCCCACAAGAGCATGATTTGGTTGAGTTAGACATGATAGATTTCGATGTCATTCTAGGTATGGATTGGCTTCATGCTTGTTATGCATCGATAGAACTCGAGTGGTCAAGTTTGCTTCCGAATGAGCCAGTCTTAGAGTGGAGTAGTAGTTCAGTAGTGCCTAAGGGTCATTTCATTTCGTACCTTAAGGCGAAAAAGTTAGTTTCGAAGGGTTGTATCTATCACTTAGTCCGAGTTCATGACTCTAGTGTTGAGATACCTTATTTCCAGTCAGTTCCTATAGTAAGAGAGTTTCCAGAAGTTTTTCCTGATGATCTACGAATTCCTCACGAGAGAAATAGATTTCGGCATAGATCTCATTCGGATACTTATCCTATCTCTATTCCGCCATATAGAATGGCACCAGTGAGTTGAAAGAGTTGAAAGAGCGGTTGAAAGATCTCTAGATAAGGGTTTCATTCGACCAAGTGTCTAGGCGCTCGGTCTTGTTTGTGAGAAAGAAAGATGGTTCCCTTAGAATGTGTATAGACTACCGCCAGTTGAATAAGGTTACCATCAAGAACAAGTACCCTCTTCCGAGGATTGATCAGCTTCAGGGTGCCACTTGTTTTTCAAAGATTGACCTCCGATCAGGCTATCATCAGTTAAGGGTAAGGGAATGTGATATCCCAAGCGACTTCAACAAAGCGAAAACTGTATGGTCATTATGAGTTTTTAGTCATGTCCTTTGGTTTGACCAATGCCAAAACTTTCATGGACTTGAAGAATAGAGTCTTCAAACCTTATTTAGAGATGTTTGTTATTGTCTTTATTGATGACATACTAATCTATTCAATGAATGAAGAAGATCATGCTAGCCATCTCAGAATAGTTCATCAAAATTAGAAAGATAAAGAGTTGTATGCCAAGTTCTCTAAATGTGAGTTTTGGCTTAAGTGCGTGGCGTTCCTAGGCCACATTGTGTCGATGATGGAATTAAAGTTGATACTCGAAAAATTGAGGTGGCCTAGACCCACATCTCCAAGTGAAATTAGGAGTTTCTTGTGTTTGGCTGTCTTTTATAGAAGGTTTGTTGTTGGGTTATCGTCTATTGCATCTCCTTTTAGAAAGTTGACTCGAGACGGTGAAATTTCAATGTCGAAGCTTGTGAGAAAAGCTGAATTGAAAAGAGATTGATCTGACTCAGTTTGACGCTACGGAAGGTACTCAAGGTTTTGTGGTGTATTGTGATGCATTTAGAGTTGGTTTGGGTTGTGTTTTAATGCATAATGGAAAAGTTATAGCTTATGCCTTTGAAGGTTCATGAGAAGAACTACCCAACCCATGATTTAGAGCTAGTAGTATTTGCTTTGAAGATATGGCGTCATTACTTGTATGGTGTGCATGTCGACATATTCACCGATCACAAGAGCCTTCAATATGTGCTTACTCGGAGGAGTTTAATCTCAGAGGAGGTGGTTAGAGTTACTCGAGGATTATGACTGAGTATTCTTTACCACCGAGTAAGGCTAATGTTGTTCTTGATTCTTTGAGCGGGTTGTCTATGGGTAGCACCGCCATATTGAAGAAGGAAGGAGAGAGTTAGCAAAAGATGTGCCTGTTGGCATGCGGGAGTCGATTCTGATTCGAAAGAGGAATAGCAAAGACGGGCGAGTCATCATTAATGTCGAAGTGAAAGAGAAGCAAGATCAAGATCCCATTTTGCTTGAGTTGAAGGCAAATGTTCAAAAGCAAGAGTATTAGCTTTTGAACAAGGGAGATGGTGTTTTGAGATTTCAAGGTAGATTGTGCGTACCTATGGTAGATGGACTCCAAGAGAGGATTATGGCGGAAGCTCACAGCTTAAGATATTCTATTCATCCGGGTTCCACCAAGATGTATCATGATTTGCGTGAAGTTTATTGGTGGAACGGCATGAAGAAGGGCATTGCTGAGTTTGTTGCTAAGTGTCCAACTTGCCAACAAGTGAAAGTTGAACACCAAAGGCCCGGTGGTTTGGCTCAGAGGATAGAACTTCCAGTGGAAGTGGGAGATGATCAATATGGATTTCATCACGGGGTTGCCAAGGTCTCGCATGCATGATTCTATTTGGGTGATTGTCAATGACAAAGTCGGCTCATTTTCTACGGTAAAGACTACGAAGATTATGCCAAGTTGTATATTCGAGAGATAGTGAGACTTCAGAGTCCCAATCTCCATTATTTGAGATAGAGGTGCTTACATCTTTTTAGCTGGAAATCTTTTGAAAGGCTTGGGTTCAAATGTGAATTTAAGTCGCCTTTCATCCTCGGTGATGGGCAAGCGAGCGCACTATTACTTTAGAAGATATGTTGAGAGCTTGTGTGATCGATTTCAAAGGTAATTGGGATGATCACCTACCTCTCATTGAGTTTGCCTACAACAATAGTTATCACTCTAGCATCCAGATGGCTCCATATGAAGCTCTTTATGGGAGATGTAGATCTCCTATTGGATGGTTTGAAGTGGGTGAAGCACAGTTGATAGGACCAGATTTAGTTCACCAAGCTATGGAGAAGGTGAAAGTGATTCAAGAGAGGTTGAAAATGGCACGAGTCATCGAAATCCTACACCGATGTTAGGAGAAGGCGTTAGAGTTTGAAGTAGATGATTGGGTATATTTGAAGGTTTCACCCATGAAGGGGTTATGAGGTTTGGTAAGAAAGGAAACTTAACCGATATATTGGACCTTATCGCATAGTCAAGAGAGTTGGCAATGTAGCTTATGAGTTGGAGCTACCACGGGAGCTAGCGGTCCATCCGGTATTTCATATCTCCATGTTGAAGAAGTGCATAGGCGATCCTTCATTGATCCTACGAAAGTATCAAGATCAAGGATAACTTATCTTATGAGGAGATTCCTGTTCAAATTTTAGATCGGCAAGTTCGAAGGTTGAGAACAAAGGATGTAGCCTCAGTCAAGGTCCTTTGGAGGAACCATTTTGTTGAGGAAGCTACTTGGGAAGCCGAAGAAGGCATGAAGAAAAGATATCCATATCTCTTTGAATCCGCAGATCAAGGTATTAATTTCCTTCTTAGTGCTCTTTAAATTATAGTGGGCATATTGTTGTTGTTGTTGCATAGTTGCTTGTTTGGTGTTTGAGTTATTGTTGCACCCTTAGCTTAGTAAGAATCACCTCATTCGAGGACGAATGTTCCCAAGAGGGAGATATTGTAACATTCGACAATTTGAAATAGCTATGAAGAAGCTTGAAATTGGAAGTAGCCATTTTTTTGGAAAAAACTGAAAATTTGGCTAAGTGTGGAAATCAGTGATTTTTGGCCAACTTTGAGTAGTCGTAACTCCTAGATCAGGATGAGTTAGGAGTAGTTCCAGTTATGGTTGCGAAGCTTGTGGAATGATCTTTCCAATGCCACTGAGATTTCTCAATTTCGAGTTCGTATGAGCAAGTTATGGCCA
This sequence comes from Solanum pinnatisectum, assembly GCA_035578085.1. Classification (NCBI taxonomy): domain Eukaryota; kingdom Viridiplantae; phylum Streptophyta; class Magnoliopsida; order Solanales; family Solanaceae; genus Solanum; species Solanum pinnatisectum. The sequence continues at coordinate 29,078,619 of CM069078.1, read as the reverse complement.
TTGAAATTTGGGAATCCGTCAGGAAATTTTAAGTGCATTTTGGTCTTTTCACTATCCATTTCTTTTGAGGTTATATTGTGTGTTAGGCTGATTCTGGATCATTTTATCCTATTTTAAAAGAGAAAGAGTTAGGGTTCTTGAGAGTGAAGAAGAGAAGAAGAGGAGAAGAAGAGGAGAAAGGAGATCAACAAGTTTTGGATTTTGGTAGTGTGGGGTGATCCCTATCAAGGTATGTGAGTTCTTTGTGTGGTTTGATCCTTTCCCCCACACACCAAGCTCTTTTTTTTTTTGAGTAATTATCTCATGTCAGCAGGAAGAAATGTGTTTTAAAAATATAAGAGCCAGTACATTTTTGGGAGTAGTATCGAGCAGCGTTCAAAGAACCGAACCATGTTAGCCACCATGGGTAGAAAAGGATCATACTCTTTAGATGAATCCTTTTCATATTAGACTAGTGGATCCATTAGCGATTCAGGCCTGTGTCTTATACCTTTGGCGGGTATAGGATGCTCACATGAGGTTGATCGATATATCATCACTTTAGGTCTTATGTGATGGTTGTCGGTTAGAGAAACTCCACAGCGATTATTGTATTTTTATACACGGAAATTATTGTATTTTATATACATTTCAATTGTATTTCTATATACATCTCGATCTTATTGTATCATTGTATACACGAGTTTATAGCATGTTTTAAAATATCTTTCTTTATATCACACTTGTTTTAAATGGCCTTATATTGAAAGAATCGCATCAGTTGAGTTGAGTTGAACTAGGTAAACTTTTAGTTTCTTCCAAATTTTCTTCTAGCCTATGTTGCTTAGTTTTCCGCATACTTGTACCTTCCATGTCGATGCGGTTGGCTGTATCATCTTATGATGTAGATGGTGAGCCTCCTTGCATTCGGAGGACTCAATTATTTTGTGTTCTTAGTTTTTGTTTTATTAGGATGGTGCGGGGTCTGTCCCAACATCCATCTCAGTATTTAGAGGCTTCATAGATAGTCAGACAGTCAGTCAGTTAGTTTGGAGTCTCTCATGCAAGTATATATTTAAATATCCTATTTTGAGACTCGAGATGCCTTGTTGACAAATTACTTTCAGTTGAGTTGTTTTATAACCTTTAATTGCACTGAGTTATCCTGTTGAGTTAAGTTTCCGCTGAGTTAAGAAAGCAGAGGGGCGTGATGGTCTGGTCATGTCCGGGGTGTAGGCTCGGGGCGTGACAGGGGTCATCCTCAAGGACCCCTCGAGTGGTCTTTGGGGAGTCGTACTTGGAAATTTAACCCCTAAACATGATGTTCTAAGTATGGGAGTCACTTCTACAAGTTTTCACCCTCATACAACACTCCGAACTTCAACGACAAGTCACTTATAACTCACTAGTTCAAATTACTAGTTTCCGGACGTTATAGTCATTTCTTGACATTTGACCTCTAAACTCCTAAATCTAAACTTGAAAAGACATATTACATCATTTAATCAGGTTTACAACTTTAACTCATATGTGAGGCTACTAGATTACGTCAAGCTTCTGTTAGGTCTTACTTGTTTCTACGGGGTGTTACATAAATAGAAGGACTCTCATTTGAAACTCAACCAAGCAATTTTAAAGCATTCTCCAAGCAATACAAAAAGTCGTATTAAAAAATCTCTTGTTTCTTTCTTCATTGTCTTATTGATCTATGTTTGGAAAGACTTAATTGAGCTTATAAGGTCATAAAAGATTCATCACTAAGTTGTCAGGTGTCACATGGAGCGTTAGTTAAAGTCTGAGTCTTGACAAAGTGGTATCAGAGCCAGATTGTTTCTAAGGGAATGGCTAACAAGGGAAACATCAATGCTGCTAGCACCACCAATGTCAGGTTGGATGGTGGAAAGAAGCACCTTAAGAGTAAAGAGGAATTATTGCTCAACCCTACACCAAGTGAAGCTCTAACATCTCACCCACTTTCGATTACTGAAGCGAGTAATGAGGAACGTGGTGAGGAGCCCATTAACGTCACGCCTGGAGTAAAGATGATTGTGAGGGTTGACACGGTGAGACATGTTGTGTAGATCTTAGGCAAGCGCTTGAACAAGGTTGATGGCAAGTTTAAGACTCTCGAGGACTTCACCCTTGAAGAGAATGACAACATCCACAAAAATATAAAGGTGTGTAAGCATGTAGAGTATGAGATGAAGGAAACCATCACTTCATTGGAGTGTCGGCTCATGAAGGCATTAAGCATAATTGAAACAACGAAGGCTGAGATGGAAGCTCTCAAGGGAGGAATGAAAGCTTGAGGATCTGTGATATCCAATGGAGATAGGGAGGCTAATATTTAGGCTCCCAAATGACCAATATTAAAAGGCGTTTGTTACGCATAGCAGGTAGAGAATTTCATGTGGCATTTGGAGAATTAATTTAAACGCAACAAGGTAAAAAGTGATAAGAGAAAGATCAACACTATAGTGTTGTACCTCTAAGAGATGGCCATGTTGTGGTGGAGGTGAAAGGAGTCGAAAATAGGGAAGGGGCTTTGCACCATCAAGACATGGGAGAAATTCTGAGTGGAGTTTAGGAAGGCTTTCTTTCCTAACAACATCATCTATGAGGCGAAGCGTACATTTAGGGAGTTGGAGTAGATAGGCAGCACAGAGAATCCATGAAAAAGTTCACCACCCTCAGGCTCCAGATTTTAACCCTCATAGATGAAGATACGTTCTTCCACTTCATGGATGGGCTGAAAAATTGGGCCATGAAGGAGTTTGAATACCAATAGGTTAGGACTATTGATGAAGGTATCATGCAGGACAAAGCTTTGACAGACTTTAGGCATGAAAAACCCTGACTGAGCTAGAAGAGAGGAGATGAGAGGTAGTCATGAACAAGGGTGAAGATATCGTGGCAAAATCAAGAAGCAGCAGCCACATCCCAGGAATCATGACACTTATAAGTCTAATGGCAACAGGTCTAGACATCAAAGCGATACAGAGAGGAAGGCAGAGTCTACAAAGAGACACAATTGCTACATATGCGGTGGGCCGCATGGCTATGCAAAATTCCCTAAACTAAGGAACCTTGGTACCATATTATGGGAATTGAAGGAGAAAGATGGACAAGAGCTAAGGAAATGTTCTGATATGACGCAGTTGGACTTGATTGGACTATGTGGAGCTATAGCAAAGCAATGAGAGACGCTAAAAGAATAAAATGAACAATATGTAGACATCACAATCAATGGAATACCCATTCATGCCATGATCGACATAGGTGCGGAGGCTAACATCATGACCAAGACCGCAAAAACAAAATTAGGAGTGGGTTACAGTCCATGTAACACCCACCTCAAGACAATCAACGCACCATCAACTCCCGTGTGCGAAGTTGCTTATGGTGAATACAAGACTTGGTTTTCCATGTAGCAGTGATGCGCCGCGGTCGTAGCAGCATCAGGTGGGGAGAGTGTCATAAACCACCACTTTGTCATCCCACTTAGGCGTAAAATTAAAGCATAAGTGAGCTAGACCAATGGGGAAAGAGCTAGACTCTTGGAGAGGTTTTTGGAAGACTCTAGAATACACAAGAAGAGTTCTTGGAAGGCTTTAGAATTTTCCAGGCTTGTATAGAATTCTAGTAGCGGGACTAGATTGAAAATATGTAGGGATTTGTATAGTAATTTTTATTTACACTTTATCCCCTAAGGGAATAGTATAAATAGAAGGTCTCTCATTTGAAACTCAACCAAGCAAGTGTAAAGCATTCTCTAAGTAATACAAAAAGGCCTCTTACAAATTCTCTTGTATCTTTCTTCATTCTCTTAGCGATCTAAGTTTGAAAAGGTTTACTTGAGCTTAAAAGATCGTGAAAGAGTCATGAGTAAGTTGTCAAGTACTGCACTGAGCATTAATTGAAGTCTAAGTCTATGACATAATGCTTCAAAAATTCCAAAACTTTAGTGATGTAAGTTTTTTAAATAAAAACAATGGAGGCTTGTTTACACCCAATTTTGACCCTTCACATTCTAATTAATTTTTTAAGTTTCTTCAATTTCAAACAATGTTGTAATAATTGTCTTACAAAATTAAAAATATTTTTAAAATCATTGTAAGGCAATTTTTCCATTTATTATAAAAAAAAACTATATCTTTATATGAATATAATATATAGATTTCTATAATTTCTACTTTTATAAACATTTGGAAGATTACTTTTATAAATGCCAAGACCCAAAATCACATCTTGATAGTGCTTATTATAAACCCTAGTAGGCAAGCTGAACTCATGATAACATGAGATAAAAAGAACAAAGATGAGAAATCACCTCCATCATAGATACATACAAAACGGAATAAAATATACAAAAGGAACCGAATAATATAAATAGTATACAAGGAACCAAACCTCAAACCTAGTATTATATGTACAAGAGAATCTAAAGACGAAAGTAGAGATATACAAAACATAAATGTCTAACAAAATACAAAATATGTAGCCAATAAATACATAAGGAAAAAAAGCAAGCCTCCAGATGCCAAGAGCTCACCACAATCTCAACAACAAAAGGGTCTCGAATGAGTGAAGCTCGATGGTGATGAATCTTTCTAAGTGTTGCATCTAAAAAAAAGTGTAGAAGTGTAGTATGAGTACCAACACACATGGTACTCAATAGGTGTTGATGAGTCTGGGATTTTGACTCATTTAGGGCTTATTATTCATAGTTTGTGTCCTTTATGCCTATTTTATGCTCTAAACTGATGTTTAAATACTAACTGGCAGCAATGAAGGCAAAAGAGCAATGCAAGGACATTGTCAAGCAAAAAGGTTTGGAAAATCTTAAGAAAAAGAAAGCTGACAATCGTGAAGACCACTCAGCAACTCACCGAGTGGCAATTCAACCTGCCAAACTTTACAGCGTACCAGTCTTGGGGAAAATCCAACTTGGTGATGGAAATGGACCTTCGGCGAACCGCCGAATAGATCGGCGACAAGGATTTTGATCACCTAAAGTTACCGGATCTGAATGATAAAGAGGTAGGTCAAGACAGCGATGGAGAGGAACACTAGGCGCATCGCCGGCCAGGTCGGTGATGCTCGACTAATACTGCCGATCGATCCAAAAGTTAAAAATATGGAAGAGTATAAATGCAAAATTTTAAAAGATTTCAAGTAACAAAAAGAGTTCCAAAAAGTTCTAAAATTTTGATCAACTGTTCTGACTAGGCGAGCAGAGCAGAGCTACACTCCAAGTCCATGTATGATCAAACCAGGATCACAGTGCCACGTACTCCTCCACCTTCAGCTCTGATTGTTGAGCAGGTTCCTCCGATGCAACCAGTTTAGGCACCACCACCCAGGTCATTGAATAGAAAGGCCGAGGGTTTGAGGACCATATTGCAAGAATAAAGATTGTCTACTAATGGAGTAGTAGAACAGTTCACGAAGGTATGGAACACTATCAAGTAGAACAGTACCCGAAGCTTGTTCAAGCTGGTGGATCATGTGGTAGTGCGGGACCGAAAAGTAAAATGCAGCAGTACCGACATTAATGAGGTGCTTGGTTGTACGATAAATGTGATCCATTACTATGTGGATAAAATACAGAAGAAGACTCTCGATGACTTGAAGGGTTGGTTAGAACCACTGATTTCTGACATCAAATTGTAGTGGATTGAGGCACGTGTCCCTATAGAGAAGAAGGACCTAAACATGGCTGCCAGATATTGGTCCGGGTTCATCAGCAACACATTGATGCCATTACAAAATGAGTTGATACTCCGGCATCAGAAGGCTGCTTGTTTGGGTTGTATCCTAGATCGGGAGAGACTTAATCTCAGTATGATCATCAAGCAAAAGATAGCCAGAGGGCCAAGCAGAGCCAAACCTCTCTCCCATTCCCAGTCCTTATTACAGAGCTGTGTAGGTAGGCTTGTGTTCCTTTGATTGCTAAGACTAATGTGGAAGTGACTCCCACTTCCTCTACTAATATCTAGAGGATAGAGGGTAAGTACATGAGCGATGAGGCTGATAGGAGGAGAGTTGTACCTGCGGATACGTCCCCAGTAGTTGATGTAGCGATGTTGCTGACAGAGGCAATCCTTCCCTCTTAGGCCAGTGAGCCTACAGGTACCTTGGCACTTCGAATTTTATCCCTGATGATTCTACTACTGCTCCCCCTCCTATTATTGTTATTACTGCCTCTTTTGGACCCCCATTCACCCAAGCTATGTTATACAAGATGGGCCATCTGCCCCAGTCTACTGATGTTCATGCCTTCTGGGTAAAGGTCGCTATGCCTGGGCTGATTGAGATGGTGATTTTTGCTGCCTTAGCCCGGATCAGGGCTGAGTTGAGAGAGCATAGAGAGATGATAGATGCCCATGGATTTGCAATAGGTGCCTTCACTGTGAGAGTACAGGCTTGTGAGCAGGGATATGGTGTTTCTGAGGATGTGACGGCCTTGAAGGCCGATATTGTTGGATTGAGACACGATATGGATAAGCTGAAATCCACTGATCTCTCGATGTTATTCGACACTGTGGAGCTTCCGAAGGTACTGAGTACAGATTTTTTGGCACGTTCTTAGATTTCTCTGGCTACTACGACCGAAGATTTACTAGGGATGATGCAGATGCTGAGTCCGAGGCCGAGACTGATGAGGAGGAGTTGGGTGTTAGAGATGCAGCGGTCTATGAGAATTTAAAGGACCTCAAGGGAGCTATGGTCTAGACAATTGTGGCGGCATCTTTGAGGGACACTTCTATGGCGAGCTCTAATTAAGCAAAGGATGATATAGAGTCGGGCACTGATGCCCAGACAAATGGAGTCACGGACATGCAGAGTTCACCCAGGCTTAGCCTGATATGAGGATTTTGACTCTCTTTCTATTTTTTGTTTAGACTTGTTTTATTGATTTCTTTGCATTTGAGGACAACTGCTAGTTTAGTTTGGCGGGGTGAGGTATTTCCATACCTACATCGTTTAGGATGTTTTATGGATATTTTTTATATTGTTGTGCTTGTATGAATGTTGATTTTTGTTGGTATATATTTTGATCCATTATTTTTAATGCAAATGTTGGTTTTGAATTTTAAACCGAATAAAAAAAATTCCACCTTTTGATGTGTGCGAATGTGGTTGTTCTCTTGCAATTTTGAGTGTTGGTTGTGATCAATACCGATGACTTAAATAGTGCTCATGATTGAACGATATCCATTTATGGCTCCAATGAGGCAACTTGAGTTGCATAAGTCCTATGTGAACTCCTACCATCTCATTGTGACTAGCCGGTTGTTCATTTGACTGAAAATTATAGAGTCTTGTTTGATGATTGTGTTGAATGCCATGTGTGGTGAGATTTTCTTGAAATATGTGCTTGGTAACCTAAAACTTTCCCCTTTAGTCCAATTGACTACTGTAAGCGAACGATAGAGATGATCTTAGGCACAATTTGTGAAGAGTAAACCAAAATTACTATCATACCTTTTTGTGACCACCTTGTGAGAGTGTGAACCTATCTTGGCATCATTTGAGCCTACCTTTTTCTTTGGATGAAACATGAACAAATTCGACCTCTTTATCCCATCACCTATAACCTTCGTGAAGCATTGGTTCATTTGAATAGCCAACTTAGACAAAAAGCCTAAGTTGGGGGTGTGGTGAAGAAGGAGGAAAGTTAGGAAGTTTGATAAATTCGCCCTTGAAGGATCATGTTGAAAAAGATGGAACCCCTCCATGTAAAATTAAAAGAGAAGAGAGAAAATAGTAATGTGAAATTAAAAAAAATGAAAAAAAAAAGAATTGTTGAAATAAAGTTTGTGAATTGGACAAAAGAAGTGGGGCATCCAATGAGTCATGCTTAAAAGAACATAGGGTGGATTGTGGAAATCATAAAGTGTGAAAGAGAATGAGAAAAAGTGAAATGCAGGTCATGCTTCATGCCTTTACCCTCCGCCCCGTACAAGCCTTCAAAGACCTTTATGATCTCGAGTGAGCTGAAAGTTATGTTGATTGGAAAATAAGGGAAAGCCTATGGGTAGAGTCATGCATGTGTTTATCTTTGGGAGTGTGAGAGTTGCTTTTGATTTCGAAAGTCTGGAAATTTGGTGAGTATAGGGTGAGCATGGAATCACTCTTGATGTGAGGGAATTTGAATGCTTTTGTTGAGCTTGAACTTGCATATGAAGCAAGCATTGTGAGTTTGAGTTCTATTTGATAATGGTTAGTCACAGTTTGAAACTTAGAGTGCACAATTGAACATTGCATGAGTAGTTTGAACCTCTTGTGTGCATTCATGTTGAGTCTTGAATAACACTGTTTGGAGACATCCTTGTTGAACTGATTGATCTTGTGTTTTACTTGAGGACAAGAAAAAGTTTAAGTTGGGGGTGTTGATGAGTCTGGGATTTCAACTCATTTAAGGTTTATTATTCATAGTTTTAGTGTCCTCGATGTCTATTTTATGCTCTAAACTGATGTTTAAATGCTAATTTGCAACTATGAAGGAAAAAGAGCAAGGCAAGGACATTACCAGGCAAAAAAGAGCGGAAAAGCTGAAAAAAAAAGGAAAGATGACAATCGTCAAGACCACTCGGCGACTCGCCTAGTGGTACTTCAGCCCGCTGAACTTTATAGTGTACCAGCACTGGGGAAAATCCAACCTGCGGTGGAAATGGACCTTCAGTGAACCATCGAATGGATTGGCGACAAGGATTTTGATCGCCTAAAGTTACAGGATCTGAATGGTGAAGAGGCAGGTCAAGACGGAGATGGAGAGGAACACTTGGTGCATCACCGACTAGTTCGGCGATGCTCGACTAATACCGTCGATCGATCCAAAAGCTGAAAATCTGAAATAGTATAAATGTGAAATTTTATAAGATTTCAGAGTAGCGAAAAGAGTTCTAAAAACTTCTAAAATTTTATAAGACTTTAGAGTAGCAAAAAGAGTTCCAAAAAATTCTAAAATTTTGATCAACTGTTCTGAGTGTTTGAGAGTTTTTACCTTGATCTTTTGATTCAAAACACTGTTCTTAGAGTTTTTAAGTAGAATTTTAAGTTGGGTTTTGATTCTAAGTTAATTTGAAGCATTGTGAAGACTTGGATTTTATTACTCAGCTGATGGAGAACATAGTTGGTAATATTTTCCAGCTTTTTATAATGTGTGGCTAAAACCCCCATTCTTGGGGGAGTGATTATGTGATTAGGTGTCTCAATTAGCTTTTGGGTGTTAGTAATTACTGATTTAATTGTTGTTTTGAAGTGGGTTCAATAGATAATTGAGTTTTAACTCATGAATAGTTGTTGCAAATGGAGTTCTAGTCTAGTATTCTATGTTTGCTTGAGAAAGAGGTCTAGAATTAAGGTTATCAGTTGATAATTATAGTGATTGGGTTGTTGTGGATTCAGCTCGAGAGAGTGAATCTTTATTCGATCATACTTATCTAGCTCGAGAGAGTAGGTAAATTGAGGTTTTGGGCTGTTTATAATTGTTATGCTTATCGAGGTTCGAGAGAACTCACTTGATTTGTGATAGTTGATCGAGAGATGGCTAATACATCTAAAGCCTAGCCTACCCACTAAGACTCAGCGTCTTTTGGTAATTAGTAATCACCTGTATAGCAAAATAGGCAACTAGTCGATCACATCCCTAAGGATCCCTTTCTACATGATTACTTCCCTGTTTTCGTAGTTGTTAGTTGAACATCTTAATCCCCCCTCATTTGACACCAGTTGTCAACCCCTTACATTTACTTTAATGGTTTCGATAATTTATATTCCTACAACCGATTAGAACATGCCTTTCACTTTGTAATTGAATTCTCTACCGTATCACTCCCTGTGGGATCGACCCCAACTCTTCGTTGGGTTTATACTAGATTGTGATTGCCTACACTTAGAATTGGATAAGTGTAGTTAAGCATTATCAGGTATCATAGGCTTATCGAGAATAGAAGACACTATATAAGATAAGAGTCATAATAGTGATAGCACTCTAAACCAAAAATTTCATACCCCAAACTCAAGGGGTATAACTGGCACCTATGCCAAAACATAGGTTTGAGCCAACCCTATTGAATCATTCTCTAATGGTGTATGGCAGCCATACAGAGTCAATAAAGAAAATAAGTATATCTCAGCTTAAAAATAATCCTTCGACCGGCAAAGTCTCTATCAACAGCTCTATAAGAAAATAGCTACTCCAAATATTTCATAAAAAAGTAATAACTTGCTAGAACACAAGTCTTGTTTGGGCTGCCAAGGCCACCGTGGTATCTAGGAAAGTATAAGCGCTATCGGGGTCGTCAAAGATGTCATGATCTCTCTCTATATATCTTCAAATAAAGTGGCTAAAGACCTCAACACACTAGTCTGGAAGCCTCTGTGAATACAATACTAGGACGGGACAAGGCTATGACCGACCCAAAATCTATAAACAACCAAACCTTAGGGACTCTAGCTAGCAACACAGGAGGAAAGGAGTCAACCAATCAGCTGGATAGGTGGATATGCTACTCTAAAAAGAATGCTCCCTCCGTTTCTATTTATATGTCACCATTTTAGATTTTACACCCCTTATGAAACTAGGTAATTTTACCATTATACACTTATTTAATGATCTCTTGAAGTCAAGTTTTCAATAAATGAACATAAATTAATTTGTTTCATTAATTAAATTGACCAATGAACATAAATTAATCATTTAATTTTCCTATGTTGGTAAAATGCATACTTTCAAGACTAATAACTCTCAAGGATAAATTAGGAAGAATAGTGTTATTTATGTATTGGTTTTGTGATATGACAAGTATTAAGGAACATCTATTTCTACTAAGGACGACATATAAATAGGAACGGATGGAGTATTTTTTTAGTGCAACCCTTAGTATAGTGGGTTGAAGTTAATTTACACTAAAATAGTATTGACAATATTTCAGTAAAATTTGGTGTTATGGGTTGGAAATGCCCTAAAAGCACTTGTCTTTTCTCTAATTCTATAGAGCCGACACTGATTTCAATGACACGTTGTCGAATTACAGTGATTGCTTCTTTGGCACATTCTTCCAATCATTTCTCTATGTTACTCTCGCTCTGTTTGCTTTTATTTGTCTACTATTATAAAAAGATTTTTATTTGTACTTGTCATTTTTAACATATAAAAAAAAGATGATTTTTTTCATATTTTATCTTTTGTATTAATTAATTATTCTCCAAATCATTTTTTAAGACCTAATACTATACATCAATTAAAAATGTGTATCTAAAAAAAAGTATATGGTGTTTTGTCTTCTCAATCGAGATTACGGGTAGTGTGTGTAACACCCCGTACATCTAATGACCTAAGCTAGAGCCTAACGTGTAGTCTAGTAGCCTAATGAAGTTAAAACGTAAGGTGAGAGTCTTAAAATAACTTCCCTAACTTGGTACTAAGGTCCTAGTGCCTAAACATCAAGGCATGGCTCCCACAAGGACCCCCCAATAGTCCTTGATGAGAGCCAAGGGGCTGCTCTAAAAGCTGCCAAAAGCAGCATCATCCATGAAACCAAGGACCACGAAGCGTGGACTGACTCACACCCCATAGATGGGAGTCGTGAGTTAGGACTTAGTCTCCTCAATTGAGCCCCAAAACTTCCTAGTCTCAATCCCATTTGACGCCTGGACAATACGGTCTGTGGACCATACCACGCCTTGTAGGTGGGGCTCGTGGATGGGTCATGGACCAAGGCCAGCCTCAGACCCAAATCACGAGTGACCAGTACTGTCCGTGGTTCATACCACGCCCCGTGATCGGGGACTCGTGAATGGGGCATGGGAAGGCAGCCTTAAGTCGGCTAAGTGGGGGTAGTTTGGTAACTTAATAATTAATTAAGTTAGGGTGGGGGATGGTTATTTTTAGTTGTTTAAGTATATTAAAGTATTTTTAAGTCTTAAACAAGTCTTTTAACTCTCATAACTCACAAACTCAAAATAAAACCCACTTCCCTCTCAAAATATTCTCTCTCTAAACTCCATTGAAGAACAAAGAAAAAGCTCAAGATTAGGGTTCAAGCTCCAAGCTTTTCACTCCAATTTCGTGGGAAAACATCAATTAAGGTATGAGGACTTTTATTCATGGAACACTTTTCTCCATGAAGCCCTTCAACTCTTGATTTCGAAATTGGTAACTTGTTCAAAAACTAGGGTTTCTATTCCAACCATGGGTTCTTCCTAAAAACAATTTTATTATGTTAATTGCATTATATTATGGATGATTTGACGTTTAATGGTGATTTTCATTGTAAAATTCCCCTTGAACCCATGAACAACCTTATGACCCCAATTTCAAAGTATTGTGATAGGTGTATTGATGCAAGATGATTATCATAAATTGTTTCTATCTGAATTTAGTTATTGAATCTTGCTTTATTCATGCCTATTGTAGTATCTTTAGGTGTAATTGTGAGACATGATTCATGACCTTTAAAAGGGGTAAATTTCTAGGTTTTGTACATGTTGAGGAAAGTTGTGTATAACCTATTGATTCACTTAGAAAGTAAATCTCCTATGACTAATGTGTAAAGTGTGGTATTGTTGAAAGCTTGTTCTTCCCTTACCCTTATACTTGATGATGCATGAATAGTCTAGGATGATGATGATGTATTGTGTTGATTGAAAGTCTATTTCTCATGAAAACACTATGAATGTAATGTGTAAGTCCTACTCACACACTAATGTTGATTCTAAGGTTGAAAGTACATCCTCACCTTTAATGAATCTATGAGCTATTTTGATGAATTGTATTGAATGAAGGATAGAGCATTCCTTCACACATGTAAATGCAATTCAAGGCTTAATCATGTATAATTTGGGAAATAATGCTTAGCACCGAGTGGATATGGACAATGAGGTAAAGGCCCTCCCCCTAATGCAATAGTGAGGGTCATCCAAAGTGAACACATGAGATGGAAGCCCCTCTGCCAATGCAATAGGGTGGGTTTCTAGAAGCAATATCTTATCCCATAACTATGTGCCAACATAGGACTTAGTTAGTGGATCCACCTAGATGCTAATAAATTTAGTCCTACCTTAACTAAGTAGGACACCTTCTTTCGGTGTGGGGTTACACGACACCGGATTCCATGTAGCTCACATGGCCTATGTCGGTTATGGCTATTCTTCCCTACATGAAAGATAATGAATGAGACTTGAACTATACTATGACTTCTTGGTGAGTTTACTTAGTAGGAGTGGGGGTATGGGACTTCACTTCCACATTGCACAAGTAGACTTAGTAGGATCTTGTAGGATAGTTTCTTTATATTATGATGAGATTCAAATGCATACATGTGTCTTGAATGGTTAGTTGTTATGAATGACTATCCTTGTATTCAAAGTAATGTTCATAACTATTTCCTTATTTGTGACTAATGATTATAATGAGATCTAAAGATGATATACATGACCAAGGTAGCTTCAAGGGGGTGCTTAGTAGGGTGATTATGGGATGCCAACCATACGTTGCACAAGTGTTCCTTAGAGGTTGCTAAGGTGTTGATATTACCACGTAATGAGTGTAAGTGTGATTATAGCTTGTGTTGTACATTGTAAATGCATGTTGGTTTCTAAACTTGATAAAGGCATACTTTTCAAATAAAAATGTCCTTTTTATCATATTTAAGGATTTTATGCATGTTTCCATACTTAGTACATATGATGTGCTAACCCCTTCTTTATTCTACTTCTTAATGAGTATAGGTTCCAGCTAGGTGACTTTCACTCTCCTTTGAAGAAGACTTAGATTGCTTATCTTCAAGTTGTGGTGAGGCCTAAAGTTCGAGAACAGGATTTCCTATTTCTTAGTTTCTATTATACTTCTCATGTTGAGACTTTTATTGATGTAAAGGGCTAAGTCCCAAACTTTGTATTCACTTGTTTTAGATGGTGTACGAGACAAAGTCTAGATTTCCTATGATTTTCTTCTATGAAAAGTGAAGTTGGACTTCTATTGTAAAAGTTTTAAATTTCTGCATTATTTACTATGTCTTATGTAATGATGATGCCAGAGGCTTGTATGAGACCCCTTCGGGGTCAAGTACGCCATGTTACGTCTAGGGGGTACTCCCAGGTCGTGCAGTGTGGTAAAATAACTATGTAAATAATTATTTTTAATGTGTATGTCAATCCAAATGTAACAAGTAAAAATAATTGGGTGAAAATCATTACACCCTGAATGTTACTTTAGAAATCAAAATCTCCCCTTAACTTTGAGAAATAATCATTCTCCCTCCCCCCCCCCCCCCCCCATAATATAACTTTAAATGTCTACTTGAGCACACTCATAAATTGTTGACCATATATATCAATTGTGGTCAGGTTAAAAAGCATGTCAATGTATTATGCTTGAGAGATAAGTGAAACTTAAATATGTATGCACACAATAAATTCATACATGTAATATTAAAATAACAATTATAAAAATATATATTTGATTTTGAAATAAACTTGTAAAAGGATTATTCTACTTATAATGTTAATGAGCTTAATTAAAAATCTATAAATATAATGGTTCAAAATAAACTATTATATATATAAAAAAAATAAAAATGTTATATTGATGAAGGACTAAAAATGACAAAGATAAAACAAAATTTTGCATAGAATAAAGACGGAAGAATGATTACTTCTCAAAATTGAGATTGGAGTTTGATTTTGAATTATTTCTCAAAATTGAGATTGAAATTTGATTTTTAAACTAAAATTCAAGGTGTAAATAATTTCAACGCAAAACTAAACGGAGAAAGTAACTTAATTGGACAGAAGTACCACAAAAGATTTTAAGGCGAAATTTTGGTACCAAGAGTTTTTTCAATGAGGTTTCGATGATAATCATTCTTATGATAATTATTTTCAGAAATTACTAGTATATGAATGAGTATCATTTTTTTAGACGATCGCAGTCAATTAATAGTTTCTCTGTTTCATTTTATGTGATCCTATTTTTTAGTCCATTTAAAAAAAAATAACATATTACAATAATTAGAAACATTTTAACTTTAATAATCTCTTTTAACTCTTAAAGAAATGATTTAAAATCGCACTAATATCTAAGGATTATTTTAGACCACAATTTTTTAAAAAAATAAATAAATATTGTATCCAATCAAATAGTATCATATAAAATAGAAAGAAGAAAAACATTTATTTATTTATATCAATAAGGGATCAATTATGGGTAGATCACATAAATATGCTATCATAAGAAAAATATTTATCATTTATGGCAGTATAATATTTCCAACTAAAGATAGCAATTTTTTATAAATTAAAGAATTGTACAGTGAAATTCTGCCTATCTTCGCCTCTTTCCCTCATTCTCTGCCATTTTTTCTCTTCCCTCTCCTCTTCTTCTTCTTTTTCTTTTTATTCTTCTTCTTTGAAATTTTGATTTGAAGAACTATCTTCAAATCAATTTTTGCTCACATTTCACAATTTTCACCCAAAAGTACGATGAGAAAGGAGAAGAAAGGAGAAGAAAGACAAAAACAATTGTACAAAATCATATGCTCAAGCATGAATTTCAAATCTCTAAAATTACAGCAACTAGAATTCTGTAACACCCCGCTATTTGAAAGAGCTAAATTTAGAAAGAACCATTTTTGGAAAGAATGAAAAATCTGAAATTTGGCAAGTTATGTTAAGTATGAGTTTGTAGTCAACTTCAAACAACTATAACTCCTACAACAGGATGCGTTAGGTGTGCTATAAAATACCGTAGGAAAGATCATTGAATTATCTTTCCAACACCACCAAGTTTTCTAAATTTTGAGTTCGTATGAGGGAGATATGCCCATTTGAAGTCGGGATGTCTGGATAAGGAAAGTCAAAATCGGATTTTAGAAGGGTATTATGGTCTTTTCACTACCCAATTAGCTTAATTCATTTTTGGTAATTACTTAGGGGTTGGTTTAGTTTACGTACTCAAATTACATGCTAGGGTTTTAGGGAAAAGAACTCAAGAGGAGAAAAGAAGAAAAAGCGTCAAGATTCGTCGATTTCTAGAGGAATTGATTGTGGATTTCGCCAAGGATTCAATCCTACGAGGTATGTGAGTTCATATAGCATTGGGTTCGTTCACCCACACACCAAACATGTTTATTTCAGTGTAAATTTTGTCCTAAAAGATTGAGGATTTGTTGTTCATGAGTTATGTCCTTGAATTGCTTTCATTCTTGAACTTGGATGGGATTGATAAGTTTCTTGAGATAGTTTTATCGATTTTGAGAGTGGTTTTGAGTTAGAATCTTGTTTACATATATTGGGTACCTGAATCAAAAGAGAATTTGGGAAAAAGAATCGAACTTAGGCGAATTGGGGTTAGAAAACGAAGAAGGAAAAAGTCGGGCAAATCTGGGTACCAGGTCCGCGACGATTGATACTTTTCTCTCCGCGTCGCGGAGAGGTCACGGATCCTTCTGCCTCAAAATTTATTTCTCGACCAAATATATAAATGCATCTCCGCGTCGTGGACTTGCTTCCAGACAGTGATTTCTTTATCATTTCTCATGTTTAACTATCTAAAAGCACTCCTAATCATCATGATATCTTTCCAATCACAAATCATGACCTTGAAATCATAATTCAAATTCAGGGAAAGTTAAAAACCAAGTCTAGAGAGTTCTTAGCATCTTTTCAAAAGTCTTTATCAAATGCTTCAAACTTGTTTTAAGACTTGAGTTTTGAGTTAAGTAAAGAGTAAAGATTGAAGTTCATTTCTTCAAAAGAGTATAAAGGGACTATGTATTCCCAAAGAGGAAAATGTTTTCACACTTAAACAAGAAAGGAAACACCAATTTCCAACAGAGCCTTTGAGCTAGTTTTCAGTAAAGAATAAATGCTTTCACAATTAAGCAAGAGAGGAAACTTTGATTTCCTAGAGAGCCTTTGGGCTAGTTTTTGAGAAATTATCTCAAACCACAGATAGAAGTTATGTTTTTAAACATATGAGCTAGTATATTTTTGGAGTAGTATTGAGCAATGATATGGGGGAGAGTTCAAACAACTCCCAGCCCCTATAAACCATGTAGTCATGATGGGTAGAAAGGGTCATACTTTTTAGATGATTCCTTAGTGCTTTTTAGCATAGCTTAGTGGATCCACTTAGTGAGTTAGGTTCTATGCCCTTGGCAAGGTATAGGACGACCCTGGCAACGTGAGGCAAAATGTTGTATCATCACATAGCTCTTAAGTGATGGTTGTCGGTTAGAGAAACTCCCACAGAAGTATTTCTGTATTCTTATATACACAGTGTTTTTTGTATTTTTATATACACATAGAGTTCATATTGTATCTTTGCATACATACAAAATTACTATTGTATTTCTAAATACACAAAGTTGTTATCCATGTTTAAAAGCTTTTCTTTATATTGCATTCATATTATTGTTTTCTATTGAAATGAGTTAGTTGAGTTGAGTTGAGCCAGGTATGTTCTTTCAGTTCCTTTCAATCTTATGTCTTGTTTTAGAATTCCCCTCGCATGCTCATACATTTAATGTACTTATGACATTTGGTCTGCATTATTGTTATGATGCAGATACAGGTAACCAGGATCAGCATACAGCTCTTCGTTGATCCAGTTGAGCATTCAGAGTCTTATAGTGAGCCTCTTTTCTTTTCGGAGGATCCCTATTTGAATTGCTCTACTAGTTTTTCAGTTGTTAGGATGATCGGGGGTCTTGTCCCGACATCCACTCATAGTTTTAGAGGCTTCATAGACAGTTGATTAGTTCATTTGTCTTTAACTTGTTATTAGCTTATGTTTTGAGACTTGAGTTAACATCTTGGCTAGTTGAATGTTTCTTTTAATATATTCTAAGTTTATTTAATGAGTTTACTTTTTGAGAATATTTCCTTGTCATTTAAGTCTTCCGATGAGTAGTAAGCCAAGTCAAGGGTTCGCTTGGGGCCAACAATGGTTCTCGAGTGCCAGCCACACCCGGGGTGTAGGCTTGGGATGTGACAAATTCACCATTGATGGTCATTATAAAGATTCAAATTTTGAATTCGCTATTTGAGTTTTATGAATTTGAAAGTAGTTTTGATAGGTTGTTCCTACAAATAATTTAAAATATTATTTGGAGTTTATATCTCAATTTTAAGAGGGTTTGGTTAAGTTTAGAATTGATTTTAGGAGAAATATTAGATTGAAGCCAATAAAGATGAAGTTTACAGAACTGTATCGCAATACTATTAAAGTTGTATTATAAATGCTTCATAATTTTATTAAAATCATGAATAATGTATTTATAATACATATTGCAAACTGCACTCCCTTTTTAGTGAAATCAACTAAAATACTATAGGTAACACACTTGTACTACATTTATAATGTAGGCACAATACATTTGTAATATATATTGCAAACATCGCTCTTTTTCTTAGTGATACAAATCAAAATAATTTGTATGACTCATGTAATACATGTTTTATTCATGAATAATACATTTATAATACATATTGCATGCTTCACTTCTTTCTTAGTGATACCTAAGAGAATAATTTAGGTAGCACATTAACTATACATTTATACGACATGGACAATACTTTTTTAATACATATTGTAACTGTCACTCAATTTTTTAGTGATATAAATCAAAATAATTTACAAGACACATATAATATAAGTTTTATTCGTGAACAATACATTTATAATTTGTAAACTTCACTCTCTTCTTAGTGATACCAACCAAATGATTTAGGTAACACATTTATAATACATGCACACTACATTTTTAATACATATTGCAATAATCACTCATGTTGTTAGTGATACAAATCAAAATAATTTTATAATACATGTTTTATTCATAATTAATGCGTGTTTAATTCAGTCTATAGATCATTCTCTTGTCTTTCGTTAGTTACGTTTTTCATTCATCCTTAATTATCTCTTCTAATTCAACTTTAATATTGTGTAATACACTTTTAATGCAAACTTAATGCATTATGTAGTTTATTGGTTGATTTGTTACTATTGGATTACTTATTTAATTCATTATTGATACAAGTTTAATTTCACTCTGTAGATCATTGTCTTGTCTTTCATTAGTTACCTTTTTCATTCATGATCAATTCTCTATTCTTATTCAACTTTAATATTTGTGTAATATACTTTTAATACAAGTTTGATTCATTTTACATTTTATTGGTTGATTTGTTACGATTTGGTTACTTGTTTAATTCATTACTGATACAAATTTTATTCAGTTTATAGATCATAAAATGTTCTTTCGATTGCTTCATTTTATATTCATGTTTAATTATCTTCTAATTCAACTTAATATGTATTTTATTCAAGATATTATAAATAAATATAGCTTAATCATCCCTAAAATGTGAAAATAAATTAAGCAAAGGTTGAGATATAGCATAATTCTTTGTATTAAGATATATACCCAATTATATCTTGGTCACGATTATATTCATCACATTCAATTGACTTGTATTTGTGAAGGAGCATCACTCATAGAATAATATATCCTTTATGTTTATTTTCATCATAAACACTTGACTTATACTAATGAAAAATCAACATTGGTTGTAAAAAGGATCTAAATATAAACTTTTACACTCTTTTTTACCAACAAAAAAAAAATTAAGAAATTTAAAATTATGAAATCCCCAAACCTACAAAGAGAGTTGTTTTTTAAATAATAACTAAAATGGGGAACCTAACCTAGACTCGAACTCGTGATCTATGGACTAATCGTTTAAGCTTTAATCATTCGTGTTGCAATAGCATTCGTTCATAATCACGAAACGAAAGCTAGGCATTCTTTTCATATCAGTTATTTAATGAATATAACTAGGCAATTTATAAATAAGATATTATAAATAAATATAGTATAATCACCCCTAAAATGTGAAAATAAATTGAGCAAAGCTTGAGATATAGCATGATTCTTTGTATTAAGATATATACCAAATTATATCTTGATCATGATTATATTCATCACATTCAATTGACTTGTATTTGTGAAGGAGCATCACTCATATAATAATATATTTGTTACATTTTGTAACACCTCTCTATTTGAAAGAACTAGAAAGAATTAGAATTTTGAAAAAACCATTTTTGGAAATAATTAAATTTGGAAAGTTTGACCAAAATTAAGCTAAGGATGAGTTTTGGGTCAACTTCAAATGAGCATAACTCCTATCTCAGAATAAGTTAGGTGTGCTACCAGATACCATAGGAAATATCTTTGAATTATCTTTCCAACACCGCTGAATTTGCTCGATTTCAAGTTCGTATGAGGGAGATATGACCATTCAAAGTTGGGATGTCCAGATAAGGAAAGTCAGAACTGGATTTTAGAAGGGTATTATGGTCTTTTCACTACCCAATTAATTAAATTCATTTTTGGTAATTAATTTGGGGTCTAAAATGATTGGATTCAGTTTACGCTTTACAAAATTAAGTTAGATTTTTTAGAGAAGAGAAAAGAAGAGGAGAAAGGAGGAGGAGAAGCAAGGAATCGTCAAGTTCTTCAAGCTAGGCCTGTTAAATTTCGTCAAGGGTTGATCCCTACGAAGTATGTGAGATCACATAGCATTGGGTTCATTCACCCACGCGCCAATCATGATTTATTTCAGTGAATTTATGTTCTTGAAAGTATAGAAATAGAGTTCTTGACAGATTTCTTTGAAGTTTCTATTGGGTTCTTGCTTGTTGAAGTTGTTGAGAAGTTCTTGATTTAAATTCATGAAACTAGATGTCGTTTTTAGTAGATTCTTGCACATTTTTGTTATGTAGTCGAATCTAAATGTTTAGGAAAAGCACCAATCGAATCTAGAGGGTTTAGAGTTGAAAAACGAGCAAGAAAATTTGTCAAAAATTAGGGAATAGGTCTGGGGCGCTGCGCCACTCAGAGCGCCCCAAGACAGAGTCTGAATTTAGAGCTCTGGGGTGCCACACTAGCCAGTGCACCCCAACCCAGACTCTGAAGTTTTGCCTCTGGCGCCCGGTGCCACTCAGAGCTCCAGGGATACTAGGTCCCCTACCTTTTTCCACTTTTTTTTGTTTGAGTTCCCTTGCAACGTATCTAAGTTTTCTAATTGATTTCTACACTCTAAGGTACGTCTAAACATCATGAAATCATCCCATAAACATGAGATCATAAACCTTGAATCCATAATTCAATTCAAGGAAAGTTAAGAGTTAAGTCAAGAGAAGTCCATAGAGTTTCCAAAAGTCTTTTACAAATGTTTTAACTTTGTTTTAAGGCTTACGTTTTGAGTTGAGTAAAGAGTAAGAGTAAAGTTCTTTTCTTCAAAAGATTACACGGGAACTAAGTATTCTCAAGAGTAAAAATGTTTTCATATTTAAACAAGAAAGGAAACACCGATTTCCAAGAAAGCTTTTAAGATAGTTTTGAGTAATTACCTCAAATCACAGAAAGAGTTTAGTTTTAAAACATATGAGCTGAGTATATTTTGGGAGTAGTATTGAGAATCGATATGGGGACGAGTTCATAATAACTCAAGTCTCCATAAACCATGTAGCCATCGTGGGTAGAAAGGGTCATACTTTTTGGATGACACCTTATTGCTTTTAGCATAGACTAGTGGATCCACTTATTTGAGGCATTCTATATCCCGGCAAGTTATAGGACAGTTATGGCAGCATGGGCGAGATGTTGTATCATCATATTAGCTTATAGTGATGGTTGTCGGTTAGAGAAACTCCCACAGATTATATTACTTTATTTTATGAGTAAATTGAGTTGGTATTACTGTTTAAATGATTCATATAAACTGTATATTTACTATTGTTTTATTTTTGCATTTAAGTTGAGTATCCATGAGTTGAGTAAAACTAAGGTATGTGTTCTTTTCAGATTTATTTCAAGCTTATGTTGTGTTTAGTTTTCCCCTCGCGCTCGTACATTCAATGTATTGATGCCTTTTGGCCTGGACCAGTTTATAATGTAGATATAGGTAATCAGGATTAGAATCTAGTGCCTTGTTAATCCATTCGAGCACTCAGAGTCAGTTGGTGAGCCTCTTTGCTTTCCGGAGGATCCCTTTGGTTATGTTTTGTTTTATTACTCTAGGCTATTTTAGTTCTTAGGATGACCGGGGGTCTTGTCCTGACATTCCCTCTTAGTATCTAGAGGCTACATAGATAGTTAGATATGAGTACTTTAGTCTTGATATTTCAGTTGTTAGATTTTAAAGACTTGAGTTGCCATTTTGGCTAAGTTGAATAAGTTGAATGTTATTTTCTAAAGACTGTATTTAAGTGCATTTTCTGTTGAGTATGTCTTCCGCTATGAGTTAAGCCTAGCCAAGGATTCGCTTGGGTCCAGCAATGGTTCTAGAGTGCCAGTCTTGCTCAGGGTGAAGGCTCAGGGCGTGACACATTTATTTTCATCATAATCACTTGACTTATACTAAATAAAAATCAACATTGGTTGTAAAAAGGATCCAAATATAAACTTTTACACTCTTTTTTACCCAAAAAAAAATTATAAGAACTTTAAAATTATTGAAATCCCTAAACCTACAAAGAGAGTTGTTTTAAAAAAAATAACTAAAATGGGGGACCTAACCTAGACTCGAACTCGTGACCTCTGGACTAATCATTTAAGCTTAACCATTCGCGCTGCTGTAACACCCTGGAAAAAATGACAGGTTAAACTAGAGCCTAAACATAAGGTTAAAAGTCGTAAAATGACTTCCCAAATTTTTCAAAGTCAATTAAGGTTTAATAGGGGTATTTGAGTCAAGACCAAGGGGTTAGTGCCAAGGCAAAGGGAACAAGCCAAGGCCAAAGGCCAAGACATCCCCTAGATAGAAGCACACTGCCCCACCCTCACGAGAGGGACCACGAGTCGTGGTCCACTCAACGGCTCGTGAAGAGGGTCGTAGAATTCAGTTGGCCTTGGGAAAAATGGCCACCCAAAACCAAGCCACTGTCTCAACTTCACGGAAGGGACCATAGCTCGTGGTCTTGACCACGGCTCGTGGAGCCCTCCATAAAGGAGACTTGGGCATGAGGGCTTAGGGGCATGAGGAAGCGTGGCTACTGCTCACCCTTCACGGGTAGGACCACGAGTCATGGTCCACTTCAAGGCACGTGAAAGTGACTTGGCCAAAGGAGAATTATGCTCCAAATTGGTGGCTACTTCCCCAACTCCACGAGGGGGACCACGGGTCATGGTCCTTGATGGGGGACCATTAAATGAGGACTTTTAAGTCAATTTAAGTGGGGGTATTTTGGGTATTTTATGGGGTACTATATATATTGTTTTTAAGTCAAATTCACCCACTTTTACTCACTTATTCACAACACCCAAATAATTCCCCCAAATCCTCTCCTCTCTCAATATTTCTCTCTCTAAGTTCAAGGAAGAAGAAGAAGCCATTGGAGCTAGGGTTTGTAGATTTTCAAGGTTCTTCCCCAAATTTCTTGGAGATTCTTACTTAAGGTAAGGATGCTTTTTATTCTTGGGTAGCTATCACCCAAGAATCCCCTTCAAATTATGTTTTCAAATCCCCCAAATTTAGGGTTTTCAATCTACAACATGGGTTTTCTTCCAAAACGTTTTCCATTATGTAATTATG
This sequence comes from Solanum pinnatisectum, assembly GCA_035578085.1. NCBI lineage: Eukaryota > Viridiplantae > Streptophyta > Magnoliopsida > Solanales > Solanaceae > Solanum > Solanum pinnatisectum. Next base: position 29,055,027 of record CM069078.1, on the reverse strand, counting down.
GTTTATTATGATTGATTATGATGATTAATGATGGGAATGTTGAAATATTGTTGGATTTTGATGAAAATCTCCTTTGGACCCATTATTTCCCCTTCTTCCTAAATTGTGAACTAGGGTATGGTTTGATTGATCATGTAAGCTTGTCAATTGATTATGTTTATGTTTATTATGTTATTGAATCATAAAATTTCCCTATCTAGTGTTGTAATTCTTGAAGTTAGGGTCGATCTTGATTCTTAGCCTTGAAGGGCAATGACAAGGATTTATAAATGTTGATGAAGTATGTATGTATGTTTATGCTAAGCTTGTTGATCCACTTGAAAGGTGGAGGTGTTTAGTTATTGTGTATATTGTGGTATTGATGCAAGATCCTTCTTCCCCATACCCCTACACATGACTATGTACGATATGATATGACTATGTACGATATGATATGACTATGTATGATATGATATGACTATGTATGACATGTTATGACTATGATAGTCTTATTGTGTTGAATGAAAGGTTATTCTCATGAACACACTACAAATCTAATGTGAAAGGTTTACTCACATGCTGATGATTCTAATGTTGAAAGGACATTCTCACTCTAATGAATCTTGAGCTATTATGATGTATATTGGTTTGAGTGCCTAGTGCATTCTTTTATGAACCTAAACTTAAGAAAAGACTTAATGTGACTTTTAAAGGGAATTATGCTTAGCACCGAGTGGATATGAATATGAGATGGGTTACTTCACACTAGTAGGGGGTTCACATTACGGTGTCTCATGAGATGGAAGCCTCCATGTTAGAGTGAGGGTTTCTAGAAGCAATCTCCATATCCCATAACTATGTGCCCACATACGACTTAGCTAGTGGATCCACCTAGAAGCTAATATGTGTGTCCGACCTTAGGAAAGTAGGACACCTCTTTTGGGTGTGGGGTTGGAACACCAGATTCCATGTCGCTCACATGGTCTATGTCGGTTGAGGTTAATTTCCCTATATGATACGAATATGAACTATGATAAGAACATGGAATTTAATTATGACTTCTTAAGAGGTATTACTTGGTATAAGTGAAGGTACGGGACTTCACCCATACATTGCACAAGTGGACTTTAAGAGAAGTTACGGTTAGGTTCTCGTATGTTATGAAGACTTATGAATTATGTATATATATGTTATGTATGAATTTTAAGGTTGACTTTACTTGTTACAAATTATGATCATGACTGTCTCCTTACTTATGTATGTTGGTTATGGATGAACCAAAGGTAAGATATGTATGTTGTTGGTAATCTAAGTGTGGTACTTAGCATTTGGTAGGGTTATGGGACTTTACCTTTGCATTGCACTAGTATGACTTTGGGTTTCTTGTATGTTGGTATGACATATGTTTCTTCATAAATGTGCATATTGGTTTTCAAACTTGATAAAGGCATGATTTCAACCAAATGTCCCTTTTATGCATATTTCAATGATTTTGTGCATGGCTTCCATACTTAGTACTTTATGTGCTAACCCATATTTCTACTTTTTATTATGAGTGTAGGTTCAGGTCATTGAGACACACTTCTTACTTCAAGTGAAGCTTGGGTCGACTATTCCTTAGGCTTGGTGAGTCCTCAAGTTTGAGAACAAGATGTTATCATTTCTTAGTATCTATTGTATTTCCTATTTTGAGACTTTGTTGATGTAAAGGGCTTTTTGACCCTAATTGTACTCTATATTGTACTAAGATGGTGATTGAGACAAAGTCTAGATTCTATTTTCATTTATGGAAGAGAAGTTGACTTCGATTGTAAAATTTTTAATTTTTCCGCATTATTCTATGACTTATGTTTATGATTATGCTAAGGGCTTGTATGCGACCCCTTCAGTGTCAAGTACGTCATGTTACGTCTAGGGGGACCCCTGGGTCGTGACAAAGTTGGTAATCAGAGCACAAAGTTTAAAATGATTCTAGGATTGATGTCTCATGAACCACGTCTAGTAAAGTCTTGTTCATGAGTGTGAAGCGCGCCACACTTATGAATGAGAGGCTATAAGATATTTAGGAACTTTCCCTTCTTTCATTACTCTTTAGTAGTGCTATAGAGTCCTAACTCTATGAAGTCCTTTTTCTAACCCTTCTCTTGTGATTATAGGCAATGAATACAAGAAGAGGGATTGCAAGGAGGACACAAGAGGAGAATGTCAGTGAGGAAGTTCCTCCCAAGCTCCTCAAGATCCTAATGTTCCTAATGATGAAGGAGCTATGACTAATGTGGAAATAAGGGAGGCACTCCAAACATTGACTCAAGTCATGACAGCACAAGCATAAGCCGTGACAACTCAAACCCAAGCCATGACAGCTCATGCAAATAGGCAAGTTGGGCCCCGTGTTAATCCTAATGTGAGCACCATGGCCTCAAGGTTGAGTTACTTCACAAGAATGAGCCATCCTATGTTCTTTGGCTCCAAGGTGAATGAAGATCCTCAAGAGTTTGTGGAAGAGGTCTACAAAATAGTTGATGTTATGGGGGTGACTTCCATTGAGAAAGCTGAATTAGTCGAGAATCAATTGAAAGATGTGGCCTAAGTATGGTATACGCAATGGAAAGATAATAGGCCTATAAAGGCGGGTCCCATAAGTTAGGAAGTATTCAAGAAAGCGTTCCTTGATAGATTATTTCCCCGTGAGAAGAGGGAAGCCAAGGTTGAGGAGTTCATCAACCTCCGTCAATGAGGGATGAGTGTCCAAGAATACTCCTTGAAATTCACTAAGTTGTCCCAATATGCCCCATCTTTGGTGTCTAATCCTAGAGATTAAATGAGCCAGTTTGTGACGGGTGTGTCCGACTCAATTGAGAAAGAATGTCGTGCGGCAATGCTTCATGACAATATGGACATTTCACGACTAATGGTATATGCTCAACAATTTGAGGAGACAAGGCTTAGGAAGAAGAATAGAGAGGTAAAGAGGGCAAGGTCTGATGATGGAAATTCTTCCAAGGAAAAATTTGAGGTTCAAGGTAAACCAAGGTTCAAGAAGAGGTTTTCCAACCAAAGCTCCTCTAGCACTCCAAGGATCAACAAAGACAGGGTGTCTAACCCTAAGCCACAAGGAAGTAATAGTGGTAGCTCTTATGTTGATAGGCCTAATTGTGCAAAGTGTGGCAAGAAGCATGAAGGCAAGTGCCTAGTTGGCACGGATGTTTGCTTTAATTGTGGGAAGAGCGGTCATATGAAGAGAGATTATCCTATGCTAAAGGTTCAAGGGAAAGAGGGCAAGCAAGTCCCTCCAAGTAGCTCAAATATTGATGCTTCGAAGAAGAACCACTTCTATGCTCTCCAATCATGAGGTGACCAAGAGAGCTCTCCGGATGTTGTAACGGGTATGTTTCAAGACTTTTCCATTGATGTTTATGCATTATTAGACCCCGGTGCCAACTTGTCATTTGTTACACCTTTTGTGGCTATGAAATTTGAAATGATCCCTTATGTGTAAGAAGAACATTTTTCGGTGTCTACCCCGATTGGTGAGTCAGTAGTGGAAAGAAGAGTCTATATGAGTTGTCCAATTTCTTTGTCTCATAAAGTCACTTTGGTGGATTTGGTAGAATGAGACATGCTTTATTTTGATGTAATTTTGGGCATGGATTGGTTGCATGCATGTTACGTTTCTATAGATTGTAGGACCCGAGTGGTCGAATTTCAATTTCCAAAGGAGCCAATTTTAGAGTGGAAAAGGGGGAATTTTATTTCTGGAGGTCAATTTGTTTCATATCTAGAAGCTGGGGAAATGATCTCCAAGGGGTGCATGTATCATATTGTTAGGATTATAGATGTTGAGTCTAAAGTACCTTCCTTAGAGTTGGTCCCCGTGGTAAGTAAGTTTTAAAAGTCTTTCCCGATGACTTACCAGGCATTCCTCCCGAACGGGAAATAGACTTTGGCATTGATCTTTTGCCGGATACACAACCCATATCCATCCCTCCTTATAGAATGGCTCCCGCCGAATTGAAGGAATTGAAGGAGCAACTCAAGGACTTGATAGACAAAGGCTTTATTTAACCAAACATATCTCCATGGGGTGCTCCGATATTGTTTGTAAAGAAGAAAGATGGGCCCCTTAGAATGTGTATAGACTACCGTCAATTGAACAAGGTGACTATAAAGAATAAGTATCCTCTCCCTAGAATTGACTATTTGTTTGATCAACTTCAAGGGGCTAACTATTTCTCCAAGATTGATCTTCGTTCGGGTTACCATCAACTAATGGTAAGAGGGGTTGATATTCCCAAGACGGCATTCTGAACTAGATATGGGCATTAAGAGTTCCTTGTGATGTCATTTGGTCTAACCAATGCCCCGATGGCATTTATGGACCTTATGAATAGGGTTTTTCGAAATTATCTCGACATGTTCGTCATTGTGTTTATAGACGATATCTTGATCTATTCAAAGAGTGAGAGTGACCATATGGACCATTTGAGAGTTGTGTTACGAGTCCTCAAGGATAACCAATTATATGCTAAGTTTAGCAAATGTGAGTTTTGGCTAAGGTCGGTTGCCTTCCTTGGTCATATTGTGTCGAGCAAGGGGATTGAGGTAGATCTGAAGAAGATGAATGAGGTCAAATGTTGGCCTAGACCTCTAACTCCTACCGATATTAGAAGTTTTTTGGGTTTAGCTGGATACTATAGGAGGTTTGTTGAGGGTTTCTCCTCTATTGCATCTCCATTTACTGCCTTAACCCAAAAAAAAGGCCAAATTTGTGTGGTCGGAAGCTTGTGAAAAAAGCTTCCAAGAATTGAAAGATAAACTCACCTCCACTCCGATTTTGACCTTACCAGAGGGTACCGATGAGTTGGTAGTGTATTGTGACACTTCTCGAGTGGGTCTAGGATGTGTCCTTATGCAACGTGGGAAAGTAATTGCCTATGCCTCAAGCCAACTCAAGATACATGAGAAGAACTATCCGACTCATGATCTCGAGTTGGTGACGATGGTATTTGCTTTGAAAATATGGAGACAATATCTATATAGGGTGCATGTTGATGTGTTCACCGACCACAAGACTCTCCAATATGTTTTCACCCAAAAATACTTAAATCTCTAATAAAGAAAGTGGTTAGAACTTTTGAAGGATTATGATATGAGTGTCTTTTACCACCCCGACAAGGCCAATGTAGTTGTCGATGCTCTAAGTTGAATGTCCATGAATAGTGTGGCTCATGTAGAAGATGAGAAGAAGGAGTTAGTTCGTGATGTACATAGGTTGGAGTGTCCGACTAGTGGATTCCACCAAGGGTAGGGTCATGGTTCATCATGGTTCTGAATCTTCATTTGTGGTTGATGTGAAGTCCAAGCAACACCTTGATCCTATATTAATGGAGTTGAAAGAATCGGTACTCAACAAGTCCGTTGAGGCTTTCTCCCAAGGGGGAGATGGGGTGCTTAGGTACCAAGGTAGATTATGTGTTATAGACGTTGATGGCTTAAAGAGCAAATTCTAGAATAGGCTCATAGTTCGCGGTATTCTATTTATTCGGGAGCCACCAAGATGTACCGTGACCTATGGGAAGTCTATTGGTGGAATGGTATGAAGAAGTATATAGCGGGTTTTGTGGTCAAATGTCTTAATTGTCAACAAGTTAAGGCCGAACACCAAAAGCCGGGAGGATTGTCCCAATATATAAATATTTACACTTGGAAGTGGGAGGATGTGAATATGGACTTTGTTGTGGGGTGTCCTCCTACTCGAAGGCAACATGATTCTATTTGGGTCATTGTTGATAGAATGACAAAGTCCGCCCACTTTATTCCTGTCAAGGTTTCTTATTCGGCAAAAGATTATGCCAAGTTATACATCAATGAGATAGTGAAGTTGCATGGGGTTCCCTTATCTATCATTTCGGATCGGGGTGCTCAATTTACTTCACACTTTTGGAAGGCATTCCAAAAAGGGCTTGGTACCAATGTTAAGCTTAGTACCGCTTTTCATCCTCAAACGGAAGGCCAAGCGGAACATACCATTCAAACCTTAGAGGACATGTTGAGGGCATGTGTGATTGACTTCAAGGGTAGTTGGGATGACCATCTTCCATTGATTCAATTTGCCTACAACAATACCGTTTGAAGCAATGTATAGTAGGAGGTGTAGATTTCCGGTTGGGTGGTTTGAGGTAGGTGAAGTTGCTCTACTTGGTCCCGAGTTAGTCTATGAGGCCATTGAAACAGTCTGACTCATTAGAGAGAGGCTAAAGATGGCCCAAAGTCGGCAAAAATCTTATGCTGACGTTAGAAAGAGGGATCTAGAATTTGAGATTGGTGATTGGGTCTATTTGAAAATCTCACCTATGAAACGTGTGATGATATTTGGTAAGAAAGGGAAACTAAGTCCCCGGTACGTGGGCCCATATCAAATCTTGAAGCGCATAAGGAAGGTTGCTTATTAATTAGACTTGCCAAGTGAGTTGGATTCGGTCCACCCAGTCTTTCATGTTTCCATGCTCAAGAAGTGCATTGGTGATCCGGTATTCATCCTTCCTTTAGAGGGTTTAAGAGGATGAGAACCTTTCTTATGAAGAAGTCCCGGTTGAGATTTTGGACCGGCAAGTGAAAAGGTTAAGAAACAAAGAAGTAGCTTCGATTAAGGTTTTATGGAGGAATCACTTAGTTGAGGGTGCTACATGGGAGGCTAAGACTGATATGAAGTCCCGTTATCCTCATATTTTTCCTTCTACTCCTATTCCAACTTGAGGTAAGTAGTTTCTTGAGTTTGATATTTTGGAAGTCATATGTGCTATAAGTGTCATTTATGATTTCCTTATGTTGTGCATGTTCTTCTGAGAATTTATGTTTAGCATAAATTGAGTTTTCATGTTTTGTATGTACCTCATGTTGAATTGCATTCTTGTATGATGATTTCATAATTGACTTCATGAGGTGAATTGATGAACATGCTTAGCTATGGTTTTTGGTGAAATGCTCTATATTGTTGTTGTTGAGCTTGCTTTGAGTTGGAGAAGGTGGTTCCTCCCATGTTTATGTGAATTGATGAACCTAGTGCATGATGGGTTGTAGATGTAGTTTCATACATCCTTGTGATTGCATTGATTATGTCTTGATGTGGAGTTGATGTTTTTCCTATGAATTGTGCATTTTTGTTATGTTGCATGCTTGTTGGGCTGCTAGTCTTGAGTCGTTACTTCTGTAAGGTGTCTAAATCATCATTCGAGGACAAATGTTCCCAAGGGGGAGATAATGTAATACCCCAGAAAAAATGACAGGTTAAACTAGAGCCTAAACGTAAGGTTAAAAGTCATAAAATGACATTCCTAAATTTTTTGAAGTCAATTAAGGTTAAAAATGGGTATTTGAGTCAAGACCAAGGGGCTAGTGCCAAGGCAAGGGGCCAAGCCAAGGCCAAAGGCCAAGACAACCCCTAGCTAGAAGCACACTGCCCCACCTTCACGAGAGGAACCATGAGTTGTGGTCCACTCCACGGCTTGTGAAGAGGGTGGTGGACTTCACTTGGCCTTGGGGAAAATGGCCACCCAAAACCAAGCTACTGCCTCAACTTCATGGAAGGGACCACGGCTCGTGATCTTGACCACAGCTCGTGGAGCCCTCTGTAAAGGAGACTTGGGCATGAGGTCTTGGGGGCATGAAAAGTGTGGCTACTGCTCACCCTTCACGGGCAGGACCACGAGTCATAGTCCACTTCACGGCACATGAAGGTGCCCCGTAAAAGTGACTTGGCCAAAGGATCATTGTGCTCCAAATTGGTGGCTACTTCCCCAATCCACGAGGGGGACCATAGATCGTGGTCCACACCACGGCTCGTGGAGGTGATCGTGGTCCTTGACGGGGGACCATTAAATGAGGACTTTTAAGTCAATTTAAGTGGGGCTGTTTTGGGTATTTTTAGGGGTAGTATATATATTGTTTTTAAGTCAAATTCACCCACTTTTACTCACTTATTCACAACACCCAAATAATTCCCTCAGATCCTCTCCTCTCTCAATATTTCTCTCTCTAAGTTCAAGGAAGAAGAAGAAGCCATTGGAGCTAGGGTTTGTAGATTTTCAAGGTTCTTCCCCAAATTTCTTGGATATTCTTACTTGAGGTATGGATGATTTTCATTCTTGGGTTCCTATCACCCAAGAAGCCCTTTCAAATTATGTTTTCAAATCCCCCAAATCTAGAGTTTTCAATCAACAACATGGGTTTTCTTCCAAAACGTTTTCCATTATTTAATCATGGTTTATTATGATTGATTATGATGATTAATGATGGGAATGTTGAAGTATTGTTGGATTTTGATGAAAACCTCCCTTGGATCCATGATTTACCCTTCTTCCTAAATTGTGAACTAGGGTATGGTTTGATTGATCATGTAAGCTTGTCAATTGATTATGTTTATGTTTATTATGTTATTGAATCATGAAATTCCCCTATCTAGTGTTGTAATTCTTGAAGTTAGGGCTGATCTTGATTCTTAGACTTGAAGGCCAATGACTAGGGTTTATTAATGTTGATGAAGTATGTATGTATGTATGTTTATGCTAAGCTAGTTGATCCACTTGAAAGGTGGAGGTGTTTAGTTATTGTGTATATTATGGTATTGATGCAAGATCCTTCTTCCCTATACCTCTACACACTACTATGTACGATATGATATGACTATGTACGATATAATATGACTATGTACGACATGTTATGACTATGATAGTCTTATTGTGTTGAATTAAAGGTTATTCTCATGAACATGTTGATGATTCTAAGGTTTACTCACATGTTGATGATTCTAAGGTTGAAAGGAAATTCTCACTCTAATGAATCTTGAGCTATTATGATGTATGTTGGTTTGAGTGCCTAGTGCATTCTTTTATGAACCTAAACTTAAGAAAAGACTTAATGTGACTTTTAAAGGGAATTATACTTAGCACCGAGCAGACATGAATATGAGATAGGTTTATTCACACTAGTAGGGGGGGTTCACATTATAGTGTCTCATGAGATGGAAGCCTCCACATTAGAGTGAGGGTTTCTAGAATCAATATCCATATCCCATAAGTATGTGCCCACATAGGACTTAGCTATTGGATCGACCTAGAAGCTGATATGTACGGCCTACCTTAGGCAAGTAGGACACCTCTTCTCGGTGTGGGGGTAGAACACCGGATTCCATGTCGCTCACATGGTCTGTGTCGGTCAAGGTTAATTTTCCTATATGATACGAATATGAACTATGATAAGAACATGGACTTTAATTATGACTTCTTAAGAGGTATTACTTGGTATTAGTGAGGGTATGGGACTTCACCCATACATTGCACAAGTGGACTTTAAGTGAAGTTATGGTTAGGTTCTCGTTTGTTATGAGACTTATGAATTATGTATATTTGTTATGTATGAATGTTAAGGTTGACTTTACTTGTTACAAATTATAATCATGAATGTCTCCTTACTTATGTATGTTGGTTATGGATGAACCAAAGGTAAGATATGTATGTTGTTGGTAATCTAAGTGTGGTACTTAGCATTTGGTAGGGTTATGGGACTTTACCTTTCCATTGCACTAGTATGACTTTGGGTTGCTTGTATGTTGGTATGACGTATGTTTCTTCATAAATGTGCATATTGGTTTTCAAACTTGATAAAGGCAAGATTTCAACCAAATGTCCCTTTTATGCATATTTCAATGATTTTGTGCATGGCTTCCATACTTAGTACTTTATGTGCTAACCCATATTTCTACTTTTTACTATGAGAGTAGGTTCCGGTCGTTGAGACACACTTCTTACTTCAAATGAAGCTTGGGTCAACTATTCCCTAGGCTTGGTGAGTCCTCAAGTTCAAGGACAAGATGTTACCATTTCTTAGTTTCTATTGTATTTCCTATTTTGAGACTTTGTTGATGTAAAGGGCTTTTTGAGCCTATTTGTACTATATATTGTACTAAGATGGTGATTGAGACAAAGTCTAGATTCTATTTTCGTTTATGGAAGAGAAGTTGACTTTGATTGTAAAAGTTTTAATTTTTCCGCATTATTTTATGACTTATGTTTATGATTATGTTATGGGCTTGTATGCGACCCCTTCGAGGTCAAGTACGCCGTGTTACGTCTAGGGGGTACCCCTAGGTCGTGACAGCTGCAATAGCATTCGTTCATAATCACGAAACGAAAGCTAGGTATTCATTTCATATCAGTTATTTAATGAATATAACTAGGCAATTTATAAATAAGATATTACATCTAAATATAGTCTAATCACCCCTAAAATGTGAAAATAAATTGAGCAAAGGTTGAGATATAACATAATTATTTGTATTAAGATATATACCCAATTATATCTTGGTCACAATTATATTCATCACATTCAATTGACTAGTATTTGTGAAGGAGCATCACTTATAGAATAATATATCTGTTACATTTATTTTCATCATAATCACTTGACTTATACTAAAGAAAAATTAACGTTGGTTGTAAAAAGGGTCCAAATATAAACTTTTACACTCTTTTTTACCAAAAAAATTAAGAAATTTAAAATTATTGAAATCCCCAAACCTACAAAGAGAGATATTTTAAAAAATTAACTAAAATGGGGGACCTAACCTAGACTCGAACTCGTGACCTATGGACTAATCGTTTAAGCTTTAACCATTCGCGCTGTAATAGCATTCATTCATAATCACGAAACGAAAGTTAGGTATTCTTTTCATATCAATTATTTAATGAATATAACTAGGCAATTTATAAATAAGATATTACAAATGAATATAGTCTAATCACCCCTAAAATGTGAAAATAAATTGAGCAAAGGTTGAGATATAAGATAATTATTTGTATTAAGATATATACCCAATTATATCTTGGTCACGATTATATTCATCACATTCAATTGACGTGTATTTGTGACGAGCATCACTCATAGAATAATATATCTGTTACGTTTATTTTCATCATAATCATTTGACTTATACTAAAATGGGACCTAACCTAGACTCGAACTCGTGACCTATGGACTAATCGTTTAAGCTTTAACCATTCGTGCTGCAATAGCATTCATTCATAATCACGAAACGAAAGCTAGGTATTCTTTTCATATCAGTTATTTAATGAATATTACTAGGCAATTTATAAATAAGATATTACAAATAAATATAGTCTAATCACCCCTAAAATGTGAAAATAAATTGAGCAATGATTGAGATATAGCATAATTCTTTGTATTAAGATATACACCCAATTATATCTTGGTCACGATTATATTCCATCACATTCAATTGACTTGTATTTGTGAAGGAGCATCACTCGTAGAATAATATATCCATTAGGTTTATTTTCATCATAATCACTTGACTTATACTAAAGGAAAATCAACATTGGTTGTATAAGGATCCAAATATAAACTTTTACTCTCTTTTTTACCAAAACAAAATAAGAAATTTAAAATTATTGAAATCCCCAAACCTACAAAGAGAGTTGTTTTAAAAAAAATAACTAAAATGGGGGACCTAACCTAGACTCGAACTCATGACTTGCATACTATTTGTTTAAGCTTTAACCATTCGCACTACAATAACATTCGATAATAATCACGAAACGAAAGCTAGGTATTCTTTTCATATCAGTTATTTAATAAATATAACTAGGCAATTTATAAATAAGATATTATAAATAAATATAGTCTAATCAACCCTAAAATGTGAAAATAAATTGATCAAAGGTTGAGATATAGCATAATTCTTTGTATTAAGATATATACCCAATTATATCTTGGTCACAATTATATTCATCACATTCAATTGACTTGTATTTGTGAAACAGTATCACTCATAGAACATTATATCTTTTACGTTTATTTTTATCATAATCACTTGACTTATACTAAAGGAAAATCAACATTGGTTCTAAAAAGGATCCAAATATAAACTTTTACACTTATTTTTACCAAAAACAAATAAGAAATTAAAAATTATTGAAATCCCCAAGCCTACAAAGAGCATTGTTTTTAAAAAAAATTTACTAAAATGGGGGATCTAACTAGACTCGAATTCGTGATCTATGGACTAATCGTTTAAGCTTTAATCATTCGCGCTACAATAGCATTCGATTATAATCACGAAACATAATTTATTTATTCTTTATAAATTACTGTCTAAATTAGTAAATAAAAGTACTTATGTTGACAGGCCCAATCCAAAATATCAGGACAAATCCAAAAAAAAAAAGGTCCAATCCAAATACACATCCAATTAATCTTTCATTGATTTTCCAGCAACAACTCCAACAAAGCTAACAACGTCTTTTCATCCACATGCACAGAATTACAACATTATTCCCTAGTAGTTTCGTAGCTTAATTTCACTCCATCTGTTCGAATATTCCAATCTTCTAAAGCTTGCACAGCATCATCATAATTCTTGTATTTCCAGTATAAACTATCGCTAACCCCAATGGTCAAATTTGCACATTCTTGCCAACTTGAATATATACCTTGTTTTTTACCCTTAAAAACAACATAGACGTACTTGCCCATGAAATGAAACTTATCAACGAAAATTGTGAGCTGTTGCAAAATTAAGAAAAATGGAGAAAGACCAAAAATTTGGAACAAATATAGTACTCTCAATAGAGTATTGCAGTTGATTGAATTTTTCAAATAAAAATTATGAACGAAAATAAAGAGCTTTTAAAATGAAGAATAATGGAGAAAGACCAAAAATTTGGTAGAAATATAATGTTATCAAATCTCAATAGAGTATTGGAAAGAATAAAACTTTTTTCGAACAGTGTGACTTGAAAAGAAAAGAGTATAGGTTTAGACGTTTCAAAAATGGTTTCAATTTCAAAAGGTAGTGATTTAATAGATTTCAAAGTGGTTTTACTTTAGAGGTACTTTGGATACAATAAAAAAAATGAATTTACGTTAACACCCTTACCATCTCTCAGAAATTACGACCTTACCCCAAAAAAATAAAACTGTACCAGATCGTGCCAAAAAAGCGTCCTACCAAATATATTTTCCGTTCGATTTTAACCCCTTAATTGTGATGTAGTGTGATTTCAGTAGAAAAGAGAGTTGTCCAAAGCCGCAAACGAAAGGCTGAATTCCTTATTTTGTCTTTTCATTGTTTTGAGAATTCAAAAAGGATAATTTTGTGGCTATAATTCTCTTCTTCGACCCATTGAAAATGACATTACTTGTAACATTCATGAAAGTGCTTCATTTGCACGTTGTCTGAGAAGCCATTTAGACGACATTTTGATGTGTTATTTCGGATAATGATTTTAAATTTTAAATTAATCAAAAAAGTAGAATTTGAGATTTCTGCTTTAAATATTTTAATGTATAAAATTTGATTAATAAGTTTATATTTTATGTATATAAAACAAGACTTATTTTTATTTTTTTTGGAAAAAATATATGTATACTCAATGTGAAGAGATGTATATATCATTTAAAAGATTATAGGAAAGAATAGTTAGTTATTACTACTATTGACTAGTGAATCTTTATAAAATAATGGGAAAAAAGTCTGAAATATATTCGAATTTTAATCGAAATTGTTGTAACAATCTTAAACTTTGTGTAGGACCTATTACCCCTGCACTATTTAATAATGTATTTAAAGATATATAAGTGTCCAGCTGGACAAGTTTATAATGATGCAATATTTATGATGTCCACGTGAACACCTATATATCTTTAAAATACACTATTAAATAGTGCAGAGGGTAAATAGGTCATGCCCAAAGTTTGAGATTGCTACAGCAATTTCGATCAAAGTTCAGATATATTTCAGACATTTTTCCTAATATAATTAAAAGTTTGTAATAGAAAGATACCGCATTGATATATCACATATATTTGTGTTTTTTTTTATTTTTTTAAAAAATGTTTGCAATTACAAATAATTTCTAATTAAATAAATTATAATTTACACGTTATTAAATAGGGTTGAGAATTACCGTTATAGCTAAAAAGACTAGAGATGTTAAATTGACGAAGTTGAGTGAATTTTGAAAGACAAACAAAATTAAGTGACTATAGGGAATTATTGAAAGTTGGATATCGAATTTGGAGTAATTTTCAAGAAAAAATGTATTTGTGAAATTTGTGTGCTAGTCCTAGTGATTTAAGATGATTATTGAACAATTTATTTCAATGTGATGATAAAATTTGTACTAAAGTTCTGATGAATTGATAATACACATGGTCACGAAAGTCTTTATTAATCCATTCGAAACTTTCAATAATATGTTAAAATTTGTGAATAAGTTATTTCCAAATTACCATAAAGTTTATATCAAAATCTTGGTAATTAATCTGCCAAATTTGTAGCTAAGGTAAGTCTCTGTCCGTCAATTCAAACTTGTGGTGATGTGTTAGTTCTTGCAGCCAAATTTATTTAAATGAGATCAAAACCTAAATAATGACATGAAAGTATCCTATTTATAGAAAAAAAATGCACTCTTCATTAGGGTTCTTTTTATTTTATTTAATTTAATTATAAATATGTCTCTTAATTTTGCTTCATTATCTCTTTCAACTTTGAATGTGTATAAGTAAACGCTTAAACTTGTATAAAATTAAACAAACAGACACATTCGTCATATGTGACGTCCAGGGGCGGAGGCAACATATATTGAGGGGATTCCGAACCCCCTCGGCGGAAAATATTTACTATTTATGCATGGTTAAAATTATTTGTTAGGTATATATAATAGACGTTGAACCCCCTTCCACTAGTTCGTGTGTTTACTTCACAGATTTTGAACCCCCTAATTAAAAATTCTGGCTCTGCCACTGGTGATGTCGTACATGATAATTTTATGTCTTATGTTGTATCCTACATGTATTATGCCACGTAGAACATGTGTGTCTACTTATTCAATTTTATAGAAGTTTAATTGTTTACTGATACACACTCAAAATTGAAGGACATAAATGTTACTGAAACCAAATAAAAATGCATATTTATATATTATGTCTAAAGGGTTAAACATATTTTAAAATTGTCCCTAATTACTTGCCCACTTTTTTTTTTATAGTTGTCCCTAATTACTTATCCATTTTGACAAATCAAGAAAGGACAATTTTTTTTATCTATTATACCCTCTATTAATTACTTTGAAAAAATTTTAATTCATCCACTTCATAATTAATAGGAATAAAATGGTAAACTCACCATATTAATAATTATTTTCTTAATAAGTGTGTCAATTTAAAAATAAACAAATAAATAGGAATCAATGAATATTTAAGAAGACAAAAGAAAAACCAAAATACAAGTGGTGGTGCGGTGTTTGTGATTGTAAAATGTTCCGACTCAACTTGTGAAGATGATTAGTAAATTCACACATTTTCTCTCTCCTCAATCCTCATCAATATCATATACTCACTCCGTTCTATTTTATATGGCACTTTTTTTAATTTCGAGATTCAAATAAGTTTAACTTTGAACGTAAATTTTTCATAAATCTTTTAAACTTTTTGAATTATCAATTGTTGTGACTTATAGTATTTTTTTACGTAGTTTACAAATATATAAATTTCATTTCAAAAAAATTAAAGATTTCATGCGCAAATTCTCGGTCAAACTTAAAATGTTTGACTCTCGAAAAATGAAAAGTATCACATAAATTGAGACACACGGAGTATGCAATAAATATGCCTCTATTGTATAATAGAACATCAAATCTAGCTACCGTCAAGTCAGCGTTATTAGTATTTTGCATTGAAAAAGCCTTTTCACATAAAGGAGAGCTTTTCACTTCCTTTTTACTACTCTAATAGAATCTGCGAATTCGGATCTGTTCCTGAAAAGTTGATAGTATCTCTCAAATCTCGCTTCTGATTCATTTTCCTTTTGTGTGAGTGTGTTTTTTCATATATTACATCTCATTTTTACGTCCACATGCATGTGTGTATATGAAGATTCGATGTGGAAATAATTGGATTTTTTATTTTGATTTGATGACTGATGTGCAGGTTTCTGGGAGAGAAAATATGAAGAATTCCATATCTGAACAGAGTTTCTACATAGAAAGTGAGGAAGAGGATGATGAACATTTGGAAAAACATGAAAATGAAGAAGAAGGAAAGGAATCTGATTTTTCAAATGAAGATAATAATGATGATGAAACTAATCGACCAAATTCCTTTACCTCTACTTGGCCACAGAGTTACAGGTACCTTGTTTTATATCTTAATTTACCCCTGGATCTCGTTTATTTTTCTAATGTTGATTGATGTAAGCATGTGAAATTGGATTAATTTATTATTAATGAGTAATGGAAACCATGTTATGTTCAGTTTTCTGGAATAATTTGAGGATTTGGAACTAAAACCTTCTGAACGATTTTGATTCTAACTATTGGAATCCAGTTTTACTACTAAAATTGTTGGATTTGATAGTTGTAGTGGCGTGACATGGCCTAAGATTTCCAAACCCTGTCTGAAGAGTATCTTGAGGAGTTTAAATTTGGAAACCACACGAAGGAGAATGAAACTAACAAGGACATATGGCCAATCACTGGGATCCTTGAGAGACCAAGAAAACTAATGCATAACCTCTTTAAACTGAATTTTCCTTCAATAATTATTCAAAATGATGCCTGATGTGTGGGGAGCTTGCTTCGAGGCAGTCATACAAGCAACAGTTTATTTGCTGTTGATCTATAACAAAGCATATCACTCTTCATGTAATGATTCATATTTTGGAGAGTTTTCTTTAGTTCCCAGATATTGGTACTGTCTCTAAAATAATTGACCATTTGATATGTTATCAAATTACTGCTATGATGTATATAAAACAATGCTGGATCATATGTAAATCTTTGACAAGGAATTGAAATTTGGCACTTATGTACATTGAATTCCCAATTCTAATCATCTTGAGTACCTCTTGTAGGCAATCTATGGATCTATACAGTAATGTACCATCTCCAAGTCTTCACTTCTTGGGAACACCTTCATTATCTCGGCTAGGAAGCTCATTCCTTGGCTCATCTCTCATAAGAAGACACACTCCTGAGGATTTGCCCTCTCTTCACAAGCCTCTCATACTGCCAGCAGAAGAAGAAAAAGCACCTCACAGGCGTAGTTCTCATGGTTTGATACCTCCCCTACATCCGAGGAAGTCTTCTATTAAGAAAATACCTCATATTGAGAGACCTTCCAAGGATGCACATGGACTTCCAATTTCTAACCAAAGCACCTATGGCCAAGCAGTGGTAAATGGTAAATTTCCTGAATATAATTTCATGTCATAGTGGATGTTTCCGTTTATTGATGAGCACTATGCCACCAGAAGATCAACATACCACTGTAATGCCATCAACAGTTCCCAAGCTGCCATTTGACTTATTCTAAAGACATTAATTACGTATATCCTGTTGTGCTTATGGTGACATGCTTGTATCTGGTTAATGTTGAATGAAATTTGGCCCTCTAGTTGTTAGGTAAAAGGATAATTTAATTCATTTCTCTTGAGCTGTGAGTTAAGTCAAATGGGGGATCTTATGATTAATTTTAAGCTTTGGGAGTTTCTCTTGAGAAACACTGATACTCTTACATAATAAATGAATATAGAGCAACCAGAAATATGAGGCTTCTTCCTTCTAAAGTTGTAGCAAACCTTTATATTGCAGCATCTTTAGATATATAATAGCTGTTGTAGGCTGAAGTAAGGCATGCAATTGATCATGCAAGTGTTACACAGAATATGTCTGTCATCATTGCAGGAGATTATTCATTTTGCTTACTAACACCTGTTACATCTTTGACATAAAGGAAAGCTCTTGGTTGTATTTCTCTATCTAAATTGATTGCCTGCAAAGTTAGTGAGGAACATTTTCTCATACATACTTTGTTTCATACAGGCATGAATGTTCTCTGCGGGGTAGGCCTTCTTTCTACTCCTTATGCTGTGAAGGAAGGTGGATGGGCCGGACTTTCAATATTATTCATTTTCGGCATACTTTCTTTCTATACTGGCATGCTCCTGCGGTACTGCTTGGATAGCCAACCAGGGCTTGAGACGTACCCAGACATTGGTCAGGCTGCTTTTGGTACAATGGGACGAATTGTTATATCAGTAAGTTCCATTAACTTTTAAGTTGTCTTTTTTTTATTCTTGTACATCTGGTTATATAGAAGGCCTTGTTGACTTGTCCCACATTGGTGGAGGAAATGGGCTGTTGTCTCCTTATATTCTCTTGAGAAATCCTCACTTCTTGAACTAGCTTTTGGGGTTGAGTTAGGCCCAATCCAAAAGTAGCTACTCTTAACTAATGAATGTGCACAGGCAATAATGTTTTCTATTTAGCTGGGAGGGTGGAGAAAATGTGAGGATCTAATATTCTTAAATATGTGGTGCTTTAAGTGGCAAAGCCAGAATTTTTAATAAGGGGGTTCAAAATCCAAAAAGTAAACACACGAACTAGTGGAAGGGGGTTCGACATCTATTATACATATCTAAAAAATAATTTTAACCATGTATAAATAGTAATATTTTCCGTCAAAGGGGGTTCGGATGAACCCCTAAGTATATGCTGCCTCCGCCCCTGGGTGCTTTCATCTTTAGTAGACTGTATTCTGAGACAATTTTGTCACACCATTAAGATCCAGTAGTTGTAAAAACTGCTGTTTGAAGAGAAATGTGATCTTCATCTACTAAATAGCCAGGTAGTATTATCGACTAGTGGGTATCTTGGCTAAATAAAGTTGTTACCTACTGATGAGTGCATAAAAAATAAAGCTAGTAGAATTAGAACACATCACTTGTGCAAAAATACTGAAATTAGATATTTTTATGCATTTATCGTTGATAAAATCTTAAGAAAAAGAGAACACTCGGTTCTTACTTTTCTAGAATAACTCATAAAGGAATTTTTCACTCCAACAAATCCAATTTCCTTATTATTTTCCTTTTGCTGAATACTATGTTATATCTGACAAAGGGTTAAAAATATTTCTTGTTCTTGATACTAATTTGTTTATTTGTTTATGTTTTTGTGGATGCAGATAATCTTATATGTGGAATTATATGTAAGTTCATCTTACCTATAAGTTTGTCATTTTTTTTGCTTTTCCTAGCAAACCGATATGAGCTGCTGTTTTAATATCTAAAACATCTCGGCCATCTTGATATTGCTTCATTTCTAAATTATGTAGTATTTATGCTTTCTCTTTCTATCTATTTGTCCTTCAATTGTAGGCCTCCTGTGTTGAATACATAATCTTGGAGGGTGATAACTTGTCTGCTATATTTCCAAATGTACATGTAAGTTTGGGTGGGTTTGAGTTAGATGCTCGCCATCTTTTTGTTGTGCTAGCTGCCCTGGCTATTCTTCCTACTGTTTGGCTGCGTGACCTCAGTGTCCTAAGTTATATCTCAGGTGAGTGACCAACTTCCTACAATAGGAGCTTCATGTCTGAACTGTCAAAATTATAATTTGATAGCATTCTCGTGTGCCTCAATGCTAAGTTGCTCGGACTCTCCAAAATTGCTACCGCACCTGTGTTGGATCCTTCAAAAATGCACTACTATTGGAGGATCCAACACGCACCCGTCGACGTTTCTAAAGAGTCCGAGCAACATAGCCCCAATGCACCTATGTACCCATATGATAACATTGGTTAGAGGACAATTCATAAAACAGTGCCTACATACAGTAACCCTACAAGAAAAATGCAGATATATGGGGTACTTGGTGTACATGTATATAGATTTCTTGTACTCCTGACAAACAAGTTCACAGGCTTCCATAGCGCCTATCGAGGATAGAGGGGAGAAATTTGCACTTCAATGATCCTGCGATTATATCATATCTGATGCAGATGTCTACATTATTGATTTGGGCTATCCTTAATTCCTTATGCGGCATACATAGAAACCTATTACTTATCTACAATTTTGTAGATTGTTTCGCTGTAGCTATAGACTTTCCAGTCAACAGAATTCTTGAAGTCTTAAATACGTTTTATGTGGTTTTGATATGCAATTTGTAAGTGCTGAACTATGATTCTGAATTGACTGCTTGTAATTTTCAGTTGGAGGAGTTATTGCTTCTATTTTGGTGGTCCTTTGCTTGTACTGGGCTGGCTTGGTGGATCATGTAGGCTTTGAAAGCAAAGGGACTGTACTTAACCTACCAACTCTTCCTGTTGCTATTGGGCTTTATGGATTTTGTTACTCTGGGCATGCGGTCTTTCCCAATATATATACATCCCTAGCGGATCGTAGTCAATTTCCTGCAGTCCTCTTGACCAGGTATTTGTTCGTAGATGTTGATTAAATTGGAGATATGCTCTAGGATAGGAATTCATGTTCCAGCTCTCTCTCTAGCAATCCATGCAAGGAAAATTTAGGACATACCGGGAACCTTACCCCATCATTCAGTAATATCAGTACCAAGGTTGAATTCTAGAGCACATTATCAATGCCAACTTAACCAGATTATTCTGAAAATGATCCTGTGTTCCCAGAGTTTGTTTTGATGTCCAGTTTTTTCCTTATTTTGCAAACTTTGGGTTTAATTTGGATGCAGTTTTGGTTTGGTGACTCTGTTGTATGGTGGAACAGCTGTGTTGGGATACCTGATGTTTGGGGACTCAGCTGAATCCCAGTTTACTCTAAATTTGCCCAAAGGATTAATGGCTTCTAAGGTTGCTGTTTGGACAACTGTAAGTAACTAACATTCTGATTGAGTTCTCTACCACCATTTGAAGATGTAATTAACTTGTATGTCCTCCTTTTGCAGGTTGTTAATCCTTTTACAAAATATCCTTTTCCTGAATCCATGATGTGAATTTATCATCAATTCTGGTTCTCAGCTAGTATGTTATAATATGATACTTAAAAGACAGGAATCCTACTTTTTTCTGGTGCTGCTACATTAAGAATGAACAGATTTGAAAACCTGGATAATTTCATGCTGGCTGCTGCAAAAGTCACCAGCTAAAATTTAAGGCACATCTGTCAAAAGATTCTCTTCTTTGTATTCCATCTCATTTCATATATGCAATTTTCTAAGGTGATATCTCTTGTTAAATAAAAAAAAATTGTCTTCCTTAATTAGATGTACATTTGCTTTAACTCTGTCTCCAGTAGCAATGAGTTTGGAGGAATTGTTGCCGTCAATACACACCAAATCTCACGTGTACCCAATCCTCATTAGAACTGCATTGACAATCTCCACAGTAGTAGTTGGTCTTGCGGTTCCCTTTTTTGGTGAGTGTTGCTGCTTTGACTCCACGTATTCTTATCTCTCAGCAATTATCTTTTGATCCCATTAACCCTTTGGCAACAGTAATACTCAGTGGTCCTGCTATAACTTATGGTTATTGCATATCTCAGAGATCGTTTCATTTCCAACTAGACGTGCTCCTTCTCTTTGTAGCATTGCATAAATTAAGCATTAGTATTTATCCTGCAGGTTTGGTAATGGCTTTGATTGGATCTTTACTTACAATGCTAGTAGTGAGTCCTTTTACACATTCTCTTAAGTTTGTTTGCTATTGCTATTTATCATCATAAATCTGTACTAATTCGAAGCTCTATTTCCAGACTCTAATACTACCTTGTGTTTGCTTCCTGAGAATCTTGAAGGGGAAAACAAGCCGCCTTCAGGTATGGAGAAGCCCATATCCCTTCTCTATTCTCTTTTCGTGTCTGACGTTACAATTTGACTAGTTAATTATACTTTGTATTAGTTGAGATATTTTTCTTGAAAAACATCCTATCCCAAAAAAATTACATTATGACAATATGTGCATCTCAACTACTTAACCATGCTATGCTGGAAGTATTCACCGGTAATGGAACTTCTTTTATCCTTTCTATGCGCGCAGGTTACCATATGTGTCTTTATTATCACAGTAGGTACTGCATCTGCATTGATCGGTTCGTATTCAGCTCTCTCCAAGATCATCCAGAGCATGATTTAAATTTTGGTAATACTATGGCACCAGATGTTTTTGAGCTTAGAGTTCATTAAGTTTCTAATCATAAAGATTTCACAAGTTCCTATTTTCTTGGAAGAGATCGCGCCAATACTCCATTTTCAGACTAGTGATTTTGATATTGATTCTTTTATATTTTTAAATACATCTGCAGTTCAGTTGTATTTTAGAGAAAAAAAAAATACGCTTCTATTTCATTAATTTTTTTCTTATTCTTAGAATGTTATTTGAAGGGGACAAATCCAAATCCCATTTCAATATTGTATTGCAAATTCCAAATGTTATGTAGTTTTTACATGCTAATTCAGTCTTGGAATCTTCTTTTCGATACGTACACAGGAGATATCTTCGATGAAGCAGTATGATTTCTTACCCAAGACCAGTTACTTGAATAAAAAAAAGTCCCATTATGTGGAAGTGTTATTGGAGAAATGAATGTTAAATTTAGTACTCCCGCTGGCCACTTTTAATTGTCATATTGCACTTTTTGAAAGTTAATTTGATTAATTTTTAAAGGTAAATTAGATTACATTAATTCGATGGTTTAAACAAAAAATTTAGATATTCAAAAAGTACTATAAATTCCAATTTTTTGCATATCAATATGATGAAAAAACACATCGTAAAATGTTAGTCAAAAGTTATTATCGTTTGACTCTAAAAAAGGATACTACGACAACTAAAAGTGCATGGAGGTAGTAAGAATTTCGAATTAATTGTTGAAGCTGCCAAAATAAGTTGCAATTAGTGATATCACTTGTGAAATTAGTCAAAATAAATACTTACTCTATACAAAATTATGTATAAGATGAATTATCTAAACCTCGTTGAAAGGTATGTGAACTTGAAGTTCAAGAGATAATTCATTTGTATAATGTTGTAAATCAATTGCTAAATATATTTGCTAATCCTTTATTTAAATTAAGTTGTAAATGCTTTAATAGAAAGTCCTTGAAAGACAGAGTTTATGTATGCTTGAAGCGTGATAGACCAATCGATTCTAAACATAAAACTCCTTAATTAAGAAAGAAGAGTAGCAAATGATCAAGATATATAGTCATGATAATGAGTCAAGTGCTTTAAAAGAGCACCATATGGTCAAGATGATTATGATAATTAGGCAAGTGCTTTGAAAGAGAATCATGACATAACACTTTATAAAACTTTGACAAAGATTCAACTACCTCAAACTGATGAAAATAGAAAGATCCCAATAAGTTATATCGTATTGAAACCGAGTCAAATAACCATAGAGGATATTTTCAATATAACGTAGCACTCAATTTTATACATGGTAATAACAATCTTGAGTTTGAATCTGTCAAATAGTGTGGACATATAAATAATTATTCAAACAAAATATACAATCCAAGTATATTTTACTACACTTGAAAAAGTGATGTGTTGGACTTATAATCCATAGATCAAAACATAATGTCAGTGGAGTATATATGAATTATTGCGCGAAAAATATAACCATAAGATATAAAATACGACCTGTGCCTTGAAGTATAAAGATTTTTCATGATAGTTGTGACATTATTGTATAGAAATATGTGGTGGATGCAATGAGGTTTAATCTTTCACTTTAACAATAGATGAAGTATTTGAATACATATAATGAATAATTATTATTTCTAATTAGACGGTAAAAGTTATATAAAAATCCTTGAAAATTTTAAAAGATCTTATAGCGATTGTGAGATTACTTAATATAAAGAAAGATAGATCAACTTCGATCTCATAAAAATGGATAGAAAATATCATGTATTAGTAAAATTGGTACACTGACATATCATGTTATTACTATACAGGAGATAATATTTTTTGTTAATGTGCAAAAAAGATATAATTTCATTTTTATATAGAGATATTTGAGTTAAATCAAATATTGATATCAATTTATGTTGTTAAGAAATTTTTTATTATGCAAATGAAAGAAGGTAATTTGATCTACATAATAAAAGTTATGTATTTACATGTGAGGATATTGTCATATTACCATATTCGACGAGACAATTAGACATTGATACTTATAAGGTATGCCAAGATTCCAATTAAGCAAGTAACTCCACCTAAAAATGTGTGATTTTCTTTGAGAAGAAGACACAAGCTTGAACAGAACACGTATAAGATTGAAATGTGTTGTCTTAGAGAAATAATGTGATATTTTCATAGGGGGCACTAAGATATGTGTCAGACTCTTTTCCCCTTAGTTTGGGTTTGTCCCACTAGATTTTTCTAGCAAGATTTTTAACGAGCTAACAAATAATACTTTTTTCTATAAAACATTTTCCAGTACAACCTCTGTTCCCTTTTAATTGTCATAATTTTCTTTTTAGAGTCAAACTATAAGTATTTTTACTAACATTTTACGATGCATTTTTTTCATCATATTGATATGCAAAAAATATGCAATTTTACTCCCTCTGTCCCTAATTACTTGTTCACATTTTCTTTTATAGTTGTCCCTAATTACTTGTCCATTTTGACAAATCAAGAAAGGACAAAATAATTTTACCTATTATACCCTCAATTAATTACTTTAAAAAAGGTACAATTTCTTGAAAATCTTAAATTTTTAATTCATCCACTTCATAATTAATAGGGGTAAAATGGTAAACTCACTATATCAATAATTGATTTCTTAATAGGTGTGTCAATTCAAAAGTGAACAAGTAATTCAAAAGTGGACAAGTAATTAGGGACAGAGGGAGTACTATCTTAATTGTGAATCTCTATAACTTTTAGGTGCAAATCAACTCATGATTTTCCCCACCTTCTCAAAGATTAATGTCATGTTTATGACACCTTTTGATGTTCCCCAATGTAATTCTATAATTAAAGGTAGCTTGATATTCCTTCCATTTATTTTTAATTGTCATAATTTTTATTTTTAGAGTTAAATGATAAGAACTTTGATTAATATTTTATAATGTATTTTTCATCATATTACTATGCAAAAATTGTAATTTATAGTACTTTTCGTATAGTTTTTGAATATCTAAATTTTTTTGTTTAAAATATCAAATTAATGTAATCTAATTTAACTTTGAAAATTAGTCAAATTGACTTTCGAAAAGCACAACATGACAATTAAAAGTAGACGGAGGGAGTAATTATTACTCCCTCTGTCCCATATTAGTTGATAATTATAGTAAAAATAGTTGTCCCATATTAGTTGATCACCTTACTAAATCAAGAAAACATCAATTAAATTTTCCATAGATTATCCTTGCAAATAACTCTTTTTAAAAGTGTTCATATTTGTTTGTAAAATTTCCAACAAGTTTTTTAACGGGTGAATCAATAAAATTATCTTCTTATTTATGATTTCTTAAACATCATGCAAAGTGGAAAATGATTGATTAATATGAACAGAGAAAGTGGTATTCTTTATATTTTGTCTTTAATATTAATTTACTTATTTCCCTAAATTATTTTTCAAAACCTAATACTAAACTTCAATTAATAGAGAGGTAGTTTGATAAAAATAGCCATATCAATCATTATATTTTTAATTTAGTATGTCAAATATATATTTGACAAAATAAAAGTGAACGGAGAAAGTATGTAGTTATTTCGTTTGTCCCTAATTACTTGTCCACTTTTTCTTTTGTAGTTGTCCCTAATTACTTGTTCATTTGACAAATCAAGAAAGAACAAATTTTTTTACCTATTATACTCTCAATTAATTATTTTGGAAAAGATAGAACTTCTTGAAAATATTAAGTTTTTAATTCATCCACTTCATAATTAATAAGGGTAAAATGGTAAATTTACTATATCAATAATTATTTTCTTAATAGATATGTCAATTTAAAAGTTGACAAATAATTAGTGACAAAGGGAGTACATGATAAACATGGAAGATGATTAAATGGCGTCCGACTTTTAGACATGCATGGCACACGTGGTCATTATTCTTGAAAAATTCAATATTCCATGCCTAAAAGTGTGTTTCATCTTGAAGAGTAGACTTACCTGCATAGTTGAAGAATTATTTTTTAAAAAAATAACGAAGTTCAAACAAGCACTTACATTCAACAAATGATATGTAATAATGTACAAGAAAAATTCCAACTAAAAAACTCGGAAATAAATGTTCTACTTATTTTTTTAGGAAAAAGGCCTGATATAACCCTTACTTTGTTATTTAGAGTTAATATATCAATCGTTATAAAAGTGACTCATATATACTCCTGTTATTATATAAATGACTCACATATACCATTTTCCTCCAACAAAAGTGAAAACTCAATTTTAATTTAATTTTTAATTTTCTTTTAAAAAAAATATATATACACACACTGATGATATCAAAGAGGAAAAAACAGTGTTTTAGTGAAAACACTATTTAGTTACTTTTTTATATCATTAGAGTATATGTTTATATACTTTGATGGCATTAAGGAGGAACATATAGTGTTTTAGTGAAAAAAACTATTTAATTACTGATTGATACCATCAAAATAACTTGAGATGTGGGTCCAATCAGGATAAATATATTGTGTTGGGTCATTTTATTTAGATAAATACTTTACTTAATGAGTTCAATTTATGTAATTTTTACCAAAAGGTATTAGGTACCTTCCAGTCCCGTAATTTTAGCATGATTGACTTATACCTTTAAAAATAGTTATTTGGATAGAACTACTTTTATTTGTATATGCTTGCCTATTTTGCTTCATTATTATTGAATTTTTATTGATCTCACGTTAGATGTGTAACTGCACTTTTAGTTTTGACATGGAAAAATCACCCTATATATCTATTTAAGGCTTAATATTACAGTCTTTAGATGTACTTTTTTTATATTACTACTTATAATAGTTTAATTACAAGTATTAACAAATTAATTTTAATTTATAATTTAATTTATTTTATTTAATTAATTAGTTATTATTTTTATAATTACATTATAATTAATAAGTAAGAGAAATAACATTAATATTAGAGAATCAATTGTCATTATCTCTTACACTATTTTAGGGATAATATTAATATTAGAGAATCAATTGTCATTATCTCTTAAACCATTTTAGGAATTTTTTTTCTAGATTTCACACAGCAAACCCCACACCCCTACCCTCACGTTTCTCTTTTACAAAGAATTAACTTTTTCTCTCTCACCATCTTCAACGTTCGTCTTCTTCATTCACAAAGAAAATCAATCGAACTCTTCCACATTTATATGATTTAATGGTCAGATGAGATCTACACACGAAGAATATGGAGAAAGCAGTTGATAAACTTGCCACAATTATACCATTGTTTTAGCTAGCACAAGATTTTATGGTAAAAGACTCGACCTCTATTCCAATAAACTACATGCATATGTTGACAAGCCTCAATCCAAGCTCAAAGTTGTATTTATAAAGAATGTGCCTCAATAAGATCCAAACTCAAAGTATGTATTCATATCTTATTGTGTTTTGTTCATAATAAATAATTGACTTTCCTTCTCAATTTTTTTCTTCAATGTTATTTCAGCGATTGTGGACTATACGCATGTCTCTTAGATATATTAGCAATGGAGTTTTTGATATGGATCTCATTCACATTGATGAAAAGTACCACAGTAAAATGTATGCCACAATCATGTGACAGTATGGAAGAAGCAAGAACGTTGATGGCACAATTAGTGAGAGTGAAGTAATTGGAATGGTTGCTAGCAAATTTGGTGGACCCCGCATAGCAAAAGAACATGCTTTCGGATACTACCAATTATCCTGCACCAAGACCAAGAAAATGAACTTTGAAATACGTGTTTGTAGTTTAGACTTTTAATTATTATATGTTTTGATTTTGAATGATGTATATTTCTTTTGCTACAGTTTTTTACAACAATATATTATATTCATTGTTTTACATTGTCAGATTTATACCAGTTGGATATCAATTTCATACAATTTTAAATTTTAGTCTTTGTTTAAAAATTTCAAGTTGGATACCAAGTGACTTGTTTTAGATTGTCTAATTTGGTTGAAATATCAATTACATTTTATTTTTTTCATTTTTCAGTGGAATATCTATTGGATACCAATTTGATACAACATTAACTTGTTTTAGGTTGTCTAATTTGGTTAAAATCTCAATTACATGTTGGTTTTTCAATTTTTCCAATGAGATATCAGTTGGATACCAAATGTATACCAGTTGGATACAACATTAACTTGTTTTAGGCTGACTAATTTAGTTGAAATCTCAATTACATATTGGTTTTTTAATTTTTCCAATGGGATATCAGTTGGATAGCAAATTTATACCAATTGAATACAAAATTAACTTGTTTTAGATTGACTAATTCAGTTGAAATCTCAATTACATGTTTTTTTCAATTTTTCCAATGGGATGTCAGTTTGATACCAAATGTATACCAATTGGGTACACAATTAACTAGTTTTAGGCTGACTAATTTAGTTGAAATCTCAATTACGTGTTTTTTCAATTTTTCCAATTGGATATCAGTTAGATATCAAATGTATACCAATTGGGTACAACAACTAGTTTTAGGCTGACTAATTCGGTTGAAATCTCAATTACATGTTATTTTTCAATTTTTTCAATGAGATATTAGTTCATACCAAATATACAATTTGAACACACCATTAACTAGTTTTAGGTTGACTATTTTAGCTGAAATCTCAATTAGATGTTGTTTTTTCAATTTTACCACTGGACATCAGTTTGATACCAAATGTATATCAATTTCATACTAAGATTTAACTTAATTTTTTCAGTTGATATCAATTGCATACCAGCATTATCTAATTTTTTACTATACATTTAAAAACACTGAATACACAAATGATTAATTAGTACACATAATAAATGTTCTGAATATATAAGTCATTAACTTAAAAGATAAAATAAATCAAAACATGCGATTGTCACAACAAAACAACCAAATCAAAATAAAAATAAAACATGACTTTTTTTTTTCAGCAGGGTAATTTGAACATGTCTTCCTATATGTCCCCCGACGACATATATTGCACGTAACCTTAAACCTCTTGAATTTCAAAGCAAACTCTTTCCAGCATTCAAGTTGTGGTCTCCCTACAGTCTTTTTGAACCAGGTGACAATAATTTATGCTTCGACACCTTTTGAATTGCATATTTTCCTGTTCCATCATAAATTATTGTGTTGGTATTATAAGATACAAAAGTACATGTTACTTTTATACATATGTTATATCAGTATACAAAATTTCATACCATTTTTATGCATACTTTCTATACCTATTTCATGCCAAAAGTAAACACTGATTCATACAATATTCATGACAAAAAAAAATACAAAATCATACAATTTATAACTAGTAATTGTCTTTTATTAAATAAATAGTATACCAATTTCATCCCACTATTATGCACAATTTCATATCAATATAATGTCAAAAATAAAAATTGACATACTAGATTTGCGCCATAAAAACTATAAATTTCCATACAAATTTGATTTTACTATTATACTAATTTCATACAAAATTTACGTCAATTTTTATATCGAAAATTCATCCCAAAAATCAATAATGGTTCATACAAAGAATGAACAAATTTAGTTATAGACATTTTTAATCAGTATTCATTCACAAATTAATAGTGTACAAATTATCGATTGTCGTACATGTCTGGTATTAGTAGTATACAAATTCCAAAAAAAAAATCTCTAATTTTTTAACCAGAAACATATCATTCAGACAATATACCAGACTTCATACCCTAAAACAGATTTCATAAAAAACTAACGTTTCACATTTCATACCAACTTAATACACTTTTCATACAAATAATCATACTTCTTACTCATATTTTTTACACAATACTGAATAATTTTTCATACCATTTAGTTCAATCTTCTCACACAAATTTATACACAATCGTCAATATTTATTCATAGCAATATCATTCTAAAATAGTCTACAATAATTCACACCTAAGTCTGGCAACGGAATCGAGAGGTGCCAGTTCCGATTCCGATCCTTACCGATTCCGTCTCGGTTCCGGCTTGTACCGGTTAGGTCCGGTTTGTAGCGGGTCCGGGAGGGATAACGGGACGGAAATCGGGATTTACCGGTTAGTCCCGTTTTGGTCCCAGTCCAATCCGGTTCTTTTTAAAAAAAATCTTAATTATATAGCTATTGAGCGCCGTTGGGCAACGGGTTTTGGGCCCCACCAACGGCTCTTTCACCCCCATAACTCCCCTTTACACCTCCCTACCCCCAAACTTTTTTTAATACCCCAACCTTCTAAAAACTACATTTTCATCCTTTTTTTTTTAACTATAAATACTCCCAATCTTTCATTCTTTTCACTCACAAAAATAATATCTTCTACTCTCTCTACTCTCAAATCTAAAACTAAAATAACTTCTCAATTAAGAATAAATACGGATGATTATACGCATGTTGATAAAAATGTTTTTAATATTGATAGTAATAGTGGATTGGATCCTTATCATGAACATTTACAAAGAAGGTTTGGTAATTTTGATGAGGAATTAACTGAAGATGATGAACATGATGATGTTAATGATTATATTGATAGTTTTGATAGTAATGTTGATGAATATTATGATGATGAAACTCAGCCAGCTATGGCTACTCCCACTCCCAATCCCTCTTCCCCTCCCACTCCCTTTCGTTGTCCTACTCCCGTCCTAGGACTAAGGTAGAACGCACTAAAAAATCAGTTGTGTGGTAATTTATGACTCAGAATGAAGATAAAACACAAGCTATTTGTAATAAATGTAAGCATAGAATGAATCATAAAACTATAGGAAAACAGGGTGGGACGGGACATTTGAGTGATAATTTAATGTCGTGTTGTAAAAATGAATTTTTTCATGCTAAAGCTATAGCCGAAGCTAAAAAGAATGGCACCACCCTTCCTAAAAATGTAGGAGTAGAGGGCTCTAATATGGTCCAAACACAATTAAATCCTTCTAATGTTTTTGGCTCTAGTATACAACAGTCATATAGTAGAGAAAAATATCTTGAAGAATTAGCTAAAATGATTGTTGTGGGTTTGCCATTTAGTTTTGTTGAAAATCCCGATTTTATTCATTATATTTAAATTGTGTATAATCCACATTTTAAAGGTTTTACTAGAAATACAATTAAAAAGGCTATCTTTGATTATCAAGCTCAACATTTTCAATATCTTTGTTGTTTATTTTATTATAATAATTGTAAAATAGCTATTACTTCTGATATGAGCCATAATGTAAATGGTAATGATTATTTCACTATTACGGCACATTGGATTGATGAAAATTGGACATTGCAAAAAAGAATTTTAGGTTATAAATATTGTGAAATGCATAAAACCGGTAGTTATATAGCTCAAACAATTATAGATATTTTACAAAACTATGGAATTTGTGATAAAATAAGTAGTGTCACCTTAGATAATGCTTCTAATAATAGAACTGCTGTTGAAATACTAAAACCGTCTCTTTGCCCTATTTATATTGATGGTTTTCATATTAGGTGTGTTGTACACATATATTATTTGATTGTTAGAGATGGTATAACAATGTATAATGATGGTTGCATAAACGTTGAAACTGTATGTCATTTTATTTTTAAATGTCAAGTTAAGTCTAGACGCATAGATTTTGAAAATCGTTGTTGTGAATTTAATCTTCCACCTAGAAAAATTCCAAAATCAGTCTGTACTAGATGGAATTCTTTATATGAAATGCTTAAAGTCGCTTATGAATATAGGAAGCCTTTACAAATTGTTTGGAATGCTCATAATTCAACTATGACATATAGAGTTGATGATAATGATTGGAATGACATAAAAGAACTTATAGAATTCTTAAAAGTTTTTTATTTAACTACAAAAAAAATATTTCCACTTTATTATCCAACTATTTGCTCTGTTTTACCTAATATTTGTGCTATTTCTAGTAAATTTTATAAATTCAAAAATAAACCAAGATTTGAAGAATCTATTAAGAAAATGATTGAAAAATTTTAAAAATATTTTATTCGTATTCTTCAAATTTATTTAACCGTTTGTTTGTTAAACCCACATTACAAAGATGAAGGTGCATCACGAATGGTTGATAAAATATATTTTAATTTGGGTATTGATAGTGAAGATGATGAAACACCTAGTTGTCAAGATGTTAAAGATAGTATAAAAATTGAAGCTAGAAAATTGTATGACTTGTATAATTCTAATATAATGAATGTAGTACGTAATGAAGAACCTCAAAGTTCTAGGAGTAGATATAATAATGAAGATGATATTGATGATATGATAGATTGTTATCTTGAACTTTCTCATAATGATAGAAATGATTTTGATGCATATATTAATCAAAATACAGAACCTACTACTATTGATCTTCTAGAATGGTGGAGCAATCGCGGTCAGGGATTTCCAAAACTTCAACCGGGTGTTAGCTATTCAAGCATCTTCAGTAGCTTTGGAAGGCGCTTTTAGTGCAGCAAGATTTCAAATTGGAGAGCATAGATATTCATTAGCAACAGATAGCTTGGAGATATCGGTACTATTTAGAGATTGGATTAATGGCGAGAGAAGGAGTTATGGTCGTCCACCTTTACCGACCAAACTTAAAAATGACGTTGATGAAATAATGCAAGATTTTAGTGAAGATGACATTGATGCAATGGAGGAACTAGCTAATCAACCAATTCCAGAGCATGTTACTACTTAAATGATTTAAAAAAAAGATTTCCTTGGTAGACTATTAAATTTAAATGTCTATTAGTATGAGTATAATAATTCAAGGTCTAATTCAAACAGAACCCTTCCTAGAAGGAGGCTGTGTAGATTAGATTTTTTTAATACTCTACTAATATTTTGTAACTCAACTTGTACTATTTAATTAATATTAATAAAAGTATAGGCTATTCGCCTTAAATTTTTTTTTTTTATTATTGTCTTGAATTTAAATTTTCAAACTTTTAAAGTGTGAAATTTAAACTTTTAAAGTTTGAATTTAAATTTTCAAACTTTTAAAGGGTGAAATTTAAACTTTTATAGTTTAAAGTTTGAATTTAAATTTTCAAACTTTTATAGGGTGAAATTTAAACTTTTATAGTTTAAAAGTTTGAATTTAAATTTTCAAACTTTTAAAGTGTGAAATTTAAACTTCTATACTTTTAAAGTTTGAAAGTTTGTATTTAAAACTTTAAAAGTTTAAAAGTATAAATTTTTAACTTTAAAACTATAAAAGTTTTAATATTATTTGAGTAATGTTCCTAATCCGATCCCGGTACGGTTCCGGCCCGTCGTGCCCGGTTCCATTCCATCCTGGTCCGGTAGTGCCGGTTCCGGTCCCGTTGCCATGCTTATTCACACCATAACAGACATTATATAAAAAATAACTTTCACATTTCATACCAAATTAATACAGTTTTCATACAAAACTTCATGCTTCTTCTAATATTTTACACAAACTTCATGCTTCTTACTAATATTTTACACAATAGTGAATCCACTTTCATACCAATTTCATTCCATTTACACTACCAAATTCATTCCTACCTATACATTTTATTTATATTTTCAGAAAACAAAAACAGTATTCTATATTATAATTTTAATCGGCATACCGAATTTCATACTTTAATCTCATTATTATCAAATTGACTAAAGAAATACCCGTTTCATAACTATATTACAACAAATTTCATATTTTTTTTCCCACAAATTTCATAACTTTACAATAATAAAACTACTACTCATTCATATATTAAGCCAATTTCGCACTAATGCCTGATTTTTACAGTATACAAAATAACAAAAAAAAAACATGTACCAACAAAATCAATAACTACAGTTTCAAAAAAATTATTACTTATTATCAACAAAATACATTGTTTATACAAATAACATCACAACTTAAATCTACTGACAATTTACAAAAATAAAATCACAAAATGTGATTTACCGTTTCATTGCTCAATTTTTTTTTTTCATTTCACTGTAATACAAATACAAACAATAAACCATAAAAAAATACTAACATGAAGGATCCCATCTTCCACCATATTTAATTAATATAAATAAGTAGTTGTCCATCACAACAAAATAAAGATTTTTCAAACAAAAAAAACTTAAATTAATCGTCAGTGACAAGATTTCTAGAAAAAAATTGAAGAGAGAGAAAAGTGAAAGAAAATGGATAAAATCAGAATTTTTAATTGATTTTAACAAATTAGAGTGAAATAAGGAAACTAAATATTCTTAATTAGTTTAATTTCCTTAATTTATGCTAATTAGTAATTATCTTCAATCAATTCAAATTTAATTAACACACATATTTCCCTTTTTTTACCTTTTTTTCTTCAGAAACGAATTATTTTATTTTTTTATCTTTTTGTTTTTTTCAAAACAAACTTGTACAATTATTAAAAAAAAAAATTTTTTTTAAGAAACTGTTACAACCTAAAATTTTTTGTTGTTACAACTTGAAAGTTTAATTCTACTGCTATAACTTGAAAATATTAGTCTAATATATGTCATATATGAAAGTTTCATTTTTGACATACACAGACTTAAAAGTGTAATCATTTTTTCGTTGGTGTATATATCGCCTAATATTTTTTGTTTAATTATACATCTTGAGTTAAGTCAAAGACCTTTGATTATTTATAATTATTTAGTCGAGATGCATAATCACATTCTTTGACTTCTTTTTATTCATCTTGAAAAAGTGTGTAATCACATTTTTAATTGTAAGAAGTGTTTTAAATGTATCTATATTTGTTTAAAGCTCGATATACTTAAACACCTAACCTTTTCTTATCATCACCCTAAACATTCTCGTTTTGTGTGTGGGGGGAGGGGGGACCCTAAGGGAATTCACAATCTTTATAGTTTGGATGCATATTGAATAAATTTGCTCTTGTATAATAGCTCGCAAATCATACATAAGATATAAATTACACTAATTAGGCAAATCCAATGCCACCAACTAGATTTGACTTAGAAAACTACTACCTGGTGATCAAGGGAATCAATCTCAAATCTTCTTAGTAGGAAACTGCTCACTCAACCAACTTAGTCAACCCTAGTAAATTAAAAAAAAATAATAGAACGTTTTACTTAAATTCCTCATGTTTAATATTCAATTCATGAGCAATTTAATTGAATGTCCATTTTCTAGTAAAATTTTCTTTTGAATTCACTGATTATTCTCAAAAATAAATTATGAATAACAATTCAAAGAACAGATAAACATGATACAGCATACATTCATTTGCATCAATGTATGATAATATCAATGTGAACATCAAGAAACTGACATATATATAACACGTTTGATTCCCAATGACCAAATGAATGCTTAAACCGGAGACCTTGAATAGTGATTACAATGTGATTTGTGTGTATGTAATGACATGAGTGTGCAAAAAAAGATTGGAAAATATATATATTGTGGCTGAATATAAAATATAGCTAAACTAATATAAAAATATCATAAAAAATATATCAATTACTAATTATTTATTAAAACATAAAAGTAAAAGAAAACATATTTTCTTTTTGTAAATGAAAGCAAAACTTGCATCCTAAAATGTGACTTTATTTTAAAATATTTACAAGTAAAACTTGCTCAAAACAAAATAAAAACATCAAAATTAATCCAAAAATAAATATTAATGATAAAATTGTGTAAAAGATTTAGATATGGTAAAAAATTAGGTGTTCCGTGTTCACATTAAACAACCATTAAAAAGGAAATATGAGACACACATATTACGGACGTTATAATGGAGGCATGTATGGAGCCAAGACTCGGGTTAGAACAATATTGGGTTTGGGAGAAGATTTAGAACACTTTTCTTTTATGATAGTGTTGCACCGAGAATCTAATCTTATTTGTTGTGGTGATCAATGAATTGACACGAGATATTCAAAGGCAGTATCATGATGTATGCTATTCACGAATCAATAACATAGTATTGATTGACGAGACACATGATGAAGTAAACGATAACTAAGTTGAAAGTTTGAAAACTGAGATTCTAGAGTCTAAAGATTTAAGATATTATGTCGGATTAAAACAAAGTATTTAGAATGCAAATTCAGTAACGTAATGTAGAAATAGTACTGAAGTCCTCATAATCGGCGAGGAGTACTACATGTTGAACATATTTTCAAATAAATACTAAATATATTTAAGACTAACGGAAAACCAAATTAATACAAGTGGCGGTGCACTGTTCGTGATTAGAAATTGTTCAACTCAATTAATTAGCCCTTTCCAAAAACATGATTGTAATTTAGGCAATTTCGTCCTCTCTCTCATTATATATGTGTTTTCCTGTATTTTTTTTGTTTTCGCATTAGAGTCTTAATTAAATTCGAATTATGCACTATAGGCAGAGGCGAGCCTAGGATTTGAAGACTTCAGGTGCACCAATATTACCTCAGCTCAAATATGAGCTCTAAGATAAACTTAAAAAATAAAATAAAATGACTTCGGGTGCACCAATATTACCTTAGCTCAAATATGAGCTTTAAGATAAACTTAAAAAATAAAATAAAATAAAATTGTGTTTGTAGCTGGATTCGAACCTAGGTCTAGAGGGTGGTTCCTCTAGCTTGTACTAGCAGCACAATGACACACCTATACTCCTCACAGGTGCACTATTAATTATATCATAATTTATATCAGTTTCTCAAGATAGATATACACATATACACATAATTTTTTTCGAAGTTAACTAATGCAAGTGCACCCCACACGATAGGGTGGGTCCGCCTCTGACTACAGAGTCATTCCAAAGTGATCCTCCCAACAAAATGTTCTCCATATCTAGGGGTCGAACCAGAATCACATCTTGACTATATAAATAGCACATTCAAGTCTGAACATTTTAGTAGCTAGCTAGTTGCAGAGAAATTAAAAAAGCCTACCTCTTTCATAAGAGCCTTTAATTTTCACTCTTTTTTCCATTCATCGTCTTCGTCTGGTATAGATATATTGGAACTTCTTTTCTGCTCTTTTATAGCAAGTT
This sequence comes from Solanum pinnatisectum, assembly GCA_035578085.1. Lineage (NCBI taxonomy): Eukaryota > Viridiplantae > Streptophyta > Magnoliopsida > Solanales > Solanaceae > Solanum > Solanum pinnatisectum. Next base: position 29,018,053 of record CM069078.1, on the reverse strand, counting down.
TTTATTTAATTTTCTTTCTTATTATTTCTCCCTTGTAATTAATTGGTTTATCCACTTGTAAGTGTTTTTCTTTTATACATACATAAAAATATACATATATATGTTTGCATGATCTAATGCACAAGTGTTTTGTCACACACATGCACCTAAAGGCAAACTTGGTGGTGAATTAAGGTCATAAGAAGCTCGATGTACGTGTTCTATCATGCATTATTACAAATAATTGATTTTGGAAATTAGAATCATATATATGTTCTATATATATATGTATACTACCAGGAAAAAAGTAGTATATATGGTTCAGCTCGAAGTAGTGACTCTTAACCATCATCATGTATATATAGAAAATTCAAATACTATATACTGAATTAGATTGCTAGAAGCAAAGTTCAACAACTCCAAAGGGTTACGTTTTTTTGTTTGATTTGATGAAATTTGGTGCGTAGGTTTGTGGGAGCTAAGATGATGAAGAATTCTGTATGTGAAGAGAGTTTCTACATAGAGAGTGAAGAAGAGGAATATGGTGAAAATGAATCTGATTTTTCCGATGAAGACAACAATGATGATGAAAATAACCGTCCCAATTATTCCTTAACCTCTGTTTGGCCTCAGAGTTACAGGTATTTCACCTTTTCCCTTCTCTTTACTTTGAATCCTTGCTGTTTTTATCTTTCAACATCATCACGGTATAATGGAGTCTATTTTTTTAATTGAATTGTTTTCCTTCTTCTTCTTTTTTTGTTGTAGATTGAAGTTTTTGATTTCATCACGATTAACATGGCGATATTGTACATGTAATAAAGTCACTTATCATATTTTTGTTTACGAATTTTTATTAGGTTGTTTTAGTTGTTGAGATATTTTGGCTTGTCGGAATTTTAAATTTTTATTCAATATTGATGCCTGATGGGTGGGGAAGGTGCATTTGCTTGTTTCGACCTGGTCACACAAGTAACAGTTTATTTGCTGCTGAAAGCACTTGCTGATCTATAACAAAACAGATCATTTGTTTCATATTTTAGTGAATTTTCTTTAATTATCAGACATTTCTACTTCTTGTCCTGTCTCTAAACTAATTATTGACCATTTGATATGTTGTCAAATTACTGTTATGATGTATATAAAACAATGATCGATCATACGTTAAGCTTTGACAAAGAACTGAATTTCATCTCTTGTGCACATGGACAAAGTTTACAAGTCAACTATATTTATCAAACTTCGTTACTTATGCACATGAATCCAATCATCCATCAGGACTTCAGTGCATTGCACATCGATCTCCCATTAATTCTAATCGTTTTGAGTACCTCTTCTATGAAATCTATGGACCTATACAGTAATGTATCATCTCCAAGTCTTGACTTCTTGGGAGCACCTTCATTATCTCAGCTAGGAAGCTCATTCTTTGGCTCATCTCTCATAAGAACAAACACTCCTGAGATATTGCCTTCTCTTCACAATCCTCTCATACCGCCACCAGAAGAAGAAAAAGCAGCTCACAAGCATATTTCTCATGATGAGAAACCGTCCAAGGATGCACATAAACTTCCAATTTCTCGCCAAAGCTCCTATGGCCAAGCAGTGGTAAATGGTATGTTTCGTGTATATAATTTCAAGTCAGCACTATGCCACCAGAGGATTGACATACCACTGTAGTGAACAGTTCCCATTTCCTAAGTGCTGCCATTTAGCTTATTCTATGGTGTCATAGCCATGATATCGTATTCACTTCTTCGGATTAATGTTGAATGAAATTTATCATCATTGCATGAGATTGGTTATTTTGCTTAATAATATTCAGACTTCAAATGCAGCATCAAATATTTTCAGTCTTTTTTCTAACGCCTGTTATGTCTTTGACCAAAAGGAAAGCTCTTGGTTGTATTTCTCTATCTAAATTGATTGCCTTCAGAGATAGTGAGCGACAAGTCTTCTCATACATTCTTTGGTTGATTTTATATACAGGCATGAATGTTCTCTGCGGAGTAGGAATCCTTTCTACTCCTTATGCTGTGAAGGAAGGTGGATGGGCCGGACTTCCAATATTATTCATTTTTGGTGTGCTTTCTTTCTATACTGGCATGCTCCTGAGGTACTGCTTGGATAGCCAACCCGGGATTGAGACGTACCCAGACATTGGTCAGGCTGCGTTTGGTACAACGGGACGAATTTTTGTATCAGTAAGTTCCATTGACTTAAAGTTTTCTTTGATTCTTATACATCAGGCTATATTGAAGGCCTTGCTGACTTTGACATGCTAAGTGTCCCATAGTGGTGAGGGAAATGGGTCGTTGTCTCCTTATATTGTTTTGGACAATTCTCATCTCCAGGCTAGCTTTAAAGGTTGAGTAAGGTCCAAGATCAATTTCTTAAGATGGTATCTGAGTCGAACCAATTCATATTCTTAGTTTACTCAATGTTGGCCAAAATCTTAAGTAAAAGAGAAACATTCAGTTCTGACTTTTTAAGAATAACTCGTTAAGGTATTTTGTCACTTTAAAAATCCAATCTTCTTATTATATCTTTTGGCTAGATATCTTACATCTGATAAATGTTTAGAAACATTTCTTGTTCATGATACTTATCCGTTTTCGTATTGTTGTATTTTTGTGGATGCAGATAATCTTATATGTGGAATTATATGTAAGTTCATCTGGCCTAGAAGTTTGTTATTCTTTTTGTTTTTCCTCGCAAACTGATATGAGTTGCTGTTTTAATATCTAAAGCATCTCATCCATCTTGATATTGCTTCCTTTCTAACTTATGTAGTCATTCTATGTGTTTATCCTTCACTCGTAGGCCTCTTGTGTTAATATCATAATCATGGAGGGTGATAACTTGTCGGCTATATTTCCAAATGCACATTTAAGTCTGGGTGGGTTTGGATTAGATGCTCGCCACCTTTTTGTTGTGTTAGCCACCCTGGCTGTTCTTCCTACTGTTTGGATGCGCGACCTCAGTGTCCTAAGTTATATTTCAGGTGAGTGATCAACATCATGGACTAGGAGATTCATCTCTGAACTGTATAAAACCAAAATCTGACAGCATTCTCGTGTGCCTCAATGCACCCATATGATACAATGGTTAGGACACAATTCATACAGTAATCCTACAAGAAGAATTTTCAGATATATGGCTACTTGGTGTGGATGTATATAGATTTCTTGTACTCCTGGCAAACAAGTTCACATGCTTTCTATTAAGGATAGAGGGAGAAATTTGTACTTCAATAATCCCATGGTTATATCATATCTGATGCATATATCTACAAATTAATTTGGGCTATCCTTATGCGAGTTACATACATAAGAAGCCTTCCGGTAAATAGAATTCATTTTTTCTGATGTTTTGACATTCATTTTGTAATTTTCAGTTGGAGGAGTTATTGCTTCCGTATTGGTTGTCCTTTGCGTGTACTGGGCTGGCTTGGTGGATCATGTAGGCTTTGAAAGCAAAGGGACTGTTCTTAATCTACCAACTCTTCCTGTTGCTATTGGGCTTTATGGATTTTGTTTCGGTGGGCATGCTGTCTTTCCCAATATATATACATCCCTAGCGGATCGTAGTCAATTTCCTGCAGTCCTGTTGACCAGGTATCATTCTGTAATATCATTCTATAGCACATTATCAACGCCAACTTAACCAAATTTCGCTGAAAATGATCCTGTTTTCCCTGAGTTTGTTTTAATATCGTGTTTTTTCTTATTTTGTATGCAGTTTTGTTATGGCAACTCTGTTGTATGGTGGAACAGCTATGTTGGGATACCTGATGTTCGGGGACTCAACTGAATCCCAATTCACTCTAAATTTGCCTAAGGATTAATAGCTTCCAAGGTTGCTGTGTGGACAACTGTAAGTAAAACTAACATTCTGATGGATTTCTTTACCACCATTTGAAGATGTAATTAACTTGTATATCCTTCTTTTGCAGGTTGTTAATCCTTTTACAAAATATGCTTTAATCCTGTCGCCTGTAGCAATGAGTTTAGAGGAATTGTTGCCACCAAAATACGCCAAATCTCACATGTACCCAATCCTCATTAGAACTGCTTTGACAATCTCCACATCACTAGTTGGTCTTGCTGTTCCCTTTTTTGGTGCTGTCACTCTCAGCAACTTGCATTTGGTTTCATTTCCAACTATATGTGTGCTCCTTCTCATACATGAATTAAGCATTACTACTATTTATTCTGCAGGTTTAATGCTGGCATTAACTGGATCTTTACTTACAATGCTAGTCGTGAGTCCTATACCGCGTTCTCTTAAGTTTGTTTTCTATTTGCTACATTATCATCATAAATCTGTACTAATGAAACCTCTATTTCCAGACTCTAATACTACCTTGTGTTTGCTTTCTGAAAATCTTGAAGGGGAAAATAAGCCACCTTCAGGTATAGATAAGACAAGTTTCAGCACGCGTTCTCACATTACATGTTATGCCTAAAACAATTCTATTCACTTTCCTTCACATTACATGTTATGCCTAAAACAATTCTATTCACTTTCCTTTCTATGCGCGCAGGTTACAATATGTGTCGTTATTATCACAATAGGTACTGCATCTGCAGTGATCGGTTCATATTCAGCTCTCTCCAATATCATCCAGAGCATGGCCTAAATTTTGAATATGGCACCAGATCATGTTTTTGAGCTTAGAGTACATTAAGTTTCTAATCATAAAGACTTCACAAGTTTATAGACCATTTTCAATACATATGTAGTTCAATTGTCTTTTAGAGAAAAAATGCACTTCCATTTCACTAAATTTTCTCTTTTTCTTAGAATGTTATTTAGAGGGGAGTGGGACAAATACAAATCTCATTTCAATATCATTGTAGAAATGAACGTTAAATTACACATCGATTTTAATTGAATAGAAGAAAATAATTTTTCTTAGATCTCTTACCGTAAAAATAAAGTTGTCCTACATATAAAAATAAAGATCTTTTATTTAGAAGACATAAAACTAAAAACAAGTTCGTAAAAGGCTACAAAATCAAATCTCCCATAGACATATATTTAACAAACACATATTATGTATGTATTTATATTTGATATGGGTAAGCTTTTAGCAAGTAAAACTATGTTGTGCATGACTTATAAGCCGTCAATCAAGTAATAAAGAGCGAGTAGGGTATCATTTCCATATAAGAATTTACGATTAACTTTCAAAAATAACTATAATTTGAGCTTAATTAGAGATTCATAACTATGATTTTCTTAAGAGTTAATATCTTAAAAGATCACTGAACTATGAGAAATTATCTTGTAAAGTCACTAAACTTTATTTTGTATCACTAAAATCACTCAACTTAACACTTTTATCTTTTAAAATCACTCAATTTTTTCTAAAATCATTCAACTATATTTGTCACTAAAATAAATCTAACATTGCAAAAATAAAATATATTTTATGCCATGTAATCATGTCCCCACAAATAAATAAAATTATAAAATATATTTATTAATATACCCACTCACCCACCCACAAATTGTCTTCTTCTAAAAGACTAACACCCTACTTCTCTTGCCAAATCTCCCGCTTCTTCTACTTTCTCTATTCTCCCAAAATTCTCATCTACAAAGAGGCGTTGTAAAGTATATTTTAAGGTTGTTGATGCTGAAATTTTTCATAAACAATGGATTTCTTCGTTTCTTCGAGGAATAATGTGATGAAATCTGTGTAAACAAGCAAAACACAAGTAAATGGATTCCTTCATTTATTCAATGGCAATATAGTCTGTGCCATTGAATTTAATATTTATTTCCAATGTTGATTAGAACTTTTTTAATTGTTGTTGACAAGAAAGAAATTTGATTGTCTGTAATAGTCCCAACAAAAACGTTACTGTTGTAATAATGAAATCTGGATGCCACGTAGCAAATCCACGCTTCATAACTTTAAGAGATTTAAGCATGACTTTAAGAGATTTAATCATGACTTTAAGAGATCTTGAAGGATTAGAGATATACTTACTTTTTATATATATTCATCTTATATGTAGATACAAATGCATTGAAATATTGAAAGATTGGAAGAAAAATATTACTACTCTTTTTCTCTATTTCTTTGTTATTTAATTTCTAATACTTTATTTTATAACACGTTACAGCACGAAGTCTCTTATAAGGTATGTTTCGGTGATATAACTATTTTTATTTTCATAGTCTAAGCACAAGTATATATTAGAATATTTTCAGTTTTTATGTTCTCAAAATAATATAAGATGGTAGTACATATTATTGATTAATGAAAATAAAAATTTCTTATTAAAGAATACTACACATGATATTCTTAATTTTCAATGATTAAAAGTTTATTATTTTAATCTAATTTGAATATTTTTATGATAGTTTTCATCATGTCAAATTTGTCAAAATTGGAGTTCGTAGTACTTGATATTTCTGGCAAAAATTATTTATCATGGGTACTCGATGCTGAAATTCACCTAGACACTAAAGGTCTTGGTACCACCATTACTGAGGGTAATGCAGCATCGAGTCAGGATAAAGCGAAGGCTATGATTTTTCTTCGTCATCATTTGGATGAAGGATTAAAGGGCGAATACTTGACAATGAAAGATCCACTTGAATTGTGGACTGATTTAAAAGAAAGGTATGACCACCTTAAGGCAACAGTATTGCCAAGGGCTCGTTATGATTGGATACACTTACGATTACAGGACTCTAAAACTGTATGTGAATATAATTCTGTTTTTTGTAAAATAACTTTCCAATTAAAATTATGTGGGAAAAATATAACAGATGAGGATATGTTGGAAAAGACTCTTACTACTTTTCATGCCTCAAATTTGGTGTTACAACAACAATACCGAGAAAGGAGAGTTAAAAAGTATTCTGATTTAATCTCATGCCTTCTTGTGGCTGAGCAACATAATACCCTTTTGTTGAAAAATCATGAAGCCCGTTCCACTGGAACTGCTCCTTTACCGGAAGCAAATATGGTAGAAGCACATGGTCAGTCTGAAAGAAGACAAAATAAAAATCGGGGCCATAATAATGTGCGTGGACGTGGCAATGGCAGAAAATGATATAATAATCATCGTGGTAGTGGTCATTATAAAAGAGAGAATAATATGGGTTCTCAAAGTAATACATTAAGAGGCAACTGTCATTGTTGTGGCATGAAAGGATATTGGAAGAATGAATGTCGGACGCCTGAGCATTTTGTCAAGCTTTATCAAAATTCCTTTAAAAGAAAGGCAAATAGAGGTGGTACATCTTTTTCTAATGCTCGGGTGGAATCACACATGACATTTGAAAATAATGTTAAGGAAAGACCTTCGCAAATGTACAATGATAATATTGAAGCGAATTTGGCTTTGAAGAATGATAATTTTAATGACCTCAATGATATTACTCATTTGGAGGTTGAAGACTTCTTTGGAGATCGTAACTGATGTTTGATTTTATTTTATGATGTACAATATGTTGTGGTTTTTGTGTGCTTTTGATTATCATGTTATTTTTATTTTAAAATTTAAAATAAAATAATATAAAGACTAAAGTTTTCTTGCAATATTGCTAGTTATCTTATCTCTTATGATGTACTTTATGAAGATAAATAAAATTTCTCAGTCTTCAATTGGATCCAAGATGGGTAATGAAGATATATGCCTTCTGGATAGTGCTACTACTCACACTATATTAAGAGAAATGAAATATTTCTCTCATTTAATTATGAAAGGGGCCAATGTTAATACAATATCCGGTAGTACAAAAATAATTAAGGGCTCTGGGAGAGCATCATTATTACTACCTGGGGGACAATATTGACCATTAATAATGCTTTGTATTGTAGTAAGTCTCAAAGAACAAGGTTATTCGCCATAATGGCTATCATATTGAGATTGCCAATGAAGGAAATGTTGAATACCTTTATATTACTACAATAAAAGAAGGAAAAAGATTTGTGCATGAAAAATTATCTGCACTTTCTTCTGGATTGTACCACACAAGTATTGATGTGGTTGAATCACATGTCATGGTGAATAAAAGGTTTATTAATCATAATGATTTCATCATTTGGCATGACCGGTTGGGCCATCCCGATTATAATATGATGCGCAAAATTATTGAGAATTCACATGGGCACACTTTGAAGAATCAGAAAATTCTTCAATTTAAAGAATTCTCTTGTGTTGCTTGTTCCCAAGGAAACTGATTATTAAACCATCAGCAACTACGGTTGGAATTGAATCTCCTACATTTCTGAAAAGTATACATGGTGATATATGTGGACAAATTCACCCTTCATGTGGACCATTTCAATATTATAGGGTCTTGATAGATACATATACAAGATGATCACATATGTGCTTAATATCAACTCGCAACATGGCTTTTGCTAGCTTGTTGGCTCAAATTATAAAGTTGAGAGCACAATTTCCAGATTATACTATAAAGACAATTTGTCTTGATAATGCTGGTGAATTTACATCTCAATCCTTTAATGATTATTGTATGTCCATTGGAATAATAGTTGAATATTCGGTTGCTTATGTTCATACTCAAAATGTTCTAGCAGAATCATTGATTAAACATCTTTAGTTGATGACTAGGCAATTACTAATGAGGACAAAACTTCCTCTTTCGGTATGGGGGCATGCTATATTGCATGCAGCAGCATTTGTGCGCATAAGGCCAATCAGTTTTCATGATTTCTCCCCCTTTTGGAAAGAAGCCAAATATTTCCCATCTTAAAATTTTTAGATGTGCGGTATATGTTCTAATTGCTCCACCACAACGCATAAAGATGGGTCCCCAAAGAAGGTTGGGAATATATGTTGGGTATGAATCTCCTTCTATTATAAAATATTTGGAACCTATGACTGGAGGTTTATTTACAACAAGATTTGCTGATTGTCATTTTGATGAATCTGAATACCCAACATTAGGGGAGAAACATAAGCAATTGAAAAATGAGATAGATTGGAATGCAATATCACTATCTTATTTAGATCCTCGAACAAATCAATGTAAACAAGAGGTTCAAAAGATGATTTATTTGCAAAATATTGCAAATCAATTGCCAGATGCATTTACTAACCTTTCAAGGGTTACTAAATCTCATGTCCCAGCTGCAAATGCTCTAGTTCGAGTTGATATTCCAATAGAACAAACTGACAATGCAAATGAGTCTAGACCACATCTGAAACGTGGTAGACCAATTGGTTCTAAGGATAAAAATCCTCGAAAAAGAAAAGGAGAACATGATCATAATATGAAAGCGAGTGCTTAAGGAGACCTTTAAGACATAACAAATAATGAGACAACAGAAAATGTTAAGATATCTGAAAATAATGAAAATGAAGAGATCTCAATAAGTTATGTCTCGACTGGAAAAAGGTGGAATCGAAATGATGTTGTGGTTGATAACATTTTTGCTTATAATGTTGCTACTGAAATAATGCAACAAGATGAGGATTATGAACCAAAATATGTCGATGAATGTAGACAGAGAAATGATTGTCCAAAATGGAAGGACGCAATTCAAGCAGAGTTGACTTCACTTGAAAAACGTGAAGTTTTTGGATCAATAATCCGAACACCTGAAAGTGTCAAGCCAGTGGGGTACAAATGGGTTTTTGTGCAAAAACGAAATGAAAAAAGTGAAGTCGTAAGATATAAAGCACGACTTGTGGCTCAGGGATTTTCCCAAAGGCCTGGCATTGACTATGTAGAAACATATTCTCATGTGGTTGATGCAATTACCTTAAGGTATTTAATGAACTTGGCAGTTCATGAAAATCTTGAAATGCACCTAATGGATGTGGTCACTGCCTATTTATATGGCTCATTGGACCACAATATTTTTATGAAAATTCCTGAAGGATTCAAAGTGCCTAAAGCATACAATGATTCTCGAGAAACGTGTTCAATAAAGCTTCAGAAATTCTTATACGGATTGAAACAGTCAGGCAAATGTGGTATAATCGGCTTAGCGAATATTTGTTGAAATAAGGATTTAAAAAGGATCCAATTTGTCCTTGTGTCTTCATGAAAAGGTCTGGATCTGAATTTGTCATAATAGTTGTATATGTTGATGATTTGAACATCATTGGAACTCCTGAGGAGCTTTCAAAGGCATTAAAATATCTGAAAAATGAATTTGAAATGAAAGACCTAGGAAAAACAAAATTTTATCTTGGACTACAAATTGAACATTTTGAAAACAGAATATTTGTTCATCAATCAACATATACTGAGAATATATTAATGAGATTTTACCTGGATAAAACACATCCATTGAGTAGTGTGATGGTTGTGAGATCTCTTGATATTAATAAAGATCCATTTCGACCTCATGAAAATGAAGGTGAACTTGTTGGTGCTGAAATACCATATCTTAGTGCAATTGGTGCATTAATGTATCTTGCTAATAATTCTAGACCAGATATAGCTTTCTCGGTAAGTTTGTTAGCAAGGTTTAGTTCTTCTCCAACACGAAGACATTGGAATGGGATTAAGCATATATTCAGATACCTTCGAGGGATTATTGATATGGGATTATTTTACTCAAATGAATCCAAGTCACAATTGATTGGTTTTGCAGATGCAGAATATTTGTCTGATCCCCATAAAGGTCGATCGCAGATAGACTATTTATTTACATGTGGTGGTACAGCTATATCATGGCGTTCAACAAAACAAATTATGGTTGCCACTTCTTCAAATCATGTAGAGTTAATAGCCATTCATGAAGCAAGTCGAGAATGCGTTTGGTTGAGATGAATAACTCAACACATTCAAGAAACATGTGACCTTTCTTTGGAAAGAGATGTTCCAACAATATTGTATGAAGATAATATTCCATGTATAACTCAACTAAAAGGGGGATACATTAAAAGAGATAAAACAAAACACATTTCACCAAAATTCTTTTTCACTCATGATCTTCAAAAGAAGGGAGATATAGATGTTCAACAAGTTCACTCAAGTGATAATTTAGGAGATATGTTTACCAAGGCTTTGCCAACTTCAACCTTTGAGAAATTGAGATACAAAATTGGAATGCGTTGTCTTCGAGATATTAAATGATGTATTCATCAGGGGGAGTAAATACGTGCTGCCCTCTTTTTTCCTTAATCAAGATTTTTGTCCCACTGGATTTTTTCTTGATATGTTTTTTAATGAGGCAACAAACAATGCGTATTAAGAATAACTATGTACACTCTCTTTTCTTTCTTCTAGATTTTATTTTGTACATGGACATCCAAGGGAGAGTGTTGTAAATAATGATGTGGATGCCATGTAGCAAATCCACACTTCATGACTTTAAGAGATTTAAGCATGACTATAAGAGATTTAATCATGACTTTAAGAGATCTCCTTCGTGACTTTGAAGGATTAAAGATATACTTACTTTCTATATATACTCATCTTATATGTAGATACAAATGCATTGAAATATTGAAAGATTGCAAGAAAAACATTACTACTATTTCTCTCTATTTCTTTGTTATTTAATTTCTAATACTTTATTTTATAACAATTACAAATTTTATTGCAAAAATCAAATTTAAGAGGGGAAGATATAAAAATGAATAAATTTTATAATTTTGTTTGTTTGTGGGGTCCAAGATTACATGACATTAAAATAAATAAATTTTATAATTTTATTTATTTGTGGGGTTCATGATTACATGGCATAAAAATAATTTAATTTGTCATGTCAAATTTGTTTTTAATGATAAATAAAGGTTAATGATTTTAGAAGATAAAAGTGTTAACTTGAGTGATTTTAGTGATACAAAATAAAGCTTAGTGACTTTACAAGATAATTTCTCATAGTTCAGTAACCTTTAAAGATATTAACTCGAATATTCTTTTACCAAGAAAAATTATGCTGTGCATGACTAATAAGCAGTCAATCAAGTAATAAAGAGTGAGTATCATTTCCATATGAGAATTTACGATTAACTTTAAAAAATGATAATAGTTTGAGCTTAATTAGAGATTCATAACTATGATTTGCTTAGTTACAATTTATAGCTGCATATTAGAAGGAGCATAGAGGCGAGCGAGATTTGAGAGAGAGAGAAAAAATGCACGTTGTATTTACTATACCAGATCATGAATATAATTGATACAATTGATTTGTATCAATGAATACAACTATATCAAATTGTATTAGTGAATACAATTGTATCAACGAATCCAATAGTATCAAGTGTATTTGTTCCTTGTATATTCGCTTCGTATCAAGTGGCTATATATTTGTATCACTGTATTCAATTGTATTTTGTCCTTGTTATATATTTGTATCATATATTATAAATTCTTTTAGAATACGATTGATATTGTATCTCTCCCTCGTTGAGGCATATTCAGAGTTGAGTATATGAAATCGAAGAGGAAGAAGAGAGGTCTCTACCATCTCTTACCTAATATAAATAATATCCTCATTTGTATCAAGCGAGGATGAGAAAGGGAGATAGGGGAGCGAGAAACCTAAGGGAGAGAGGGGAGTGAGAGAGGGAGAGGGGGAGAAGAGAGGCGGGCACGAGTTTGAGAAAGATGAGAGATTTGTTATAAAATTCCAAGTATAGCTATGTAATGTAATTTTTTTTTTCTATTATAGATGTTATAGACTTATAGTAAATGCATAGCAAATATTTGTCTTTGTAATTTTTCCATTTTAAGAGATTTATCTAGTCAACAACATGTTTCCAGATTTTGGTAATTAATTCTAACAACTAAGTTATAGTTAAAAGAGAAAGAGTAATTATTAACTAACACACTTAGTACGAAAGCTAAGCTTTCAATGATTTTTCAAGTTTATGTTATTGTTTAACAATCCTATTGAATTCTGAAATGACATTAACTAATCAATTTTAATCTGGATTACTAACCTATAAAAATGACAATACTCATACAAATTTATTAATTTATACTTGGCTATTTATCTTGTTCTAAACGTACCTATTAGATTAGAGATAAAAAGAATGTATTATTAATTTCTTGCACTATTCAGCTAAGCACTACGAATAGGTGTATGTTTATCCTTTATTCGCAAATTAATTCCCTAATGTTTTAAGTTTAAGAGCACGCTCTATTCAATCAATTTACAATCGATAGTTATTTTTTTATTTCAAGTACAACTCAAAATTCATATATAGTGTTTGTAATTGCTAGTCAAACAATCAATTAATTAAACAACATACCCAACTGACAAAATAATTTATCAAAATAATCTTTTATCTTTTATCTTTTATTATTTACTAGGAATAATAAAAGACTAAATATAACTATGAAATATTAATAGCTCTGAAAGTATAGTGATTTATAAAAATCATGTTTCTTATTATTATTATTATTATTATTAGTTTTAAAAATATTTTTTTAGTTGACTAACTGAACTTAAATAATCACCAATTTTATAATATGAGTGAAACACATTCTTAAATTTAATATTTTTCTAATTAAAAGTTTGAGATTACTTGTTATGTCTAAATCTAAATTTAATTAGCAAAATTAAAAGATATTTATAAAGTTATCAATGAAACTAATAATTTGGCTATATTTTGTCAAAGAAAAATGAGTGGAATAGACATTCAGTTACTCGGCCGTACTTGTTAGAGTCCAACTATCACCAATCTGGGTCGCCGTCTCAGGCCACACCCTCTCTCTGTGTGTGGCTCTACAATCATTCTCCGCCATATTCATAAACCACCACTATCTTTCTCCTAGAAAAGGGCTGAAGCAAATAGAGTTTATCTCTCTCTAAATGCATTGGTAAAAGGGGACAGTTATTTGTTGTGGGATTGCTGAAGCAGGATTTCTTAAGGTAACCTCCCAGGCTCCCCTCCCACTTCACATACGCAATTACAATTATGTATGTTTTTGTTCGAATTTCGAATGTGGTAAACATTTTGCAGCATCTCTTAAAATTGTTTGAATATTTGCCAGTATTGTGCAATTTGATGTTGAATTTTGATAATTTTAGCTTGATAATGGGAGGAAAAATAGTGAACTTTTCTGGTTTAATTGTCTATTGCAAATGGGGCGTCAGGTGTAATGAAAACCGCCAAAGTTTGAATTCAGCAAAGGAAACAAAGCTAAGTAGTTTACTCATATCTGCATTAGTTCCGTTTGTTAGAGAATAAAAAACGCTTATTTTAAGTTTTTCTAATATAAGAAATCTAGTGAACAATTGTTAAATTGGGAGCTTGCAACTTTTAACTTTAGATGAAGAAAGTTCTTAATATTGAATGCATATCTTATGAGATGGGTGTAGAAGTGGAGCACTTCTTAGCGAGCCTTTTCATTTATAACCAGCTTGGAGAGGGTCATCCTTGAAAAGTTCTTGGGGAAGTCCTCTTATAGTCATCTATGCACCAGAGGAAATAGTAGACCTATGTGAAAAGTTTTATGGAGATATAGGACTCCAAAGAAGGTGTCATTCTTGATGTGGTGTTCTGCATGTAGAGCCATTCTGATTTTCTCAAGACACTATATTATTTGTGGTCAGCTGGTGTTGCTTGTGTAAAAAGTATTAGAAAATCAAAGAGCTTCCGCTGCTAGTGGGTGGCACCCATAGATGTTGCCCATCTGGCCAATGATTATGTTAGCAAAAGTTGGGTCACCATGTATCTTTCATGCGACTATTTTCTCATATCTAATTTGTGTAGCACCATGCCATCATTCCGGTGACTACTTTCTTATGTCTAATTCTTGTAGCACCATGCCATCTTTCCGGTGACTACTTTTTCACCATGTATCTTTCATATGATTATTTTCTCATATCTAATTTGTGTAGCACCATACCATCATTCCGATGACTACTTTCTTATGACTAATTCTTGTAGCACCGTGCCATCTTTTTTGTGACTACTTTTTCATATTTAATTTGTGTAGCACTGTGCCATCATTCCAGTGACTACTTTTTCATATTTAATTTGTGTAGTACCGTGGATTTTTCCGAACTATTTTCTCATATCTAAGTTGCATAGCATTATGTGTCTTTTCAGTGTCTCCTCAGATTTGATTTGCATAGTTTCATTCGTCTTTCCGGTGACTACTCAAATCTGATTTGCGTAGGGTTGTGCCATCATTCCAACCCTACCCGTATAATTTTTTCTTTTTCAGTAGGGTCGTGCAATCATTTCGACCCTACTCATATTATTTCTCTTTTTCAATGGGGTCGTTCCATCAATTCAAACTATCATATATAATTTCTATTTTCTAGTTGGGTCGTGACATCATTCTGACCCTACCCATATAATTTTATTTCTTAGATCGTGACCACTTTTAGCCATCAAATCTAATACTCTGGCATATGAGCATGTTTCGGCCAATTTTTCAGTGACTTGGTTAATATCGACTAATCTATTGATTCCAACATGATCCATATACTTTATACTAGATTTTGAGCACTTTGTTGCTCAGGGGGAGTTTAGTAGCCTTGTATGTCGATTATGTGAGTCACTCTATGGTCTGAAACAGTCTTTGCAAGTTTGGTTTGGGAAGTTCAACACTGTAATTTTATCACTCTGTGTTTTATCGGCATTATGCATCAAATTCAGTATTTCATGAGAAGATTAAGCACATTGAGATTGACTGACATTATGCATCAAATTCAGTATTTAATGAAAAGACAAGCACATTGAGATTGACTGTCAATTTTGTGAAGTCGACTGATCAACTTGCAGATATCTCACTAAGCCCCTCATTGATCCTCGTATTAATTACATATGTAACAGAGTATTAAAATAAGAATAGGTTTACACAATCCTATTAGAATAGGAATAGGTTTATACAATCCTATTTAAAATAGGAATAGGAATGGTAAATAGTATCCTACTTGGTAAAGGATTTTATTCTAGTGTCTATAAATAGGATCTCAATGTCATAATGTAGACACGACAACAATTCAATAATATTCTTTTCCTATATTTCTCACAAGAAGTATGGGGATGATATAAACTATCCACTATGACATTGTGATTATTCCTTAGAGTTATGGGCTTGATGTGTGCTGTCACGTTGTGCCTTGGTAAAATAACACCATTAGGGTGTAGACACTAAACCTATGATTTATCAGGAAAAAACAAAAACCAATAGATTGAATATAGAATGCTGAGTGGTCATGATTGAACCACTTCTGATTCTCTGGATAAGTAATTTATTTCATTATTAAAACCTGTACCAAGACACTCGTCACTGAGCCACTTATTGGGAAAATTTAAAGCTTTCCCTTCAATGTAGGACTCTTACATGAAATGGTAGCAGAGATGATTTCCTTCTAAAAAATAGTTTGGGTCACAAAGACTTGTCTATCAAATATAGAGACGAAGTTGCTAATCAAGGTGGTACAAGCCCGGGAATGCTTAAGTTTTGGTTGGCAAATTGAAAATGGTACCTTCAAAATGTGAATAAAGCCTGACCTAGCTACTTGTTTTTCTGAATGATGACATGAAGAGTGCTTGTATTTTGCTGGAATACCTTCAAGAGTATTTTATCTAGTTTGAGATCCAGCATATAGTTCGACAAATTGATAGTGTACCCTGGGATGTCTGCAGTAGGCCTTTACTTTGAAAACTTTGAATGTTATATACATACAGAGATTACACTGATTCTTTCATGCCCCTTCTTTCGTTTCACATTGTTGTAGCATCAAGTAGTTTCTGATTGTTTCTTTTGTATACTTTACAGTTCATGGCTTATAGAATGAATGCAATCATGTTGCAGTCTTTGCCAGCAGCCGAGAATGAATGCTTTGGACAATTGTTTGTAATTTCAAGAAGTTCATCTATCCTGGATTTATCCAACAGACTAGAAGTAACTGAACAAATTTCGAAGTTTGGTGTACAATGTATGCCATCTCCTAATATTAGGTAACATTCAAAAATGTTGGTTTTGAATCATGTAAATATTTACATGACATTAGTTTCTGAAAAATAATTTGTTTCATGGTTTAAACTTTTGCTCCTCAAAATAATTTCAGTTGCATTTCCGAATGTGCAATAGGAGCCTTTATGGAATTAAACTAGTTTTTCAGACATTGGCACTTGTTATTTGACATTGAGAGAAGAACTGGAAGTAAATTCGCAATCAATTTTCCTAATTGTAGAAGTTTGAAGGTATTTGAGCTCTTTCAATCCCCACTCTTTGGCCAAAAGTTGGTGAAGGGTAGAGTCCCCTTCTTTTTCCTCCTTTTGCTGCAGGTAGGACAATGTTTAAACTGTCTCTAGTGATGGTAGGCATAGGATTAACTAAGTGAGCCAGCGAAGATCCTTGCTCTAGGTTTAGAAGTATTAGGATTTTATACTAACAGCCTAATAAAAATTTGCATGATGAGTTTCTCAAGGCACTATATTCTTTTTACTAGTTTCTAAAACTTTATTTTTATCTCCTGGACCACATGATTTTTTGTAGTAAGATTAACAACACATTTGTCATATCTCATAAAAGTTGCAAGCTTGTAACTTTGCTCTTCAAACTTTTGTGTGTAGACATATATGTGCATTAGTTAGTCTTTCATTGATTTCAATCAACTACACCTTAATCCCACACCAAATCATTTATGTGCATCTTTACATGAATCTCCTCATGGAATCACATTAACCATTTTCTTGATAATGAATTTGACTTATGCTGGAGTATGAATCCAAAATATTTGATTACCACTAGATAGGTCTCTGTTGCCAACACAAAGTTGTGTTCTGATTATTCGCTTAATGTTTTAAAATTTGGACACTTGTGTAATTGTGTTAGCTTCTTGAGAGACAAAACTCATGTCGCTCAACAAGAAACCAATTGAATGTTGCTTCCCCTTTTATTATTTTGTTCAGATTCTTCTCCGAGGTGTAGAAAACAAGAAGTTTCAAGTGATATGTGAGGCTTTTTGTGACACACCCAAATGTAAAAATGGAATATCTATTCTCTTTTACGGGATCAGGCCCCAAATCAGAAAGAAGAGGAGAATTTGCTCATAGATTTAGATATCTGTTGTTTTGTATTTTTGCTCTTATAGTATTTAGGCATGGTTGGTTATTTAAATTATAAAGAGATATTGAATTACTTGAATGTATTGTGGTTAGAATCTATATTATCCATGGAGTGTAACAGTATATAAAAGATAAAATTATAAATTTATAATTGTGTCTTACTAATGTCATATTCCCCATTTTTCAAAGAACTTTCCAAGATATGCTTCCCGGGACATTGCTTAATATGTTGGAGTTGGTCTTCCTTCGACATAATTCTGTAACAAGATTTGACTGAGGATTCCCCTTTGCTGTACTCTTTACAAAGCATATTACCTGAACTTGAGAAGCAATTTTGAAAACTTTAAACAACTTGTACAGTTAGATTATCTTTTGTTGTTTAATTCTTAGTGCAAACTGGAATATGCTACTAACGAGATAGAAACTTTATTAGAGTTCGTAGATTCTAAGCTTAGCAGAGGGTCGTACTGTTTTTACCACACATGTACATAATGTACAGCACTCCCCTTGTGGTGTGTTGTGTTTACAATCATTACCTTTTAAAAAAAATCGAAGAGTTATCATCAACCTATCTTTCTCGGCATCCAATGGTGCTAGTGTTTGTGTCTGTGCCACTTTGAATAACTAATTCTGTTTATGCTCTGAAAGTCCTGTTTAAAGTTTAGCTTGTATGAGGTCGAATGAGACTTCTGTCAATATGAAGGTCAAATGAGACTGTCAATATGAAGGCTTACTTTTATAGGAAACTCTGGTGTTGCTTTTCTCCAATAAACAATAAATTGTTCTCTCTGAAACAATGTCAATAATATGCTGGATGGTGGTTGTTGCAAAATACCTGCATTCTTTGAAATCCATGCAAAGTTAACTAATAAGCAAACAAAATATAAAATTTTGTCAAAGAATATGCTGCCAGACACATTTTTCGAGGACTCCCTTCTGGGCCATAGTTTCTCTCTCTGATGATCACTCCGATCGCCCAAAAATTCTCCCCTCCTTTATTTTCTTTCTTCTTTATTATGGGTGGGAGTTGTTTCTTCTTTTCAGGTGATAAATCTTTTGAATTTAAGGATATTAGCGAAGGCCAGTTTAGGTGGTTCTTATTCAGTGAACAAAACGGTCGATTCCCCAGCAAAATAAATATCAACGAAAGCAACCTGAGATGGGCTTGCAATGAGCTATAACAGGCTTCTCGGGTCTACAGAAGATGGAGAAGAAGGCAGCGTAATGATCTACATAAGGTATATCAAAATTACAATATTTATAGGCGCTTTCTACGAATTGAGACTTGGAGGGGAGACATGAAAAGTGCTATTATTATTGGCTGGTGTGAAATTGCTTCGAAGATTGTTGGGCAAGCCGACGAACCCAGCTCTTCAAAGGTTCACTACCCAGGGTAAGTCTTCTTTTGAGGTTGCATGCAAACAGAGTTGGCTGGATCTGGCACATCAAGACAAACCGGAATCCACAAGTTTGTTTCTTTCTTGTAGTCTTGTGGAAACCACCAACAACCCTTTCAACTCGTGCCCATAATCGGAGTTTATTCAAAAATAGTTCCTAAGCGGATGGAAGATAACAGCAGCGTTGAGGGTTGGTCCTATCTCTCGCAACCAAATCCTATTTGAACTTCTGTTGAGGCAGGAGGCGGAGAGGGTAAAAATGGGTGATTGGCTGAGGGTCACTCCTACCTCTCACAACCAATTTCTATTTGAACTTCCGTCTAGGCGTGATGGTGAAGATTGGTACCTCGTTTTGGAATGGAAGAAGTCCCACTCTTGAGAGGTGATTTCCGGTGGTCGGAACTCAACTTGCAATAACAAAGTCAGCTTACCGATAGATGAGTGTTCCACAATTCCTTTGAATGCTTGGTCGGGAAAAAACATGGAATTCATCGGAAATTCTTGGGTGGTTGTGTGGACAATGATGAGGACACAAAGAAAAGGAATCAGCTCTATTGTGCTCGTACTTGCATCACTGACTCTAACCAGGAGATTCCAAGAAAGATCGACCCGAAATTGGAGGATTGGATTTTTGAGATCTCTATAGTTGTCGATGCTGCTGCAATAATTCCAGTCTCCCGGAGAGGGCCACAGGGACAGCAGTCCAAGACCATTGATTCAGCGTGTCTCACGCCTGCAAAGTCAGAGTTTTTGAATTTGAATCTCCTATGGTTGGGTCAGCCTTTATATGAGTCAAAATCAAAAGGGTCAGCCCAATCTTTCTATCAGTAAACCCCTGCTTTGTCCACAAAAGGGAAGGGGCTAGCTGAACTTCCTGTATGGATCCAGCGACGACAACTAGTCGACCTTTTATCAAAGCTGATCACGATGGTTCCATGGAAGATAACGACTGTGCAGATGATGAAGCATAGTACATGCATTCCCTCTCACTTCTCACTCTCCCTTCTTTGTACCCAGAATCTTACTTGCCCAATTACAGGGTTCTGATTTCCCCCCTTCATTTGGCAATGATACTTTGCAATTAACATGGGATGGTTATAATCATGATATACACCAGGCTATTCATATTCCAACCATATTGAGACATCGAGCTGGACTAAAATAACTATATTGAGAGTTGAGACATCAAGCTGGACTAAAATTGCCATGTCTAAGGCATGTAAGGCTTTTGGGGTGAACTCTTCTGTTTCAAGCATGACATCCTCGATATGATTATGTGTATGGAGCAGAAAAGACAATCTCAATTGCAGCAGCAAAATGGGAGAAGTAGCGAGGCTAAGAAACCAAAAAAAGGGAGAAACAGAGACAAAGAAATTGGGATCTTGCCCCAGCAGGGGCAGGCAACTCAAACCCTTCCCTAAATGAAAGCCAAGATCATTAGCTGAAATGTGAGGGGCTCGATGATATGAGTAAGAGGAGCACTATCAATTCTCCTATCCAGAAGTGGAAGCCTGACATCCTGTGTTTGCAGAAAACTAACATCGAAGGATATTCTGTGGAGATAACTAAACAGTTATGGGGTTCGAAATGGGTCGAATGGGTGGAATTGGAAGCCAACGCCAATAGAGGGTGGCATAATTATATTTTCGAATAAAAGCAATGGAGTTGTATTGATGCTCAATAAGGGCAACACATTGTCAGTTATGATGGAAGGTGTTCAAACTGATTTCAGATTTTGCTTTACTGGTGCCTATGGGCCACACACTAATTGGGAAAGGGATGACTTCTGGAATGAATTAGCTGATGTAAGGGGTCTTTAGTATGAAAGTTGGGTCATCGGAGGAGATTTTAATGTTTGTTGATTTGAAAGTGAAAGATTCAATTGTGTAAGAAGATCCAGGGCCACGAAATGCTTCTATGAATTTATTCAAGACATGGGCTTAGTTGATTTACCATTGCAAGGGCCTTCTATACCTGGACCAGGGGGAAAACTCACTACAAGCCTCTAGAATTGATAGATTCTTGATTTCTTCAGAATGGAATGATGCTTTTGGCTCTATGAAACAATTGGCTCTCCCCAAGGTTATTTCAGATCATAAACCCATTTTTTTAGAGAGTGGTGACTGGAAATAAACCTTCTTATTTCAAAATTTGAGAATATGTGGCTCCAGTATGAAGAATTTATTGACTCAGTAAAGTAGTGGTGGCAATGCTATGTGGTTAATGGTTCTCCAGATTTCATCCTCTTTTAGAAGTTGAAATCCTTGAAGAGCGATTTGGTTACATGGAATATGGAGTTTTCTGGCAAAGTTTCTACCAAAACTAACAAAGCTTTGGAAGAGATTTTAATTCTTGAACAGGCCACTGAAGGGAGGGCTACAGACTCCAGCTGAAAAAAACAATTATTGCAATTAAAAATGGAATCCAACAGTTAGCTAAGGCTGAGGAAACATCTTGGAGACTGAAACCAAGATGCCTGTGGTCAAAAGAAGTGGATAGAAATACTAAATACTTCAAAAAAGCTTCTAACTTTCATAGGAGATACAACTGTATTGTTAGGTTGAAGGTGGGAGAGATCATTATTGAGGACAAAGTGCAAGTAAAAGAGGCTATTCTTGACTTCTATTAGAAGTTATATCGAGACGATGAAGCTTGGAAGCCGACAGTAACCTTTTAAGGCTAGAATTGTTTGAACCAAAATGATAAGTTAGTTCCTGAACAACCATTTGAAGAAGAGGAAGTGTTGACAAGAGCTCCGGTGGCCTTCTATTAGAAATGTTGGGACACTATTAAACATGACGTTATGGTTACCTTTCATCATTTTCACAACAATTGCACCATGGTTAAATCTTTCAATGCTTCTTTTTATTGCCCTTTTCCATAAAAACAAAGGTGATATAGAACTTAAAGACTTTAGACCTATCAGTCTTATTGGTAGTGTCTACAAGTTGGTGGCAAAGCTAACAGAAAGATTGAAAAAGTGATTGGGAGATTAGTCTTAGGCAATCAGAATGCTTTTATTAGAGGCTGACGGATCAAAGGTACAATCGCAAATGAAGTATCGGATTGGAGGCAAAAAAGTGGTGTCCCTGGTCTCTTATTCAAGCTGGATATAGAGAAGGCTTTTGACAAGCTGAACTGACAAGATCTCATTTCTATCCTAAGGCAAATGGGGTTTGGTGAGAAATGGATCAAATACAGCTTTTCCACAGTTATATATTCTGTTGTGGTCAACAGAAGCCCAGTAGGTTTCTTTTCCCTCTTGAGAGAAATAAGACAAGGTGACCGCCTATCTCCCTTCCTCTTCATTCTGGCCATGGAGGGTCTCAGTAGCATGCTGGAAAAGGCAAAACAATTGCAATAGATTGGATTTTTTGAAGTGGGTAACAACTGTGGTCTTACAGTCCTTGTTTCTCATCTTCTCTTTGCTGATGACACTCTTATTTCCTGTGGTGCTGAGGAGTCTCAAGTGAGGTATCTCAACGACTCAACCTCACCCTTATTATCTTTGGAGCCTTATCTGGGCTCCACATTAACATGTCGAATTGCATTATATACCCTGTCAATATGGTCCCAGAACTAGAGCTTCTAGCCAACATTATGTGTTGTAGCATTGGCACTTTTCCCACTACCTGTCAAGGACTTCAGTAGAGATTTGGAATGTGGTCATTGAAAAGTTTGAGAAAAGATTGGCCTCTTGGCAACTACAATTTCTTTCTCTTGGTGGTAGATCAATAGTGTTCGTGATAGTATTCCAACTTATTTCATGTCTTTGTTCCCAATACCAACACCAGAAGAGGTTCAATATCAACTTGACAAGTTACGGAGGTCTTTTTTGTGGTAATAGTGAAAGTCACAAATTTTTATCTAGTTAAGTGGGCCAAAGTAACTCTTCCAAAGCATTTAGGTGGTCTTGGTTTAAAGGATTTAGCAGTACACTACAAATATATGTTAATGAAATGGCATTGGAGGTTTAATCAAGATGATGCTGGTCTTTGGAAGGAGATTATCCAAGCTAAATTTGGCAGCATTAGCCGTTGGTGCTCCAACCAAGTCTTAAATCCTTATGGGTCTGGATTGTGGAAAGATATCAGGAGATTGTGGGATGAGTTCTTTCTCAACTGTTCCTTTTAAGTGGGAAATGGGCTCATCTTCTATTCTGGAAAGACAAATGGCTTGGCTCTACTACTCTTAAGGATACCTTCTCCAGGTTGGTCCCTATAACTACTAATCCAGATTCAACAATTGCTCAGAACTGGAGGACAACTCATAGAATTTGCACTTAAGAAGACACCTAAATGACTGAGGAATGGAGAACATGATAGCATTGATTGGGAGTTTGCAGAGCAGTCCAGTTCTCACTCATTGAAGTGACAGACTTAAGTGGGGTAGTAACAAGGATGGTTCTTACTCTGTCAGAGAAGGTTACTTGCTTCTGAGCTCAAACAAGGACCTGATTGACCAATGGCCTTGGAAGCTCATCTGGAAAACTAAATTACCACCGAAAGTTTCCTGTTTCTGCTGGATCACCTTAAAAGGAGCTTGTTTAACTCCAGACAATCTCATGAAAAGGAAATTTTCTTTTAGCTAAATAGATGTTACTTGTGCCATTGCACCTCTGAGTCCATTAATCACCTGTTCTTATACTGTCCAGTTGCTACAGATGTGTGGAGTATGTTCCTCTCTTTTTTGGGTCTACAATGGCCTATTCCGCGCACTCTCAGGGAAGTTATTGTCTGTTGGAGTTCTTGGAAAGTTGGGAACACCATCAGAAGAATCTGGTCTATGGTCCATGGTTCCTGCTTGTATTTTGTGGTGCTTTCGGTTGGAAAGGAACCAAAGATGTTTTGATGGTATTGCAACTACCACTTCCAATCTCAAGGCTAGATGCTTGACTACTCTTTATAGCTAGGTTAATCATGCCACTGTATAACCCAGATTCCTTTTTGGATCTTATTAGCCCTTTAGTCTTACAATAGACCTTTGGATTTGTCAGCTCTTTAGACTTGTGATAGGTTTGTATGAGCTGTTATCTCCTCTTTTGTAACTATGCATCTCCTTGACGCCTTAGTGATTTATAAAACACTTCATAAAAAAAAATATATGCTGGAAGTGTGTTCGAGAAATTGAGAGTGAGGGATCTCGTGCTTTACTAAGTCAATAGGGACTGAGATGGAGAAAATCAACGAGATATATTTGTGGTAAAAATAGTTATTTATTTGTCTTGGTTTTGCAACTTTTTCATTTTCACATGATTAAAAACAGACCTTTGTTTTGCAAAAACAGGTCCCGGACAAGAAAACATGGTTCAAGAATAGCATTTGCTCTGGATACAGGAAGCATTCCCAGTAGTGATGATCAAGATGGCCTCAATGGCGATGGTCGTGATCTAGGTGGAACTCGTTTGGGGAGGATAGTAGGTGCTGGAGGCAGACAGTTCTTGGAGAAGCTTAATTCAGCTCGGAAAAATTTTCCTATGAAAGTATTTCTGCTTCTCTTAGGTTTTTATACGGCAAATGCTTTGGCTACAATCCTAGGACAGACTGGTGATTGGGATGTATTAGTAGCAGGAGTCGTTGTCGCTGCAATTGAGGGAATCGGAATGCTGATGTATAAAAAACCTCCTTCTCTTCCATCCAGGAGGTTGCAGTCTCTGATTTCAATGGTGAACTACTGGAAAGCAGGTGTTATTCTAGGTCTCTTTGTTGATGCTTTCAAACTAGGCAGTTGATACCTTTCTAAAATATCTAAGGTTAATACTGTTGCAATCTCCCTTCCATGGGACTGGTTTATTGATCTGACCTGTTTTATACGTATAAAACTTAATAAAAGTAAAACTACTTGTACACTCTATTGTATAGTTAGTTAATTGTTGTCCCAGATGGAACCATATATGCCCACAGTAGGATGTGTTTAACCATGTTATATGAAATCCTGAGATGAAGTTGAAGTTTTGTTTGGACATGTAATTTGGACTTTCTATGTTGTATGTCTTCTCATGAACATAAAAATCTCATAAGCGGTAAAACGATTAAAATTGTTCCAATTCTTTAAACAATCATGCCAAATAATAAAAGTTCATAAAATAACATATATAATGCACTATCACAAAGATATTCTTAAAAAATGCAACATCTATTGATCAAGTTTTAGTTCAATAAAAAATAAAATTGGACATAAGTTGTAGTGTACTTGTTTTTAATATAATCCTCCTACATATTACAAACAACTTTCTCACGTTGAACTTGCATTTCTCGATGATATATTTATTTATTTATTTTTGTTCTAATCAACACCTTTGTTTATGTTTAATCAATTCCTGAATTGAATAATTTGGGACAATCAAGACCGCATGTTATATGCCATTTATCTTTATGCTTGGTGTGTCAATATTAAATATAATGCATGTCATCGAATGAAATATACAACTTACAATTTAATTTTTATAAGGTTGTTTAGTGTGTCCCTTGAATTTTTGGAAAATATAGAAAAGTGAATATGGATTCATTCACATGTTATGTGGACCATTTGCAATTATATGATTTTCAAAGATGCATCTATGGGATGGTCACATGTGCTTTTCTATCAATTTACCATTGATTTTTGTGAGGTTGTTTACTCAAAATTTTAAATTAAGAGCACAATTTCAAATTGTAAATTATATTGGTGTAACGACTCATTTCTTAGTCATTAGTCTTGTTTATTGGTTTTAAGATCAATTCCTTAGTCATTAGTCTTGCTTCAAGATGTGGTATCTGAATCCCAATTCCCCTTTGATGTTAGGTTTGTTAAATGTTCTGTTTTAGTTTCTTCAAAATCTGTAACCACGTATATCGAATGTGATTTAGTTTATGATTTAAGTCTTTTTCCCAGATTTTAGTTCATTAGCAATTCTTTGCCTCTCCAAGTTTCTATTTGAAATATGATTTGCCCTCTCCTATTAGTTATTTTTTGGTCTTTGCCATGAGTAACTTTAATTCAGATAGTATTAATTGCATCATTAGCATGATTTTCAGATCTCTTGTGTCATGTATTTACTTTATTTATTATTGTTTAGATATGCAATAGTTAGATACAATGTGAGGTTTGATTTTGATTTCATTAAGACAGTAGCTTTTTGGTAGAAATGAGTTTGTTTGTTTAACTGTGATGAAGGATAAAAATCATTATTTGTGCGTACCTGATTGAAAAAAATTATTTAAATAGGCATCTTATTTCATCATGATTTCTAAAATTTCCTACCATTTAAAAAAAATTATAAAAATTTACTCTCGGATATATCCCTATCCTTTCTCGGATACATCCTATCTCCTCTCGGATCTATCCCTCCTATCTCGAATACATCCCTATCCATCTTGAATACATCTCTTCCCTCTTAGATACATCCATCCCATTAAGTAGTGTATTATTTGCAATCTGTGAGCTATGTATCTGCAGGTTTCCTAATGCATCCGAGATCCTATAATTTTAAGGGATTTTTGTAATTTAGAAAAGAATAGGGATAAGATGTAATTAACTCTTAACACCATGAAAGTTATGTAATTTTTACTTAATTAACTTTCTTTGTTGCCTTTTAAAAATGAATGCATAAGTAAGAGATATGTCTTGCTTCCATTCATTTTTTTTTTAAAGAAAACAAGTACAAAGTTGTATGTATTCTTGTGATTGATTCAAATGGAAATTAATTTATGTGAAGATTTCATTAGACTAATATTTTCAAGTTATAGCACTAGAATAAAACTTTTAAGTTGTAACAATAAAAAATTTCAGGTTGTAACATTTTATTAAATAAAAAAAGTTTTTTTAATTAATTGTAAAAAGCTATTTTGAAAAAAATAAAAAGGATAAAAAGTTGATTTTGAAAAAAAATAAAAAGATAAAAAAGGAAAATAAATCGATTTTGAAGAAAAAAAAGAAAAAAACGGAAATAGGTGTATTAATAAAATTTGAATTGACTGATGATAATTGTTAATTAGCATAAATTTAGGAGATTCAAACTAATTAGGAATATTTAGTTTCCTTAATTCACTCTAATTTGTTAAAATTAATTAAAAAGTCTGATTTTATCCATTTTCTTCTACGTTTCTCTCTTTGTTTTTTTTTTTAATTAAACATGGTGGTAGATGGGATCCTTCAGGTTGAATAAATGTTGGTATGAATAATTGGATGTCAACTATATACAGTTTGGATACCAATTATATGGTGTTCATTTTGATCTCCAATTAAATATCAAAACTAAACTGTTTATGTATCCAATTGTTATGTAGTTTGTATATAACTAATATCCAGAAATTTGTATCCAATTGATATGCAGTCTGTATATAACTAGTATCTTGAAATTATGAGAGTCAATCTGTAATTCATATGTAGTTGATAACTGACTTGAAGAAAACAATGCATATTCTATATCACTCAATACTTAAAACTGTATAAAAAAACAAATATATATGGTTCAAAAGTTAAAAATACATGAAATACTAAAGAGTCTAAGCTGCAATCAACTATTTCAAATTTGATCTCCGTAGTCTTGGTATAGGATAATTGCTGGTGTTTGGAGCATGTTCTTTTGTTATGCGGGATCCATCAAATTTGCTAGCAACAGTCCTAGTTACTTCACTCTCACTGATCGCGCCATCATCGTTCTTTGTTTTTCCGCACTGCCATCAACCTAGTTGGAGAAGTTGGAAAAGAAACCTTCTTATTATAAAAAAAATAGGCATTATAAGAAAATACCAATTTCATACCAACATTAGTCATAATTTATACAAAAAAAAAAAGGTGATTTAACAAACTACAATCAATTCACATAATTGGACCACTGATATCATACCATTTTTTGATAAAAATAATACACAACTTAAGTCAGCTTTCATACCAACAATAAATCAATTTCATACCAATAAAACACATTTCATACCATATTCATAAATCGTATATTAAGTCAGCTTTCATACCAATATTATTCATGTTTCATGCCAGATTAGTAGACATAATGAGAATAATTTGAAAAAAATAGATTTCCTCTAAATTGTATACCAACTTCATACCAGATTTAAACAAGTTTCACACCAAATATAAGTAATACATTATACTTTATACCAATTCATGCCAACATTAGACAAAATTCATATCATATTCATAAAACGTATATTAAGTCAGCTTTCATACCAATAATCTGCATAATATAAACAATTTTAACAAAAAACCTACTAAATTGATTTAACCATAGCCCATGTAGTAAAAAATCCAATTAACTTTTAGAGGACACGACACACACTCAACAATACTTTCTAAGAGTCCAAACAACATAAGGTTTCAAGAACATCTTTACCTCCTATAATAAACTCCAATCTACACTACACATGGCCATAAATCTCCCAAAAACATTAGCAAAATCAATAAAGATTCGATTTTTGACCATTCCTCACGTAGTAAGAACTCAAATGAAAGGATCAACCTCAAAACACCTCTGATTCACCTCCATGAAAATGGTAAAATAAACTTTCTTGCAATACAATTATCAAACGGGATTTCTCCAAAATACTAAAATTATTGAAAATTACAACTTAGAGATCTGCCCTTTTGTTTTGATTGTATGGAGAATATATTTCTCCTAATCAGTTTTTAAATGTTGAAAAACCGGCTTCAATGGAGTACGGATGAAAGAGATGAAAGATGAACTTTTTTTTTTTAATGTGGAATTGACGTGGGGTGAGGGATTTAGGTGGGGTGTGGGGGTGTGACTTGTAACTATAAAAAAGGAACAGTAATCAATGTAAATCCCTATAATTGTGTAAGAGATAATTATGGGGTATTCTTTATTTAAATAATTTAATAATAATATAAAATTATAAAAAATTGCTTATCTAATAAAGTAAAATTTAATTAATTTATAAATAATTAGTGATATGTTATAACCCGTAATTAAACTGTTATAAGTAATAATTTTTTAAAAGTAGATTTAAAACATGTAATATTAACTCTTAAATATACACATGTGTATATGGGTGATTTTTCCTTAATTTATTAGTTATAGACTTGATTAAAGTTTCACCTACTAATTTCTATCCCATTTGCTCACTGTGTGAAGTGTGAACTGCTCTACTGGGTCTACAATAGACCTCTCTCCCTTTTCATTTCGAATGGGCCATAGAGGCCCAAATTTGTTTCTTCTCAAGTCTGCCACGTCAAAATTGGAAGCAACTGTGTTGAGTTTGGAAAGGACGCTGATATACAAAGGCAAATGGAAGCAAATATAAATAGAAGGAGCTGATATACGAGTCCATATACAGGAGATATGTAGGATATACCCTCAATATACATCATATATATATATATATATATATATATATATATATATGATGTATATGATATACATCAAATATACAGTGATTGTATCCATTGAGATGCAGCGAAATGGGTCAAATCCCAACGTTTCAGCAGCAGTAACAACAGCCTAAAAAGGTTAGTTAGGATCCAAGACCCAAGTTTTTTCTTTAGTCTTATTTCCCTAAATATTATTGTGCTATTTGATTTGCTTAATTCAAACTTTTACTTTAGATTAAATTAATTAAATACCTTAAAGATAAACCATGTTTGTTGTGATGATTTACTCAATTTAAATGATTTTATTTAAATAACTTTCT
Source organism: Solanum pinnatisectum (assembly GCA_035578085.1). NCBI lineage: Eukaryota > Viridiplantae > Streptophyta > Magnoliopsida > Solanales > Solanaceae > Solanum > Solanum pinnatisectum. The sequence continues at coordinate 28,988,035 of CM069078.1, read as the reverse complement.
TAAGTCATTTTTGATAAACTTTACTCTTTCCAAATTATTTTAAGTGCTTTAAGTTAATTTCTTTTCAAATGATTTTTAAATGTCTTTATTTATGTTTAAGTTTTTCTTTTTCCCAAAAGTTAGTCAAATAAGTTTTCAAATCGTCAGATAACCGCAAGTTAGATGCCATTTTAATTGCTAACGCCTTCTCAAAGTGGAGATTTGAACCTCTTACCCTTTTCACTAATCATTTTATGACTTATTCTATTAGAGTCTTTTAAATATTAAGTTTTCTTAATTTATTCAAAATAAAAAGTGGCGACTCTTTCAAAAATGTATTTTTCCTAAAAAGTTCAAATCGATTTTAATATTTTTCCTTGTATAACAAGTGCAATAATCATGTACGGGTAGTAAAATAGTAGAGAAATGTAAGACGGATCCGGTTACAATCAACCAAACAAACATGCTTGACAAGGGAGTCCAGAACCAAAAGGGTAACAAAATTTTTCGAAAATTCCAAAAGGGCAACAAATTTTTTTATCAAAACAAAAGAGCAACAAATTTAGATACTGTCTAAATTAGATTTCCCGCCGCAAGATGCGGAAATCAATGCGCCTTGCAAGGCTCAGCAGCCTTGAGCCTTGTAAGCTCGGCTGACATGCGCCGTGCAGCCTTTTTTTTTTTTTTAATAAAAAAATTAGTTAATTAAAAAAATGTGCTTTTGAAGGGAAACATAGTTACAAAACTTAGTGACAAAATTTGTAAAAAATATGCTTTTTTAGTTAATGATAAATTATTCAGAGGGTTTTTTTAAGTCCTCCGATTATTAAACTCTTCTTTTATTAATCTTAAAATATTAATAAAAGATTATGTAATATGGTGTTAAAAAAAATAATATACAAATATTTTAGGAGAAACAGTTTAATAGTCAAAATTGTAGTTATTATTATCACACACTACAAAAGGGATTTTATTATAAAATGAAAAAAAAAATTATAGATTAATGTTCATGCTAAAATTGGTTAAATAATAATTTTAACAATTACTTTCACACAGTCATTCACAACATACCAAATTATGTCACTAATGAAGATTTAAATCTTTTCCTAATAATAATTACATAATGAGGATTGACTAAGTTAATGTTGATATAATGAACCTGATTCTCAAATTAATTGGTGGCACATGGTTGACCAATATGATATTATTAAATTATTTAATTAAAAATTCATTGTACCATATTGTTTTTTAAAAAATAAAAATAAAAAGTTACTACCTCTAGTGTTTAATCTTTTATGCAACTTTACTTCGATAATTAAATAGATAAATATTCCTTTAATTAAATTTACTGTCACTAATAATCTCTGGCACAAAATAACAAAAGGTTTTGTCACTAATTTTATTTTCCTTTTTTGGTTGAATAATTTATCATTAACTAAAAAAGCATATTTTTTAAAATTTGTGTCACTATGTTTCCCTTCAAAAGCATATTTTCTTAATTAACTAATTTTTTTTTTTAAAAAAAGGCTGCATTTGTAAGGCTCATGTCAGTCAAGCCTTACAATGCTCAAGGCTGCTGCGCCTTGCAGGCGCATTGATTTCCACGTCTTGCGGCGAGAAATCTAATTTAGACGGTGTCTAAATTTGTTGCCCTTTTGGATTGATAAAATTTTTTGTTATCCTTTTGAAATTTTTGAAAATTTTTGTTATCCTTTTGGCTTCGATCGGACTCCTTGACAAGGCATAGTTCTAAACTCCACAATGGAATTTAAAATCAATTGTCACAAAATTAAAAATTATTCATTACTAGGCATCAAAACAACACACAAATGACCAAATCAAACAACCCCCAACTTCAAAGTTAGCATTGTCCGCAATGCTATTGAAATAACATGGGGGAAAACACTTCCTGGATCAGTATTTTTCATCCTATTAATCATCCACCTCCATCTCATTTGTGTCATCAGCATGCTGCTCGAACGATGCACTAGACTCTGCTCTACCTCGTTGCAGATGAGCTGTCCTTGGGGATGGCTCCATGGCATGCTGCATATCTGCCTCTTTCTCTTCTGCCTCTACCTCCGAAATCGCCGTGCTCCACATCAAAGCATATATGTCTCCAAGTGTATTCTTTGGAGCACTCATTATCTCAGCCAACATAACCATATTATTTCCCCCCATGGAAGCTTTCCCTTTCAATTTTTTCTTATTAGTTTTCAAAGTATTGACAGCTCCTTCCACCACATCAACCCGTTTGCATAAGTTGTTTACACTATTGGTCAAACTCCTCATTGCCTTTTCAGCCGCAACTATAAGCATGTCGGGCATATATCTTGCAAGACTTTTCAATTGGCAGTCATTGGAATAAGTTACTTCCATTAGTGTGTGGTAGGCACTTTGATTGGGTGGTAGATGTGACAAATTAAAGATCCTCCTATAGTAGTTTCCTCTCTCATCGAGGCATGTTCCGACTATGCGGTAGATGGGGCATCCATAGTGTCATGAGGAAAAGATTGGTATCTCAACATTAGCACTTCATAATTTTTTTTCTTTTATCTTTGGTACATCGACATCTCTCTTGTGGTCCACATCAATCACCCAATATCGGAAAAAGCAACATAAAAGGAAAAATATGTAACATGAGCACGAGCACACAATTTGTTGATTAGGATTGGCAAAGGCATATCGAGATCCTTTTGTAAAGCCTTTCTTCGTATTTATACCGCAACTATTTCCCCATAGATATAGACACCGGTTGCTTTTGGAGAGAGTGAAGGTACGGTTGCTTTTGGATAGAGTGTACATTTCTTTCATCCCCTTAACTACAAATCAGATGTGCTCTACTTCAGTAACAACATTATGAGAAGATTTTTCCTTGCCCTTGCCCTTACTTTTGCCCTTTCCCTTGGAAGAGGAAATCTGGCGATCCTTTTTGTTTGATTGAATAGAAGTTGTGAGGCCAGTTCTATCTATTTTTGGAGTTTTTGATTTATGAGAAGGAAAACAAAATTAAAAGAAGTTATAAAAGAAAGAAAATAAGAGTGCAAAAAGAATTTATTATTCAAGTTCTCAATGAGACTGACGTTGACCAGGGGTTCATAGATGCGAGATTGTACCTCGTCAGTTCAAGTGCCACACTCGGATAAAAAACTGGCAAGTAATTGGGCTAACTTGCATTACATTGGTGTTTCTCTAATGGAGACCTGCGGTTCACAAGTGAAACACCAGTCGAGGGTTAAGGAATATTGAACATTCCCTTAAGATCAGCGTTTGACCTGCAAAACTCAGGGCAACCATTGTGAAGCGCAATTGTGTCACAGTTGCCTCTATAGCAAAAAGTAGTCCAAGTTCAACTCAACAAATTCATCAATCAATTCCAATGGCTATTCATACTTCCCAAAAGGATTCACAAGGCGATTTCAACAAATATTTGAAGATTTCTCTTAAGAAAGACGTCACCCCGTCTATCATTGGGAATCTTCAAGCATACGAACATGCAATTTGAGCAATTTAACACCCGTCGTTCATAATTTTATCATCACTGCAAGATAACAATCACTCAAATCATATCAACAACATTTAGAGATGCTACGTACTTACAAATTTCATCAACACAAATATTCACATAATGACGAATTCCTCCTTAGGAATGACGTCACCTAATTCATCATAAAGTAATTTAATGCACTATATAAACACAAAATAGGTTACTCAGACTTCACTCCCAATTCAAATTTTAAGCTATCTAAATTAAATTTCACATGCTATTCACCATTATCAAGCACATTTAACTCAGATCTAGCAATTTCAAGCATAAAATCCTTTTTCTAATCATCAATTTTGAAATCAACAAATATGTTTTGAAGAAAAACTAGGTTATAACATGAAATATTTACCATAATGTCACCTTATGAAGCTTAAAATCAATAAAATAGAGTAACATACCAAATATTGTAGAGAGTAAGGAGAAAAAGCAAAGAGCTTCAATGGAGATTATCAACCTCAACTAAAGAACTTCACCAAATAGGGTTTTCAGGTTTTGAGAATGGAAAGTGTTTGGAGTGAGGTGAAGGAAGGAAAGATGGAGGTTTTTAAATAAAGAATGGAAGAGGTTTAGGAGTTGGGAGGTTTAATGGTGAATGGAGAAAATTAATGTGGGAATAGAGGTTAAGGGGAGTGTACATGGAAGGTGGTGAAGAGTTTTGGTGTTTTGGTTTTTGGAAAAAAAACTGTCAAAATCCGGCACTTTTAGTTCTTTAAGAGTCAAAATTGAAACCTCTTCTCATTCACCTGACTTGCGTGTGATTGGTGACACGCCAACCGCAACCGCATGATGTCAATCGCAACACAGATGTTGTAAAATCTTGCCAGTGCACCGAGTCACACATTTCAACTGGCATTGTATAATTTTTTTGACTGGTGAACTGCAAGTTCCAAAAGTTTTTCCAAATTATCTATTGGGAACTTGCATTTGATTGGCGTTACGCTTGTCTAGTCTAAAACAAGAAAAGTGAAGTAAAAAGAAAGAAATAAAAACACTTGATTCGCCTACCAAGAAGCGCTTGATTTAACATTGTTTCACAATTCAAGTACCTCAAGATTAACCTATGTCAGGTTGTACTTCCTCTTCCCATAGGTCTTTCACCATATCGTCCACAGACTTATTCACAGAGACCACGTTACCCTTATCATGTGGTTTTGTAGGTTTTCCCACATTGAACTACACCGATTCTCCTCCTACTCTAAATTGGAGCTCTCCAAGCTCCACATCAACAAGTGCTCGGCCTGTTACCATAAATGGTCAGCCCAAAATGATAGGCACCTCTGGGTCCATATCAAAATCAAGCACTGCAAAATCCATCAATTTTTTTGTATACCCATCATTTTCTTGATTGAGTGATCCGTCATGAATAGCCTCATAGATGGGGGCTTAGAATTATCGAGACCCGACTTCTTGAAAATTAAAGAGGCATCAAATTGACAGTTGCCCCCAAATCACATAAGAATTTATCAAATTTGTGCACCCCAATGATGAAAGCTCTTGGATCCTTTTTCTTTGTGGCCAATGTGTTGGCCATCACATCGTTGCAATGGTGAAAAACTTCGATTGTGCTCACATTAACAACTCTCTTCTTTTGTAGAAACTCCTTCATAAACCTTGAGTACCCCAATATTTTCAACAAAGCATCAATTAGTGGAATATTCAGGAAAATTTGATGAGCTGATCTACAAACTTCTTGAAATGCTCATCCTTCTTCTTATTTATCACCCTTTGAGGATAAGGAAGGGTACATTTAGGCTTATCGCTCTGAGCGGATTTATCTCCTTATCTTCACCAACACTAACATTCTATTTCTTTGACACCTCCTCATCAACCACAAGTCGGATGAGTGCACTAGGACCCACCCCATCATCTACCCTCTCATTAGAAACCTTCTTAAGAAGCTCTTTTAAATCCTCAAGCACTTTGCTACTTCTTGTGACTATGGACATACAATGACCATTATTTTTCAGGTTCAGAAGAGTGTTACTTGGGAGTGTGTTTTTTTTTCTTGGGTTCATTTAAGACGGTAAGTGATCTGTTTGGGTCTCCAAGTGTTTGGTTAAAGTATAGTGGGAGCTAATGGTTTGTCAAATGGGATACATCATTCTTATGCTCTTTAACTCTATTATCCGTAGACTCGACCCTCTTGAGAACTTGGTTCAGCATATCCTTTATTTTTGAACTAGCTGGGTCACACACACTTTCTTGGTTTTGGGGAACATCATATTTTTGGGGTGGCGCTTAAGAATTTGAACTTTGATTATTGTACCTATAATATCCTTTTGCTCTATCTTTCTCACGTCATTGCCTTTCTCGGTATCTCCACTGACCATCTCAAGCTATACAACCTTGATTTTCTTCTCGAGAACACCAAGGACCTTGGTTGCTTGGTACCCCGATTGTGAACCCTCTCCTTGGTTCATCAAGTACCTAACATCCTTATCAAATGAGGCATACATAGTCTCCTCTTCAAGCAAAGATTCATTATGTGCCTTAATATAATATATGCTCTTCGTTCTGGTACCCAACATGTGTTTAGCTAGGAGGTCAAAGCTCATCATCATTTTGGCCATTTGTTCTTGTCGATCCTCCTCTTTCTTTCTCATCTCACTTGTCATTGTTGAAGCGACTACACCCTTGGACTTTGCCCTATCTCAAGTGTATCATGCCATATTGATCTTTTCCATTTGGTTAAGAGATACATACATTGAAGGTAAGTGAGATTCATGAAGTAACCCCCAACCAAGTCATTAACTACCACTTGATTCACCTCATCCAATGAGTGGTAGAAAATTTGGAGTAAAACTTGGTCAGACAGCCCATGGTTTAAACATTAAGTCACCTTCTTCTTAAACCTTTCCACACCTCATGTATAGCTTCTCCCAGTAATTATGCGAAGTTTTTTATCTCATTCCTCAATCTCAATATTCATGAGGGTGAAAAAGACCTCTCAAGGAATGTCTTTTTAACTCATCCCAAGTCATAATAGACCCTTGAGGCAAATTTGCAAGCCATGAGGTGGCTTCTCTGGTTAGAGAGAAAAGAAAAAACCTTAGCAGAATAAACTCTTGGCTAATATTCCACATCTTGAAAGGGAAACAAACATCTATAAAATTTTTAAATGTCAGTTTGCATCCTCCACCGTTTTTCCTTCGAATAACCCCTTCATATCTAGTAGATGAAACATCAAACTAGTCATTTAAAACACAACAATCCCTACCTCTGGTGGTAGGAGAGTTTCTCCAGCTATACCTAACTCCATGGGCCCTTCATCAGCGGCAAACTTATTTACAAAATCAGTGACACTTTCATCTTCGACTTATCTTACCCTTTTTTGGCATGCAACAAAACAAAACACAAAATACATGCAAGTTCAAATCTAAAAATCAACAAAATATGATCGTTAACCAATCCCTCACAATGGCACCATTTTTTATAAATGCTCAACCGTGTCCCATTTTCAGGGCATTGGAGGTCGGTCATTTGCAAAACAATACCCAACTTATAAGGTTGGGGTCAAACTACAAGAATTAAAAGATGAGATCACCTTTAATTGATTTCACAACTTGAAACACACTAGCAAATTAAATTCTCTACACACATTTATCTATCCATCTATCTATCTATCCATCGATCTATCTATCTATCGATCCATCCATCGATCGATCGATCCATCCATCTATCTTAAAAATGTGAACTCTCAAACTTGAATGTTAAATTACTATAATACCCCAACTGAAAACACTCAATTTAGTATATCTTCTATATTTTATATTTATTTAATTAATTATATAATATTAAAAGTAGACACCTTTCACATTGAAGTGTTGCGACTTTTTTGATGAGTTGTGCCTTTTTCAAAGGGTTGTGACTTTTTCAAAGGGTTGTGACTTTTCCAAAGAGTTATAACTTTTCCGATGAGTTGTGACTTTTTCCGAAGGGTTGTGATTTTTCCAAAGGGTTGAGAGTTTTCCAATGACTTGTGACTTTTTTAGAGGGTTGTGAATTTTTTGATAAGACACATTTAACACATATTCATACTACTATTTGTTATCTATAAATAGAGGGGTTTTCTCTCATTTTAAAACTACAATTTAATAAAGTTTTCTACTCTAATTGAGAAATTCTCAAGTGTGATTTGCAACTGTTGAATAAGTTTGAAGTTCAACGAAATTTGAAGTATCACAAAAGGAAGAATTGGTGAAGAAATGATATCAAATCATTCATTAAATCACACTTCTATTTTTATCCTACAATTTTCATCACACACACATCAATATTATTTATATAATTTTAGAATATTAATACTAATTTGCAAGAGAAAAACGCACAACACACGTGCTCGAAAACTAGTATAGAAAAATAACACGAACATCAAATGAATAAATAAAAATGTGTATATATATATAAAGTTAAAGAAATCATTTAAATCATGTCATGTACCTTGATGAGTTGATACGTGACCTCTCCACGAAGATTACCATCGTGGAGTAGTAACACCAATTGGTTTGGAGTGAGACCATCTAAGTCAACAAAATTTTGTTGTGCACCCAAATGAAAAGAAAGAGAAGAAGAAATGTTGCACTACAATGGCGATGATAACGATGATACCAATGTAGGTTCTGAAAATGGTGACTCCGGTAGATTCTCCATTAAAATTCGTAAAAAAAAAAATAATCTTCCCTTTCAATTTTTTATTTTAAAATGAGAAAGAAGACCATAAAAAGAAGTGTTTTGACTCTTTTTTATGGAGAAAGAAAAAGAGCTATTTGCTCAATTTGTTGAAAGAAAACTTAGTAGGAGATGGAAAAATGTAATTATATTTATAGGTGGAGTAGTATATATAAAAAAGTGGGATTTCGTAACAACCAAAATTAATGAATATCAAGTAACAAAACAGGGAATTAACGCAAATATGATCTACCACGCTTGGAAAAGACTAAGGGCGTGTACATAACGATTTGAGGTTTCAACATGAATGTGCAAAAATTAATTGCAACAAAATTGATTGGTACATAAATAATGTTTGGTCTAGGCTATATTCGATATTCTCTCAAACTATCAAATGTATGTCCTTTGGATTATCTCAAACTCCAAGACTCTTTCTAATTAAATACCAAATATTGCTTGAGTAGATAGACTATCTCTAGCTCATATTATTAAATGAGAAATTACTCGGATTGTCCCATCCTTGCCTCAAACCCATGGAGTAATTTCAATAAGTACTCACTATTGAGTCTTACCCAAATTCATTTTGCTTTCTCAAGCCAAATGTTGTATTAGAGAGCTCAATCAATGTTTGCAACCATTGATTTTAGATTATCAAGAGAACAATAGATCCATGTCATCAATTTTAGAACCGAGAAATCAATACCCATTTGAAGTTTTGTACCCCCATCTAGAACACACACCCCTAGCTAAGAATTTAGTGTAAGAATTATTATTAATAATTATTAATTATTTCTTACTTATGGCCCAAGTTTACTTGTAACCCAAGTAATACCATAAATAATATTTAATAAGGAATAGACCTCGTCCGTACATTGGTTACTTGATGGACGTACCAGATTAAGTCATAGCCTCTATAAATTGGGCCTCCCTCCACCCATTAGGGTTACCACATATTCTCTACAATAATTTCATCGCTGACGGTTGTGGTAACATAAAGTTAAGGCAAGGAGGTAGAAATCAATTTACGACTAACGCTTCAACTTCTCTCTGTGATGATGTCTTCCGCATCAGGTAAGTGCCTTTAACGATCTCTATGTAAGATTATCATGTTCAAGATCCTGATATTATGTATTAAAGTATTTAATCTTACATGTGGCATTAGAGCCTGGATTGTTTGAACAAATAATCTTCGTATATCTTGCATCCTTATAGATAATATTTACATGATATGTATATGTGAAATTATATTTATGGTTCATAATTTGTGGTTCATAAATCGTACGATATGTGAAATCGTTCATAATTATTTTTTATTTTATTTTTAATTTGAATGTTTCATAGAAACTTTCATCGTTAATTGGTTTATTTAATGGAGTAAAAGAACTAAAAAAAAAAAGGTTATGTGCAGCTATAAGCAATTCCTAAATATAATTTAAACCAAAAATGATTGTTTGACGGACATGCGTTATCATCTGATGTCAAAACTCCTAAATATATTATTCAAATTGGAGTTTATCGTTGATTTCGGTACTTTTCTGAGAATTGTTTAAATATAATGATCTGCTCACTATCAATGACCTTAATCCTTTTGGTTTTGCACAAGTTATTGATTATATTATTAAAATAATATATATATATTTTTGGGTTTATGTGGTAATGAACCAATTGTGCAATAAATTAACGTAGTCATTAGACTAAGCAATAAATAATATGTGTGTACTTTGTGTAAAATAGTTTGTTAGTCACCAAAGTGGCCAAACTAGAGAAATTAGTGTCTACACATATAATATTTATGATCACTTGATGCATGTATTATGTTTCTATTGTTTGTTAGTCACCAAAGTGGCCAAACTAAAATGTTTAAAATTATTCACATGCACAAAATTTTATGAGATTATGTATGCATTTGTATTCATATAGCTTGTTAGTCACCAAAGTGGCCAAACTAGTATGGTTAAGAAAAATATGCACTCATAAAATTGTCATTTATCTATGAAGGTTAATTAAATGACTATATATTGAAAAATAAATAGTTAAATTGACTTTCACTATTGCTAGAACTTAAGAATTTACCCAAAAGTGAATCAAAATCATTCTACGAATAGCGAAAATTATGAGGTAAATTAATTTTTTTAGTCAAACCTATATTGTATATCCAAAATGTCATATATGTTTGATTAAAAAATATTCAATTACCTATTAAAGATAAAATTGACATTTAAATTATGATAATGTGCCGTAGAATCTACCCAAAGGAGAATTACGATATATTTTTATCACTTTACTGAATTCACATTATTTTCTAATTTGTGAGCATGTATATCTATATTGCAGTTATTCCTCTTCATTCGCATGCTTCATCTGTTACTATGTTCAATGGATTGAACTTCTCTGAATGGCATGAACAAGTACAGTTTCACTTAGGTGTAATGGATCTTGACTTGGCTCTACTGAATAACAAACCTACTGCCACTATTGATAAGAGTAGTGAGGATGAGAAGTCTTTTCATAAATCATGGGAACACTCTAACAACTTAAGCCTTATGTTCATGAGAATGACTGTTGCTAACAACATTAAGAGTACTATTCCATAAACAGAAAGTGCTAGGGAATACTTGAAGTTTGTGGAAGAACGTTTTTGTTCTGCTGATAAGTCTCTCGCTGGTACACTAATGGCTGAACTCACCACCATGAAGTTTGATGGGTCGCTTATTATGCAAAATCATATCATCGAGAAGACTAACATTGCAGCAAGACTTAGGACCTTGGGGATGAAAGTGGATGACATCTTCTTGGTTCAGTTCATTTTGAACTCATTGCCTCTTGAGTATGAACCATTCCAAATTAACTATAACACTATTAAGGATAAGTGGGATGTTAGTGAATTGTCCAGTATATTTACTCAAGAAGAGTCAAGACTTAAGAAACAAGGAGGTCATTCCATTAACCTCATAGGTCAAGGAGCTGGTAAAGGACTTAAAGTGAAGGCCAACAAGTTTAAGAAAAAGAAAGCACCTGCTAAAGTTCCACAGGATGCTCATAAGGAACTCAAGGCTGATGTGTGTCGTTTCTGTAGAAAGGAAGGACACTATCTGAAAGATTGCCTGAAACGTAAAGCTTGGTTTGAAAAGAAAGATACATTTAGTGCTTTTGTATGTTTCGAATCAAATTTAGTAGAAGTTCCTAATAATACGTGGTGGCTTGATTTTAGTGCAACTACTCATGTATCCATTATGTTGCAGGGATTCACTACGATCCAAACTACAAATCCAAATAAGGATTTCGATTTAGTGTTCATGGCAAATCGCATGAAGGCTCAAATTGAAGGCAGAGGGACTTATCAATTGATCTTGGAGACTGGACATTACCTTGATCTATTACAGACTCTTTATGTTCCTTCAGTTTCTAGGAATTTGATTTATCTTTCAAGACTTGATGTTTATGGATTTGATTTTAAGTTTGGATATGGACGTTTCAATTTATATAAGAATACTATTTTTTATGGTTCTGGTGTTCTTATTGATGATTTATATAGATTGAAACTCGATAATAATTTTTCTGAATCCCTGCTTACTATTTATCAAAATATTGGAATTAAACGTAGTTCACTAAATGAAAGTTCTGCTTATTTGTGGCATAAACGTTTGGGTCATGTATCCAAAGAACGATTAAAAAGATTAGTATAGAATGAAATTCTTCCGAATTTGAATTTTGTTGATCTTGATATATGTTTGGATTGCATTAAAGGAAAGCAAACCAAACATACCAAGAAAGGTGCCACAAGGAGCACTCAGCTTCTTGAAATGATACACACTGATATTTGCAGACCCTTTGATGTTCCATCTTTTGGTGGAGAAAAATATTTTATCACCTTTATCGATGATTTTTCACGTTATGGATTTATCTATTTGTTGAAAGAAAAATCTCAAGCAGTGGACACTCTCAAAGTGTACGTTAATGAGGTTGAAAGAAAATTAGATAGAAAAGTGAATATCATTAGGTCAGATAGAGGTGGTGAATATTATGGAAAGTATAACGAATCAGGACAATGTCCAGGTCCATTTGCAAAATTCCTTGAAGAACATGGTATATGTGCATAGTATACTATGCCAGGAACACCTCAACAAAATGGTGTTGCAGAAAGGCGTAATCGAACACTTATTGATATGGTTAGGAGTATGATGAGTAATTCCTCATTACCCAAATCATTGTGGATGTATGCTCTTAAAACTGTTGTATATTTATTAAACAGGATTCCTAGTAAGGCAGTTCCAAAGATCCCTTTTGAACTATGGACGGGGAGCCTAGTTTAAGACACCTGCATGTTTGGGGTTGTCAAGCAGAAGCTAGAGTTTATAATCCACATGAAAAGAAATTAGATTCTTGAACGGTAAGTGGTTACTTTATTGGTTATCCAGAGAAATCTAAAGGGTATAGGTTTTACTATCCAAATCATAGTTCGAGAATTGTTGAAATCGTTAATGCAAAATTCATTGAGAATGGTGAAGTTAGTGGGAGTGTTGAACGACAAAGTCTGGAAATTAATGAGGTAAGGGTAAATATTTCATTGCCCATAAATGTACCTACTTCCACACCAATAACAAATGTTGTTCCTTTTGTTGAAGAACACTTTAACAATGTTGAACAATATTTGGGTGAAACACTTCAAGAAGGAACTAACTCACAAATATCTGACGTAAATGAACCACAAACAGTGCCATTAAGAAAATCTCAAAGAGAAAGAAAATCGGCCATTTCCAATGATTATGTGATTTATTTGCAAGAGTCAGATTTTTACATTGGAATTAATAAAGATCCGGTTTCATTTTCACATGCCATAGAAAGCACTGAATCTGATAAATGGATTAATGCCATGAATGAAGAGTTAAAATCCATGGAACACAACAAAGTCTGGGATCTTGTTCAATTACCAGAAAGTTCTAAAAGAATCGGATGTAGATGGGTCTTCAAGACCAAACACGATTCTAATGGTAATATTGAACGATATAAAGCTAGACTTGTTGCCAAAGAATACACTCAAAAAGGAGGCATTGATTATAAAGATACCTTTTCACCGGTCTCAAAGAAAGACTCATTAAGAATTGTTTTGGTTTTGGTAGCTCATTATGATTTAGAGTTACATCAAATGGATGTGAAAACTGTCTTTCTTAATGGAGACCTCGAGGAGGATGTTTATATGGACCAACCAGAGAGTTTCGAAATTAAAGGAAAAGATCAGATGGTGTGTAAACTAAAGAAGTCAATATAAGGACTCAAATAAGCCTCACAACACTGGTATGTAAAGTTTAATGATACCATAACATCTTTTGGATTTAAGGAAATTACCGTTGATCGGTGCATATACTAAAAGATTAGTAGGAGTAAGTTTATATTTTTAGTCCTGTATGTTGATGACATTTTACTTGCTGCTAATGATTTAGGCATATTGCGTGAGACGAAAGACTTTCTCTCTATGAACTTTAAAATGAAAGATATGGGTGAGGCATCCTATGTGATAGGGATAGAAATATTCTGTGATAGATCACAAGGATTATTGGAACTGTCCCAAAAAGGTTATATCGAAAGAGTTCTAGAGAGATTTAACATGAACAATTATTCAGCAGGAATAGCTCCTATTCAAAAATGGGACAAATTTAATCTCATGCAAAGCCCAAAGAATGATGTAGAACGCAACGAAATGGAAACAATTCCTTACTCTTCTATTGTTGGAAGTTTGATGTATGTTCAAACTTGCACAAGACCGGATATTAGTTTTGCGGTCGGAATGCTAAGAAGATATCAAAGTAACCCTGGAATTGATCACTGGAAAGCTGCAAAGAAAGTCTTAAGGTACCTGAAAGGAACGAAGAATTACATGCTCATGTATAGGAGATCCAATCACTTAGAACTTACTTAATACTCGGATTCAAATTTTGCTGGATGCGTTGACACTAGAAAGTCCACATTTGGTTACTTGTTCCTATTAGCTGAAGGAGCAATATCGTGGAAGAGTGCTAAGCAATCTGTCATTGCTACATCCACAATGGAAGCAGAATTTGTGGCATGTTATAAAGCCACAATTCATGCATTATGGCTGCGAAACTTCATTTCAGGACTTGGGGTTGTCGACACCATTCCCAAGCCGCTGAAAATTTATTGTGATAATACTGCAGCAGTATTCTTCTCCAAGAACGATAAGTACTCCAAAGGTGCCAAACATATGGAATTAAAGTACTTTACCATCAAGGAAGAAGTTCAAAAACAAAGAGTGTTACTTGAGAATATTAGAACTGATCTAATGATTGCAGATCCGTTAACAAAAGGCATACAACCAAAGACATTTAAAGAACATGTTCAAAGAATGGGTCTAGGTTGTACTTATGATTGATGCATTTATGATGTTTTTACACTCTGAGCTCAAATTATGTGTTTCTGATATACATTAATGAATTTCTTGTTTCTCATAATGGTGTACACATTATTGTTTTGAGATATTACAAGATAAGTCTCTCTGAGACATTATTGTGGACCATAATGTTATATGTTTTATAGCTTATGAACCTAGTATGATGAGTTGCTAATGTAGTAGTATATGGAAGGAAGTATGTAGTTTAAAGTTTATGTACAACCGCCATAACTCGCATTAGTAGTTTGTTATATTGTGGTATGTATGATGAACATTATAGAAGAGATTTATTATACGCACAACTAATGTTTATGAAATATTAATGTTATATGGTCATTGGGCCAAGTGGGAGAATGTACGAATTATTATTAATAATTATTAATTATTTCTTACTTATGGCCCAAGTTTACTTGTAATCCAAGTAATACCATAAATAATATTTAATAAGAAATAGATCTCGTCTGTACATTGGTTACTTGATGAGCATACCAGATTAAGTCATAACCTCTATAAATTGGTCCTCCCTCCACCCATTAGGGTTACCACATATTCTCTACAATAATTCCATCGCTGACGGTTGTGGTAACATAAAGTTAGGGCAAGGAGGTAGAAACCAATTTACGACTAACGCTTCCGCTTCTCTCTGTGATGATGTCTTCCTCATCAGGTATGTGCCCCTAACGATCTCTATGTAAGATTATCATGTTCAAGATCCTGATATTATGTATTAAAGTATTTAATCTTACATTTAGTTGCTCATCAAAGAAGAAACGAAGACAATATCCATGTAGGAAATCTCTATTTCAAGCTAATTTAATTGACAAAATCTAAATTTCAAGCTAATTTAATTGACAAAATCTAAATTTCAAGCTTGGAGTGATTCAAATCTAAGGTTTTTTTTCCTCTACAAGTAAATGCATATATGAATTTATTGATGTAAAATTCTATTATTCGTACGACAGTCGCTTTGTGATAAGAAATGTTGAAAATATTGTTATAGAAATTATTATTACAATTTCCCCGTAATGACCAAAATCCAAAGCCAAGCATCATAGAAGGAGGAACATAAGGGAATGTCATGGATGAAATAGCACGTATCAGAGAAGGTATCCAAGTGAGAGGCGATGTATTATGAGCATATATGGACAATACAAGAGGATGAAGGCCAAAATGGAATAGAGGTTGGGCAGAAAAGCAGGAGATGTGGTATAATTTCAGCTGTATTATTGAACTGGAAGCAAACAACAGATGTGGATATGCCAATTCGATGCAGATATGACACCGTGGGGAGACACTGATGACAAGTTACCCATAGGAAGTCGATAATTCTTGGTGGAAACGGTAGCTTCCAGATCCATTTGTTTGTGGTACATTTTTTGATATTCTCCAAGAAGTTTTTTCAAGTTTTGTGTCCAACATACTTTTCTGTTGATTGTTAATACAAATATATTACTCACAGAAATAATGCCAATAAGGTCAGGATAAATCTTTATTTAAGGGTTACAAAAAAATTTAAAATATTAGAAAAATTAACAGAAATTAACGTAAATGTAAAATAAATCATCATGTATAGAACTACTTTATTAAAAAATAATATTAAAATACCTTTTTCGGAGCCAAAAAATATATAATAGTAGAGGTAAAAGGTGTCACATATTAGAACCAAATAAAACCTCAACTTTTGGGTTTTAAATTTATTTATTTATTTATTTAAACTTATGAACTTTTTTAAAAATAAATTATTAAACTATTACAAATCTGTATTTTATAATTAAAAATAGAAAATAGAAACTGTCATAATTTTAGAACTTTCGGTTTGAATTTTTAACAAAGACAATCAAAAAATTATAGGTAAAACAATCGATTATAAATATCTTTTTGGATGCTGACATTTTTTTAAAAAAAAATAAAAATTGTAAATCCTTGATTTAATGATTTTAAAAAAAAAATTGTTTTTAATATTTTACAAACTAGATTCTTTTAAACTATTAAATCTACTTTTTTTGGATGAAGAATTTTTTATTTTAAAAAAGTAATATTATACAAAATAAAAAGGGTAAATTCTTACCGCATCACTATTTCATTATAAAATAAATTATAGAATGTCGTGATATAAAATAAATAAAAATAAAACAATTAACGAAAAAAGAAGAAAAAGAAAACATTAACAAAGGAATAGTTAAACAATAAAATTAAAATTTTGTGGTGTAGTTTTTATTTCTTTAATTGAGAAAATTTTCATAAAATGAATAATGACTTGCAAAGTGCTATTTCACATTTTCATTTTCAAAAAATTTATTTTTATCATTGATATTATTGCATTATCATATAAAAGAAGAGACTTTTAGTAAATCAAAGGAATAGAAGATGATTCGTTTTTTCCAACTTTCAATTTTTGTTTTGCTCTACAAATAATTTATTTTTATGTGGTATAATTTGATAATTTATTTTTATGTTTATTTTGTACATTCTAATTTTATGAAATTATATTTGAATA
The DNA here is from genome assembly GCA_035578085.1 of Solanum pinnatisectum. Lineage (NCBI taxonomy): Eukaryota > Viridiplantae > Streptophyta > Magnoliopsida > Solanales > Solanaceae > Solanum > Solanum pinnatisectum. The sequence continues at coordinate 28,970,938 of CM069078.1, read as the reverse complement.
AATGAAAAACATCTTATTTTAATTTGTAGAATAAAACGAGAAAAGAGTGTGCTAAATGTTAGGGTTTTGCCATGATTTTCTTACCATAATTTAAGAATTATTTTTCCTTAAAGAAAAGATAAAACATTACCATAAATGTTTTTACTTTTCCTGAAAGGAAAATATAATATTCTTTCATATTTGGTTTATTATTTCCTTTTAGGAAAATGTTTTGGAGTAGCTAGTCTTTTTCTAGTAAGAAAAGGTTTTAGGACTCTATAAATATAGGTTTGTTTCTTCTAACACAAGAACAATAACATCCACAATGTAGTTCTTTAAGAGTTTAGTTTATGGGGAGATTTTCTCCTAAACATATTTATGTTTTTTTAGTATTAGTTTTCAATATGTAGGTGACCAAACTATGATAATATTATATCTTTAGTATGTTTTTATTTGTCATCTGATTTGTCAACCATATGATTTGCAAATTGTAAGCTTCCGCATGACGCCCTAATCACCTTCATAACCCAACACTAAAGAGGTTGCAACATGTTGTATAAATTATAGTCAACCATGTATTTCTCTGGACAAAAAAAGCAATTATTTTACATTATATATGTAAACTACGTTAACATAAACATGGCCTGATTTACATTAACACAAACATGGCCGAAATTTTAGAAATTACTATTGTAAACAAGTCAATACTATAAAAGTATGTTATTTTATGAAAATAAGAAGTTTAAAATTAAAAAGTTTCTAAAAATAGAAATTTATATAATTAGTAAATAATAATTCTATCTAAAGGTATCTAAAACAAAATAAAAAAGAAACTGAAAATGTACAATATAATATTATAAATATTGTATTAATAATAGACATGTACATGAATTAATATGATGCGTTTTCAAATAACTATTTTGTCACACAACTCTCAGCACAACAAGAAATTAAAGATGAAGAGTCATAATTAGTGCTTTTTCAAACAACTATTTCATCGATTGAAAGCCTACTACATTTGCAATCAAGTTGTTGGAATCTGTTTTTCTAAACAGAAACAATTAAAAACTTTTATCCCGTCATTGGATTATTTTTTTTTTGTGTCTCTTCTCTACTTCTTAATATAGATATTTGTATTGTTAAAAATTCTTATTTTCTCCTATATTTTTACATATCCTTTTTGCGCACAAAAAATATGACAAATAATTTAAAGAATCAATATCAGAAAGTTATTCCAGTTGTAATTTAAAGAACATATTGTAAATAATTAAAAAATTAAATTTAAATTTAAATCAAAAACCCAAATAATTTGCATAAATTTAAATTTTAAAAAATGAAATAATTTTTTTTAAAAATAATTTAAATTTAAATAATTCACAAGTGACTCTCTATTGCGTATGTCATAAAGATCGTTAATTATATTTCTTTTTATTTGTTTGATAGAATAATGCTATTCACACGTGATTCTCTATTTAACCCACATTGACAACTTTTTTGAAAATATAATGGGCAGTCATACACTTTTTCACTTTTTGAAAATAATCCATACTTATTCCTAAAAAAAATAGAACTTCCTTTTAATAATAATAATATAATAATAATAACAATAATTAATTAGTAGCCTTTTCTTCATTTGTGTTTGTATTTATGTAACTTATTCGATAATTATATTATAATCATGGTATGATTTAGCAAATAAATTGTGTTGATATAACATCATTATGAAATATATTATTTTAAAATAGAAACTTAATAAAATAACCTTATCAATTTTTATTATAATAAAGTACTAGGAAAATTTTTTATGTTTATATAGATTGCCATGTTTTGCAGGGTATTTCTCCAATGTGTTTGAGAAAATGTGTGTACTTATAATTAGGGATAAGGGAATAATAGACAAAACAGTTACCTTGACTGTTTTTTAAAAGAGCAGTTTTATAGTTTTTTTTTTCTATTTTATTTTTTTTAAAAAAAACTACAGTTTGTTTAATACTAAATTTCAAGAAAAACGTTTTTATAACTGTTTTGTTGAGATAATTAAGGCAAAATAGTAGTTTTTTTCTTTTCTTATATATATATACATACATATATATATATATATTCTTATGACCGTCAATTTTTTTATTTTAAAAGTCTAATATTATTTAATTCAAATGGAATAATTAAAGCCAAAAAGGTGAGTATCTTTTTATTATTTTTAAATGTCACATGTTTTTTTGTTTATATACAATTATTAAAATTATTTTAGGCTTAATAGTGGGTTTTTCATGTTAGTAATAATTTTTAAATGCCTATCTTGAATAAAATAATAATAGTATAAATTCAATTAGTTTATTAAAGAGAGACACATGTGATCAACTAAGTTAACTAATGGCAAATGTCAACACACAAAAAAAACATATTTAATATTTTAAAATTGCATTACATGTAAAATCATATATTTTATTTCTAAACATTAGATGCTAAAAAAATGAATTTATTAAATATTAAAAATCTAATTTAAACAAATTATGCATAAAAAACAAAATCAGTTTGAGATAGATTTGCTTATGCATAATTATATATTTTAGTCTAATTTTTATTATTATTAGTTTTAAAAGTCTTTTATATAATTATATAAATGAAACATTGATAAAAAAAAACAATTTCATATAAAGCAATTTCATAACTCCTCATTATCCATTCAATACTACATAGTCCTATAATCAATAAAAAAAAAAGGTGTTAGATAACCTTTTATTATCCGTAATTATCTTAAACTAGAATTTTAAAAAATCACAAAATAAATAATTACTACTATACAACAGATTTACTTTCAATCTTTCTGTTTAAAAAAAAATCAGTCGAAAAATTGATCGTCCAAAAATAAAATAATAAATACAATAAATTGGACTCTTCGTGGAAAATGGGATAGTCTTTCTAGGACTTTTTTTGAACTTTTTTTTGAACTTTTTTTTGTTTTTACTCATGTTTTTTTTAGATAAACAATGCTTAAATAGTTTTCTTATTTTATTTGAGTTCATTTAATTGTTGGAATTTTCTTTAAAATATTACAAATTTAAGCAATTGCTTGAATTTATTATTAATAATTTGTTTAATTAGTAATTGTCTGTTTTTTAATAAAAATAAATCGAATTTTTTAAATTTTGAATTAAGAGTGGTTGATTAGTTTAACTAGGTAAAGATTTAAATTTAAGTTCATACTTATAGTTTTGGAGATGGTTACAACTTCTTCATTTTGTCACACTTTGTCGTAATTGTAGGAGTTTTCAAAGTTTTAGTTGTTGAGAAATATATGTTCATCTATTTCTCTTACAAATCAAGAAGAAACAAAATGATAAAAAGAACAGATAAATTAAACAAAAATTTGTGGGATGAAATTGTAGATAAAATGAGAGAACAGTGTGCTAAAGAGGTTGCAACATGCTTTGTAAATTATATTTAGATTTTAGCTAAAAGTAGAGTTAACATTTTTTATACTAGGTTTTAGATTGATCTATGAACTTAAAATTTAATTAATTAGCACAAATATCAATTCAACACATGCTACGTATGCTATTAATCTTCATCATACTAGAAGAAGGAGAAGTTGTTAGAATAATGTTTAGAGTCTTTGATGAACATACCCTTATTACACATAAATTAGGGTAAGATTTTGTTAGCATTATTTGTATATGTAAAATTAAAACAATATATATGATTATACATGTCCTTTTGTTAGTCAATAATAATTCGTATTTAGTAATTGATAAATTTAAAAGTTATTATATTATAAAATTTAAAATAACCGCGCAATGCGCTGGTACGTATACTAGTAAATAATAATATAGAAAATGAATGAACTATATAAATCAAAAGACATGGAGTTATTATGTGTATTCAATTTCTGTAAATGTTTTATCTTCCAATTCCTAATGCAAAAAGTAAAACATCTCTTCGTAGGAGAATTTGAAAAGTTGCTTGGTATATTCAATGTAGAGTAAATTCTTTTGATCAATTCAATACAATATATTCATTTACTAAATGTTATATATTGTGTATATATAGTGAAAAATCGACAACTATCCCAATTCATTAAATTATTAGATTATCAATCATACTTTGTGTAGGCACATTTTCTCAAATTTATTGTGTGTTTGTGTCTCTCTTTTCTACTTCTGTATATATTCTCTATTTTTTCTATTCACATTATAAGTTATCGTCTTTAATTCGACTTATTCATATATGTTTTCTGATTAGTTGAAAGTTTATCTTACTTGGGTAGGTAAACGTGTGTATCATAGTTATTTCACCTCTTGCAATATAGAAATTTGTCATGCAGATATCAAATCAGGTATGATTACTTTCTTTTTAATTATAACTTCTTGGAGTATCATGAAACTGTATATTCTTGTTTGTGTAAATTTTGGTTAGAAATCAATTTACATAATTTAACAAATATTTTTTTATTAAATTCACAGATGATAGAACTAATGATTTTGAATTAGGCATAGTGTACATGTACCTATAATAATTATGATTATATACATCGATTAGATAGTTTAGCAATCATTAATTTTATCACTAATAATAGCTTTTTTTTTGTAGGTGTACACCATAAAAGTGACAATTATCCACTAGCTATCACAAGAAAGGTATATGTTGATCTAATTAATGTGCAATTTTTACAAAACACAATTCACATTCGACAATAACTTCTTTATCTGTATGTGATTATAAAAAGATGGAGGCTACAGTTTCTTAGAAAGTAGGCAAAAATTTTAAAACAAGAAATATTTTGAACCAATAAGAGACTTAAATTATGTGTTGTGACATATTAAAAAAAAACTTTTATCAAATTGAATACTTGATATATTAAAAAAATTACATAATTAAAATTGTTCGAATATTACTTTTGAAATTTATTTGATAGCAATATTTCAGCATGATATACCTTGTACTAATAATAATCTTGATTGAATAAGCTCATCATTCATTGGTTTAAGCTTGTATATTTTCTTTTCAATTACTATGCAAGTTATCGCACAATTATTATCTACAAACCATCTTAAGGAAGACATAGATTGATCAAATTTCTATTTAACTTTTGCAAAACACTACTCTCATTCGACTACTTAATATGTATGCAAATGTGAAAAGGTGGAGACTACAAAGGTGAAGAAGAATATCAAAAACTCAAGACAAGAAATATTTTGAAATCACACTTGACATTTAAATTATGAGTTATGACATATTAAACAAAAGATTTTTTTTATCAAATTGAATACTTCATATATTATAGGAATTGCATAATTGAAGTTATTGATTTGAACTTGTATATTTCTCTTCAATTTGTGTGCAACTTATCACACACTTATTATAATATTTTCAAAGTTCTTGTTAATTAGCATGGGATACACGAGCAACATATATGTTCGAGTGTATAAATATCGTTATAACAACTCCACACAACTTAGCATGGGACACACGTGCAACGCACGTATCCAGAACTAGTCTACTAAAATGCGCTAAAAAACTTACAAAAATCCTAAATTTTAACCATATATCAAAAGTATCATAAATCCATAGCACATCACCTACGGGGGACCAACTTCAACCATGTACCAAACCAGCTACGTACCCTCTCTATAATACTCATAATATATATAATATATGTATCAATATTGTGGTACTCGCTCCACAATAATAATAAGTAAGATATGTGTCGGCGTGGTACCTACTCCATAATAATAAGAAAAAATTATTTAATTACACATCTTTTTTTTTCTTATTTTCTATTATTTTCTACTATTTCAAAAAATTACAAAAATTCCTATATTATACTAATAATAATGTATAATATGTTTTCCAGTGCGGTACCTGATTCATTGTAAAATGATAAATATAATATATGTACCGGCGTGATGCACCCGCTCCACTCATGCATCTCAAGCATCCAAATTCATATCATCAAGTTCAAACATGTCCAAACACTAATCAACAAGTATTTAACTCAGGAGTATACGTGAATCTAAGTAAACTCCAATTAACCATAACCTATAGATTCCTCACTCATTAACACAATCAATAGTCTAGAAAAGATTAAGGATCCAAATATATATCCTCTTGCCCTCCATACGACCTGTTCATCTCTACATGTAGTAAGTAAGCTTAATTCCCAGGTTACAAGTTCATGTCGTTCCTCTACGTTACCTATATTTACATATTAACCTTATAATTTACGAAGTAAGTCATACCAACACAAGATTCACACAATAACATATAAATACGAATTTTCGATCAACGTAAGTCATTATTAAAATCAATTCATCAAAATAATATGTTTTTTAAAATTTTACAAAACTAGTATAAACGTAGTTGTCACTACAAGAAAAACGACTAATAGGGACCAGAAAAAGGGTCCCTAAAAGCCCCATTCTAGTCCCTAAATACCAATAGGGACAGGAAAAACCCGTCCCTACTGGCTTCGTCGCTAAATATATATAGGGACGGGATTTCGTACTGGTCCTTGAAATGCTTTTACGACTAGTATAATTCTAGTCCCTAAAACCTTTTAGTGACCACATTTCTGGTCCTTAAACACTAATTTCAAGAATAGCTGAACTAGTCTTTAATACCTTTTGGGACCAAATATCTGGTCCTTAAAGAGTTTTAAGGACTGAAGCAATACTCGTCCCTAAAAGTGACTTTACATTCTTGCCACAAATAATTTATTTATAATATGTTATTAAAGACGATAATACATGTTTATTTTCGAAGATATTATAAAATTTTAAATATAGATAATCAAATGCGTATAAATAAAATTATCGATCGTATTATTTAAAACAATAGATTACCATGGCATGTGCAGAATGAATTACAAATATATAGTCACAATACTATATTTACACAACTCATTAGCAAAAAAAAGCTAACATCTCTAAATATATAATGAAATGTTTTGCCAAACTATCCAAGGGAAGGATGACTAATTTGACAAAACTTGTTTAATGTTTTCAAACTTGCATCTCGACTTGTAAACGAAAATATCCAAATCTTGTGGAACATACAAAATAAAATTTGCTTAGAAAAAAGAATAATTACACAACCAAATCACACAATATACTTAAGTGTAGACAAGAAATAAGATATTGCAATCTGGATTTTTGGTTCCTAGTTACTCTGCAACTTCCATTAATACAACATATTTCCATAACAAAAGAAGAAAATTTGATAAAGTTACTGTTAATACTCAATCATACATAAGATTTCAAGCAACATAAAGATATGTAATGACAAGGAAAAGGAACAAGAAGGACAGTGAGATGAACAAGCGCCATGGGAAAACAAAAGAGGAAAGAAAGGAAAAAAGTTATAGTTCTTTTCAACAATTTGAAGTACTTTTTCTATAATAAAAGTAACATATATAAAAGAAAGACCTTAGAAAGAAAACAAGAGTAGAAAAATACCTGAGGAAATCCGAAAGCACAAGAGTAGACATTAGAGCTTAACACATGTAAAATAGAAGTCCATATCAAGCAGCAGCTATCGATGAGCTAGAATCATAAGAAAAAAAGTACGGTGAGGATTCAACACAGGGTCACTAAAGAGGATTCAACGAACTGGTTCTAGGTCAAACATGAAGGTGCTATCCTTAACAAGGCCTCAAACACTCAGTGATAAGCTGAGTGCCAACTTTTGGATCTGCTTGGTTCCTGGCAGGTTTATTTTTATGTATTTTTGTAGACAACCATCGATATTACTATCAAAGGAATGTTTTGGAGAGATATATTATGCATCATAGAATTTATGATCTCAAGCATAACGAAAACTTGAGGGTAATTGTTGTTAAACAAAAATATGTTTCAAACAAGAAGATGGAAAACTAAGATTCCATATATCTCTTATATGCAGGAAACATCTACATTGAAGAAAAATAATATATGAACTCGAAAGAAAGAAAAAATCAGTGGAGAGTTCATTTGGTGATCCCATATCTTATGTGGAAGGTAATATCACTGACGAAGAAGTAATAATAGAATCAAAATCAATCAAAGTACATTCATCATTTCATTTCAGTAAAAATATTAAATTAGATGTTATAAATAAGTTATCGATTAAATTACCATAATCTTAAGGAAATTATGTAACTAGGTACTATGACAAACCTGTAAACTTTGTGTAGAAACAGTGTTCCTTTAGCGATAACTCTCATTGTTTCTTGTCTACCTCCTTCACAACATTATTAAGAGCCTTTTGGATTGAGTTACATTTTACCTACTTAGCATGTCATTGTCCTCTTCATTTATTCCATAACTCTTTTATCCATCCGGAAATATGTTAGCGATAAACATCCATGTAATCACTATCAAATTTATCCTCCAATAGATTAAAGAAAAATGATCTCAACCAATATCTATATCATCACTTTCAAATAGTCTTGAATTTCGAGTACTCTGTTTATTGGAGTGAACAAATTTCAGAGTACAACATGCTATTGAGTATTCCTTCAAAACCTGTAACTTCATATATCTCGAATTTCATAGTATTTTGTTTATTGGAGTGAACACTTTTCAGAGATACATGGCATGGTGTTAGCTATCACATTATCTCATCTCAACTTACAACAAACATTTCTACATGTCTAAAACTGAGCTATGTAGTTTAGACAGCAATAATTATAACTACACAAATTGAAGATTTTACAACAAGTAAGTTTCTAAATCACTGCAACAAGAAGGAGAGGTTTTATTTGCCATCAAATTATTTATATACCTCTAATTCACTACTAAAAAAACAGTGAATACCGACCTAAAAATACCGACCTCCGGAGGTCGGTATTCCCTGTAATTCCGACCTAAAACCGACATCCCAGCTTAGGTCGGAAAAAGCTTGGTCGCTATTCAATACCGACCTCCGGAGGTCGGTATTTACCGACCACTCGAGGTCGGTTTTTATTTTAAGTCAGAAAATTCATTAATTTATTTTCCGACTTCCGGATGTCAATATTTGTTACTTTTTTTATTTTTAATATATAAATTCCGACCTCCGGAGGTCGGTATTTTTATTTTTGTATTTTTGAAATTCCGACCTCCAGAGGTCGGTAATTTTATTTTTGTATTTTTTAAATTCCGACCTCCAGAGGTCGGTATTTTTATTTTTATATTTTTCAAATTCCGACCTCCGGAGGTCGGTAATTTTATTTTTCTATTTTTTAAATTCCGACCTCCGGAGGTCGGTATTTTTATTCTTTTATTTTTCAAATTCCGACCTCCGGAGGTCGGTAATTTTATTTTTGTATTTTTAAAATTCCGACCTCCGGAGGTCGGTAATTTTATTTTTCTATTTTTTAAATTCCGACCTCCGGAGGTCGGTATTTTTATTCTTTTATTTTTCAAATTCCGACCTCCGGAGGTCGGTAATTTTATTTTTGTATTTTTAAAATTCCGACCTCCGGAGGTCGGTATTTTAATTTTTTTACTTTTGAAATTCCGACCTCCGGAGGTCGATTTTCTGCTATAAAACTGGCAGCAAATTGCTGTAATTATAATTGCCCACCTGCATATTTATACCAAAACAACCCAAAGAATATAAACTTCATCCAACCAAAACAACACAATATTTTCAACATATACATTAAACTATTTCAAAATAAACTTCATCCAACTTCAAAATACAATCAAACAATTCCAAAATATAGAAGTCTAAAATGTCAAATAGATACAACTACGATCAGGATCCATCTACACAAACAATAATGATAATGTTGACATTATTTATTTCAACTTATTTAAACAACTAAACAACTTTTTAACTTTAATACATTAGTTTTGATATAATTCCAACAACTAAATTCACCAACTAAACGACATTATTTATTTTAACTTGTTTAAATAACTTAAAAAGTTTTTAACTTTAACTACATTAGTTTTGACTTAATTCCAACAACTAAATTCACTAACTAAATCACATTATTTATTTTAACTTGTGTAAATAACTTAACAAATTTTTAACTTTAACTACATTAGTTTTGACTTAATTCCAACAATTAAATTCTCGAACTAAACCAAATTATTTATTTTAACTTATTTAAACACCTTAACAACTTTTTAACTTTAACTACATTAGTTTTGATTTAATTCCAACAAATAAATTCACTAACTAAACCACATTATATATTTTTACTTGTTTAAATAACTTAACAACTTTTTAACTTTAACTACATTAGTTTTGACTTAATTTCAACAACTAAATTCACTAACTAAAGCACATTATTTATTTTAACTTATTTAAACACCTTAACACCTTTTTAACTTTAACTACATTAGTTTTGATTAAATTCCAACAACTAAATTCACCAACTGAACGACATTATTTATTTTAACTTGTTTAAATAACTTAACAACTTTTTAACTTTAACTACATTAGTTTTGACTTAATTCCAACAACTAAATTCACTAACTAAACCACATTATTTATTTTAACCTGTTTAAATAACTTAACAACTTTTTAACTTTAACTACATTAGTTTTGACTTAATTCCAACAACTAAATTCACTAACTAAACGACATTATTTATTTTAACTTGTTTAAATAACTTAACAACTTTTTAACTTTAACTACATTAGTTTTGATTTAATTCCAACTACTAAATTCACCAACTAAACCACATTATTTATTTTAACTTGTTTAAATAACTTAACAACTTTTTAACTTTAACTACATTAGTTTTGATTTAATTCCAACAACTAAATCCACCAACTAAACGACATTATTTATTTTAACTTTTTGAAACAACTTAACAACTTTTTAACTTTAACTACATTAGTTTTGATTTAATTCCAACAACTAAATTCACCAACTAAACGACATTATTTATTTTAACTTGTTTAAATAACTTAACAACTTTTTAACTTTAACTACATTAGTTTTGACTTAATTCCAACAAATAAATTCACCAACTAAACGACATTATTTATTTTAACTTGTTTAAATAACTTAACAACTTTTTAACTTTAACTACATTAGTTTTGACTTAATTCCAACAACTAAATTCACTAACTAAACCACATTATTTATTTTAACTTATTTAAACACCTTAACAACTTTTTAACTTTAACTACATTAGTTTTGATTTAATTCCAACAACTAAATCCACCAACTAAACGACATTATTTATTTTAACTTTTTGAAACAACAACTTTTTAACTTTAACTACATTAGTTTTGATTTAATTCCAACAACTAAATTCACCAACTAAACGACATTATTTATTTTAACTTGTTTAAATAACTTAACAACTTTTTAACTTCAACTACATTAGTTTTGACTTAATTCCAACAACTAAATTCTCTAACTAAACCACATTATTTATTTTAACTTGTTTAAATAACTTAACAACTTTTTAACTTTAACTACATTAATTTTGACTTAATTCCAACAACTAAATTCACTAACTAAACCACATTATTTATTATAACTAATTTAAATAACTTAACAACTTTAACTAGTTTAGTTTTGACTTAATTCCAACAATTAAATCCTCCAACTAAACGACATTATGTATTTTAACTCATTTAAACAACAAAACAACTTTTTAACTTTAACTACATTAGTTTTGACTTAATTCCAACAACTAAATTCACTAACTAAAGCTAAGCATCAACACTAGATGGACACAAATCGATCTTGCAAGAAAATCAATTTTGTCATCAATAGGATCAACTAGTGTTGGTACTTATGCTTAACAAACACATTAAATTAAAGTTAAGTGTCAACACTAGATGGACACAAATTGATCTTGCAAGAAAATCAATTTTGTCATCAATAGGATCAACTAGTGTTGGTACTTAATTATGCTAAACAAACATTCGATGGACACAAACAAATTATCACAAAATTTAAACTAAGTATCAATACTAGAAGGACACAAACACATTATAAAAAGAAATTGTACTTGAACTTTAGAAATTTAGAAACACCAAACCTTATCTTCTACTTTGATGAAAGAAGCTTGTATCAACTTTTTTTTATGTTGAGCTTCCTTCGTTGCCTAGCCCGCAAAATCAACTCTTTCAACACTAGAAAAAGATTCAATAATTATTAGTTACTACATAGCACAAACACACAGCAACATTGATATTCGTCAACTGCCTATTTCCTAAATACGAGCAAATTTGAAAACAAGCATCAACATAGAAAATGAAAGAACACGCCCACATGAATAGATGGACACAAATCGATCTTGCAAGAAAATTAATTTTGTCATTAATAGGATCAACTAGTGTTGGTACTTACGCTTAACAAACACATTATTCCTAAATTAAAGCTAAGTGTCAACACTAGATGGACACAAATAGATCTTGCAAGAAAATCAATTTTGTCATCAATAATATTCAAGTTTAGTTAAATATAAACTTCAAATCCAAGAATATTAGTTATATATATATATATTCAAGTTTTAGTAAGTTCAAGTTTCAATTCAAGTTCATATCTAATTTCTAAACTTAATTAGTTATATATTCAAGCTAATTAGTTCCAAATTCAAACTAGCTAGCTAGTTTCCGAAATTCAAACTATTAATTAGCCTAAAATATCAAATATAATTCAAACCATTAGTTCTAAATTCCAAATTCAAACTAGTCTTAAAATCACAAATTGAAAGTACTCCTAGAATTCAAAAACCAAACTATAATGCTAAAATCCCAAATTCAAACTATTAGTAGTCCTAAAATTTCAATAATAATTCAAACTAGTCTTAAATTCAAAATTCAAACTAGTCTTAAAATCATAAATTCAAACTAGTCCTAAAATCCCAAAATCTAACTAGTGCTAAAATCCTAAATTCAAACTAGCTAGCTATTCCTAATCCCAAATTCAAACTATTAGTCCTAAAATCTCAATAATAATTCAAACTAACTCAAATAATACCCAAATTCAAACAACTCCCCAAATATAATTCAAACTAACTCTAACATTAAAATTTTCAATTCACAATCAACAAACACAAACTAACAATCAAATAATCCCTAATTCAAACTAACAATCAAAAACCCTAAATCATTCACTTACTAATTAACTAACAATCAATAAAAAAACTAATTCAATACACTAATTAACAAATTCAACACTCAAATTGAATACCCAAATTCAAACAACTCCTTAAATACCCTAATTCAATCTAATTTTACAATTCCAAAATCAAACTAATTAACTCAAGAAATGTCAAATTTCAAACAAATCCTAAGATATCCTAATTCAAACTAACCCTAACATTAAAATTTTCAATTCACAATCAACAAACACAAACTAACAATCAAATAATCCCTAATTAAACTAACAATCAAAAACCTAAATCATTCACTTACTAATTAACTAACAATCAATAAAAAAACTAATTCAATACACTAATTAACAAATTCAACAATCAAATTGAAAGAAATTAAAAATAATATTATGAAACCCTAACCTTGAATTAAAGGAGAAGGGCAGTGGGTCGGGATGGAGGCGGCACCGGTCGAGATGGAGGCGCCGGCGTGACCTCTTGCTGCTGCGCCGGTCGGGATGGAGGTGGCGCCGGTGCGAGATGCCTCTGCTGATCGAGGCGGCGCACTGATAGGGATGGTGGCGCCACCTCCTGCTGTTGCGCTGGTCGGGGATATGCGGGGGTCAGGGCGGTCGAGGTCTCGGGGATGGGTCGGACGACGTGAGAGAGGAGTGAGAGTGAGAGAGCTTGGAGTGAAAAAAATGACTTAAGAGAGGAGTGAGAGTGAGAGAGCTTGGAGTGAAAAAAATGACTTAAAGGGTTTTGAGATTATAATTCTTTTTTTAAAAGAAGGGTTAATATACCGATCACAGAATGTTGATATCTTTTAAAATAATTACTAATATTTAAAAATATTGAATAAATACCGACATCGTGAAGTCGATATTATTTAAATTAAATAATACTTTAAATATACTGACCTCTTAAGGTCAGCATTTAATAATTTGTTTTAATATAAACTCACCTCTTGAGGCTGATTTTATTAATTAAAATTATATATGTATATTATATATATTTAATTTAATTTAACTACACATCAACAAAAGTTTAATTTAATAAATTTAATTTTATTGATCAATTTAATTTTTATAAATCTAAATTATATACCTTCTAATTATATAAATTTAATTTTATTGATAATTTATCAATATCAAATTTAATATAGAAATCTCCTTGAATTGATCATCGGTATTTCTTTAATTGATAATGTATTTCATATCTGAACCACTAATATATAAGACTACATTTGTTATACTGATCGTGTAGTATATAATTAATTAAAATATTTCATACTGCAATGAATTATCCTTTACATGTCATTGCCTACGATATGATCACTACACTTGACATCCATTCAAGATCGAACGTAATAATCTTGATAGAATTACTTGCTTTGTACAGTAATTTACTACGTTCTATTGTCTATTTCATAAAACGAAATAAGACATTGAAGGTTATACGTACAAATAATTAAACAATTAATTATACAAATATAAAGTTTATAATTAATTGTTATTATGACATTTTACGAATATTATCTCACATTTCATACTCAAATGGATTATATGTTAGCACTTCACCTCTACATCATTACATGAGATTTTACCAACTTTCGAAAGTCGGTATTATAATATATTTTTTTGTTTTTTATTTTACGCAAAACCGTCCTCCGAAAGACGATAAAATTAAATCAATATATTTAATTGAGAAAAAAATAAAATATAGTTATTTATTTATTTTATTTAATACAGACATCAAGAGGTCAGTTTTTATTGTATTGAAAAATACCGACCTCCAGAGGTCGGTATTTTGATTTCTATATGACCTCAGGAGATCGGTATTTTTATTTTTGTATTTTTGAAATTAATCGTCATTCGGATGACGATTTATTTATTAATTTATTAATTTTTTTGGAAGTACTATATAAATATTTTAATGAAAATTAATATAATTACATACTATTTAATTTTACCGACTTCCGGAAGTCTATATTATAATTTTTTATTTTTTTATTTTACACAAAATCATCCTCCGGAAGACGATTTAAATAAAATTAATTCAAAATATTTCTCAATTTTGTTTTTAATATTTAATTGAGAAAAAATAAAATATTTTTATTTATTTATTTATTTATTTAATACCGAATTACACCGAATTTTGCCTTCAACCAAGGCTTTTCGTTCCGAAATCGAGAAAGATCACTTTGAAAAGTAAGACCGATGGGCAAGATGGGGGTGGGTCAGGGTGAGAGAGAGGACTGAGAGTGGAGTGAGAGATGCCTTAGGGTTTTGATACTGTATCATTCTTTTTTTAAGAGAAGTGTTTAATTTACCGACCACAGGATGTTGATATTATTTAAATAAAATAATAATTTAAATATACCGACCTCTTAAGGTCGGTATTTATTAATTTATTTTAATATTAACTCATCTCTTGAGGTTGATTTTATTAATTAAAATTACATTTATAAATTAATTTACTACGTTCTATTGTCTATTTCATAAAACGAAATAAGACATTGAAGGTTATACGTACAAATAATAAACAATTAATTATATAAATATAAAGTTTATAATTAATTGTTATCATGACATTTTACGAATATTATCTCACATTTCATACTCAAATGGATTATATGTTAGCACTTCACCTCTACATCATTACATGAGATTTTACCAACTTTCGGAACTCGTTATTATAATATATTTTTTTGTTTTTTTATTTTACGCAAAACCATCCTCCGAAAGACGATAAAATTAAATCAATATATTTAATTGAGAAAAAAATAAAGTATAGTTATTTATTTATTTTATTTAATAATGACATCAAGAGGTCGGTATTTTTATTTTTGTATTTTTGAAATTCCGACCTCCGGAGGTCGGTAATTTTATTTTTGTATTTGTTTAAATTCCGACCTCCGGAGGTCGGTATTTTTATTTTTGTATTATTTAAATTCCGACCTCCGGAGGTCGGTATTTTTATTTTTGTATTTTTGAAATTCTGACCTCTTTTAAATTCCGACCTCCTGAGGTCGGAATTTTTTATTTTTTGTATTTTTTAAATTCTGACCTCCGGAGGTCGGTAATTGTATTTTTGTATTTTTTAAATTCCAACTGCCAGATGTCGGTATTTTATTTTCCTGCTTTATTTTGCATAAACTATTGTGTAATAAACTAACCGACCTCCTAATGTCGCTAAGTATTTGGATGAAATAAAAATACCAACCGCATGAGGTCGGTATTTTATATTAATTTAATTTATATAAACTGTCATCCGAAAGACGATTGATTTACGCATTAATTGAGAAAAAAAAATATTGCTATTTATTTATTTTATTAATACCGACATCAAGAGGTCGGTTTTTATTGTAATTCATTTTTTCAGGGAAAAATTCCGACCTCCAGAGGTCGGAATTTTGTTTTCCCGCTTTATTTTGCATAAAAACCGACTACTTGTAGTCGGTTTCCTAAAGTTTTTTTAATTTCTTATTCTTTTTAAGAATACCGACCTCCGGAGGTCGGAAATTACCGACCTCCATTTGAGGTCGGTAATTTTTAGGTCGGTATTCACTGTTTTTTTAGTAGTGATTAGTGACAAATTCCAGCTCTAAGTTCAGTATAATTTTTTTTAAAATAGTAGAGGCATACTCCAGGGAGTTACATTGGACTATAACAAATATCCATGACATTAGTTATGACATTCTCTTCAATACTTAGTCCTTAACCAAAGTGGCATGCAATAAGTGCTACAAAATCTTCACACAACAAACATTTCGCAAGACTCTACAAGTTTAGATACCTTTCCCACAAACCTCCTATCAAGTTCAAGTCCATCCTTAACTGTGACTTCATAGAGCTATTAGCTCGCAAACAAGCTTAGGAAATCACATTATTTTAATTCACAGCAAAGAACAACTTCTAAAGCATTAAGAGAATGCATATAATTGCCCAAAACACTTGATAACAACATAAATTTTTCTTACATGGTTACTATTTATCACATTAATTATATTTGTATCTCTTTGAATATCGATAAAACTCTATAACTTTATCTTACAAGCTAGAAATGCTTAGATGAAAATACTCTTAAAAGAGTAAAAGTTCTTGAGTAAGATGTTGAATCCAACTAAGAGACCTGAGTTGTATTCCTAAAAATAGAAATAGAAAAAATGAAACTTCACAGGGAAGTAAGATTTCTACGTGATATTCTTCCATTCAAATTTATATTTTCTATCAAGTTTTACAAATCCCGAGAATAAATAAGGAATATAACATTCTGAAAAGTTGACAAAAACAATAATACATGTTATAAATGTTTATTTTAATTAACTACAACATAGAGAGGAATCTTAAGGTACAAGAGGACATTAACTTTAACCAAATGAAAGATATCATTCTGAAATATATTTAGAACCTAGTCTTTTTTTTTCCTACTAAAAAGAAAAAGGTATAATTACTATCCAAAAAATAAACAATTTGATTCCCTTATCATATTTACGGGGGAACCCTAATCTAAACAAACCATACATGTGTTCTTTTAAACTACACCAGAAAGCCAATGTTACATTGTACACAAGAATGTTTCATTCTAAAGAATTCATTGTTCAAACTATCATGGTCTCTAATGCTAAATTGTGAATCACCATTAGATTTTAAGTAGTTAGCATGATTTCAGGTGAGAAATAGAAATTAACCAAACATGACACGTAAGAGGCATATGTTCGAATGTCATTTGATCGGATACAGAAAACATTGATGAAATCTAGAAATTCTAGGAGACGGAAAGAACCATAAAAATTCACTTCCTAGTATGGAATGCTAGAAAGTCACAAAACCAAAAACTTTCTTCATAAACATACAGTACCATTATCTGTAAAGCTTACAAAGGAAGATTAATTCTTGTGTAAAGATTCAAACTTTCATAATCCATTCAATAACAAACAACAAGTCTTTCAAGAAATTTTATTGCATACAAAAGGTGAAAGAAAGATCAAATGAATTAACTTGTCAATAAAGAATATCCAAAAATAAAACAAAGAAAACATTCACTCTTACATTCTCCTAAAAACAAGCACATGACATGGTTCAAATGAGGCAATTCAAGAAATAGAAAAGAAACATACCTTCTCCTTATGTGCAACAATCAGAAATCCAAAATCACAAAAATAGAGGGTTAAAATAGGATTAAAAGACAGGAAAAAAAAAATCAAGAAACAATGACATCTAAATATGACAATCATATATTCCAAAAAAATATGAAATCAAACCTAATAATTGAATGAATGATAAGTACAATTGCGCTAATGTCAATGTAAATATAAGATAATAACACTTGTGTACTGAATCTACATTCAAAAATTATATATAGCTTCATTCCAATGACTCCAAAATAAAAAAAATGCAAGTGAATTAAGCTACAACACATATTAGACCAAAATTCTATTCAAACCAACAACTAATGAATCTGATTTTTCCAAAAGTATACAAAAAACTTACAACCATGATTTGTCCCGTATCTAACAACAACAATTTCTCTCTCAACAAGGAATGGGCATTGTAATTGATATTTTAATCCTTGACAAATTGAAAGCGGATAAAGAAAAGAGCATGAAAAATAAATAAATAAAAATAGCACACCTGAAGAAGTGCAAAATCATAAAACTGGGAATATGTAAGTACTTGGTTCTTTGTGGGTCGAGCGAAGTTTAGAAGAATCCACAACTAGAATGGCATACCTACAAGAAATCCGATTGTGGGAAGACCTGATGAGATCATCACGCCGTGAAGTTTTCGAATGCTAATGTTGAGATCATGTTCTCAAGTTGCAAATCATGAGATTGAGAAGGCTATGTGTGACGCTTCGGGTTTGAGAGATAAAAGATTGGGGATCTAATTACCTGAGAGGGATAAAAGGATATTTTGATAGTAGAGTTATTGTAATTTAGGATTTTTTAACCTTTATCATTTTTACAGTGTTTTTAATTTTATTTACTATATTTTTTTGGAGGAAAAGTGTAGTGTCACCGATCTGTCCCGCTTATAAAAAGGATTGAGACCAGATAATGATAATTTTAAGGACTACATTTCTTCCCTTCGCTAACACAACAATTAAAATTTAGAATTAGGGACCAAAAAGAAATATCGTCCCTATTAGTATAGTTTTAAAGACCAGATTTTCAACTTATCCCTAAATGTTGGTCCCTATAGAGCCTTTTTTTTGTAGTGTGTCAGTAACATTTTAGGTTATATTTTATTCAAGAAAATTCAATAACAAAAGACAAAAATCAGAGTAAACAGACATAAAACGTTATTGTCAATAACGTTTTATAATTCGTTACTCAGAAGCACATTTTACGGCTAAAATGTGACTCACAGTAACGTTTCTCTGGAATGGTTGAAAATTGAAATTCAATCTTGTACATGCCTCATTCATTATTCAAATTTCCACTATTAAAGTGGATAGATATATTTTGTACATACCTTCACTTTGAATATATATGATTTTCTCTTTTCATTCTCTTTTCATACATAGACAATACTTTTCTGAACAAAAGGAAAAAAAAAATAAGGAAGACTTTGCACAAATTGAAACTTGTCTCGTATCATTTCAATTTCAAAATTTGTAAATAAATCATATGATAGATCTTCTTCTAGCCCAAGATACCATCCCTTCCAAATATTAGACCAATCGGTTTCTTATGATTATTAAATATTAGACTATCAATAGAGAAGCTATTGAATTAAAATTGATCTAATAAGTAAGCAAAACAACTATTTAAAAAAACATAATGGCTACATCATAATAGAAGAGACAAAGGAATTAATTGATATTGTAGTAAAGTCTCCTCACTCTCCTTTTCCTTGCAAAAGTATTCTCTCTCTCTCTATATATATATATATTCATTTTAATAGTGGAAAATTTAATAAAGGTGAATGAAGCATATTGTACAAGATTGAGTTTTAATTTTTAGTCATTCTAGAAAAACGTTACTGTGAGTCACGTTTTAGCTGTAAAACGTGCCTCAGAGTAACGACTTATAAACCATTACTAACAATAATGTTTTATGTATGTTTAATCTGTCAAATTTCTGTCTTTTTGTTATTGATTTTTTTTAATAAAATATAACCTAAAACGTTACTAAGATCTACATTTATACTAGTTTTGTAAAATTTTAAAAAAAAAGCGTATTATTTTGGTGAATTGATTTTAATAATGACTTAATTTGGTGAAAAATTCTATAAATACACACTTAGGTCTCTTTTGCCTAAAATCCATGATTTATCCATCTAAGGGTCGTACCCGTAGGCCTAACACATGATTCTCCTATAAAATGTATACTATGCACACCTCTTCTAACCAAATTCTACTACTCATAAGACATAGCCTACTTGGAGGCCATGCTACTAAGACATGCACAAACCCTCCCACCTTGGTTCTATTCTAGAGAGATTGGTGAAGAGCTTGTTATAGGAGGGATTAGAGAAACTTTCTTTAAGAGCTTTCCCTCTGTGTTATCAAAGTTTTTCTTATTATTATAATAATACTAGGGTGTCTTTAGAAGGAGTCGAACCATTTTTGAACTTGTACTGAAAAAGAAAAAAAAGGCGATTTCATTATGCCACTTCCAGGTATGGCAACCCAAGGCCCCTTACGGCGGCTTCCACCACTATAGTGGTAAAGGGACATCTATAGAGATCCGTCACAATCTCCGTAAGTGAAATTTTATTTCGTTAAGGTGGGGCAGAGCCCATCTTAACTCGTCTAGATAGATAAATTGCAAGACATTAGATTTAACGTGGATATTTTTAATAATGATGAAATGGATCATTACAACATTAATTATGCATTTTGTTAACAAGGGAAAGTTGACCGTGAAATAGGAGAAGTGGTCTATAAGTTATGAGTTAGCAGCAGTTCATCTTGTGTTTTACAAATATATCAATGTTACCTTAGTGCATGGAAAATTCCAAACGTATTATATCGCTTGCTTGCTGATGTTTAGATTTATGAGGAAATTACCTATACAGATTGTCAGGTCAGGAAGCAGCTCAAGACTAAAGAAGTCGCCTCAATCAAAGTATATATGATGGAAAAGTAGTAATATCAAGAAAATGACTTTGGAAGTAGAAGAAGAAATGAGCTAGGGAGAAGTATCCTCACCTTTTTACGACTTTGATATAATTTTGAGGTATGTCAATGTGCTTGATAAATTATTCTCTTAAGTTAATGTTAGGAATTTCAAAAATACGTTAAAGTGGAGTATGACCTCATTTGAGGAAGAATGGAGGTTTTAACACCCTGTGTATATAAAGATAACTAACTTGCTAAGTTGAACTACACACGAAAATTATTTTTATTCCTGTTTTACATTTTTGTCTGGTGAGAAACTATTTTAAATAGGTTTTGCATGTGATCTGAATTTGGAAGAGCATATATCCCGACATATGATGATTTAGAAATCCTACTAACTATCAAATCAATTAATGGGTTTTGAGTCTAGTTTCTAGAACATCAAACCGTTCTTCAATCTGTGATATATATGTAACAAAAGTTATTATAGTTTGAAGATGATACTATCAGCAGGAAATGCCCGATTAGGTCGAGTTGCAAGCCTTTATAAAGCAAATCCAGTCCAAAAGATCATTTGATTTCATTCAAAATATTTCCCAAGTATAGAAGAGAGTTTTAGCCTTGGCCACATTGCTAGATCCTCTAGCAAAAGGAACTGTGAAAGCCGTGATAAATTTGCCATTGAAATCTCGTATCTAACTACTATCATGAATTCAGGATATTATGCCGTTGTTGAGAATTCACCATCACTATTATGTTTTATTTATTTTATTGAGGTTGTGGACTGTGTTGGTTTTACATATAGGTTGATGTAATATTTAATTGTGTCTGAAGTCAGAGGAGTGGAGAATATTGGCGTCCATTTCTTCATTTTTCAAGTACGATCGAATTTATATCATTGATATGAGTAGTATCCCTGCAGTTTAAACTCATATTGAGGTATGGTATATTTCCATTCAAAAGTTTTAAATATATTGTGAAAAGCTATAGTTATTCAAATGTTTATTATTAGAGATCGTTTGTGCCCTTCGTTTCCTTACAAAATGTCAATTATGGACCAAAAAATAATCTCATTCTTATTAGTATAACATTGTTGGATCATTTTTTCTACTCATTTTTACATTTATCCCTAACACCCTTTTTCTTGTAGTGCATGTCAAAAATGTCTTTTGCGAGAAAAATGATGTGTGATACCAGCTATATCAAACTGTTATGATCGGAGAATCTTCATCCAATTTGAAATTTGGAGTCCATATCTCTAACCGGAGGTGAGCCAGGATTTGAAGACTTTGGGTGCACTAGTATTACCTTAGCTTAAATATGAGCTCTAAGATAGATTAAAAATAAAAACAATGAAATAAACAATTTAGCTAGATTCGAACCTAGGTCTCGCAGGTGGATACTCTAGCATGCACCAGCAACACAATAGCACTCCAATGTTTTTTATGGATGCACTGTTAAATACCTCTGTCTCTAACCACAACAACTTGCCCCTTAAACTCAATATCTTTTATATCACATTATTAAAATCTTCTTCGCTACTGAAATCAAGGAAGAGAGTATGAAAATTATAAACACCAATCTTAGCATTATCTTTAAGAGATATTTTCTCGGCAAACTTGGAACAATTATTTTTCAATTAATGATCATGCACTCATGAGTTTTCACACTAAGGGTCATTTGCATTCCTAAAAAATCACCTCATAGTAATCTATAGTCTAGAACAAGATCATCGACATTTCGTTGTGAGTAAAGTAACTGCTTTCATATCTAGTTACCAAATCTATTGGGGTTAGGGTTTAATGTAGTAGTTGCTCAGACAACTTTGGAGAAGTTGGATTTTTAGAAAATTACTTTCATAAATGATACTATCTTTTTTTCAGCCTCAACAAATCATTTTTTTCCACAATGAATGGTAATGTCTTTCTATGGAATTGTGTGTCTCTTTATTAGCTCGTCCTTTTGGGTGGAGGTTTCATATTTTCTATCAAACAAGTTGATTTAATGGCCTCCAACATCCCCATGGAGGTAGTGCGTGAATACTAGATGCACATAAGTATAAAAAAAATTGTCGTTTGAAAGTCAATTATATATCTAAAATGTATGGAGACGAAATTTTTTTGTTGCATTGTGAGTAAGTACAACTTTATGTCTCCCAAGTGATTCCTTTATCAGATAGTCCCTCTATCTCAATTCAGGTGATACCCTCTATGTTTTATTTAGTCTCTAAAAAGAATGACATATTTCTATATTTATTAACAATTTAACTTTAAAAATGCTCATTTCACCCTTAATGAGATGATTTATAATCACACAAACATCTATGACCAATTTTAGACCACAAGTTTTAAAAATCTTTTATCTTTTTTAAATTTTATGTCAAGACAAATAAGATCACATAAATTAGAATCGAGAGAGTAATATTTTACAGTTATTGTAATGACCTCTAGGTCATTTTTATGTTTATGCCTCCAATTCTTTGTTTAAAGGTTTTCTGCAGCGACCTAAGTCATTTATGACTTGTAGAGACTAACAGATTGGTCACCTGGTTATTTGTTTGATTTGTATGCGAGTTTTAGTGTCTCTACAACTGTATTGACATTATGATCCTATTTTTGATAGTGCGGCAGCGTTTCGAGGCCATTCGGAAGAGAAAAGTTATGTCCTTATAATTTGGAGAGCGCGTGGTTGGCCTAAATGTAGTCCACAACTTCTTTTCTAATTTGAGCATGATTGTCTGAATTCATGATGATTAGTATGAATTTGGGGTGGGTACCTACTTATTCCTGCTTTTCTTTTAGAAACATGATTTAGAGTTGATTATTATGGTCTCGACAAATAGTACCATGATTAGATGGGGTTGTATGTGTGTTGTCGCATGCTATGTGATTTACTTGTTTTACTACGTGTTTCTTGACACATGTATGACCTTAGTCTATAATAGACTAGTGTTGCCTTAGACTTGTGAACCTTGTGACTTTAGTATGTCTCCTATATTTTTCGCGCAGACTAGGTCCTTGTAGACTAGAATAACAGAATTAGGTCTGATAGTATGGGCCTTAGTTTATCCATTTGTGTAGCTTGTTGTCCCTTTTGTCTTCTCTCCTTACTTTTGCGACTCTGATGCGTTATCAAAGGTTGTGTGCTTTCTTAGGATTGTAGTACTTCATGCTAAGAGCGTTTTGTGATATCTTTGAGAGTGGAAGTCGATCCACGATGGTTTGGAGCCTACTTGAGATCCTCTTCGGAGTTGATACGCCCCCGAGTTGCTCTTGCAAGCAGGGTGGCTTACGCCTCTGGGAATGGACTGGCTAGCTGGACGACCTTGATATCTGAGATCCTCTATGGAGTTGACACACTCCCAGGGCACTCTAGCTCGTTGGGTGGGTTACGCCCCTTGGATTGGACTATCTGATTGAGCAGCCTGAGTTGATTGCCACTCTTGCTAGCTAGATTAGGAGTTGACTGGTTCTTGGTTACTTGGGATGGGAGCTTAGCTGATGTTCCTTGATTCAGATCTGGGCTACTCTTCTATATTGTAGATTTATTTATTTTGTGTACGTGTCAGTCTTATGGGGGTCCGTTCGAATTTTATTTAAACTTGTGCATGAATGTACCTTATAGTGTTTTAGGGGTCAGTTAGGTTTAGTTTAGTTGTACTTAGATTAACTTTTTGTATGCTCGTGACCTTTTTTCTTTCCCGCTTTGACCTTTGTTTGTGTCTAGATTCTATCTTCTTAGATTGTTTTTACCTTTCCTTCTCAGTCAACATTTGATGTCGACTGAGTACCTTGTTTTGGTACCTATGTTATACTCTGTATATTTTTTGTGATGAAGTACCTAGTACCAGCTAACCGCGTTGATCATTCATGCCATTTTTAGCAGCTTGTAGACACCGGAGACGAGGGTGAGGACTTTGCATCTTAGACAAGCGTGTCACCTTCTGTACTTATATAGCAAGTCTTTTGACCTTATGACAACTGGTTGTGGTCCACTTTTGGGACTTGTATTTGTTCTTAGTAGATAGCTCTGTACTCATGATTTCTAGGTTCTAGGAGGGTTTCTATTGTATATAGCTTTTGTTTTATCATATTTTTGTCTTTTCTTGTTGTTAGTATTATTTTCTGTTTAGTTCTATCCTTGTACTCATTACTTTCCATTCTGGGTATGGATTGACTTACCTACTGGTAGGTTAAGTAGGTGTCATTATGACTCGAGGGATCGGGTCGTGACAAGTTGGTAGCAGAGCCTCGGGTCCACCAGTCTCACTTATACAAAGCTAACACCTAGTAGAGTCTTGCGGATCGGTACAGTGACGTCTGTGTCGTATCTTTGGGAGACTACACAGTGTCTTTCAGAATCCTTTTCTTTTTTAATCGCTTTTGTGCAGCGTCTGCGTATTGGTGTCTTAGAATCTCACTTGTTTCATTCTTTTCGTAAGATAGCTCGTACGCACTGCATGGCGACTAAAGGTAGGTGTCAACCTCCATTTCCTGGTAGGGGTGCAACACCACCCCTAGATAAATATCGGGGTACAAAACCTGTAGCGAATCCTTCAACAGCGTCGTTCTAGATCATCTGGTGGGACAGAGACCAACCCAGCCACCACCGTGACCAACTATGGCCCCAAATCCTCAGGTGGCTATTGCCAAGCTTTTGACAGTACTTGGGGAGCATGCAGCAGGCCCCTGCTGTAGCACCAGCACAAATAATAGTACTGAGACTTGTGCCAGGACCAGATCAGTAAGATCAGCCTGTAGTAGAGGCACCCAGGGCTCAAGTACCTCCTGGGGGTGCCCAACCCGTGATTTCGATAGGAGCTATACTGCTAGAGGAGCAGAAGATGCTCAGAGTGTTCCTGAGACTCTCACCTTCAAGGTTTTCTAGGGTTATGGGTGAGGATGCCCATGAGTTTCTAACTACTTGTCGGGAGCGGATGTATACTTTGGGGTTGGTTGAGTCGAGAGGGGCCGAATTCACTGCTTATCAGCTTGATGGGCCAGCCAGATAATGGTGGTACGTTCATTGAGACCAGGCCAGTTGTTTCTCCTCTAGTCACCTGTACCGAGTTCTTTAAGGCCTTCTTTTCCATATTTATCCTTTGCAACATTAGAGATTGCCTTTGTGATTAGTTATCCATATTAGAGCAAGGCTGTGAGAGTATGAGGTGAGGTTTCACGATCTCTCCCTTCATGTCATCATGATTTTACCCACTAAGGAGGAGAGAGTTCAGTGTTTTTTTTTATTAGTTGAGGCTTCACTGGATTCAGATTTAGTCCATGGTATACACGGGTCGCTTTTTTCTTGATGTTATGAATAACCCCTGCACTATTGAGGAGCTCCATTGTGAGGCCCAAGGGGGCAGTGCTAAATGAGCCAAACATGAGGGTAGTTATGGCATCCCATTCTAAGAAGAGGGGGTTCTATGATGGGCCCAGGCAGCAGTATCAACATGGTTAGTCCAACCGGCCACTACAGGGTTCACTACAGGCTCTAGCTCTAGAGAGTGACTGATATAGCCAGGGTGAGGTTGGCTCTTGTGAGAGTTAGGGGTCCTAAGCTAGTGTTGCAGTCTGTGGTGGTTGTTCTTCTTGGGGGCAGGTCATCTTTATGTTGCTTTGAGTGTGCAGAGCTTGATCATTGGTCCAGAGATTGTCCCTTGAGTAGGCAGATTGCTTCAGCTCTACAAGCAGCTCCACCAGCTCTACTAGCTCCACCACCATCTCAAATTAGAGGTCGAGGTCAGAGTTAGGACCGTCACAGTGGAAAATAGGGTATTCAGGGTGGTCCTAGGGAGGCAGGTCTAGTGGTAGGAATGATGGCCAGGGAAGAGGCAGACATGACCATTTCTATGTAGCCTCAGCAAAGGCATCAGACAATCTGATCACAGGTACGATTCTCTTATGCCATTAGCCTGTCTCAGATTTCTTTGACTCTGGTTCTACCTATTCTTATGTGTCTGTGTGTTATGCTTCTTGTTTGGGTATTAATTCTAAGCCTATGGCAGTGCCTTTGAGTGTATCGACCCCTATGGGTGAGTCTTTAGTAGTAGATCAGGTGTTTTGATCTTGCTTGGTTTCTATCTAGAGGAGTGACACCCGAGCTGACCTTATATTTAGAGATAGTTTTCATGCTTAAGATCTGGTGGCACTACCTGCATGAAGTCCATTGTGAGATCTACACTGATCACTGAGTCTTTAGTACAATACGAGCTAGAAGAACCTTAATTCAAGATAACGTCACTGAATTGAGCTTATGAAGGACTATGAACTCTTTTATTCTCTACCTTTCGGGCAAGGCAAACGTAGTAGTGGACATCTTGAGTCGGAAGGTAGTGGTTATAGAAAGTCTAGCCTACCTATATACGGTGGAGAGACCTTTTACTTTGGACATTCAATCCTTAGCTAATCAGATGGTTCAGTTGGATGTCTAAGATTCTAGATGTGTTTTAGCCTATGTGGGAGTTCAGTCCTCCCTACTTGATCAGATCCATAGTCATCAGTTTGAGGATGAGTCCTTGGTGACACTCCGATATCGAGTGTTAATAGGTGATGTCGGTCAGGTTACCTTAGATGTAGATGGGGTTTTGAGGTTTGTGAGCTGTATTTGTGTTCTAAGATTTGGGAGTTTGATTCAGTTGATGATTTGTGAGGCCCATAACTCTAGATATTCTATTCATCTGGGCACCACAAAGATGTATCGTGACTTGAGGCATCATTAATAGTAGGCCGGTATGAGGAGAGATATTCCAGACTATATGTGTCGTTGCCTGAGTTGTTACTAGGTGAAGGCCGAGCATTTGAGGCCTGGTGGTGAGTTCCAAAGATTACCCATTCCGTAGTGAAAGTGGGATTGCATCACATGGATTTTATGGCAGGTTAGCCTCAAACTTCTAGAGGTGTTGACAGCTTTTAGGTCATCATTGATCGATTGACCAAGTCATCATAATTCTTCCCTATTCAGTCATCATCTCGCAATGCGAGGTTAGCATGTATCGACATTCGTAAGGTGGTTTGTCTTTATGGTGTGCCAGAATCTATTATATCAGACCGACGTGCTCAGTTCAGTTCTAACTTTAGAGGACTTTTCTGGATGGGTTGGACACTCGTGTTAACCTTAGCACAACTTTCCACCCACAAACTAATGGTCAGTCGAAGCATACTATCAAGGTTCTTGAGTATATGTTGCGGGCTTGTGTGTTAGAGTGTGAAGGTCAGCGGGATCATCTTTTGCCTATGACAGAGTTTGTGTATAACAACAACAACCATTGTAGCATCCAAATAGCCCCATTTGAGGCCTTATATGGTAGGCGTTGTCGCTCTCTGATTGGTTGGTTTGAGTTTATAGAGCCTAGAACTCGTGCAACTGACCTGATTCAGGAGGCTTTGGAGCACGAAAGGGTGATTCTGGATAGACTTTGAATAGCTCAGAGTAGGCACATGAGTTATTTTCAGTTTGTGATAGAAGTTTCCTTTATGTGTTGCCCATGAAGGGCGTGATAAGAATTTGGGAGGCGCGATAAGGTTAGCCCCAGGTATATTGAGACTTTTGAGATCCTTTGGACACTTGGAGAGGTTGCTTATGAGTTAGCTTTTCCTTCGATGTTCCTAGCTATCACTCTGTTGTTCTTAGGTATCCACCAGTATTTCGTGTTTCGATGTTGCATCAATATGTTTCTGATGAGTCACACGTGATTCATTATGATGCATGATCTCTTGACCTTCATGGAGAAGCCAGTTGCCTTTCTTGCTAGAGATATGTGGTGGTTGTGCTCGAGAGCCATTCCTATGGTTAAGGTCCGTTGGAGGCATTGTCCAGTTGAGAAGGCTACCTGTGAGACCGAGCATGATATGCGGGAGCAGTTTCCTAACTTGTTTGAGCCTTTAGGTACTTCTTAACTCTTACTCAAGGACAAAATTCTTTTTTATTAGTGGATGTTGTAATGACCTCCAGGTCATTTCTGTGTTTATGTCTCCTATTTATCGTTTAGAGCTTTCCTATAGTGGCCCCAAGTCATTTCTTACTTGTTGGGACTAACAGTTTGGTCACCTGGTCATTCGTTTGGTTTTTATGAGAGTTTTAGTATTTTGAAACTTATGAACCTTGAATTGTCATTTTTTATCAGAAGTTCAGGGAGATGACCTCAGAATCCAATTCTTACAATTCCATCAGCTCCTGAAGGGTTATTTTAGGCTAGTAGAATAGTCGGCACGACTCTCCAGGATTTTAGTGCGAGTCTAAGCAATTAGGCATTTAACTTTCAAGTTGAGGCCTAAGTTTGACTTTAGTCAACATTCTGAGTAAATGAGCTCGGAGGAGAATTCCTTCGGTGCGATTAGCTCTGAAACATTGAGTTTAGTCTAGAACGACCCTTCATTTAGGTTCTGAGGCTTTCAGGTTGATTTTGAAACCCATCATTGATTTTGGCTTGAAATAGGAATTGGGTGTGGGACCCACTTTCTATCGAAACAAACTTGGATGGGAATTTTGATGTTTTCGTTGAGTTTGGAATGCCAAACTCGATGGGGTAACATAGTTTGTTTGTGCGCACAGGTTCTAAACGAATCTCGGGCACCCCTTTTAAGTTTGGAGGCCTTAGTACCTAGATGTCAGCTGAGGCCCTTGCTTTTGTGAATGACTAGCGCCTAGGCGTGCATGTTCGTGGGTGCCGCCTGGCCTCACGTTCGCGAGCGGCTAGCTGCCTAGTCCTATATTAAGCCAAGATTGCGACCAGTCATAGTAAAATGATGATTTCTCATTCGTTGAAACTCTAAATTTGGTGTTTCAAAGTCTCACGTGCTCGTAATTGTCGAGGCTACGTGGTGTAGTGATTGGATTGTACCGGTGACACTCCATTTAAGGTAAATTTGTCGCAAAAAATGCTGCCCATTCCTCTTTTATTTGTGATTTCATGGATTGTTGTTGCTTCCGCTAATTTAGGCCGTGAACTGTGTTCTATTTTCAAGACATAGTTTATGACCTTTTGATGGAGTCAATTATGAAATTTTCGACATGGATCCCATGATTTCCATTTGACTCTAAAAATTGGTCAATCTATGTTTTAGGTGATTTTAGTGTCTCTATGACTGTATTGACGTTATGATCCTATTTTTGATAGAGTGACAACGTTCATAGGCCATTTTGGAGGAAAAGCTCCGGTCTTATGATTTGGAGTGCGCGCGATCAGCCTACAGGTAGGCTACAACTTCCTTTCTAATTAGATTGGGCATGAATGTGTGAATTCATGATCATTAGTGTGAATTAGGGGCAGGTACCTAGTTATTCTTGATTTTCTTTATGAAACCATGATTTAGGATTGATCACTACTATTCCAAGGGTAGTAACATGATTAGCTTAGGTTGTACATGTGTTGTCGCATGCTCTGTGATTTACTTATTTTACTATGTGTTTCTTGATGCATGTTTGGCCTTAGTCTAGGATAGACTAGTGTTGCCTTAGACTTGTGAACCTTCTGACTTTGGTATGTCTCCGACATTGTTCGGGTGGACTAGGTCCTTTTAGATTGGAATATCATACTTAGGTCTGATAGTATGAGTCTTAGTTTAGGCATTTGTGCAGCTTGTTGGCCCTTATGTCTTCTCTCCCTACTTTTGCGAATCTGATGCGTTATCGGAGATTGTGTACTTTCTCGGGATTGGAGTACTTCAGGCTTGGAGCCTTTTGTGATATTTTTTAGAGTGGCCATCGATCAACGATGGCTTGGAGCCTACTTGAGATCCTCTTCGAAGTCAATGCGCCCCCGAGTCGATCTTGCTAGCTGGGCAGCTTACGTCCCTAGGAGTGGACTAGCTGTCTAGGCGGCCTTGATATCTGAGATCCTCTACGGAGTTGACACGCCCTCAGGGAACTCTTGCTAGCTGGGAGGCTTACGCCCTTGGGAGTGGATTATTTGGATGGGCGGCCTAGCTTAATTGTCACTCTTGCTAGCTGGGCTGGGAGTTGACTGGTTACTTAGACTGGGAGCCCGGGTGATGTTCTTGGATTTGAATCTGGGTTATTTTTCTTTCTCGCAGACTTAGTTGTTCTGTGTACTTATCCGGCTTATAAGGGTCCGTTCGGATTTTATTTAAACTTGTGCACGAGTTTACCTTCTGGGCCTATGGAGTCCAATTAGGTTTAGTTTAGTTGTACTTAGATTTACTTTCTGTATGCTCGTGAGCTTTTCTTCCTTTCCCGCTTGTCACACCCCCTTTTTGCACGACGAAAAGGTTTTCCAATTTAAGTGACGATATTGATTAGGGATTACTTTTAATTTTTTCAGAGTCGCCACTTGGAATTTAGTTATAGTGTTCTAAGTCACCTTTTTGTTTAATCCCTAATCAAAAGGAAATGACTCTTTATTTGGTCTGCGAACTAGAAATTTGGGTAAGGAATTCAATTGACTGAGGGGAAGGTATTAGGCAGCCCTCGAGTCCCGTGGTTCTAGCACGATCGCTTTTATTGACCTATACTTATCTTGAATTATTTTTTTTGGATATAATATAACATGCCATGATTTGCTCCTATGTATTTTTACTGTTGAAATTTTGTTAGTCTCGCCCTAGATGCATCGCTGCATTCTTGGTCTTGGCATACACCGGCTTAGAAGCATAACTGCTTTCTTTTCTCGAGTGTGTTACCTAATATTTTGTGTCTCGCATCTTGATTTTAACAAAATAAAATATTTACTAGAATAATTTTACCAAGGTGTGTCACCACATCCTTGAATTTCTTTTAAATGTTTCAAAAAAAGATGTGTAACCACATTCTTGATTGAAACAATTTCTATTTTAGTGTGTCTAAAATTTTGTCTAATAATTATAAAACTAATATTTTTCCTTTATACATAAAATCAAGTAAAGTAAAATAAATCTAAATTTGAGGATACGATATATAATTCTGACATTATTTCTATATCCTTTTATTTATATTTTTATATTTGTATTACTCTTAAAATAAATGTCAAAATCAAGCACACACTTTCTAATCAAACAAAACAATTACGAATTGTAAAAAATAATCTCATTTTTTGTTTGATAAAATAAAACAACAATAATTTATTTTTTTTAGCCTAACTATACCTACTTTATCATTATTATCTAAATCAAGACAAGAACAATGTTATGACCCGTTCATTTTAAAGAGATCGCAACTAACAAATAAAAAAAATAAAAAAAATAATCATCGATTAAAGCTATCTTCATTCATGAAATAGAGATATAACAACTAACAAATTAATCATTTCAATCAAATTCATGAATAAAACAAAATATAAGAAAACTTGTCATAAAATTACATCAAATTTCATAAATAAATTAAAGAGATAAGGAAAAGTTGAATACCGCAAAATCTTGACCAAACCTCGATTAGAACACCCACCAAGTTTTTGTAGGTGGTTTGTGATGATATATGTGTTGTGTTTAAATAAAATAGTAATGAAAAAGGAAGAAAATATATAAATGTATTGATTTTTTGAAAGAAAAGTAAACTAAAAATAAAATGGATTCTTTTTTTTTTTTCTTTTCCTGCGTGAATGTTGAAATGTTTTTTGTTGTGTGTGCGTCTGTGTGTGTTGTGTATGTTTTTTTCCTTTATTCTACGTGTGTGTGTTGTGTGTTTAGGATCCTTCTTTGGTGAATGTCTGTATCTGTTTATAGTAGTGTAGGTGTGTGTATGTGTATTAAATGAGTGAGTGTGTGCAGGTTGTTTAGGGAAAATGGGGGGAAGTGGGTGTGCAGGTGGGTAGTGGGTAGTGGGTGTGGGATAGGAAATGGGGTGTGTGGGTGTACGTGGGGTAGAAAGGGAAGTGGGGTGGAGTGAATTTTTTTTAATAATATAATATAATCATTTTTGAACTAACAAAAATTGAGTAAGCTAATAATAAATTATAAATAAGAAATGCTAGCTTATTTATTAAAACTAAAATAAAAATAAAACATGTTTTTTTGTTATTTTCAAATCTTTTAAATAAACTTACTAAAAATAAGACAAAACCAAAATATCTAACTTAGACATAAGAAATATTTAAGGAATAAAAAGTAGTGTATAAATTTATGTTCGGTCAAAACTTACGTGTCTACAGTTTGCCCCTTTTTGATTGGAAACACGAAGAGTTTTCAGACAAAGAAGTAGACAAAGCGACAAGTTTTGACCGAACTCTTATTTGAAAGAAAAATATGCAAATATATGCGATCGAGTCTTGGTTTTGGAAATCCTACATATCCCGGGTTATAAGGAAATCAGGTCACGTGTAGTTCAAGGAGAGGAGGTGATGAGTTGGAAGTTAAATGATGTTTTATCGAGGCTCCAGGTTGCGGCTCTTATCCTTACATAAAAAAACGAAAGATAATAGTCAAAAGAAAAATAAAAGTACAAGCTCCTATCTATGCAGCTTCTCTTGGGTCTTTACTTGAGTCTTGAATTTGAGATATCACCTTGATTTTGGTGAGTATCTTGATCTTGAATTGAATTTCGAGGCATAATATTAGAGTGAGCTTTTAACACTCTTAAATGACAATTTGAAAATTTTCTTGAATGACTGCATGTTTTCTTGATCAGAAGCTTAATACAAATAGATGTCAGGAAGTCAGGCTGCTACATGCATTGAAGAAGCTAATTCTAGCTATCATGGGATTGATCATTCTGAAAAAGAGCTGAAACTTTATTCTTGAATTTCAAATCCATGTTTCGCTTGAAGAAACCTGAAAACCATCACGAACAAAAGAAATAAACAAAAATTTTGCCCCAGTTTTCACTGGAAAAATTTTGTGAGTTATTAGCAAATGTAAATTAAGAAAAATATACTCAGACTAGGAAATGTTTATCCTAGGAGAAAAATAAAAATAAAGGCCTCAGACTAGGAAGTGTTTATCCTAGGAGAAAATAAAAAATAACGATCTCAGGCTAGAAAGTGTTTATCCTAGGAGAAAAAAATAATAAAAAAATAACTGTCTCAGACTAAGAAGTATTTATCCTAGGAGAAAATAAAATATAACGTCTCGGACTAGGAAGTGTTTATCTCATTGTCCAGGAGGGTCCTGCTATACTAATTCCCATTGTCCAGGATGATCCTGCTACACTAAATCTCATTGTCCAAGAAGGTCCTGCTACACTAATTCCCATTGTCCAAGAGGGTCCTACTACACTAATTCCCATTGTCCAGGAGGGTCCTGCTACACTAATTCTCATTGTCCAGAAGGGTCCTGTTAAACTTAATCCCATTATGTAGGAGAGCTCTGTTAATCCCATTATGTAAGAGGGTCCTGCTAAACTTAATCACATTATGTAGGAGGGGGACCTGTTAATCCCATTATGTAGGAGGGTCCTGCTAAACTAAATTCAATTATGTAGAAGGGTCCTGCTAATCCCATTATGTAGGAGGGTTCTGCTAAACTAAATCTCATTATGTAGCAGGGTCCTGCTAATTCCATTATGTAGGAGGGTCTTTCTAATCCTATTATGTAGGAGGGTCCTGTTAAACTAAATCTCATTATGTAGAACGGTCCTGCTAATCCCATTATGTAGGAGGGTCCTTCTAATCCCATTATGTAGGAGGATCTTGCTAATCCCATTATGTAGGAGGGTCCTTCTAATCTAAATCTCATTATGTAGGAGGGTCCTTCTAATCTAAATCTCATTATGTAGGAGGGTCCTGCTAAACTAAATCGCATTATGTAGGAGGGTCCTGCTAGTCCTGCTAATCTAAATCTCATTATGTAGAAGGGTCCTATTAAACTAAGTCACATTATTTAGGACGATTTTACCAAACTGAATCATCAAATACAATCACCATAATATTTTATTTTTTTATTTTTTATTTTTAAATGTCTTAGATTAGGAAATGTTTATCCTAGGAGAAAAATGAAAAATAACTGTCTCACACTAGAAAATGTTTATTCTAGGAGAGAAAGAAAGAAAGAAAATATAATAATAATGATACTAACAGTCTCCGACTAAGAAGTGTTTATCTTAGGAGGTTTTTTTCTTGCAATAATGTTAACAAATTTGAGTCTTCAAGATATCTTTTATGTCAGGAACATTTCCCTATTTTAGAAAAGAAACAAAGAAAATTTATGATTTTTTTTTAATGGTGGTCGATTTGTGGCATTGACTTTGAGGATAGTTTCTCCTATTGTTGTCATGTTTGAAGCTAATTTTAGCTTGAGATAGACTGCTTTCGTTTGCTAGTCAGCTCACCTTGATAATATTAAAAACATCTCTAGTTGTTCAGAACTTCCAACTTCATACTTGTTATATTGTTTCCACCCTCCAACAATCATTGAATCTTGTATTCATATAAATTCTCAAAATTTGTCAATTGTTGCAAGTTACCATGCATATCAATATTTTTTGAATCATGTCACATTTGATGTGCTGACCAAAGTTTTCTTTGTGCAATTGAAAAGATGGTAGCAATTTTGAAATTATTTTCTGCTTGCTTTAATGAAGACTGACTGAAGGAAAAAAATGAAACCGAATTGAGCGATACAAAATTACAAGAAGAAAGGAAAATAAAAAATAAAAATTGACTCTTTAGAGAAAAAATAAAAATGAAAGTAAAAAGAGACTCCTTTGAGAGTGATGGTCAATTCTAATGATCATGACATGCATGTGAGATTAAATGGCTTGATTTGTCCAATCAATCTAAACTTTATCTTTGTCAAACTTTCAACCTTCTGAAGTCAGACTTTTATAATCCAACTTTTGCACTAGATTCATACCTCACATTCTACTTGTGGTGCCTCGAAAGGTTTTTCACCAATAATCTCTCTCATTTTGTATGTCTCTCACTCACCATCGTCTTATAGTGCCCTGAGGGTTTTCACCAATAAGACTCTCATTTTTCACTTTCTCTCAACACAAATGATGTCTTATAGTGCTTTCGAGTATTTTCATCGATAAGATTCCCTCATTTTTCGCTCCTTATGCGAGGGACATGACATTTTCCTTATATGATAATCAACACTGAAAGCTTATTTGACTTGTCATTGTTAAAAATTGATCATAAGGTCTTTATTTGAATTGTAACATGGCTTTTGGACAAGGTTACGAAGAAAGGGTGAAAGCTCAAATATAATACTTATAACACGGTTAAGACTTACAACTTTTAGAATCGACTCTATTTTACAAAAATAAACAAATAAACAAAATAAAATAATAATAATAATAATAATAAATTATTATTAT
Source organism: Solanum pinnatisectum (assembly GCA_035578085.1). NCBI lineage: Eukaryota > Viridiplantae > Streptophyta > Magnoliopsida > Solanales > Solanaceae > Solanum > Solanum pinnatisectum. The sequence continues at coordinate 28,934,676 of CM069078.1, read as the reverse complement.
TATTATTATTATTATTATTATTATTATTATTATTATTTCCCCAGTTTTTGTGATGGGGATCTTAGAGATTTTTTCTTAGTTGGACCGAACCTCAGAATAAGGCTACCTATGTATCTTGTCAAAGCAAGAATCAGTTCGAACGTAGTTCAGGAAGTTTGTTCTTTTGTTGTTATTGATTTTTTTCAACCTTTTTTCACTTTTTTTTCCTGACTCTTTTTTGTGACTTTCTTTTTTCTTTTCTTTTTTTTGAGTTTGTGACTCTTTTTTCTTTTCTTTTCTTTTTTGACTATATTTTGATTCCAAAGGAGGGGTATGAAAGAGAATAAAATTAAGGCTTAAAAGGGGTAGCAAAGGATTACACGGTGTTTGAACAGTAGAATGAAATGCCTTCGTCATATATCAATTATTAAAAATGTCAAATACAAGCATGCCCTTTAAACTGTGAAGTGAAAATCATAGATTATCTCTTTGCAACGTATGCATTGATGGATATGTATATCATTTTTGTTCCATATTTGTCAGCTTGAAATCTCCATTTGAGTAATACTTGACAACAAATGGCATGTCAATTTAAATGAAATTTATTCTTTTAAGCATTTTTTATACTAAAGAACGTATCAAGGTGTTTAAGTCCTTTATTCATTTCCTCGAATGTATTTTTTTTACTTCTTTGGTGTATTCAATCCATGACTAGATATAATCTTAAGATCTGACCAAATCCTGTTGCATATCATGTCACAAAATTGAATTGAAAAGAGATGCATATGTGGAAAGCCAAATAGAATGGATCAAAGTGACACAGAATAAAGATTATATTAAGATTAAAAAAAAAACTTGAAGACAAGAAAACGAATTAAATTTTAGGTTACAACCCCTAATAAATAACCCAAACTACGACAAGACTCAACTAACAGACACATAAGAGAAATGATAGAAGGATATGAATTTCTAAAATGAAAATAAAAATAAATAACTGAATTGCATAGCAGAAATGATGACAAAATAAACTATTCATACACTCTTTTTGAGCGAAAAGAAAAGTGTCCCCCAATCACCAAGTTTGACTTCTTAACCACTATTTTGCACGTTAGACTTCATGAAGGCTACACCAATTTCAATTGTCTTTTCTTGATAATTAGGAGACGTATCATATTTTTTTGTCATCAGATATCACATCAATAAAGTGTACATCATTATGCGTTGGCAGAGGATTCTTAGTAACATTTGGAGGGTCATCATTTTGAACCACAATCATCTTTGTTTGAATCATCTCTTCCACTTTTTTTTAAAATAAATTCGACAATCTTCAATATTGTGCCCTGGAGCATCAGAATGGTATGCACATCGTGCTATAGGATTGAAACATTTTGCATGTGGATCCACATAATTTTGAGGAATTGATTCTATCATTTTCAATTGTTTCAACTTATTAAACAAACTTGTGTATGACTCTCCAATTGGTGTGAAATTATTTCTAGGCCTTTGACCTCCTTCAAATCCCTGTCTCGGACGGAGATTATAAGGTGCTCAAAAATTTTGAGAAGAAGGGTGAACATTTTGATATGTTGGTACTCGCCATTGAGGATAGTTTGGTGGGTATGCATATTGTTGTGCATTATAGACTGCATATTGAGGTGGAACAATAGATTATTGTGTTTCTTGCATAGGGAGATAGTGATGGAATTGAGGTGGTGCATATTGATAAAGTGGACCCCTTTGACTTATTTATGTGTCTGACACAACATTTGCTACATCCTCCTTCATTTTCTTTCCTCCAAGATTTTCTGATCCATTTTTAATCACCTGTGTTGTCGCTTTCAAGGCAGCTTGACTTACAATCTTTCTAGACTTGATGTCATTTTCCATCATTTCACCAATCTTAATAACTTCGGCGAATGTTTTTCCAACAACAGAAAGTAAATAATGAAAATAGTCTGGTTCTTGCACTTGGAGAAAAACATCAATCATTTCAGACTCTTTCATTGGCGGCTTAACCCTAGCAACTTGCTCCCTCCACCTAATAGCATATTCACACAAAAAAATTGGTAGTTTTTTTCCTCATGTTGGCAAGTGAAGTACGATCTGGTACTATGTCAATGTTATATGAAATTGTTGAACAAATCATCGAGCCAAATCATCCCATGTATGCCAGTTAGAAGTATCTTGATCTATGAACCATTCTAAGGCAATTCCCATCAAACTTTCCCCAAAATAAGTCATGAGCAATTCTTCTTTGCTTCCAGCTCCTCTCAGTTGATTACAGTATCTCTTTAAATGAGCTATAGGATCTCCATGTCCATCATATTTTTTGAACTTTGGAGTTTTAAAATCGATAGGTAGATGAACGTGGGAAACATGCACAAATCATTGAATGAGACAATTTTATGACCTCCCAATCCTTGCATATCTCTTATACACTCTATTCCAAACTCTTCATTTTTCTAGCCATTTCTTTATGTTCCTCGTTCTTAACAACTTTTTCAGCTTCAACATGAGAACTATACTGATGAGTGAGGGTAAGAGCTTGGAATTTTAAGAGCCTGTTCAGAGGTGTAGCCATGATTACGAGGAACTTTGGATGGAGGATCATTGTTGGATTTGGGCACCATTGTTGGTTGTGGAATGTTATTAGTCGGCTCAGTTGGCACGAATAGTGAATTACTCATTATAGGTTTACTCAAAGGGCGCACCGTAGAAGTTTCAGCAACGTTGGATGTGTTAGCATAGGGGCCGAGTCCAAGTGGATAAATTGGATCATTTGTCGACACTTCGATAGGGGGTGACATATTTGTATTTAGATAGTCACGGATTGAAGACGGTGGATCTTGTCCATTCATCCAAGCTTCGTACATCTCCATCATTTGTTGTCTTAATATCCTTATCTCTTCTATAGACACGGTTTCTTGTGAGACCATCTAGTTTTGGACCTCATCATTGTTCGACTCATTTTCGTCTTCGTGAGTCATTTTCTTTTTTCCTTTTGATCTTGTATTGTAGGTATGGGATGCCAGCTTAACCGCAAACCAAGAACCTTACGTTAACTATGTGCATCAATAGTAACATTTGTTAGGGTTAGACCTTCTTCAATTATAACCACACGTTGCATGTTATGAGTACACAAGTCTTTTTATTTATAGAATGAGTTTAGAAAGTCTAATGTTTAATCCTAGCTCAACTGTATTTTATTTCTGATTATTTGTTTATATTTTTATTTAGTTTTTAAAAAAGTGATGCATTGATCAATTTCATTTGGAATGCTACATAACACGCTTGATAAAAATGATTAAGATCTTTGCATAATTTGTTTTTACTAAAAAAACTTTTTTTTTCTTTGAACTTTTAAGATAAAATCTTTTGTTTTCTTGATTTACTAAAAGAAAATTAAGAAACAATCTATTTTTTATCTTGAACATCATGCTAAAATGAAATAAAAAATAAACAAAGAGAAATACTTTTTTGGCTTTTCGTTTGAGCGACAAACTTGAAAAGATAATTTTTTTTTTGGTAAGGAGAAAAAAAGTGTTGAATAATGACTACAATTTCTTCTTCTTTTTTATTTTTTTGAATTCTTGATGAAGAATTTTTTTTTTTAAAGGTCACCGAACCCAAAGAGAGTTGCCTACGTATCTCATTGAAATGAGAATCAGGTGTGCGTAGTTCGCTCAGATTAAGCAATAAGAAAAACTATAAATATTAAAATTTGACTTGACAAATATAGTATTTTTCAAAGTACTATGAAAACAAAATATTTGAATTTTATTTTTACAAACTATACAAAAGAAACTAATTATTTTATGATTTTAATTAAAACATGAATTTTGTTTTTTTATGGAATTTGCATTATTATGAAATGCATGAAAGCTTATAAAATATTGAATTTTTTATGTTTTTCCTCTTTCTTTTTATTTTCCTTTTTAATGTGAAGTTGAAGTCATTGATCACCCTAAGATTGGTCAATATGGAAAGACCTTTGAAATAATATTTATTAATAACACATAGAATGCACACGTTGCTTCAAAGAAGGAGTCATGTCCTAGACGAACCCGACCTTTGTGTCAAGCCCCACTGAATCAAATGCAAATGATGCAAATAAGTTGAGCCTACTAGGGATAAGCATGTTTATATTCTAGTTTTACTAGATTCAATCCTAAAGACATTGGTGTCTGGACTAGCTTATCCGAGAGGACAACTCGAGCCAGGGAGGAGCAACTTATCAGTAGCAGCGCTATTTCGACTTCATTGCTGGTCCAACCCCACCTAATATATATTACTAATAATCCTTCACTAGGTGCCAAAACACTCTAGCTTATTTCAATGGAAAGTAAGATGCATAAGTGTTTTTTAGAGACTAAGAAGAGGTGCGTGAAAGAAGACAATATATAATACAATTCAACAATATCAAAGGAATAAATAAGCAACAAGTAGCACATTAGGCCGTCATACACAATATATCCCAAAAATAATAATAATAAGATCAAGTAAAGTCAATATAATAAAACTCGAATTCTGGTTATTTCCCAGCGGTGTCACCAGAGATGTCACATCCCCTTTTTTGCATGGCGAAAGGGGTTTTCCAATTTAAGTGACGGTATTGATTAGAGATTACTTTTAATTTTTTCAGAGTCACCACTTAGAATTGAGTTATGGTGTTCCAAGTCACCTTTTTTGTTTAATCCCTAATCAAAAGAAAATGACTCTTTTGGTCTGCGAACTAGAAATTCGGGTAAGAAATTCTATTGACTGAGGAAAAGGTATTAGACAACCCTCGAGTCCCGTGGTTCTAGCACGGTCGCTTTTATTGACTTATACTTATCTTGAATTATTTTTTTTGGATATATTATAACATGCCATGATTTGTTCCTATTTATTTTTATTGTTCAAATTTTGTTAGTCTCACCCTAGATGCATCGCTGCATTTTTAGTCTTGGCATACACCAGCTTAGAAGCATAACTGATTTCTTCTCTCGAGTGTGTCACCTAATATTTTGTATCTCACATCTTGATTTTAACAAAATAAAATATTTACTAGAATAATTTTACCAAGGTGTGTCACCGCATCCTTGAATTTCTTTTAAATGTTTCAAAAAAAATGTGTAACCACATTCTTGATTGAAACAATTTCTTTTTCCTTTATACATAAAATCAAGTAAAGTAAAATAAATCTAAATATTGAAGATACGATATATAATTCTGACATTATTTCTATATCATTTTACTTTATATTTTTATACTTGTATTACTCTTAAAATTAATTTCAAAATTAACCATACACTTTCTAATCAAACAAAACAATAACGAATTGTAAAAAATAAATCTCATTTTTTGTTTGATAAAATAAAATAACAATAATTTTTTGTAGCCTAACTATATCTACTTTATCATTATTATCTAAATCAAGACAAGAACAATATTATGACCCATTCATTTTTAAGAGATCGCAACTAACAAATAAAAAAAAATTAATCATCGATTAAAGCTATCTTCATTCATGAAATAGAGATGAGAAAATGGTCAAAAGCTCCCCTAATCTATATTCGGATTTCCAACTACACACTTTAACTTTACGGGAGTCATATCAGGTGGAAATTGATTAATTTATTATTTTTTTAAAAAAAAATTATAACTCTTTTCCGCTTTCTCTTATACTCTCTCAATTTCTTCAAATTCCTAAAGTAAATTCTTCCCTCAATTCTTTTAAATTCCTATTGAATTGTGAGAAACAAAGATAAATATTGATAACAAGAGGTTGTCAAGCAATATTCGAGTTTTGCTTGTCGGAGAACCTTGAAAAACAAACTAAAAGGATCCGGAGGAGGAGGGATTTTGCCGGAGGATGCGACGATGCTGGCTGTTGGTCGAGCAACAAAGAGAAAAAAAAAATAGAAAGCATTCTCATTTGGGAGTTTTCTTGAATTTGATGTAAACCCAATTTGATATTTTTTTTCAAATCTGATCCAAATCTCTTTTTTGGATGATATAAATACATGCCATTTTATCTTCAATTGAATTGACTGGTTCTTAAAATTTTTTTACATGAGAGTTTAAAAGTTTGTGTGAAATCAACAATGGTGAATCCAGTGAAGGAATTTGGTTTCTATGGAGAAGAAAGACAATAAATAAGAAATAAAAATAAAAACACATATATTTTTAAAAGAGATATTAAAAATAAAGTGTTAATACTTGTTTTTTGTGCTCACTCTCTCAAAGAGAGTGAATACATTCTCATTGCCAACTAAGCATTCAGGGAGGTATTAATTTCAGTTTTAAACACTGCAGGGGGTGATAGGACTCCCATAAAGTTAAAGTGTATAGTGGAAAATTCAGTTATAGATTAGGGGGGCTTTTGGCTAGATATAACAACTAACAAATTAATCATTTCAATCAAATTCATGAATAAAACAAAATATAAGAAAACTTGTCATAAAATTACATCAGATTTCATAAATAAATTAAAGAGATAAGGAAAAGTTGAATACCGCAAAATCTTGACCGAACCTCGATTAGAACACCCACCTAGTTTTTATACATGGTTTGTGATGATATATGTGTTGTGTTTAAATAAAATAGTAATGAAAAAAGGAAGAAAATATGAGAATGTATTGATGAATTTTTGAAACAAAAGTAAACTAAAAATAAAATGGATTCCTTTTTTATTTTCTTTTACTGCGTGAATGTTGAAATGTTTTTTGTTGTGTGTGTGTTGTGTATGTTTTTTTTTCCTTTCTTCTACGTGTGTGTTGTGTGTATGGCTGGGCACCGGACCGGGTTGTACGGGTATTGGTTCGGTACCATTCCGATTCGTTCCGGTCCGGTAATCTTCGAGACGGAATGGGACATCGTGAATCGGTACATGGGACGGAACGGTATCACGATTTGATATCGGTGTCCTGGTACCGGTTTATCCCGGTTTATTTCGGTTCCGTTCCAGGCTAGTCCGGTTCCAATTAATTAATTTTTATTAATTAATTTATATTCTATATCATAATTTATATATAAAATAAAAAATAAAAAATATAGGCTAGCTTTCCCAATGCCCCAGGCAATAGCTTTTCTGAAAAGCTGCTTGCCTCGCCCCTTTCGCTTTGTCTGCCGACCGACCCACCCAAGTCCCCAACGGAAATATTTTCAATGACTATATTTTCCAATTCCAACACATAATCACAATTTCTAAAAACTATATGTACTCCCTCTCTTTATATTTTTAATTACAATTTACATATTTACAGTATTTAACAATTAGTAATCATCAATTTCTCTCAATTCTCAATCTTTCTCAAAGTTTCAGACTTTCAATATTCAAGTTCCAAATTTCAATTATATTATTTTGTAATTGTGAAGATTTCAATAATCATTTAGTGAATTTTGGAGTAGGAATCTTCTTCAAACTTCAATTTCCGACATCAATTTTTCAATTTTTGGTTATAATCATTTGTTCTTTACACAAACGTTTGGTAACTTCATTCCACTCTCTAATCTTATATTTATTTTTTGTATTTATTATTTGTAAGTTGTTCTTGTTATATTTTATTTGTTCTTGTTAAATTTCGTATTTTATAATTTATAATTTTATATCATGAAGTCTTCTAAAAAAAATGGAGGTAAAAAAGGTATTGTACACGGAGTAAAAATATGTTTACAAAAAATAAGAACGGTTCTAGTTCTTCTGAATCTAAATTTCCTCTTGTTAGAATGAATACTGATAAATTTACTCATGTGAATGAAACTAGTTTTTCTCATCCTGGTCCTATAGAAATTAATTCGGATACTCCTATAATTCCCGAGAGATTTATGAAAGACATTATGGTAATTATCAAGAAAATGAAGAAGTAGAAATTGATGAAGAAGATTTAGATGATACACCGACTAGTCCCGACCTCAATAGTACTGAAGTTCCACCTCAGGAGGACAATCCTCCGGTTGGAACTAGTCGTCCCCCTGTTGTTCCAACTAGAGGTAAGGCCAAGGTACAACGTACTTTAAAATTAAATGTGTAGAAATTTTGTTATTTGAATGAAGAAAAAACTTTTAGTATATGTAATCTTTGTAAACAACATTTTAAATATAAATCTGATGGGAGTGGATGTTCAACGGGGGGATTAAAAAAGCATTTGATGCAAAAACATAGTAAAGAATGGTTTGCATATTTATCTTCTCTTAGTGTTTGTGAAGATTCTAGCATTGGAGCATCGGCTAGATGTTCAAATATGGTTCAAGGTGAATTAAATATTTCGAACCCAAGTGGTCCTCTTACACATCGAACCTATAATAAGGATCATGATCGTGAAAATTTTGCAAAAATGGTTGTTGTTTGTGGTTTACCTTTTAGTTTTGGAGAACATCCGGGTTTTATTGCATATATTCGTGATACATATAATCCTAGTTTTAAAGGTTTATCAAGAAGCATGATAAAAAGAGATATTTTTGAATTTCAAGAAAAACATTGTCAATTTTTGCATGCCTATTTTGAAATAATGGATTGTAGAGTTGCTATTGCCACTGATATGGGTCGTAGTCCTAATGGTTTTGATTATTTAACTGTAACTACGCATTGGATTGATTATAATTGGAATTTACAAAAAAGAATTATTGATTATAAAATTTGTCAACAGAAAAAAATTGGAATGTATATTGCTACTACTGTGTTGGAAATTTTAGATTTTTTGGGTCTTTGTGATAAAGTCATTAGTATTACTTTAGATAATGATTCTACTAATTTAAATGCCATTAATATGCTAGAACCTAGAATTTGTCCTATTAGTAAATATGTTTTTCATGTTAGATGTGTTGCGCATGTATTAAATTTGGTTGTTAGTGACGGTGTGAAATTATTTGAAAATAGTTGTGATAAAGTTGATAATGCTTGTTTTTATATTTTTCATATGCATAGTAGTAGTAGAATTAATCAATTTAAAGAGCTTTGTAATGCATGTAAACTTCCGTTTAGAAAAGTTCCAAAACATGTAAAAACTAGATGGAATTCCTTTTATGATATGCTTGAAGTTGATTATACATATAGAGAACCAATTACTATGCAATTTAATAGTCATAATGCTTATTCTGAACTAAAACTTAATGATAGTGATTGAGATGAAGTAAATGAACTTAGAATATTTTTGAAATCATTTTATGATGCTACTAAAATTTTTTCTAGAATGTATTATCCTACTATTTCTGAAATTTTAATACATATATGTGAGATTTCATCTCTCCTTTCTGAATATAAAACAAATGAATTATTTACTAGTGTATTGAAGTTATGATTACAAAATTTAAGAAATATTTTTTTCCTATCCCTCAAATTTATTTAACTGCAATTCTTTTCAACCCTGAATATAATGAATATGGTGCAAACGCTTTAGTTGAATGCATTTATCAAAATTTAGATATTAAACCAGAAGAACAACCTGATTTGGTAACATGTCAAAATAGTATAAAATTACATGCTAAAGAAATGTATGATAAATATTGTTCCTTAGATAATGTTGAAAATCCTCAAATGTCTATGCCTCGAGTAGGTGCCCATGAGAGAGTGAAACATAAACTTGGTCTTGACTCTTCTAATAAATGTGAATTTGTTAAATATCTTGAACAGGGTTCAGATAATATTACAAATGAGGAAGGTATACCACAACTACTGAATTGGTGGAGGGCTCGTGGAACTCAATTTCCAAAACTTAGTAGGATGGTGAAGGATGTGCTTGCAATTCAAGGATCATCAGTAGCTTCAGAGGCAGCTTTTAGCGCGGCAAGATTTCAAATTGGAGACCACAGATATTCGTTAGTAGAAGACAGTTTGGAGATATCGGTGCTTTTTAGAGATTGGATAAATGTTGAGCGTAGAAATCAAGGACTTCCAAAGTTAGATAATAATATGAACTTTTCATAGATTCAGCCATTGGATGTGGTAGTGACAATGGTATGGAACTTCAAGATCGTCAACGAGCTTTATCAAGACCAGTAGTTGATACAGTCAATCTATAGCTGACCTAGAGAAAGACTTTACGGGACTATACAACTATTAGTATTACATTTAAGGCTTAGTTGAAACAGAACCCTTCCTAGAAGGTGGCTGCGTAAAGTATGCACTGTACTAATAGTTTTAAATTGTAATTTGTAATACAAATTTAAATAAATTGGATTGATATTTTTTAAATTTGTCATTTTTGTCATTGTTTTATCCTTATTTTTATTATTTTTTTTAAAATTACAAACTTAAGTTATTTCAATTACAAGTTATAAATATAACTTATAAGTTATAACATATTAATAAGTAATAACTTATAAACTTCAAAAGATTCAAATCTTGAAATTTGAAAACTAAGCTAAAAAACTTTTTAAAAAAACTTTATTAAACTTAACTTGTAAACTTAATAGGTAAAAATTAAAAAAATATATCTTTAAAATAAACTTAAGTGAAATTACATTATAAATTTCAAAACTATTAATTTAAAGTTTAAACTTAGAAAACTAAAAAAAAATTCATATTTCCGTAATTCAAAAAATCAAAATAACTAAATTTTTTTAATCATTTTTTGAAATAGCTAGATGTGTCGTCCCGTTTATCCAATCCCGTTTCATTCCGGTCTGTTTCGATTCCATCCCGGTATATAGTGGGACGGGACGGAACCGAGTATCAGTCCCGGTAATTTCTAGTACCCGTCAACAAACCGGTCAAACCGTTCCGTTCCGGTCTGATATCGGTTCGTTCCGATCCGTTTCGCACTCTTAGTTGTGTGTTTAGGATCCTTTTTTGGTGAATGTTTGTATCTGTTTATAGTAGTGTAGGTGTGTGTGTATGTGTATTAAATGTGTGAGCGTGTGCGGGTTGTTTAGGGAAAATGGGGGGAATTGGGGTGTGCAGGTGGTAGTGGGTGTGGGATAGGAAATGGGGTGTGTGGGTGTACGTTGGGGTAGAAAGGGAAATGAGGTGGAGTGGATTTTTTTTTTTTTAATAATATAAAATAATATAATTATTTTTGAACTAATAAAAATTGAGTAAGATAATAATAAATTATAAATAAGAAATGCTAGCTTATTTATTAAACTAAAATAAAAATAAAACATATCTTTTTTGTTATTTTCAAAATTTTTAAATAAACTTACTAAAAATAAGACAAAGCCAAAATATCTAACTTAGACATAAGAAATATTTAAGGAATAAAAAGTAGTGTATAACTTTATGTTCGGTCAAAAATTACGTGTCTATAGAGATGTCACACCCCCTTTTTGCACGGCGAAAGGGTTTTACCAATTTAAGTGACGGTATTGATTAGGTATTATTTTTAATTTTTTCAGAGTCGCCACTTGGAATTGAGTTATGGTGTTCCAAGTCACCTTTTTGTTTAATCCCTAATCAAAAGGAAATGACTCTTTATTTGGTCTGCGAACTAGAAATTCGGGTAAGGAATTCTATTGACCGAGGGGAATGTATTAGGCATTCCTTGAGTCCCGTGGTTCTAGCATGGTCGGATTTATTGACCTATACTTATCTTGAATTATTTTTTTTTGGATATATTATAACATGCCATGATTTGCTCCAATTTATTTTTATTGTTAAATTTTGTTAGTCTCACCCTAGATGCATCGCTGCATTCTTGGTCTTGGCATACACCGGCTTAGAAGCATAACTGATTTCTTCTCTTGAGTGTGTCACCTAATATTTTGTGTCTCACATCTTGATTTTAACAAAATAAAATATTTACTAGAATAATTTTACCAGGGTGTGTCACCACATTCTTGAATTTCTTTTAAATGTTTCAAAAAAAGATGTGTAACCACATTCTTGATTGAAACAATTTGTTTTTTATGTGTCTAAAATTTTGTCTAATCATTATAAAACTAATATTATCCGTTATACATAAAATCAAGTAAAGTAAAATAAATCTAAATATTGAGGATACGATATATAATTCTGACATTATTTATATATCCTTTTACTTTATATTTTTATATAATTGTATTACTCTTAAATTATTGTCAAAATTAAGCATACACTTTCTAATCAAACAAAACAATAACAAATTGTAAAATATCACACCCCTTTTTTGCGCAAATAATTGTTTTGAAAAAGGGGTTTTTCAATTTAATTGACGATATTGATCAGGGATTATTTTATTTTTTCAAAGTCGCCACTTGGAATGAAGTTATGGTGTTCCAAGTCACCTTTTCTTTTTAATCCCTAATTAAAATAAAATGACTTTTTATATGGTCCGTGAAAACAAAAGTTCGGGTAAAAAATTTTGTTGACCGAGGGGAAGGTATTAGGCATCCCTCGAGTCTCGTGGTTTTAGCACGATCACTTTTATTAACTTATAATTGACTTATATTATTATTTTTATTTGGATAAATTGTGTTATAGGCCATGGTTTGCTCATATTTTTATTTTTTGAATTTTACTAATCATTAAACAAGATGCATAACTGCATTCTCGATTTTGACATACAATTCCTTAGAAGCATAGCAACTTTCTTTTCTTAATCGTGTCACCTTAATATTTTGGTCTAAAATTTTTAATTTACATTAAATCAAAATTAATATAATTATGATCATTTGGCCAAGGTGCATCACTGCATCCGAATTTATTTATTTTTTTAAAAAAAGTGTCTCTAAAAGATGTGAAACCACATTCTTTACTAAAACCTTATTGTTATTTATTGGTCTTTTGTAAAAAATAATAAGAAATTTATACTTAAACTTACACTTATTGGTCAATGATGCAGTAATCACTTTAAAAGCTAAAAGTTTTAGGTTTAGGTAAAAGATAATCTAGACTGCTAGAATAGAATTGCATTAGTTTCTAAGTAGCATTTTTATCAAAAGTTGAAGACTCAAATTAAAAAAAAAAAACAAATATTATAGCATGTTCTCTCAATCATAAAGAAATCCATCTATTGAATTACGCAAATAACTTGATTCTAACACCATTAAATATAAACACCATTAACACGAAAATAAAAATACGATTTAACATCTATTCCTATTAAATATGCAACACCCCATTTGTTCCCTCATTCATTAAATAAAAATAATAAATAATAAAAAAATTAATATATATGTAATAAAAATATATATATCATTAATCATATAAAATATAAATATTAATTTTTTTTTTTTTTTTTTTTTTTTTTTTTTATCAATATTCTTTTTTTTTTTTCATTCAAAAAAAAAGTAGTCTCTAGAAAAAAAAAGTATTTACAACCCAAGATGTGTCATTTCGATTTCTATTAACAAATTATAATCATAATCACGAAAAGATAATAAATAAAAAATAATGATAATAACATAAAACAATGGCTAATTAAATAAGTGAATTCAAAATTAGATAAATAAAGAAGTCAGCACATTATTTTAACCTGAGATTAAATATATAAACGCTCATATAATAACAATAGCAATCATTACTTCGTCTTGATTGATTAATGACCATATAATAACAATAGCAATCACTACTTCATCTTGATTGATTAATGACTCAATAAACTAAACTTATATAAATATAAAATAACAATAAAAAATAAAAGAAGCGAACCTTCAAAGGTATGGAAACTAGCCGCTCTGTAAACGAAAATCTCAGTCTCAACTTTCTGCTCAATTGAATTATTTTTTTACTCTTGCTCTAACTTTTTTCTTTGTGCTCCCTGTTCTTTTTTTCTCTACTGTACGTTGCTTTTTATAATCTTCTTTTTATAATCTTTTTGGTGTGAGTCTAGTGCTAATTAAAAGGAATGTGAGAAAGTGGGCAATATAATTTAGTTGAAGATTTTATGGCTATTTGGTTGAGAGTTTTGAGGAGCAGAAAAAAAAAAAGAAATAAAAACAATAATAAAAAAAAACAAAAAAAAAACCTGTGGATGGGGGAGTATAAAATATTTTAAGGGTATTTGGTTGAGTATTTTTAGGAGTAGAAAAATAGAAAAGAAAAGTAATAAAATAAGAAATAAAATAGTAAAAAAAACGTGTGAATGGGGGGAGTTTACGTGAAAACAAAAAAGAGAAAATAAATGGGGAGAGGATTTATAGGAGGAATAAGTTAGGGGAATTTGAGGGTAATTAGGATTAAGGGTGAAGTAACTTGAAGATTTTAGGACTCTTTTTTTCTTTTTTTTTATAACATATAATTTTATTCTTTAGACTAGGTAAAAGTTGAAATATTAATAAAAATAAATAATAACTAATAAATACATTAAATGCACAAACTTCTTTTATTAAAAATCTAAATGTAAATAAAGCATATAATTTGTTATAATTTTCACGTCTTTTTATTCATTTATTTGAAATATATATATCAACTAAAATAATAATATTTAAGTATTAAAAGGGTGTAAAATCTTAAGTTCAGTAAAAAATCACGTGTCTACACCGCTTTGACCTCTGTTAGTGTTTAGATTCTATCTTATCATATTGTTTTTACCTTTCCTGCTTAGTCGACCTTTGATGCCTACTGAGTATCTTGTTTTGGTACTTATGCTATACTCTGCATCTTTTTCGTGATGTAGGTCCTAGTACCAGCTACCAATAGTGATTGTTCGTGCCAACTTTTGCAGCTTGTAGACATCAGAGACGAGGGTGAGCAATTGGCATCCAGGACCAACCTATCTCCTTCTGTACTTATATAACTAGTCTTTTGCCCTTGAGATGGCTTGTTGTGGTTCACTTTTGCGGCTTGTATATGTTCTTACTATATAGCTCTGTACTCTGTCTTCCAGGTTCTGGGAAGGTTTCTATTGTATATAGTTTTTGCTTGATTCTATATCTGTCTTTTCTTGTTGATAATTATTTTCTGTTTAGATCTGCCCTTCTACTCATTATTTGTCATTCTGGGTATACCGATTAGCTTATCTTCTGGTGAATTATTGTAAACGTCATTATGACTCGAGCGATCGGATCATGACAGTTATGCATATCTTGTACCAGGGTCGGCTCTATGCTTTGGGAAATAAGGCTTTTGCCTTAGGCCCCCGAATTTCGGGGCCCCCAAATTTTTATCAAGAATAAATTATGTGTTAAAATTTTTATAGAAAAAATTGATTATTTATGATAAAAAGTATAATTTTTTTTTAAAATATTATTTTATCCACTTTAACATCTTTTGTACTTTGTTAAAAATAAGAATTAATAGTGAAAAGTGTTGAACAAAGTGAATTACAAATTCTTTTTTATTTCGTTTTAAATTTTAGTTTCAAGCATTACTACAATCATATTAAAATGGGGTATACCAAGTCATCAACTTCTTGCGTCAAATTCTATGGTTCTAAATCTTATTTCTATTTAATATTTATCAACTTATTACTTGTATAATTATGTTAAACAATTCATATAATAATTGTCTCACTAAAATGATGTTTTTCAATGTTGAGTTTATAAAATCTTACCTAAAACTAATAACTAAAAAAATAATATTAAAATACTAATAATTTTCATCTAAATAGTGTAAGAAAAATAAATTTTTAATAAATATGTATATGAAGTTTGATTATATTTTAGGCCTCGAACTGAAATTTCGCTTTAAGCCTCAATCACGTTGAGCCGCCCGAGTCTTGTACATAGTTTCCTTGATGGAAGGAGACACATTTTATTAGGAGTTCCTAGCAACCGCATTTTATAGAGAAGTTCCTAGAGTTAAAAGCTTTTTTTTACTTTCAAGTCTATCTATATACACGTCTGTAACTTCATAAATTACATCATTTTTGTGATAGATAAGTTAGAAGATTCTTAGGGTTCCTTTATATTAATTAAAGACTATAGTTTTTAGTCATTTTATTATTTTAACTTTATATTGTATTTTTTCATGATTGAAGGCAAATATAATTATCTAAACACTTGAACAATTGTAGTCAAATGTTTTATTATTCTAACTATTTTTTCATAATTAAACGCAAATATAATTTCTACATTAATATTTGGGTATGCTAAATGATCAAAAAATTTGATCAGAAATTTATAAAGTCTATAATATTCTTTTTTATTATTTTAAAATAAACTAATTCTTTTTTAATTTTTAATAAAAAAATATTAATATTAAAAAATAAAATAACATAATATGAATTATATTATTTTACCATTCTGATAAAAAAAAATTTCCTTAATATCCACTGTTACGGTTTCGTGGGTATTGATGACGATACCATAGACGAGTTGTATTCTAATTTTCAACAAAAGAAAGTTGGATGATGACTGTTATGTTTCCAAAGTAAACTCAACTTGTTTGCTGACAAAGAGGCAGCCTTTTTACTGGCCTACACGTACTTCCACTCAAGATTCTTTATTGGGACTTGATTTTATGCTAAATAATAAAAGTAAATGAAGTTCATATCTCGGAAATTCATAAAACTACGAAGGAAATATACTCTCTTTTTTTTTAGAGGAATAACATTAATTTCATATTCCGTCCACTTTTAATTGACATAATTTTTTTTTTAGAGTTAAACTATAAGAATTTTGATTAACATTTTACGATACAGTTTGCCATCATATTCATATGTAAAAAATTGCTACTGATAGTACTTTTTGTATAATTATTGAATATCTAAATATTTTGTTTAAAATATCAAATTAATATAATATAAGTTAACTTTGAAATAAGTCAAATTGACTTTTGAAAAACTTAACATGACAATTAAAAGTGGACGAATGGAGTACATGTAAACGAATTTGCTTTGACCAATTTGTTAGGAGAAAGAAAAATAAGATTTCTTCTGCCTCAATTTATATGATTTATTTTCCTTTTTAGTGGATCCGTCTCACAAAGAGTGATATATTTTTATATTTAATAATATTTTAACTTTAAAATATCAATTTTACCCTTGGTAAAATATATAATTTGTAGTCATATACAAATATCTACAAGTTATTATAGATCACAAATTTCAAAAGTCTTTTCTTATTTTTTATACTTCGTATCAAGTCAAACTAAGTCAGATAACTTGAGACGGAGATAATATACTACTAATAGCAATTAATAGTAGTGTGGAAGTGAAGAAGTAAAAGAGTATATATATTATATAAAAGATAAAGTTGTAAGAAAAGTAGTAGAGATTGGTGGTTATTATTAGCTAAGGATTATAAAAAAAAAAAAAAAAAAATTGGCATGCATTTTGTTGCACAGAGACATGTGCATGCCTTTAGTAGTACGTACGTAATTAATAAGCAGTAGTAGAGTTATAGATATATATCAATCAGCAGACCTTCTACGTCCACCACTGCCAGTCTCTCTCTGACAATTAAAATAGACAGCAGCAACAGGTAAACCAAGATTATAGAGTTCAGCAAAATCTCTTGTATTGAAATTCTGACGCCATCCTGGAGCATACACTGTTTGTCGACCTAATTGTCTGAACAATACAAATACAAATCGATGTATTCCCATTGATGGTCTTGGACTTTCATAGCTCACTATTTCTTGCCCTACAAAGTACATAAACAACCAACCTCACTTTCATGCACTAGCTACTTATAGATGCCTAGATGGTATGTTTTAAGTATCAATTTTCCATGCATTTCAAGTGACTACTTATGTAGATATCCAACCTACTTCTCCATGTCAAAAACAAATCATCACCACATGTTTTCACTTTTAAATTTTGTGGTATTAAATTAAAGCTATATTAAATATATGTACCAAAATATTTTTTTATCTTCTGATCTTAAACCAAACAAAAGTGGGTCATTCTTTTTTAAACAATTGAAAGGTATACAAATATACAATAACTATTATGGTGTTTTATCACAATATCTATGTCAATTGTTGTATGCTCTTAAGTTTTAGGAATTGATTTGGAGAATAAGAAATTAATGATGAGCATGAAACATGAAAAAATATATATCATATTTTCTTAATATGTTAAAAAAAATCATAAATAAAAATGGAAATTAATTTTTGGAATATAGGACGAAGAAAAGTGAATGGGGAACACATATGGCAGAGCCCAAGTTCCTAAGCCTGTTTGGTCAGCTAAAAATGTTTTTTTTTTCTTTTTTCAAAAATTGTTTATTTTAAAAAATAAAGCTATTTGACTAAACTTTTGAGAGAAAATAAGTGTTTATGAAGAGTAACAGAAGTGTGTTTTTGAAAAGTATTTTTGAAAAAAAATAAAAGAACACTCCTTTAAATTATCTTATTCTAAAAATTTAGCCAAATAGGTAATCTTTTAATGTTATGTATACAATAGATTTACGATTTAGAGTCTAGTACTTAAGAACTTTTGGGGTAATCGTGCTAGTGTGGGACATAATTAAAGGATATTAATTGTTAGCATATCTTTTAGGAATGCTTAATAGGGCATATCAATCACGTTTGAGAATAGATTTCATTCCCTTTCCTAGGTTTTAAAAGTCTAGGACAAACATGATTTAAAGCAACACTGCCCACTCAATATAAATTCCTTTTATCATTACTCCGTTAGTTTCATATTATTTTTCTATATTATTATAAACATATATATTTCAAATTATTTTAATTTTTAAATAAGATAATGATTTTTTTTAAAAAAATTTCCTTTAAAATTAGTTCTTTTTAAAAAATGTAAACAATATTGATCACCTTCATACATAGCGTAAAGTTTCAAAAAATTCCTTCATTATTAATTTTTTTTTTCATGTGTCAAAAGAATGCATTAATTTTCTAAATAAGAACAAAAATAGAGTGTACTAAAAAGAGTAAATAATAGAAAATATGGGAAGACAAGAAACAAACAACTAACAAAAAGAGGATTCTCACCAAAACTTGAACCTGTGGTAGCTGGAATATCAGTGACCAACCTGTCATTAATAAAAAAAAAAGTTGATAGTTATATATATAACAAGAAGAAATAGAAAAGAAAAAAAAGAGTAATTGTTAATATCATCCGACTTCGTATAAATATTTTTTGACTTTATTTGCAAATTTTGAAATTGAAGATGAAGTTGCATTTGATTATATCTTTTACATATAATATTTAATTGCTTAAAAATATTTTTTTCTAAAAAGTATAATAGCCTATAATTTAATACATGAATTATAATTTAATCTTTTACATATAATATTTAATTGCTTAAAAATATTTTTTTCTAAAAAGTATAATAGCCTATAATTTAATACATGAATTATAATTTAAATGATTAAACACTGATTTTTAATTGAAGTGGGAAAAAAAAGTCATAGCCAAGTAGATCCTATTTATACCAACTCTGAATTCCTAAGAAAGGTATATAAAAAATAAAGGGTAATGATAAATAGCCAGAAAATTTGGTTAGAATTTCATCAGAAATTTAAAAAAATTATAATATCTTTTTTATTTTAAAATAAACTGACATTTTTTCCATTTTTTAGTTTAAAAGTATTAAAGTTAAAAGGGTAAAAATGTTTAAAAAGGTAAAATAACATAGGTAAAATACCATTTTGATTAAATTCTGGCCAAATTTTCTGGCCAAAAGATTTATCCAAAAATAAAATCTTGTGCAGGAGGAACTCAAAGAATAAAAAGAGACAAAACTTTTAGTGGTAAAAGGTGACAAAAACAGATAATCTTTTCATTAAATGGCATTGGTTGGATTGGATTGGATTGGATCTGAATGTATTGAATATGGATTGAACAAAAATGGTTTAGATTATAATTCACCCAAATAAAATATGAATAAATATGAATTTGGTCAAATATAATTTGGATAAAATGGTTCTAACACATTTAAAACCTCTCCAATATTTCCTTGACTAAGTGAACTAGGACTTCATGTCATCAATTTACCCCCCGCCCCCCTCCCCCCACCTTCCACCAACCGATCCTTAATTTATTTTTGTTTCCAAAAATAAAATAAAAAAAATCTGTTTTTCAAAAAAAAAATGTACCCCCTCCCCCGGGCATCCCCATCCCCTGGACCCCCCCCCCACCTTCCACCACTACCCCTAATTTTTAAAAACATTCTGTTTTTTCAAAAGAAAAAAATTTACCCCCTCCCCTCCGGAACCCCCCACCCCCGGGGTGCCCCCTCCACCTTCCACTAACCGACCCCTAAATTTTTTTATTTTCCAAAAACAAAAGAAAATCTGTTTTTTTCAAAAAGAAATAATTTACCCCCTCCCCCGGGCACCCCCCCTCCCCCCACCTTCCACCAACCGACCCTTAAATTTTTTTATTTGACAAAAACAAAAAAAAAAAAAATCTGTTTTTTTTTTTTAAAAAAAAAATTTACCCCCTCCCTTGCCCACCCCCCTTCCACCAACCTATCCCTAATTTTTTTTTAGTTTTCCAAAAAAAAAAAAAATTGTTTTTTCAATTAAGTTTGAAAATTAATTGAATTTTTGAAATTAATATTAATTTTTTTTTTATTTTTTAGCATAATTAAGAATTTTGAGTGGAAATGAAAACTAAGTGATCTATTATGGGTCAATATATATATCCATATTTTACCATTTTGATCATATTTGTAGAGACTTTTAAATTAGCTTAAAACATATATTTACCCAATTAAAATATGAGTGATCAAAGTTATTTCATTAATATGGGCTAAAATTGTCACCCCTACTCACCACCTACTAGATGTTCACTTTATAAGACAAGAAAGAAGTCATTTAGCACACATCTTAACAAACCATAAGAATAAAACTTCTTCCTCTGTTCCTATTTATATCACTATTTTATATTTTACACTTCTTAAGAAACCAATTAAGTTTACTATTGTGCTCTTAATTCGTGTTTTCTTAAAGTCAACTTTTAAATTAGACTTAAATTAATTTATTTTGATTAATTAAATTGAATTAATTATTTAGTCTTTCTATATTTTTCAAATTCATACTTTCAAGGCTTACAACTCTCAAGGGTAAAATAGGAAGACTAGTGTTATTTATGTATTGGTTTTTTGAAATGACAAATATTAAGGAACATTTATTTTTAGTAAGAACGACATATAAATAGGAAGGGAAGGAGTACTAATTAGATACTCTCTTGTCCCTAATTACTTGTCCACTTTTTCTTTTATAGTTGTCCCTAATTACTTGTCTATTTTGACAAATCAAGAAAGGACAAATTTTTCTTATCTATTATACCCTCAATTAATTACTTTGAAAAAAGTAAAACTTTTTGAAAATGTTAAATTTTTAATTCATCCACTTCATAATTAATAGGGATAAAATGGTAAACTTACTGTGACAATAATTATTTTCTTAATAGGTGTGTTAATTAAAAAATAAATAAGTAATTAGAAACAGAGAGAGTAATGTTGAGTGATATTTTTATAAGAAATAATTCAACAATTTTTCTTGATATTTATGTAAAATGAGTAAAAAATGAACGACATGGCTTGTGCATGATTGTAGCACACAGGGAATAATCCGTACTAGCTATAAATGATTCTGGAACAAGATTTATTGGTCCACTACTTCATTTTTTTCTGTTTCCTTTTTCCTTCACATTAAAAGGCTACTGCAAGTTTTTATTGGGAATAGTATAAGAGGGTCAGCGTAGCAGAATCTCACCCAATTTGGAAGGATATGACTAGGCCTGACAATCATATTTTTTAAATTAGAAAAAGTAAAAATTCTTTTCGCTAGAATGATATTTTATTTATGTTATTTTTATTTTTTAAATAGTTTTTATTTTTTTAATTTTAATATCTTTTAATTTAAAAATAGAAAAAAAAATTATTTATTTTTAAATTAAAAAAATATTATAAACTTTTTAATTTTTTGACCATTTAGCATTGTCCTAAAAAAATTATCCATCAACGAATCAAATATGAATATTATAAATAAATATCATTCCTTAAAAAGTAGATATTTAGATGGATACAACAAAATTTAAAAATATTCATATGATTGTCAGCGGAGAGTTTAAACAACTAAACTTATTTTGACTTTTACCTTATGTCTCGTTTGACTAATTTTTAAGTCACGAATAATATAAATATGCACTCATATTATTCATGGACGAACATATTTCTTATGAGTGTAAAAATTAATAGGGCAAATAGCTTATTCATTTTTATTTAACTTAATTTTGACCCACTCATGTGTTCCTCTCCAACATGATAAAAAGAAATTTGTGATGGCATGTTTTATGGTTTATAAAATTCCATAGTGTAAAAGTTATTTATTCAATTAGGATAATTATAAGATAATAAAAATTGTAACTTACCTATTATGATTTGTGATGATATAAAAATAATATTTACATTATTAATTATACATAGATAGATAGATAGTTACAACTTTAATGAAATGTTTCTTAATCATATAACTAAGCTGTTTAAAGAATATAATTATGGGAATGTAAAAAGTGAAAAAGAAACAGATTAAAAGAAGAGAGAATAAGGAATTGGGAGGAAGGAGACGATACGGACCAGTGAAGGTATTCTCTCAGATTTGGATCACTCGGACTTGGAGCATCCGGGTCCACCATAACCTTTTGAAAAAGACAAATTTTATAATATTTTTTGCTTGCTTATGAAACTCGCAGAAATAATAACTTATTTTCCAAAACAAAGCTATAGAGGTAAAAAGGATAAAAATTGTATTACCAAAGTGAAAAAGGTACGTAGGTCATCTCCTCCAACTTCAACCCTTGGCTGGTTAACAACTTGGGAAGGCCTAAGCTCACAGCCATTATTAACTTCTCTATCCCTATATATAACTCTTAGGCCAATACTTCTTGTGAATGGGTCCAATACATCTCCTACGACACGACCAACAATGAGAGGATCGCGTTCTCTAGGCATGACGATGGTTCACGATAAACAAACAAAATAAACTAGCTGTGGCTAACTTGTGTGTTAACACAACACAAGACTCCTAGCTATGCATGTTTCTTATATATCGGGCTATGCATGTTTTTACAAGTGCAGAGGTAGAGTGTGTGTATATATATATATGGTAGCACCTTTTGCTGTCATATCCTCCTAAAGAATCTAGTACCTGCCTTTTTTAATTACTTCTCTTTTCCCACCTTACAACCATAGGTTTTCTAGGAATTCTTCTAATCGAATCATGTCACATTTTCACATTAGAAATTCTTTTTTTTTTTTGTGGAAATTACTTCTACATAGCAATTGTGTTAAAATATTTTTGAAGATTTTACACAAATTCCATTGTGTTATGAATGAGCTAATTACATCCTATCCCTACTTTTTCTTTAAATTACAAAAATTCCTTAAATTTGGTGGAATCCGGATACATTCCAAAACGTCCTGATACATCGCATCCTGATTTCGGATACATCCCTCAACATTCTTGAAAGAGATTAATCCCTTGATGTCTTTCATTCACATAATATGTTCATATACACCCAATACAAGAGTATAAGTAGCCTATAATTAAGGAAACTAACTATCTATATATAGGAATTAAATATATACAATCTGTTACAATCTGGCAGAATATATTTTCATATATTCTAACACACCCCCGCAGTCGAAGCGGGAGGTCGCCGAATGCTAAGATTGTCTCAAAAATCCTCAAATAATACCAATGGAAGGCCTTTGGTGAAGATATCCGCAATCTAATAACAAGAGGGGACATGTAACACTTGAACCTGGCCACGAGCCACCTTTTCCCGTACAAAATGTATATCCATCTCAATGTGCTTAGTGCGTTGATGCTGAACAGGATTACCATCCAGATATATGGCACTCACATTATCACAATAAACCAAAGTAGCCCGTGGAATAGGACAGTGAAGTTCCAAAAGCAAGTTGCGCAACCAACATGACTCAGACACCACATTGGCAATCCCTCGGTATTCCACCTCTGCACTCGAACGGGACAATGTAGCCTGACGTTTGGCAGACCATGAGATCAAGTTATCACCCATAAATACACAATAACCCGACGTCAAACGCCGTGTATCGGGGCACCCACCCCAATCAGCATCAGTATACGAGACAAGAGTGGTTGTGGAAGAGGGATACAGGTGAAGACCATAATCCAGAGTACCTTGTAGGTAGCGCACGATGCATTTGAGAGCATGCATGTGCTCATCCCGTGGGTCATGCATGAACAAGCACACTTGTTGCACAACATAAGTAATATCGGGTCACGTGAACGTGAGGTATTGCAGTGCCCCTGGCCAGACTTCGATAAAGTGATGGGTCCGCGAATGGTATGCTCGTAGTAGCCCCGAGCTTCGACTTAGTATCAAGTATGTCAATCATAAATAAAAAGTAGATCAATCACAAGTAACAAGTACGTCAATCACAAGTATCAAAATGCATCAAGTCAGAATAGTCAACGCTTGCTAGAACCATTTCCCTTTGGAAAAATATTACTAGCTTGAACCATTTCCCTTCAACTTTATAGCATATCACTAGCCAGAACCATTTCTTTTCGGCTTTATATCATATCACTAGCCGAAAACATTTACCTTCAGATTTATATCATATCACTAGCTAGAACCATTTCTCTTCGACTTTATTTCACATTACCTGTATGAACCATTTCCCTTTTGACACTTCATCACTAGCTGAAACCATTTCCCTTCAGCTTTAATCACATTACTTACCGAAACCATTTTCCTTCTGCATATTATCACTAGCCGAAACCATTTCCCTTTGGATTTACATCACATGTCTCATCATGGTGCACAATAACATCAACACAATTAAACAATTTTACACCATAAAGAAGAGATAATAATTCAAACGATTTAATCCTACATTAATGCAATAAAAACATTTCATTAATCAATCAAATAGGGCTCACAACCAGGCAAATCACAAGCATTATTATCAACATGTTATCTTTTCATTAATCCTATTTTTATTCATTAAGGTTAATCAAGTGGAATAATGAATCCATCACCTCTTCCCCATTACTCCACAACACACACAATAAAAGAAAATATGTGATTCTACTAGATTTACAAGATTTATAAGACCACTTGTCTCAATTCAATCAAATAGTCAATCAAAGACACGAGTCTTCCCATTCTAAATAATGTCCAAAGCCATAAAATCTAATTCAATCAAGTAATCAAAATAAGATTAAGGAAATAACAATACCCATATCATCGTCTTTGAAAACTGGGTCAATCAACTCAAAAACCAAATTCTAAAAATAAGATTGAATTAAAAAAATATTTACTTGAAAACATTATCCAAGGCATTTGGAACTCATTGGTGAAAACCATCTCGAAAAAGGACTTAAAATCAGTTCACAATCACCATTCTAGTTTAGAACTCAACTTCTTGAATAACATTGTTATTTTCTAATCAAAATCCCAAGTTTTGATGTTAAAATCTATAAATGATTAATGGAAAATGAAGTTATAGGGTCACAAAAGCTTACCCAAATTATTTAGCAAGAATCTCTTCAGAATTCCTCCAAGGGTTTTTCCAAGCTCAAAAATCAATTGTGGATACAATTGATTATGGAGTTATAAAACTTTAAATGAAGTTTGGTTATCAGATGATTTATTCTTGTGCTTTTTTATGCTTGATCACCATAGAAATACAACTCTTGTCTTGTATAGAATTCGAGAAAGGAATTTAGAGATAGAACACAAAACATAAGAAGTGAGATCGTTCTTTGCTAAAACAAAGGATTGATTTGCATATAAGATACAAATATATCTAGTTCGCCTCACTTGGCTCATAAATGCGAAGATAACGTAATTCTCCAAAATTGGTTGACTTATCCTAGCTCAATGATGTAGTTAGGTGTCTAATTTTAGTAGATGGTTAGAGTCTTGAAAGACCATAACCATATTTCTACTTCATAAGTCAATAACTCGATAACCAAGTGAAATCTAAGGTTGCAAACACTCTGCATGACTTTGATGATAGTTGCAGCCCTGAATTTCTTAAATATTGTTTATAACTCTAGTTTGAACTAAATTTATCGTTTCTTTGCCTTACTTATTTTTCAATTGCTATGTTTAAGTTACAATCACCACTAAAACACTTTTTGCACACTTCCACATAAATATAGTTAAAAGTAAACTAAATATTTGCTAGCCAAAAGTCCTTTGGGTTCAATAATCCAGCTCGTAAGAGTCACTTTACTACTTCATAGACCACATACACTTGCATGTGAAATTTTGGCATAACATAATTAGGGAGAAGTTAATGGTGATAGGGGTTTGGAGGAGTAGTAGGGATGAAGAGAACATGTGGGATAAGATAGCTAGTTGCATTAGGAAAGCAACTAAAGAGGTACTAGTGGTGTCAAAGGGTAACTTTTGTGGATGTTGAAGGGATTGGTGGTGGATTAGAAAAGTTCAAGGCAAAGTGAAATAAAAGAAGGTTGTGTATGCAACGTAGGTATTGCACATATGAGGATGAGAACCGTATAAACAGAGAAATTTATAAGGCTGCAAGGATAGAGGCTAAGTTAGCAGTTACAATAACTAAGATGTAAACTTTCAATAAACTGTATATATTAAACTAGGGCATGATGAGTCGGAATTCTGGACTCATTCTAGGCTTTAAGTTCATCAAAATATCCTCAATGTCTATTTATGTCATTTACTCATGAAAATATTTTTAAATTTCAGCTATGAGGCCTTGAGGATAACACGAGGACAAAAGAAACCAAAAAGAAGCCAAAAACATGGAAAAATAGGGAAAAGGGCGAAGCTGTTGCTTGCCAAAGGAACTTCAGTGTATTGCCAAAGGGAGTTGAGCCCACCGAAGAAGACAGTTCTCAGACCCCAAGAGTTCATTTCAGGTTGGTGATCAAAAGAGACTTTAGCGCATCACCGAAGCTACTTGGCGATCTCATTGAGCATCAAAAATCACTGACGCCTGAAGGGAAAAAAATACCTTTAAGAAGCTGATTGGCGATAGAATTGGAGAATTGACACATCACCGATCACTTCGGCGATCAGAATTGAGCTTTCCTAACAGCCCAAAAGTGCAATTTTGTAAAGATTTTTTGAAAAAATGTATAAATATCCCTTTAAAGAGAGAATACAACTTCTAACCTTGTACTGTCGAACCATTCTATTGAGAGAAATAACTTGTACTTGAGGATTTTGAGAAGCTTCTTGAGCTTGAAAATTCTTGGGATTAGTTTTTGAGGATTTTTTAACCATTTAGTTTCTATAAGTGAAAACTTTGGTAATTTTCTTTTACCTTTGGTTATGAGTAGCTAATCTCTCTATTTATAGGGGTGTGCAACTGTAATTATGAATAATTTACATTTGGGTGTTTGTTAATTGCTTAATTTAGTGTTGATTTTCTATGGGTTTAGTTATCTCTTTGTAATTCTACATATAATTTGAGTTTGCGTACTCTTATTTACTTTATTTTGTAATGTTGTTTGTGAAAGATCATTAGAGTGGAAGATATAGTTGATAATGTCTCGAATTCATTCGTTTGACAGCTGAAACTTGAAATAGTTGTGCCAAATTAAGGTCTTAATTGATTTCAAATGTTATACATGTTGGGGTTTGACAAAGCCAACATGGTTTATGATTGCTGATTGATAAATAGTATAGTCATTACTTTAATTTTAGCTTAACCATTAAGAACTAAACAATGTTAGCAATCACTAATATCCACTTTGTACAATTACCATCCATGCCAGCACACTCCTATGAGTCCCAAATTACTTATGAGCATCCCCTCTTTTGTACTCTGCATTCAAGAAATTATTCCAACGTACTAAGCGTTCAAATATTGGAATCAAATCGTTACTCACCCACCAATTTTCTTATATGTATGAATTGAATCAACACATGAATCTCTAGTGAATAGAATACATAATATCCTGAATTAATTTCATTTAGGGATCGACCCCAACTCCTTGTTGGATTTTATATTGCATAGATCATCTACATATCGAATTATAAGCGTGTAGTTGAACGTTATCATGGGAAAATGGAAGAGATAAGAAGTTGAGTAGTCTTATAAAGGAGACAAATGAAGGCATGAGAGTTGTGTCAAGTGAAGTGCATCAATGATTAAGAAGGTGTGGTTTTGGCGGAGGAGACCCACATTAAGAAAATATGGCAAGCAAATTTCCAAAAACTATCAAACAAAAGAGGAGGATAGAGACATTGTGCTGGGTAAATTAGATCGTGCCGAGTGACATCGATATTTTAGGTACTATATGTGTAGTAATATGGAGGAGGTAAAGCGTGTTATTAGTAAAATGAGCAAGGTAAAAATGAAGGACTAGCTAGGTAATATCCTGATTGAGTTTTGGAAGAGCATGTATAGAGTGGGTTTGAGTGGTTGAGTAGCTTGTTCAATGTCATTTTAAGACGACTATGATTCCTGAGGAATGAAGGTCGAGTACAATGATTTTATTGTACAATAATAAGGGCGATATCAAAAATTGCAACAACTACAGTGGGATTAAGTTGTTAAGCTACATTATGAAGGTTTAGGAAAGAGTGCTAGAGATGAGGATGAGGAGGGGTGTGTATCTATTTTTTAGAATCAACTTGGATATCCGAGGGAAACCAACTAAAGAAGCCATACATCTTAGAATGATAATGATAGATAAATATAGAGAACAGAAGAGGGGCTTACATATGGTGTTCATTTGTCTTGAAATGCCTAAGACAAAGTCCCAAGAGAAGTCGTGTGGTGATGCCTAGAGGCAAAAGATCTATAGGTGGCCTTCATTATGGTGATACGATATATGTACGAAGGAGCTCAAACACAATTAAGAATGGTTGAAGGATACTCAGAGAACTTTCCTATGGATATGAGGTTACACTAGGGATCAACTCTTAGTCCATTTCTATTTGCCTTAGTGATGAATGAATTGACGTGAGACATTTCATATGAGGTGCCTTGGTGTGTGTTATCTGTGGATGACATAGTAGTGATTAATGAGATACACAATGGAGTTAATTCCAAGATAAAGGTATGGAGACAAACTTTGGAAACTAAAGCGTTCAAGTTGAGAATGACCCATAAAGTGAAAATTTAGTAATGCAATGCATCATGTAGGCGCTAAAGTGAGGCTCGACACACAAAATATCCCCAGGAGAGATAGATTCAAGTATCTTGGGTCTATAACTTAGGAGAGAAGAGACATCAACAATGGTATAACACATCATATTGGTGCAGTTTGGAGGAGTTGAAGGCTTGCTTGTGAAGTCTACTCTAATAAAAAGGTATCATCGAAACTCAAACATAAGTTCTATAGAGCGATGATTAGACCAACAATTTTGTATGAGTTATATTATTGGTTAGTCAAAAACTCTTATGCTCATAAGATGCATAAAGGAGGATGTTAAGGTATATGTGTGGTCATAGGAGGAGTGATAGGATTATAAATGAAGATATTTGATATACAATGGGATATATGGTGGAGAAGATGAGGAAAGTGAGAATGAGATAGTATGCACATGTGAAGAGGAGTTGTGTAGACGCACTAGTAAAAAGGTGTGAGAGGTTGGTTATAGAGGGTAAGATGAGAGGTAGAGATAGGTCAAAGAAGCATTGGGGAGAGGTCAAAAGGAAGTATATGACACAACTTTAGGTTACCGAGGACATAACCTTAGATAGCCGATCTGAGGGTGTGAACTATGGATGACATGTATTAAGGTAGAAGGTTAGTAGTAGTGTAGTTTTGTCTCACTTAGATTGGTTGCTGTTTGTCATTGTACTAATTGTATTATTGCAGTTTTTTGTTTATGTTTATCATTATTTATAATTGTTTGGGAAAAGGTTCAAACATGCCCTTAACGTATTAGAAATCATTCATAAATGCCCTTCTTTCACCTATTGGGTCAAAAATATCTTTAACGTATATAAATGATTCAAAAATGCGCTACTTCCACATATTGGATAAAAAATGCACTTATGCCACCATTTCTATCGGCCAAGTTCAAAGTATCTGCTTACAATGGCAACACAAAGAAAAACAAAACCAAAAATAAAGTAAGTATCACGATGTGGACTCATCAGTTATAAAATATTATAGTGCGAATGTCCACTACACCAAGAAGTTACTGTCACCCATTATCTCCATTACTTTCCTCCATTATGAAGATAACCATAACCTCATCCTTTATAACCATTATTCTTGTGATCTTTCACTTCCATAACTTCCCCCATTATATTCATGTTTATGACTAACCTTTTGTATGCCTCTATGTTACACTGTATATAGAGGCATAAGAGTTCATATTGTATACACTTGAAGAATTGGTGGACACTTGAAAGAAAGAAAATTATCTTATATTGTTCCATTTGTCTTATATTCTTCTTGTCTTCATCTTTATATTGTTCTTTGTTGTTAAGTTTTACAACACGTTATCAGCACAAGTTGTTCATTCTCCTTAAAGAATCAATGGGTAGGTATTTCTTGATTTTTATGAATTATCTTAGTAATTCTTCGGTTGCAAGGTATGCTTCATATCCTATATATTATTTGTACTAACAAAGCTTGTTTTGTGGTTATTTTAAGTGGTTAGTAAATTATGATAATCTTCATAACAATATTAAGAGGGACTATTAAAAAGTTTTAATTTATTTTAACTTGGGAGTTTTATATGGTTCCAACATGTTGTTTTAATTAATTAGTTTTGCTCATTTTTTTTTCAATTTTAAGTCAAATTCAGATTATATTTATGGTATTCAATATTTATTTTTTGGTAATGCATTTGGTTTATTAAGACATTGATTGAGGGTAAGATGGTGAATTCAAGTTTCACCACACCAAGTGGGTAAGACATCGAGTAAAGTCTCGGTGCACCATGATAATAAGAAGTTGGGTTCAAGTCCCATTGATTTATGACCAATGCCGTCTTTATATGGGTACGACATTGGGTTTAAGTCTTAATGCACTATAGTGATGATATGATGCTGACTAACATAAAGTTGTATACTTTTGACCGAAAGTCATGAAATTTGTCCAATTAATTTGCTTCATACTCTTATGTGAATGTAGTAGCAGTGCATCTGAACAATGACAAGTGGTTGAATGTATGAATATGAGTGTGGTAAAATGTTAATGATCATCATTTTTGTAATGAAAAGGAAGAACATTATGGTTTCTTAAGATGGTCCTTCAAATGTGAAGGTAATTTTGTCTATCAAAGTGGTATGAAAGGTTATTGGGCACATTGTTTCTTAAGATGGTCTTTCAAATGTGAAGGTAATTTTTATCCATCAAAGTGGTATGAAAAGATATTGGGCACATTGTTGTTGATGCAATTCAATTTGAAAAGTTTTGTAAATCCTCCATCAAAATAAAGGAATACAAAGTGGTAGTACATTTGGTACATTTGACCTCTAAAGTGATGTTGAGGTGAGTCACATAAATTTGATAATGTCAAAGCATGACAATGTGTTTCTGATAAAAACTTATGGAACATGTACAAATGGTTACGGTCCATTTCTTGAAGAAAATGTGACTTGTGATCGTATGGATAAGAACATGTTCATGTCTTGTTGGATAAATGTCATATCTCACCTCTACGGGAGGTTTGAGAGATTGAAAAAAGTATTTTGGCATAAATGATTATTTGGTCATATACTTTGAGTACATCACAAATATTGTGGTATGTTTTATCATGAACTATTGCAGGACAAAAGAAAGAAATAATTTTTTCCTATAAAGGTTGTGACAATGACCAAAATAAATATTATTGTGTGGCAACACAAATTTGTCATTGGTTGTCAAGAAATAAGTCTTGCAGTAATGATTTTAACCATGACAATAATAATAATTCTCTCCTTGAAGGAGATGATTGCCATAAGAATGGTGCTGTGAAATTTGTGCAGTACACAAAATTAATTGAAAGTTTCGAAAGGACTAATTTGTCACTATCCAGAAAATGAAATAGGTCATAATATTGAGGTTGTAGTAAGTCTCAAAAGAAACTTTTTAAGTTTCAAAGGAATTGAAAAGAAAAATTATTATATTGAGACCGTAAATTATTGAATGATTAAATATCTTCAGATTACTACAATCAAAGCGGGTTATGAATATTTACATAAAATGTTACCCGACTTTCTCTTGTTTGTTGTATAAAGATATGGGCATGATGAATGAATCACATGCAAAAGTAAACTAGAAGTTTACTAGAATAAATATCAGTTGGCATAACCGGTTGACCATTCTGGTTCAGATGTGATGCAAAAGAAATTGAGAATTCATGTGACTATATGTTTGAAGAAATAAAAGATTCTTCACGAATTATTTTGTGTTGCTTGTTCTCATGAAAAAAATGATTATTATACCAACTAAGGTTGAGATTGTATTCCCTGAAATTATTTGGAACATATAAAAATGTGAATATGGGCCCGTTTCACCTGCCATGTGGACCGCTTACTATTATGATTTAATAGATACATCTATGGTATGATCACATGTGCATTTGTATCAACTTACAAATTGATTTTTGTAAGGTTGTTTGCTCAAATTGTTAAATTCAGAGCAGAGTTCCAAACTATTAAATTATGTTGATAATACTGGTTGGTTTAGCAGAAATTGTTTGCCTCCAATTATAGCTAGACCATTGTTTTTGAGAACAAACCTCTCAAATAAAATTTGGTATGAGATGAGTTTATTTAACATGTATGCATCAAGCCAACAAGGTTTTCCCATCACAATTGGTTCAAGGTCAGGAACCAAAAAATTTCCATCTAAAAATTTGATGTGTGCACATATGATTTTATTTCTCCACCACGCACAAAGATGGATCCCTAGATGAGGTTGGGGGTAAATGTTAGATTTCCTAACATTAGGAGGAGATATGTTTAGCCGCTGAAATTTATGTGTGGGGTGAATTATCTAGATCCTCGTTAAAAAAATGTGAACTTGAAGTTCAAGAGATAATTCATTTGTAAAATGTTGTAAATAATTTGCCAGATGTATTTGCTGACCCAATATTTTAATTAAGCTGCAAATGCTCCAATAAATAGGCCTTGAAGGACATAGTCTATGGTACTCCAGAAGCGTGATAGACCAATCGATTCCAAATGTAAAACTTCTCGAGGAAGGAGAGGACCAAATTATCAAAATGGTCATGATAATGAGGTAAGTGCTTTGAAAGAGAACTATGACATAACACTTCATTAAACATTGGCAAAAGTTCAGCTACCCGAAAATGATTAAAAAATAAAGATATCTCGATAAGTTATGTCGTATTGAAATTGAATCAAAATGACAGTCGACTGCATCTTTGATATCAAGTAGCACTCAATGTTATAAATGGTTACGAGGAACTTGAATTCAAATTTGTCATATAATGTGGACAGATAACTGATTAGCCAAATAAAATGCACTATTCAAGAATATTTTGTTTCACTTAGAAAAATGAGTTTTTGAACTTATAGTTCATAGATCAAAATATATGTCAGTGGGGTACAAATGAATCATTGTGCAAAAGTATAACCGTAAGATATAAAGTACGATTTGTGCCTCGGGGCATAAAATTTTTTTGCAGAAGTCCTGACATTATTAAATGGAGATATGTTCTCCAGTGGTGGATGCAATGAGCATTATTTCAGTTTGGCAATAGATGAAATACTTGAATATGTATAATGAATTATTATCATGTTTAACTAGACGATGAATTTTATATGAAAATTCTTGAAGGATTTAAAAGGTCTTAAAACAATTCCATTGAGTACCCAATGGTTCTGAGATTGTTTAACACAGGAAAAAAATCTTTTCAACCTCATGAAAATGATTAAGAATGTCATGTATTAATGCAATTGGTGCACTTACAGATTGATGATTATGCAAATGCTTGAAGATTATTTGATACATAT
The DNA here is from genome assembly GCA_035578085.1 of Solanum pinnatisectum. Taxonomy (NCBI): domain Eukaryota; kingdom Viridiplantae; phylum Streptophyta; class Magnoliopsida; order Solanales; family Solanaceae; genus Solanum; species Solanum pinnatisectum. The sequence continues at coordinate 28,901,031 of CM069078.1, read as the reverse complement.
ATAAAAAGTTATGTGAGGGGATTGCCATATTATCATTCAAGTTTTGCCAAGAAACTAACAAAGCAAGTGACTCAACACATAGAAGATGTGTAATTTTCTTTGAGAAGAAAAGACGAGCTTCAATAAAATTAAAATGATCAATCTTTGAGTCAGAAATGATTTGATTATGTAGATGCAGAATATATATTTGATCTGCATAAAGCTCGATCACAAATGAACTATTTTTTTTGCATATGGAGGCACAACAATATCTTGGCATTCAAAGACAAACACTGGTAGCCACTTCTTCAAATCATGCAGAAATAATATTGATCTATGAAGTAAGTCGGGAGTGTGTTTGGTTGGAATCATGATCTATCATATTTAGAAAATATGTGATTTTCATTTGGCAAAGGATATTCCAGTCACCATACACGAAAATAATATATAGCTCAATTGAAGGGAGGATACAATCAAAGGAGATTGGACAAAACATATTTCATCAAAAGTCTTTTTCACACATGATCTTCAACAAAATGGTGAGATAGACGTTCAAAGACCCATTCAAGTGATAATCTTGTTAACTTATTCACTAAGGATTGCCAACTTCAATATTTGAGAAGTTGTGATATAAGATTGGAATGCATCGTCTCTGAGATATCAAGTAAAGTTTCTATTAGAGGGAGAAAAATACGCGTTGTACTCGTTTCCTTAAGCATGGTTTTATCCCAATTGGGTTTTCCTGATAAGGTTTTTAACGAGGCAACATTCAAAGCGTATTAAAAGATATGTGTACTCTTTTTCCTTCACTAGGATTTTTTTCCACAGGGTTTTTTCCTAGTAAGGTTTTAACGAGGCATATTATCTATGGACATCCAAGGGGGAGTGTTATAAAATATTATAGTGTGGATGTCCACTACACCAAGAAGTTACTCTCACCCATTATCTCCATTACTTTCCTCCATTATGAAGATAACCATAACCTCCTTAACCTTCACCTTTATAACTATTATTCTTGTAACCTTTCACTTCCATAACCTCCCCCATTATATTCATGTTTATGACTAACCTTTTGTATGCCTCTATGTTACACTATAAATAGAGGCATAATGGTTCATATTGTATACACTTGAAGATTTGGTGAACACTTGAAAGAAAGAAAGTTATCTTATATTGTTCCTCTTGTCTTATATTCTTCTTGTCTTCATCTTTATATTATTCTTTTGTTCTTAAGTTTTACAACAATGCATTACTAATACCAAGTAATTTTAGATTTTAGTAATACATAGCATTTTAACACTTGCATTAGATTAAATAATTACAAAACTACCCTCACAACCTTTTTTAAACATTTCCTAACATTTTCTCCTATTTTCATTTTCTTTCCTGTCATATGTTTTTATTTTTATTTGTTTTTCAATGTCTTTTAATTAGTTAGTGTCTTGATAGATTTTATGGCCTCGTAAGTTTCATTTTTTGGAAATATCTAATTTCAACATGCTATAATAAAAAAAATTACTATTGTGGCGATAAATTTGATTAAAAAAAAATTCTTTGCCAACTTTTCACAAAAATATTTTGACTCAAATATTATAACTATTTAATATTATTTTTGAAAAAGAAGAAGAAGAAGAAGAAGAGTTAATGATGTTTTAGCAAAGAAATCTTTTTTAATGTTTTAGCAAAGAACTTTGTTGCAAAGGAAATATATAAACAAATAAGTGTGAAGGGTATTTTTGTTTATATAGAAACTATGCAAGATTTGTTATATCTAATACATCGAATCAAACAGTGTATAAGAAATAATATTTGCATAACTAATGCAAGCACTACTAATGCAAACATTACTAATGCACCTTTTTTTTTGCATTATTCTTATACGGGAGAGTTGGCAAAATAGCCACCTTAAAGAATTAATGTGACATTAAGTCACAGGTCTTAAATAATTTGTGGTATACTCATTATTAATGACATCATCCATACGCCCTAATTGGCACATACAAAATACCTCCCTAAGTTTTCATATCTCCACTTTGGTTCCCCCCTCCAACAAATATGGAATAATATATTTATTTGCAACTGTTAAAATTTATATTAGAAAAAGAAAAAAGTCTCCAAACGGAAACAGGAGCAGCTCATTTTTTCGCAATCGATTTGTCTATTCCAGTGAGTTTTCCGGTCGTAATATCCATTTCCAAGGTAAAATCATCATCATCTCCTACTCTGTATTCATGTTTACTCCATTTTCTTTCAAAAACCAAGCTTCAAAATTAGTTTTCCGCCATTTTAGAAATTTGAGAAATCTTCCATAATAATCATTTGATAACTCATTATATATACATTGTAGTAGTTTAAAAGCATTAAAAATCTGTTTCGCCATTGCAGAAGCTGAATTTTGAACCACGATCTCATTCAGTCGCGTTTCTGTATGGATGTCGTACTTCATTGATCGTTAACGACTGATACTGTAATCTAGTATCTATCTTTGTAGTCTATAATGACAATAGTTGAATTTGTTGTTGCTGCTGGTGATTATATGGGAGTATGGAAGGAGACTCCCAAAAGCTGGAATTAGAAATCTTTTAGTAAGACGATAGTGCCCATTGCGTTGCATTACAATGGTTCATATGACGATATGATTGCAAGCGTAATTGAGGTCGGTGAGTTAACTTGCGAGCCAAATGACTTGGTGATTAGCTATCAAATGAATGTGAGGGGAAAAATACATCCCACATTCATAAAAAATGATAGGCACGTGACCTTGTACATGTTAGATATTGGTATTGATGGCTCTAGGCCTACATTAAGGATAAACGTCAATGTGGGGCCTCCAATTGAACCAACGAATTCATTTAACAACGACAATGATTCGATTGAAAATGAAAGATTGGGTGAGCATTCAAAAGAGAGCTTGGGTGATAATTCAAATGAGAGTTTGGGTGATCATTCAATGAATATATATGATGATCCAACTAACATGGAAAATCAGCCAGTAGATGCGGAAGATGCCGAACGCGAATGTTGTGAAGAAATGCAGGGAGAATAGGAATTGGGATCACAATCGACGACAAAGAAGTCTTTTGATTTTGCTACTGTGAAGAGTTGTACTAAATACTTAAAGGTGAAATTTGTATCTCGCAATTGTGCATGGATGTTGCGGGTGAGAAAATATGAGTGTTCGAATAGATATCGTATCTACAAGTACATTGGCGAATATAGTTGTGGCGTTGAACATGCCAACAGTAGCCATAGAAAAATTTCAATCAAAGTCATTGCTTCACTTTGTGTAAATATGTATCGTGATGGCAAGGGTCCAAATGTTAAAAAGATTCAAAGAGCTATGTTTAATTCTTTTCATTGTAGTCCAAGCTATTGTAAATATTGGAAGGGTGGTATGATTGCTAAGAAAATGGTCCAAGGGATAGCGGAGAACTTATATTCATGCTTACGGGTCTTTTCCTACATGTTCGAGACACTTAATGTTGGTTCTAGCTATTGTATCATGGTAAACAAGGATAGTCATAGGTTCATGTACTATTTTTTAGCCTTCGGTGCTTGCATTAAGGGATTTGCCTACATGAGAAAGGTAATTGTGGTTGATGGCACTCATTTACATGGTAAATACGAGGGCGTGTTGTTGAGCGCTGTTGAAAAAGATACGAAGAATCATGTTTATCCAATTGCCTTTTGTGTCGTGTACAAAGAGAATGATGCATCTTGGACATTCTTCTTTGAGAAGTTGAAGGAGATTGTGGTTGATGAACGTTTAGAATTATGCTCACCACAGATGTTGTATGAGGCACCTCGGTGAAAATCTCTGCGTAAATCATCATTGTGGAGATTACCTTTATCTTTACGACAATGCGGCAAAGGCTTATTCTTTAGAGGAGTTTGACAATCATTTTGTAGAATTCAAGAACAAATGTCCCGCGACAGTCGTCATCTTTAAGCATGATATTGGTTTTGAGAAGTAGAGCAGGGCACATTTTCCTGGCAATAGATATGATTTAATGACCATAAATATTGTCGAGTCACTCAATGCTATGTTGATACACGAAAGAGAGTATCCTGTGGCATCTATATTTAATTCGATTGCTAAGAGGTTTGGAGAATTGTCTAGGGAGAGACATGCATATATCCTCAAATCAATGGATAATCAAGTGGTTGCTGGCTACTAAAAAAGTCGCAAGAAAAAAAAATATCGAGGGCGACTCCTTGTATGTGAAGAATGTAACCGGGGACGTCAATCAATTTACCGTGTTCGGTGTGGGTGTTACTGCCTATGTGGACCTACTAGAAAAGTCATGTTTATGTAGGAAATATGACTTGATCAAGATACCTTGTGCTCACGCGATGGTCGCTTTGCGATCAATGTATGGCAATGCATATGGTATGAGCATGTATGAATACTCTTCGCCTTTGTATAAAGTTGAAGCATACCTTCTTGCATACATGGATTCTATTAATGTTGTCCCTCTCGAGTCGGAATGGAGTGTGCCAGAAGAATTTTTTAATGTGAAGATTTCTCCGCCTCTTTTCGATACCAAGCTTGGAAGAAAAAGAAGAAAACGTGTCAAAGGCGCCGGTGAGAATTTCAAGAGCAAGAGAAGGAACAAATGTACAATTTGTAAGAGAACCGAACACAAGAGAACTACATGTGTGAACAACAACAAATCTTAAACAAGCTTGATTGAATTTGTTTTTTGTAATCAAGCTACTGTTTTTTTTTTGCTGCCAGCATTTTGATCAATTTAGTGTTAGCTATTATGGTAATTAGTCATGATCTAATATGAATCAATCAAAAGATGACATACATTGTGTACGCTATCTATTAATGTTTATTATCGAGTCCATCCATTTTCTATTAAACTGTGTATTATTAATATAAATTCATAGTATTCGTGATGCAATGATTTTAATGCATGAATTAGAATGATTAAAGAAGGAAGTGTTGTAAAAAAAAAAAGTCATGATCTGAAGTTGTGTATTTTAATGCATGTGTATTATTATTATTATCATGCATGCTATTTTTAATGCATCAAATCAAACTATCCATAAGAAATGATCTAAGTATAATTAATCCAAAAATGACTAATACAAACATTATCTGAATATACACTCTACCAAACGACCCTTAAAGAATTATCAAACAATCATATGTTACTGTGAAATTTGTATATCAAAATATGTACCGGTTGTCAAAATAAATAGACCCCTTAAACAATCGAAGCATCTCTATGTGTGTGGTATGTCTATGACCAAGCAGATTTACACTCTGACATTAGTAAGGTATATTCGGGTTTATATATATGTTAAAGTATTGTTGATACAACACCTACTAGAATATGACACTTATATATAGACCAAAACTAGTAAAATTTAAAAAAGACAATAATTAATTAATAATAAATTGTGTTTTTGAAATTTATCCAATTAAATAAGTTTAAACAAGTCATATGATCATTTAAGAGTCCACATAAATTAGGTGTGGTTATTAGAGATGTATGAGGAAGACTTGTGGTTATACAATCAACATCCTTAAAACAATGTTTGAGAAAACATAAGTATGTTGTAAGGATGCCACTTGTTATGTGTAGTTATATAATCAACATCCTTAGAATAAGCATGTGATCATGTATGAGTCTACATAAATTTGGGGTGGCAATCAACAATGTGTAGTTGAACAACATGTGATCATCCTCACAACATACTTACTCTTTCTCAAACATTGTTCTAAGGATGTTGATTGTATAACCACAAATCTTCCTCATACATCTCTAATCACCACACCCAATTTATGTGGACTCTTACATGATCATATGACTTGTTTAAACTTATTTAATTGGATAAATTTCAAAAACATAATTTATTATTAATTAATTATTGTCTTTTTTAAATTCTACTAGTTTTGATCTATATATAAGTGTCATATTCTAGTAGGTGCAGTATCGATAATGCTTCAATATAGATATAAACCCGAATATACCTTACTAATGTCAGAGTGTAAATCTCATTGGTCATACACAGACCACACACATAGAGATGCATCGATTATTTAAGGGGTCTATATATTTTGACAACCAGTACATATTTTGATATACAATTTCACAGTAACGGTAATAAAAGTTCAAATGCTACTTTTCAACGATAACATTTGATTATTTTTTGTATGAAAGGAAGGCAATCCCTCATAAACAACTCAAACCCTCATAACCAACTCAAACACCTCCATATTTTCCATGTCTCAAGCATCCCAAACATCTAATGCAAAAAAGTCTTACAATTGTCATTGTGGTAATCAAGCTACGTTGAGGACGTCACACACTGATACAAATTCCAGTCGACAATTCTTTAATTGTGCAGTTGGCATATTCTCTTTTTAGGTGGCTTGAAAATGAATCATCAATGAGTAGCCCATCAACTTTGAAATATTAAAAAAGCTACGGGAATTCGAAGAAAATAGGGATCTGCTAATGACTTTCTTAAAAGAAGCCGAAAGAGCAGAGGAATCACTTGAAAGTGTTGCTAAAATTTGCTGAAATAGATAGAGATAAACTAAAAGAAAGGTTGATTTTGGCAGAACAAAAAGAAAAATGCCTAAAAGCTATATTGTGTGGTTTATTTTTGGTGTTTGCTTTTTGAAAATGTGTAACAGGAATGTTGTGTTGAATAAATAAAGCATTTCTCTCTATTTATTGCACTCTTATATCTTTTATTTTTGATCGATAATGTTATAGATCAACAGTGATAACAATTTATAGTATTAGACATACAAGTTTATTGTCGATAATTGGCTACTAAATAGATCAACAATGATAGCAAAAATCACATACTATTAAGACATAGATTAATAAGAAATCTAAAAACCCTTCATAATAAAATATGTTAAACTGACAGATATACATTTTTGTCGTAAAAAACAGCAAAACAACAAACCACTTTAACCATGTTCTTAAAAATCAACTATTTCAAAAAGTAATTGTCTTAAAAAACCATCTCAAAAAACCTATTGTCTTCAAACCAGTGAAAACCCAACTATCACAAAAACCAATTGTCATCAAACACCAACTATTTCAAAAATTGTCTTAAAACACCAGGGAATATCCATCACAAAAACCTTAAATGCCCTTACTCATCACCACCAACCTCACCATTAAGCTCCATCACAATACCCATCACGTCTATTTCTTTTTCCAGTCCTGCCACATTAGTGGCCAAACATTCTTCTTCCAACTTTTCCTCTTCTTCATTTTCTCTTATCTTCTCCACTTACTTCATTTTCTTCATTTTTCTTCTCTTCCATATTCTCCTCTTCACTTTCTTCTTCTTTTTCTTCATCCTTCTCTTCCAGGTTCTCTTCTTCTTTTTCTGTCATCTTCTCCTCATCTTGTTCTTTTTCTTATTCTTTCATCTTCTCTTCCTTCATCTCTTCATAGACTTCTTCAGCAAAGTATTCATCAACTGCCGCAAGATCATCATCGACTATAGCTAATGGAAGGATCTCGTCATCAACTGTTGGTGCTGAAAAGTTGTCATCATCTACTGCAAGATCAGTGGCTAAGCATTAATACAAATAAATTATTTTACAGAAATAATATATAAATTTATCTACCTTTCTTTTTCTTGTTCTTTTCATTTCTTATCAATTTCTCCTCTCGTACATAAGCAACAATTTCCACCATTGATTGCTCGAGGGATACAACACGTTCACATAGACTTTCATCTTTAGAAGTACTTGGTACATAATTCTCACAAGGTTGATTAGGATTGTGATCACTTAAATAGTCATCCTCCACATTCTCTAGTGATGAAGTAAGGACAATCACCCCTTTCAAATTTGCATTTAAGGCATCGGGGATTGTATCCTTCACTTCGTCCACATATGGCTTTAATGTTGCCAAGTAATTCTTTTTTGTCTCATTGACAGTAGGTGTGAGGTATGGGTGCACAATCTACGAAAAAAATATATACAAAGATTACATGACATTCACCAATTTATAAATATTGCTAAATAATGATAAATAAACTTTGTACCTTTGTACTTTTTTCTTTGTACTTAAATGGATCACCTTCGATAATATTATCATTTTTGCAGTATGCCATCTAAGTAAATGGGGAATGGGTAAAAGAGAATCCAAGGACTTCTTGGCATACTTTGCATGATGAGGTAAAACCTCATATATCCAAACCTGAAATTAATAGAAGAACAAATAAATAAACAGAGGCTATAAAATACTACTCAAATATATAAGAATTTATCATAATCAACTACATAATTTATAAGAAGTACCAGAAATGCCCAGGGAAAGCCATACAGGGCATACGATGCATTTCTTCTTTCATTAAACACTTCACTCTGCTTCTTCAAATTTATTTTAATCTTCAGATACGTCAATGTTAAATTAAAACTCTCTTTCCCCTACGAATAACTATTAAAGAAATATAAATCACTCACCATCTTAATGTGGCTTGAATCCACAATTTCAGATCAATCATGGGCAAGCAACATCGTGTGGATGAACAAAACCAATGAGCACTTCAACTTCTCCTCCATATTCAACTTGGAACCCTTGATCAAACGCATCAACTTTGCAGCAGTAATAGACTTATTCTTAGTCACCTTGTAGTAAAATTTCTCTCCCATTTCAAGAACTTTTTTCAATTTTGCATCACGGGGGTATGCTGAGCAATTTAGCCCCATAATTAATGCAAATTCTCTTAAGCCAAAACAAGCAGGCTTATCATTCACACACATATAATTTTTTTATCACTTTTCACACGTCGCAACAACATATAATGGACCATCTGTCCATTGAACTTGAAATGTTCTGAAATATGCCTTAAGTGTCTAAAACAAGTACCTTTAAAATCATCATAAATTTTTTATTGAACTAGAAGATTTATTAAATCACGATAAACAGTCATCTTTGCTCTAACAGAAGTTTTTGTTGGAAATGATCCTACTTCATCTATCTATGTCTTTAAATCATACGACTTACCAGAAATATCTTTTGCACAAATTGGCAAAGACAAGGGATCTTCATCCTCATTACTAGTTTGGGTATCTCTACTACTCTCATCTTCACTGTCACTTTTATCATTACTAGATTCAACATCATCACTAGACTAGGCACTACTATCCTGGTAGTTGTCAATCTCGGCCATTGTATCAGAATCAGAGTTTGACTCATGTTCTTCCACAACAATTTTTTTTTCTTTTTTGAAGCTTTGGAAACTTCTTCAACCTTCCTTTTCTTATTTGTAGAAGCATTAGGATCAGATCGTTTAATGATGCCGCCTCTAGTTTTAGCGATACTGTATTATATACAAGCAAAAATTAAATTTGTCATATCAAAATATCGACCACTAATCTATTAGCACAATCAAAGCTTACATTAAAAATACATGCAAAAGAAGTAATAGTTCAAACAGAAATCGACAATAAAATTGCAAACATAAAACTCGAAAATCGATCAAAATACAATAAAAGTTTTCAAATCACTAACATAAAACTTTCAAAAAATTTCTATGCATTATCCAAATCAAAACGTTATTAACGATGCCGAATTAGAAACATAAACTAAGAAGTGTCAGATTTTCAAAAATTATTTTCAAAAGTTTAAGCAAAAATCTAAACTTCACTACATTACCGCAATTTAAAAATAAATCAAATAGGAAAAAAAGTTACTGGAAATACGATGATGAAACTTACATGAGAGGAAGAAGATTGAACAAGCTTCAACTGAACTTGGGGAAGAAGATTGAACAAAATAGACCTGATTCACTTTGTTTGAAATCTTCAGGAACTATTATGAGATCTTACGTTTGTTTATGGTTTCAAGAATAGAAGATTGGAAAGGTTGGTTCTTGGAGAAACGTGTTTTATGGAGGTTTACGAAATTGATAAAGCTGATATATGGAAGATCAAAAGCCACATTGAAGAACAAAGTTCTGAAGTTTCATCACAAAAAGGGTTTTCTGATAACCCAATATATTAATTATTTTTTTTATATTGGGATTGTACTTTATTTTTGGAGGGATTAAATTTATTTAATATTTGAAGTGTTGGGAAGAAAATGATTTTTCAAAACTTGTATTTTACCCCCAAGTTTTTAAAGTGTTAAAAAGACCCCTAACCCCACAAGCCAACCCCACCTTTTGACTTTTTCTTAAAGTAAACCTACAAAATAAATCAAAAAGAAATTGGATGGCTATGGACTAAATTAAGTTATATTGGTGGGCAGAACACCAAATCTTCTCTTCTTATACACTCTACCAAACGACCCCTAAGGGCATTTTTAAACATTTTCCCTTATTGTTTTCAATAATTTATCTTAGTATGTTGTTTATTTTGTCTCAAATTATCGCACTATTTTGTTGTTGTTGTTGCTCCCTTCTTTTAGAAATTGCATTGTTTCCTTGTTACTTGTTCTTCAATATCTCCTTCTTTTAATTTGTACCTAAATTTGTTGCACTTGAACCAAATGTCTTTTGTAAATAGCCTTTCAATCTCCCCAACATAGTTATAAGGTCCGCGTATATTATACCTACTTCTTATCTCACTTATGAAATTTCATTAGATATGTTGTCGTTGATTTTAATGTTGATTTTGATATTTAAAAAGTTCGAACTCATCTGGCTCATGAACAATCCTACTCGATAGTCAAAGAAGTTAGTTGAAAACCTTAAAACTTTTAGGCTTGGTAACAAACAGAGAGAACCAAGTTCTTGGTATCATGATTTCGAAGGATAATACACAATTACTTATGTTCTTACCTTGAAATTCAGATATGACGCATCTACAATAAATTAAAATGGAAATTAGTATTACAATATAGTACATCTTTTTCTGAGTTAATAACTTTGATGGTCACTCAACTATCAATTATTTTCACAGAAAGTCACTCAACTTTCATTTTCAACTCAAAAGTCACTTAACTATGATTTCTTTGCATTGAAAGTCACTCAATCTATTTAATTGTTTTTTTTCATTAAAATTTGCTAACATGACATTTTAATTTTTAACAAAAATTTTAAGAACCAAATATATATCCATTTATACCATTTAATGACCCGCCCCATTTAACCTGCTCTGCTAAAAATATAATATTAAACTTTTTATTTTAACATTAATTCCCTAAATCATTCTCCCTTGTCTACCCCATTCTTTCCCTCTACTTCTTCTCTTTTCTTTTCTTTTTTAATTTCTCAATTTCAACCTCTTCTTCTTATATCAATGTGATATGAATAACAAATGGATGAAAATCATTTGCATCCCAACTTATACTTTAAAATCAAGCTAGCAATATATGTTGTTGCGTTCTATCCTGAGAGTAATTAATTAATTCAAACCGTGGGTAATTGCGAGAGGATTAAGTTCCTAAACACAATTCAAACCGTGGGTAAATAATTATATATTTGGTTTTTAAAATTTTGATTAAAAATTAAAATTTCATGTCAGCGAATTTTAATGAAAAAAACAATTTAATAGGTTGAGTGACTTTCCATGCAAAGAAGTCATAGTTAAGTGATTTTTGAGTTGAAAATGAAAGTTGAGTGGCTTTCTGTGAAAAAAATTGATAGTTGAGTGACCATCAAAGTTATTAACTCTGATATTGGGAGAGTTTTGGAAGTCCTAGATGAGATTAAAACCTCTTTTAGAGACCTCCAACCAATCTATCTACCACACCTCCAAAACATTCCCTTGGAATTAGGAATGTCTTGGGACTAAGCACTTTTCTTCTTCTCATTCGGAAGGCTCAGTCCCACACCCTGCCACCACGCGTGGCTAAAAATCAACCAAAAAAAAGAGCCCAAACTTTTTTTTTTAGTTCCACTGAGAAAGTCTTTATCTTTTTTCTTGAGTTTTTGAGAGCACATGTCTTATCCAAATATATGGTGGTAAGAATTCTGACTTGCATGAGAATGGTACCTAGGTCTAAGTGGCAAGACAAAAAGTATTTTTATGTCTTGTTGTGCTAAATGTTTGTCACTAGGTATATATTATTTTAAAACAGGTGAATGCATGTAACTAGCCAATCTTATATTGAAACGTGTAAATCTAAATAATTGTATAAAGTTGTTCCTTTTGTCACATCATATATATTCTTCCATGATGAACCATTTTGTTACCATTCAACAAAATTTAATGAAAAAGCCCTTCCGTCTAGGAGTATCTCTTTACCTTTTTTGCACCTTCCCAACTTCCATTCAAAATTCGTGGCTTGTGTAATTGCATGCTCTTTTTTCAAGGGTTTAAAATTATATATGCAGCATATATCTTTGCACGGGGGTCGTTTGATAGAGTTTATTAGATTTTATATATTAGTAGTATTTTGTTTGGTATACTTTTTAATAATATGTGTATAACTAATACTTTACTGTATGTTGAGGAGTATATTACTAATACCATGGATTTCGTGGTATTAGTAATGCAAATGGATTTAATGTATGTATTAGCATGGTTAAAGACTCAATTACTGTTCAAAAGCACTTTTACATCTTTTTCACCATAATTGTTGTGGAGGATAATTTTGTAAATAAATATTTTTATATAATGCATATTACTTTTAATACACCAAATCAAACAATGCATACAAAATAATCTGTGCATATATAACTAATAAAAGCATTACTAATATAGTCTATTAACTATTATTTTTATATACTCTACTAAAGGACTCCTTAATACAATAAAATCATATACAATTGATTGTTTTTTAAGCACTATTGCAGGACGTCAAATAACTTAATGGTGTAAAAATCTTGCTATTTCAGTAAACAGAAATTAATGCACAAAGTCCTTTTACGAAAATGTGATTATTGTTACTAATTAAATGGCGCGTATACTTTGTTACTAGTAAAATATGGTATCTAATATTGCGTTAGGAACTTTTTGATAATAGGAAAATGACACATACCTTAGGAGAGGAGAACAGTATCTCAACAAGAAACTACAATTAGACTTAATTTACGTGATACACTAATATTGGTAGATGACCATATATTTTCTATGAGTATAATGTTAGTCTTAGTTTGCACTCACTCATCTAGATGAATTTTTAAAATATCTGCTACTCCATCCGTCCCTAATTACTTGTCCACTTTTAAAGTGTCACACCTATTAAGAAAATAATTAATGACATAGTGAGTTTACCATTTTAACCTTATTAATTATGAAGTGGATGAATTAATTGAGGGTATAATAGATAAAAAAAAATTATTTTTTCTTGATTTGTCAAAATGTACAAGTAATTAGGGACAACTAAAAAAGGAAAAGTTGATAAGTAATTAGGGACAGAGGAAGTATTTCTTATTAACACAATTATGGAATAAATTTATCGACTAAAACATAAGTAGTCATAAAAAAAAAATCACCAATACCTTTTTTTATTATAGAAAATGATATAGGTGTATATAAGCTGAGTTGATTTAGATTTTTTAAATACCAAATCAAATTAACAAGTTGTGTTTTTCAAGCTCTTTCTCGAATTGTTTTTTGGGTAAATTCTTCATACACATAAATAATTAGTTTATATTCTAAATATTTTTTTAGTTCTACTAAGGTACAACTATTTTTAAGGTGTTTCCTTAGGAATAATATAAAATATGAGATGAGTGATGACATTAATTAAATTTCTCAACAAAAATTAAATAAATCACATAAAATATATAATATTGCCAATTAATAAGTCCTATGAAAATGACCATAATATAAAAGTTTGATCACTAGTAAAAAATAAAGAATTAGTAACTGAAGAAATTTCGTAGCTAAACACCTTAAATTCCTGCAAGCTAATCACATTTAACTACAAATTAGTGATGGATTATAAAGAAATTTATTCAGCTAGGTGCTTTTTGTCAATGATACTGACAAATTTTGTAGTTAATTTCAATCTAGTAGTGTTATATCATACTAAAAAAAGTAAACTAATAACTATTAATTACATAACTAAACACTAGAAAAAATATTTAAATTAAGTTATGCATTTTAATTTATTTTATTTTTAAATAAAGTGTTTTAACCATCTATATCAATGCAAATCTAAAGAATAGGCATTGAACATTATTGTCATTAAGGGTGTGCACTATTCGGATTAAACCGAATAATCAAATCAAATTTTTATTTGTATTGGTTTTTTGGTTTGGTTTCGGATTTTAAAAAATAAGAATCGAAAAATTTGAATTATATATATATATATATATATATATATATATATATATATATATATATATATATATATATATATATATATATATATATATATATAATGTTTAGGTTTAGAATTAAGTTGGAGTTAGCCACTTTTGTCCCTTTTTGGTTATTGCCTTTCATGATGATTACGTTTATATTTTATGCTTGAATTACATCTATAATAGGTATACTTATAAGTATTGTGTTTTAAGTTTTACTTATGATTTATATTAGAAAGTATATTTAAGAAATTAAATATTATTACTTTGGTTATGTTATTAATTATTGACACAACCAAATAACCAAACTGAAAAAACCCGAACCGAATAGAGGAAAACCAAACCAAACCAGATTTATTTTGGATCGGATTGGGTTACACTTTTACAAAACCAAAAACCGAAAAACCCAAACCGAAAAACCGAATGCACACCCCTAATTGTCATTCCTAGTGTCAATTTTTTAATTAATATTAATTTGATTTTACTTTTGATCTTTATTTGAGTTACTAACATCTATAGTTTATGAGAAACTTATTGGACCATCAAATTTTTAAGTCCGCATTTAAAATAATATATATGTTAAGGGATGAAAACAATGAGAAATGTTAAAAAATATTTATAAACTACAGATAAATAAATATCTTTTGAGTTTTGAATTCTTATATGATACAATTTGCTAGTAATTGCATTGACTTGTCATTAAATTCCTTCTATCTTTTTTGTTTATTCATGATAGTTAATGAGGAAAGAAAGTAAATTCAAATTTTATCATCTTATCCATGAAGTATATACATATATTCCCACTAAGATAAATTTATTCTGTATAGGGATGAGGAAGTACATTTCTACAAGGATTCTAAAATTGCATTTGTTTGAATGGTTGTTACCTATTGTACTTCCTCAGTCCCTTTTTACTTATAATTATCATATTTTAATTTGACACGTTTATATTAAGAAAATAATGATTAATATAGCGAGTTTATCATTTTACCCCTTTTAATTGATAGGGTGTCCAACAAATTTACTCACTATATTTTTCAAAGATACTATCTTAATGTTAATAAATTGAAGGTATAATAGGAAAAAAAGGGAAAATGCATAAGTACCCCTCCCCCCCAACCTATGCCCGAAATCCCAGAGACACACTTATACTATATTACGGTCATATTACCCTCGTCCCCAAACTTATTTTATAAATAATTTTCTACCCCTTTTCGGCCTACGTGGCACTATCAACCAGATAGTTTGAAAAAATTGTCAACACGCGCTGGGCCCAGAAGATAGTGCCATGTAAGCCGAAAAGGGGTGGAAAATTATTTATAAAATAAGTTCGGGGGGGGGGGGGGAGGGGGTAATAGGACCTTAGTATAGTATAAGTGTGTCTCTGAGATTTCGGGCATAGGTTGGGGGGTGGGGCGGGGGTACTTATGCATTTTCCTGGAAAAAAAAGAATTGTCCTTCTTTGATTTGTCCAAAATGACAAGTAAAAAGAGAAATCGAATTAGGAAATATTATGTTATTAGTTTAAATATAATGGTTGTTTTGATTGTTACTTAAATTTTATTGGAGTATAATGCTAAATCAATCTTTAGGTAACAATGACAGATCTCATTTAATATAATGATGGATCGATTTTGATGTGATTGTATCATTACTTTAGTTTTCACCCTCATTTGTCTATATATATATATATATAGTAACTCTTTATTGTACCCTAAATTGTTTTTGTAGATTTATTCTTCAAAAGTATTAATGTGTGACATTATGTAATGATGGAAAATGATATAATTTATTCAAATATTATATTTATTTTAATATAATTTAATACAATACATATAATATGAAACAATATGTAACAACTATCCAAACTGTGGCTCAGGTAGGTAACTAACTTTTATCCATGAGAAGTCTAGTAACTGGATTCAAACATGTAATAATATGAACTAACAAAGGTGTGTTCATATCCATCTTTGTTGCTTTATCTTCATAACCCCCAAAATGTTAATGGCCATGTTCATGACATATGTAAAAGACTTGATATGTGAGAATAAGAACTCCATCTATTTACTATAGAGTAAAGGTATATATATACACAACTATAATTTCATATAATCCCTAAAATCAAGTGATCTGATATATCAAAATCAATTACTATCACTAACCTGATTTGACTGCTACTTTCATTGGATTTTGATTGAGCAAGATTTGCTACTTGATTTGTTTTGATCTTGTAAATATTATGTATCATTAACACGCCCCCGCAAGACAGAGGATCCATCAAATACGCCGTTCTTGGATCGAAGAAACTCAAGCCTTTGTCTGGATAGTGGTTTAGTCAGTGCATCTGCCAATTGGTCTTTCGTGGATACATGGACAACGCGTAGTTGCCCCTTGGCTATCCTATCACGGACAAACTGGAAATCAATAGAAACATGCTTCATTCGACTGTGAAAGATGGGATTGGCACAAGCATAAGTTGTGCCAATATTATCACATAGGATGGTGGGAGTTGATGATGGACACTGATGTAGTTCATGAAGAAAGGCTTGAACCCAGGCAAGTTCAGAAGCAGTAGAGGCAACAACTCTGTACTCCGCTTATGTGGAAGAACGAGCTATAGTTTTTTATTTCTTTGAGCTCTAAGAAATAGGATAGTTTCCTAGGTAGACAATGTAGGCAAATGTAGAGCTACGATCATCCAAATTCCCTGCCCAATCGGCATCAGAAAAGGCTCAAAGCATCAATGGAGAGTCACGTTTGAGATGAAGACCATGGTAAATTATAGCTTTAAGATAGCGTAACACTCGCTTAAGAGCTTGCCAGTACGTTGTGGTAGGATTTTGCATGAATTGAGACAACTTGTTAACACTGTAAGAAATATCAAAACGGGTGAGATTGAGGTATTGGAAGGAGTCAACAAACTGCCGATAAGATTTGGCATCGATCAAAGCAGTTCCATTTTTCAATTTTAATTCAACTGAAGTGGACATAGGGGATGCAACAAGTTTATCACCACTCAAATCAAATCTATCAAGAATGTTCCTGATATACTGGTTGTTGGGATGAGTTCAACCCCTAAAAAGTAATGTAAGCTGCTTAGATCTTTTAAGGAGAACCTTGTAGAGAGAGTGGAAACAAGTTGTTCCAGAAACTCTGATTGGAATTTCCTGTAATCAGATAGTAATCAACATACACCAGGAAATAGCAAAGGACAGAACCATGTGCATAGATGAACAAAGATGCATCACTTTGAGGCTGAACAAAGCCAAGAGAGAGAATAAATTTGCTCAGTTCATGATACCAAGCTCTAGGTGCCTGTTTTAAACCATAAATTGCTTGCTTTAGCTTGCAAATGTGAGATGGTCTAGTAGAGTCAACAAACCCAGGTGGTTGACTCATACTTTGCAAGGCAATGCATAAGACTACTCTAATGGTAGTTGTTTTAATAACAAGACTGAATGTGTTATGATAGTCAAGCCCGGGTCTTTTATGAAAGCCTTTAGCTACTAGATGTGCTTTATAGTGGCTAATAGTTCCATCGGCATTTCGCTTTATCCTGAAAATCCACTTACAACCAATGACATTAAAGTGAGGTGGAAAAGGGACAAGTTCCAATGTACCATTTTTAACAAAAACATTAAATTCTTCTGACATTGCTGCTTTCCATTCAGGATCTTTAATGGCTTATGTAACACATGATGGCATAATGGATGAACTAATGGGATGTTTTGTTGTGGTGAAGGCTTGTTTAGGTTTATAAATGTTGTTTTGAGACCGTGTGGTCATGGGATGGTTACGCGCGGGACCTTGTTGTATATGAGTGTTTGTTTGACAGGGTGGAGACGACAATACAGGATCTGAAGTTCCTTGGGGAGATTCTCTACACGGAGGAGAATAAATGACAGTGTCCTCATTTGGAGATGGTGAAGGCACGGGCAAAGGTGAAGGCCTTTTTACAGATGAGGGAAATGGTAGTGTGAAATGAGTGGCTGAGTTTGATGCAACATTCCATGAAACATGGATAGAGGAAGATGGTAACTGTTTCGAGGAACATGGAAATGTGGACTTTATAAATTAAACATGCCGAGAAAAGAAGATCTTTTTTGACACAGGTTCATAACATTTGTAGGCACTTTGATTTGAGGAGTAACCAATAAAGATGTATGGCTTAGAGCGAGGCTCAAGTTTGTGATTTGCATAAGGTCACAACCAAGGAAAGCAAAGACATCTAAAGACACGCAGTTTGGTTCTATTAGGCGCAGTACCAAACAACTTTTGAAATGGGGATTGATAGTCAAGTGTCGGGTTAGGTAGACGATTAGTCAGATAAGTGGCAGCTTGAAAAGTATGCAACCAGAAAGATAGAGGTATAGAAGCTTGGTGAAGAAGACTGAGCCCAGTTTCAACTATTTGACGGTGTATCCTTTCGGCATAGACATTGTGTTGTGGAGTATATGGTGGAGATATTAAATGACTTATTCCATGAGTGGCAAAAATCTCTTTGAGTTTAAGATATTCAGTGCCACCATCAGTGAAGAGAGTTTTTATTGGTTTTTCAACCAACGATTTGAATTTGGGAAACAAGTTGGTCACATCTGATTTTGTCTTCAACGGGTAAAGCCATATATACTTAGAGTTGTGATCAACAAAACTGAGATAATATTTGAAAACTTCAATAGATTCATGTCACACCTCGAGCCTACACCTTGGGCGGGATTGGCACTTGAGAACCATAGTTGGCCCCAAGCGAACCCTTTGCCTGGCTTACTTACTTAGCGGAAGACTTAAACATAAGAAACATAACTCATAAAATAACTTAAGAGATAATAACTTAGCCAAAATGGAAACTCAAGTCTTAAATGTATAAAACTTAAATGAATAAGACTAAAGAACTATATTATCCGTCTATGAAGCCTCTAAACAAAGAGGGATGTCGGGACAAGACCCCCGATCATCCTAACAATTGAAAACTAGAAAGCAATGTAAAAAGAAGCCCTCCAGAATGCAAGGAGGCTCACCAACCAACTCTGAGTGTTCAACTGGATCAACGAGGCGCTGGATGCTGATCCTGGTTACCTACGTCTTCATCATAAGACGATGCAGGCCAACTGGCATTAGTATATTGAATGTACGAGTATGCATGTTGGAATGTTAAACATAACATAGGCTTGAAAGGAATCTGAAAGGAACACTTACCTTGACCTTACTCAACTCCTGAATAACTTAACTCAATTAAAGCAATAAAACACATGCAATATATAAAAAGCTTTTAAAATAGTAGAAAGCAACTTAGTTTGTTAAAGAAATGCAATAACAAACTTAACTGTACTTGTATAATAAAGTAATATAGTTTCTGTGGCAGTTTCTCTAACCGACAACCACCACTATGAGCCTAAGTGGTGATACAGCATCTTGCCCACGCTGCTAGAACTGTCCTATACTTTTCCTTCATATAGAACGCCTTAACTAAGTGGATCTATTAGTCTATGCTAAAAAGCACTTAAGGAGTCATCTAAAAAGTATGATCATTTACTACCAATGATGCCTACATGGTTTATGGAGACTTGAGTTAATATGAACTCACATCCCCATATCGGTGCTCAATACTACTCCCAAAATATACTTAGCTCATATATTTTAAAACAAAACTTGTTTCTTTGGTTTGAGATAATTACTCAAAACTTAGCTTAAAAGCTCTCTAGGAAATTAGTGTTTCCCTTTTTTGTTCAAATGTGAAAACATTTTAAACTCTTGGGAATACTTAGTTCCCTTATAACTTTTGGAGAAATGAACTCAACTCTTTACTCTTTGCTTAACTTAAAACTTAAGTCTTAAAACAAAGTTAAAACGTTTGTGAAAGACTTTTGAAAACTTTATGAACTTTTCTTGACTTGATTCTTGACTTCTAAACTTGACTCTTAACTGTCCTTGAATTAAATTATGGATTCAAGGTTCATGATCTCATGTTTATGGATAATTTCATGATGTTTAGATGTACCTTAGAGTATTGGAATCAACTAGGAGTGTTAGTACACTTTAGAATGACTTAGACGGGCTAAACAACGAAAAATGGGTGGAAAACGACGATTCGGGCGCATCCCTGGCGCCGCGCCAACCCCAACTTATTGGGGCTCCAAAATGGCGCACTACTGGCATGCCACCCCAGCCTTCCTGGCGCTATAGGGGCGTGTCGTGCCAGCCTTCCCTTCAGGCAAAAACCGATGAACTTTTGGTCTCGTTTTCTAATCTTAAATCGATTAATTCTGATTCCTTTTCTCAAATTCACTTTAGAATCAGGTACACAAGCCATATACAAAAAATCTAACTCAATCAACTCAAGGAAACAACACTTTAATATCAAGAAACTCCTTAATCTCAACTCATAATCAATAATGAAAGCAATTCAAGAACAACTATCAAGAACATTTAACTTCCAATCTTTTTAGAACGAATTCACACTGAATCAACATGCTTGGCATGTGGGTGAATAAACCCAACGTTATGAAAGTCTCACATACCTTGTAGGGATCACCCCTTGACGAAATCCACAAGCAAAATCCTTACGAACGATAATCTTGGCTCTTTTCTCCTTTCTTCTCCTCTTGCGTTCTTTCTCCAAAAGCCTTAAATTGAACCTTCAACTTTTCTAAACTGACTAAAATCTGATTTGACCCCAATTAAACTCTTAAAAATGGATTAAAATACTTAGGTAAGGAAAAGACTAAAATACCCTTCCAAAATTCGGTTTTAGACTTTCCTTATTTGAACATCCTAACTTCAAAGGGCATATCCCGCTCATACAAACTCAGAATTGAGTAAACTCGGTGGCGTTGGACAGATTATTCCAAGATATTTCCTACTATATCTTGAAACACACCTAACTCATCCTGATCTAGGAGTTATGGTCGTTTGAAGTTAAATAAAAACTCAACTTAACATACTTAACAACTTTTCCAGATTTCTATTCTTTCCCCAAAAAAATTTGACTATTTCCAATTCTTAACTTCTTCCTAGTTATTTCAATTTGCGAGATGTTACAATTCAACTGGGGAAGGGCCCCATACATCACTGAAAAGCTACTCTATGGGAGATGAACTCTGAAGAGTAAACTGACTAAATAGAAGCTGATGGCTTTTATTACAAGCACACGAGACACATGACTTTGACTTAAGAGATGATGATGACAGTGGTAGAGAGTCAGTGTGGATGATGTGATGAAGAATCCTATCTAAAGGATGTCCAAGACGACGATGCCAATCAACGATAAGTGCTCTAATGGTGTTGTGAACTGTAGGTGGGGATGACGTTAAAAGAACATATACATCATCTTTATTTTGTCCTTGTAGCACGACCTCCTTAGTGTTAAGATCCTTCATAGAGAAATATTGGGGAAAAAATTCAACAGACACTTTGTTAGTTTTGCAGAATTTGCCAACAGAAATCAGATTAGATTTAATACTTGGGACACAAAGGACATTGCGAAGGTGTAATGCGTTTGAGGAGGAATTTATTTTGGATGTACCAATATGTGTAATATGCAAACCTGAGCCATCACCTACTTGCACTTCATCAGGGCCATCATAATCCGAAGACAAAGATAAATTTTGAATTTCATTGGTGACATGGTGTGAAGCACCTAAATCCATTAACCATCCTTGAGTTGTTGGAGTAGGGACAATTGTATTGTTTGTTGTAGGAGTTCTAAGTATGATTTCTTTGGCTCTATAACATTTCTTTGCAACATGCCTAGGATTTTCACATAATTGACAGATGACACGAGGCTTGTGAGATCTCTGATTTCCCCCCATGCTGCCTAAATTCGTGTGAGACATGGCCGACTGATTGTGATTAGAGTAGAAACCTCTGTTACGGTATTGTGGTTGACATGACTTGGTCGTTGCATTCACTGTGGCAATGGAGACATCAGAACCCATAAATTGAGACTTGGCCAAATAGGATTCAAAGTCTATAAGTTTGTTATGAAGATCTTCAAATGAGATACAGGTATCATGAGCCTTAATAGCATTAACTACTTCCTTGTAATCAGGGCATAAATGATTAATTTGTCTTGTCTGAAAATTAGTTTCATCATCAGAAACTTGCACGGAGCCATTGATATACCCCATGAGACTGTATTCAATGAGAAGAGAGTTAATTGGGCTTTCCACGAAACAAAGTTGGTGGAAGTCAGTTTCAATTGTAATTATGCAGTAGCATTGATGCATACAAGCACCTCACCCAAGTGTGATGTTATGTTGGGAGTGTTAGTGAATGTATCACGAGATGAGCTGTCTGGTGACTTTGGATCAGTATCCATGGAGGAAGGAAGAAAAGAGAAAACAAAAAGAGAGGTTGGATCGAGATTGCGGTTAAGCAAAGGGTATGTATGATACCATGTAAAAGACTTGATATGTGAGAATAAGAACTTCATTTATTTACTGTAGAGTATTGGTATATATATACACAACTGTAATTTCATATAGATCTGATATATCAAAATCAATTACTATCACTAATCTAATTTGACTGCTGCTTTCATAGGATTTTGATTGAGCAAGATTTGCTACTTGATTTGTTTTGATCTTGTGAATATTCTCTATCATTAACACATATCTTTTGATGTTCCTCCATATAATTTTGTAAATACAAGAATTGAAAATTATGTTGCACATGCTTTGATGAAAAGGTCTCTCTTTCTCTTCACATATTTTTGTTAGTTCTCCTCCTTTATTTTACAACACTTAAATTTTTAGAAAAAAAAATTAGTAGGAAGCTATAAAGAAAATCTTACATAGAAAATCAACGTAGGTTGTGGTGCGGTGACACTGTTTTATCCTTAACAAGATGTCTCAGTTCGATTTCAGGAAATGAAAAAAATCTTGTTGGGAGCGTCACCCCTGAATAGGCCCTACAATGTTGCGGAATATTTAATAAAATCATGATATCATTAATTTGAGTTTCCAAAACTCATTTCTTGAGGGTTTTTACTTAGATTTCCAAGTGGTGAGTTGATGAATTAGAGGATAAGATGATGGAGATATTGATTAAGATGGCAAACTTTAGTACAAAAATAGCTACTATCATCTTAAATAGAGTAAATCAGATTCCATCAAGGCATCAAAAAGGAACTTCTTTTTACCTTTTCAATTTTGGGGACCAACCGCGACAATGAATTATGGAGATTTGGGGTAATCACAAATATACTATGTAAATTTATTTTTATTTAATCCCAAAATGGGTCCTTGGTGTTTAGCACACAATTAATATATGCCTATTTTTATATTTTTTTTTAAAGTTGCATCTTATTTTATTTTTAAAATGATTTGCATCTTGATCTTTTTATTTCTGGGTAAAATTATAAAACTTCTATTTTAAAAAATATCTCTGAGGGTATAATAGGAAAATGCAAATAAAGAAAACACATATAATATACTTCTTCTATTTCTATTTATGTTACACCTAGAAAATTTTGAGAGTTAATAAAAAAAATTAATCGAAATTTCTTATTATGACTCTTATATATTTTAAATTATTAATTATTATAATTTATAGTATAACTATTATAACCTAACCGAACCCCCATAAGTCCAGGAGGTACAATATATCAATCATAATATAGTTAGCCCCCATAAGACATGTAGATGCAAACAAAAACCAATTATAGTAGTGATAGGTGATACAAATGAATGCAAGTTATGCAATAAAATCAATAGTGCCATCAATACCAAGTGCGAAGTACCAAGTGTATATACTTACCTCCTACCCCCCGACATGTTAAGTAGGACCAATGAGGACACCCATCCTCTTGTTCAGTGGTTCACACGGATGTTGGGATCCATAGAAGACTTGGGAAGACCGAATATACTTTTTGGTCCCAATCTAGGATTTCCACAACCTATCTGTCATAGTTTCGGATTTACTATGTCATGGTATACCAGATAGGGTTGGGCCTTCGATAATTTGGTTCGGATTCAAATTTTTTGTTTTGATTTCTTTGGTTTTCAGTTATCGAATTTGTTGTATCGAACACCAAATCAAATTAATTCAGTTCGACTTGGTTTTTTGTAATTCGGTTAAGTTCGGTTCAATTTATTAAATTCGGCTTTTTGAATACCTAAAACTAAAAATTGAAGTCACGGCAGTACTGGACGCCGGAGGAAGCTGCCTGGAAATTGAAAGTTGGAAGAGAAGTTGAGAAGGTGTGGTGGCTGCTGCAGAAAGAGAAAAAACTACTGGAAATTCTTTTGTAAAATCAAAAAGACTAAAATAAAACCTAAGGTCTAAGGGAAAAAAAGAAAATAAAAGGCTTAGTACTATAAATATTTTACTTAGTATTAATAATTAAATAATATTCAATATAATATGTATTTTAGTGCATATATTTTGGTTAAATCGAAATACCAAATTACAAAAAATATGTTACCAAAAATTGGAACTGAAAACCTGAATTTACAAAAATTATGAACTGGTTTTGAACTGAAAATCAAAATATTGATCGAAAAACAAAAAAAATTGATATGGTTTGGTATTTTGATATTTGGTATTTGGTAATTGGTAATTATATTCATCCCTAATACCAGAGATACATATGAAAACCACAATAGTATTGAAAGGGTTGGCATCCTCCTCAACCGATCAAGTAAACTGTGAGCACATCCTGAATGCCACTTTATCTTAAAATTTCATTTATCAAAATGGTGAAGGTGGTACGACTCCCATAAAACAATTTACTGGTAAAAAGTATAGAATCATACTTTCTCAAAAATGATATTAAAAATCAATGAATTTCCTATGATCATACCACAAAACACGTGAAAATGAATATCATGCACGTCATCACCAACATCCAAACAATCAAAAGTACATAACCAAAATCACCTCGCTCCTAATGCATAGAAAACTAAAATGGAATCCAAATGGTCCTTAATCAAGGCCTCAGACCAAATAATATACTAGCATACACAACAATAATAACATAATATAATCACTACTACTTAGGAAAAATGAAGGGATCATGAAGAATCAATAACCAAAAGAGTAACTCAAGGATCTCAACCTTTTTCGGAAGGTACTACTCAAGTAAACACTAAATACAGCTAATGCAACCTTACGACTATAACCAACAACTAAGGTTACATGGCCTTATCTGAGATAGGGATCAACGTCAAGTCTACGGGTCTATTCAAGGTGAATTGCTATAATACCAAAGCAAACACATGGTCCATGTACTATCACAGGGTACCAAACCATGGTAATTTACTACCAAGAGCAACTATATTAGATAAAGAATTATTAATAACACATTTTAGGTCACTTAGATCACTAAACAATTCATGAAAGAGAATTAGATACCAATTGGAATTAAGTCATAGCACGAAGAGAGAAAAAGACAAAGAGATCTCCTAAAGTCCTGTAGCATCTCGTAGAAAAGTACAGACATCTCCGTACCATTCTGCAAGACTCTGCTAAACTCATTTTGATACAATGAGATCAATGAACCTAGGGCTCTGATACCAACTTTTTCACGACCCAAATCATCGTGATTAGCACCCACACTAACCCTCCGGTGGGAGAACCATTACTACAACCTAACTAAGCAACTTAACAAAAAACTAATCATTTAAAGATACAGAAGAAGGTTTAAACGATAGAATAACATGGAGTTCCCATAAACTCCGAAAGCTTAAATGAACATCTAAACATAACTACTGTGGAAATTCAACCCCTAGAACCTGAAAGTCAATGTACCAAAACTCTACTTACGACAAGTCTAAGAAAAAGGGGTGCAACCCCGAAACTAACATGAATAAGTCTAACTATAAAGTTTGAGTCCATAAGGAATTTACTAAACAATAGAGTACCTATGGTAGCCTGGAAGAATTGGCTCACCTTTGAATCCGATCACGATCAATGATCTCCTAATCGAGGTGCACAAGAGTCGTCAAGATGCCCTCAGACTCAACAAAGAGCGAACAAGTGCGATGTCGACACAACCACAGTATACTGGTAGGATCACACAGCCACTCCAATAAGCCTAATATACACAAGCAATTAAGACATAGTCAACACACATATATGGAATACACAATTCAGTTAGCATTTTAGAGCAACATACAATCTCCAATATCAATGACAAGTAGACATAACATAATAATCACAAGTGGTTCTCTCATGGAACCCATACCCAAACTGTTAGTGTGCTAGAATGTGACACCCGATCTAATATATGTGTTGGAACGTGACACCCGGTCTATTATATGTGTCAGAACGTGACACCCAATCCAATGCAATGTAGGAACGTGACACCCTATCCAATCAGCACAACCACAATCACAACCACACCATAATGCATAATATATATAGTCACATGGTTAAGTTGTAGGTTCATTGCAAGTAGTTGTTTGCACATAATCATTTCATTAGGTTCGATTCACATTTCACTATTCACATACACACATGCATACAATGAAGCAATCAATAGGCATATATCACACAAACAGGAAAGCAAACAATCACCTACCTCGAAACCAAGCTTGAATCCTCCTAAGACACTTGAGCCTTCCCTTTCCAGATTCTTTTCGCTTGTTCTTGGTCTAAAATAGTTAAATAATGCATGTACTAATAAATACGGCCTAACTTACCTAGATTATAACTAAAGTTATCAAGTTGAGGCCAAACCCAAATCCTAATGTTCAATTAGGGCTTTTTCCACCATCAACTTCAGGCTAAAACCCTCCCCCAAAGATAATAACCCAAGATTCTAAGTTCTAAGAATCGACACACGGATTAGGGGAGTAATTATCTTACTTTTAGAGCTAGAAATCCTGGAAAACTATCAAGAATCACCCTGGATCGTCTCCTAGCTCTCAAAAATAAAGTTTTGCAGAAAATAATGATTTTTGGGGTTTTTCTCGACTTAAGATCGCGACGACCCAACCTGACACAGCGGCCCCACTCCGGTGGGAATAATCCCACCCTGGCGGCTTGCACAAAGACAGAAGCTCGGAGTTTGAGTTTCAAGCTCCCATTTCGTAACACACCTTCAACCCAAGACGTTCTAAAACTATCCTTTCACGCCAGGATTAGTTTTGGGAGTTCTACTCCCCCGAATTTAATTTCGTAAAGTCGTACGGGCTCCTGAACGTCTTGGTTACCACTCATGTGATCAAATTCATATTTAAATCCCCCACTCGTTACCATATTTCCCTAGACCTTACTTGACTCAAATTTCGTCCAAATCTGGTCTAGGCTAGACATTTCCAAGTCACTACTCAAAAGTTTTCTAGCCCAAATTCTTTCCCCATTGGCTTTTCCATAACGACCGGAGCAGGTCGTTACAGTTAATAAGTCATGAAAAAGGTCTCACATCTAAGATTCAGAGATTTAGAAAGAAACGAGCCTAAGACCTACGGATGAATAATACAAGTCCTAGAAATTTCCACAGACCATAGATGTCGTCCATGGAAAAGGTCATGAGACTACATTCCTTGCTATTTAAGAGAGTACTCCACAAGCCATACAAAAGACTATGTGTCACGCCCCAAGGCTACCCCATGGATGTAAACACGGGACCTAGGATCACGACTGACCCCAAGTTAACCCTGAGTTGACATATCATGAGCATACTAAAAGATTACTGAATAAAATATATTGTGCAAAATCTAGAAACATATCATAAAATGAAATGATGGGAATATCCATTCTAAATCTGAATATAAAGCTGAGTTTAATGATAATTGAAAGATCAAACTCAAACCAAAATTGAATCTAAACTCTGTTTGAATAAAAACCTCTACTGACTAGAGATGTTGGGACATGTCCCCAGCTAACTCTAGCAAAACTGAAACTAAAGACTAAAAATGGCAAGATAGCATGTCACTTGTCCTCAAAGAATGAGGACTCACCACTGATGCCACTGAACTAGAGATCGGGAACCGATCTATGCGTGATTTGAATGCTGAGGACTTGAACCTACATCACGAGAAGATGTAGCACAACTTATGCTTCAATACTTGAAAGGTGCTGAGCATACCGGATAAAATAAAGTGGAATAAAATATATAATCGAACAAAATGATAAAGAAATGATATAATCTGAACATGATAAATATGCTAAACATGCTGAATATGAACTAATTGAATGAAGTGACCAAGTTTATAACATACTGAGACTGAATACTGAACTATAACTATTTACCTGGTCAATACACTAGAATCTGTCTGTGGGAGCTACTAATAACTAATATAAAACCACATGATCTATATGTGGAGTCCGATGTATACGCCCTATTGAGAGGACTAATATACCTTGCCAAGGGTATGGAGGCATGACTGCCGTGATCACTAAGTATAATGCCCACAAAGGGGACTTACCTACGAGGCACGTAGTTCTGGGACTATGAGGGTGACTGGCCCTTAGTCTACTCGGTATTAAGCCTACTCCCAACTGATTATGTAATTAACACATTATGACTGAATATCTATAATACTGACATGCTAACTAAAAATGCTAATATACTGATAATGAAACATTATTAACTAGAGCATGTATAACTAAATAAACTAACCTAGCAAGTGTAATTCATGAACTAAACGAATCTACACAATTAGGGTTCTGAGTTTCATGAAAGAAGCTAAGCTACAATTCCTCAAAAACATAATAATCATATTTGGAGTAGTGAATCATAACATAAATTTGAAATTCTGCATGATATAGAGAATCAAGAATTTGACTGAATTCTAGTGACCTAATGGGTAAAAGGAACCCACTAGTGAAATCGTACATACCTGGTGACGAAATTCACAAAGAAATCTTTCAATTTTGGGACTGAAACTGAAGAAACCTTGTTGCGTTCTTGGGCTAGGGCTTGGTTGACTCTTTCTCCTTATTTTCATTCAACATGGATGAATTTAGGAGACTGAATTGATTACGGTAAGTTCTAATTTAGTTGCTAGGCTAAAACTGACCAAAACTACGTAGTTTAGGGGTACAACGCATAGGGAAAAAACCAAACGACCACTGACTTTAAAGTTATTGGGGGTCTCTGGTGGACTAGACTGATGGCCAGTGGCAGGACCGACGGTCTGTTCTGGTCGACCGTCATCTGGGGTTCTGGGATTTGAAATCTGGGGTCCGACCTACAGCCCTGGACCATGGACCGTGGTCTGACCTACGATCCGTAAGTCCTGACATAGGTTGACCCTTAGCTAAATTTTCTAGGAGTTTTGGAAGGGGGTTGCAGGTGGCCAACCACAGACCCCACCTACGGTCTGTGGTTCACCCTATGGTCCATAGGTGGCACCTATAAGTTCTGAAATAACTATTGGCTTGTCTTTCTAGGATACGGGGTGTTACATTATCTCCCCCTTGGGAACATTCGTCCTCGAATGAAGACTAAACTAGCTGGATAAGGAAGGAAAGAGCTGCAAACCCTACCACTAAACACTGGAAGCTAAAATCTGACTGAACTAAGTTCTAAGAACATGTAAATACATTGAAAATGCAAGAACAACTGAAGGAATATGATACTAATACTAAAATCACGCATGAATAGCTGAAAGATCGGAGAGGAACGATTACCACAAGTTAGGATGGAATCGAAAGGAAAGAGATGAGGATACTTTGCCTTTATGGCTACTTCTGCTTCCCAAGTAGCTCCCTCTACGGACTGACTCCTCCTTTAAACTTTCACTGAAGCAACTTCTTTGTTTCTCAACCTTCAAACTTGACAATCAAGAATCTCAAATGGCACATCCTCATAAGTGAGACTATCTTTCATAGCCACACTTTCCAAAGGAACTATAGATGCTGGATCATCCACACACTTCTTCAACAATAAAATATGAAATACTGGATGCACTATTTTTAGTTCTACTGGTAACTCTTACTCATAAGCCATTTTACCAACTCTTTTCAAAATCTTATAAGGGCTTACGTATCTAGGACTGGGCTTCCCTTTCTTGCCAAATCTCATTACCCCCTTCATAGGTGACACTTTCAGGAAAGCCCAATCATCAATTTGGAACTCCAAGTCCCTTCTTCTTACATCTGCATAAGACTTTTGGTGACTCTGAGCTGTCTTAAGTCTATCCCTAATGAGGTGAACTTTTTCCATGGCATCATGACCCGAATCTGGCCCTATCAAGGCTCCTTTACCTACTTCAAACCACCCAACTAGAGATCTATATTTGCGCCCATACAATGCTTCATAAGGGGCTATCTGAATACTGGAATGGTAGCTGTTATTGTAGGCAAACTCTATAAGAGGAAAGTGATCATCACAACTACCCTTGAAGTCAATCACACAAGCTCTCAACATGTCCTCTAAGGTCTGAATGGTACGCTCTGCCTGACCATCCATCCGTGGATGAAATGTTGTGTTAATATTAACCTGAGTACCAAGACCTTTCTAAAATGACTTCCAGAAATGATAGGTAAACTAAGGACCTCTATTTGAGATGATAGACAAAAGAACCCCATGTAACATGACTATCTCATCAATATAAAGCTTGGCGTAGTCCTTCGCCGAATTTGTTGTCTTGACAACCAAAAAGTGAGCAGACTTAGTAACTCTGTCAACTATCACCTAAATAGAGTCATGCTGTCTGCGAGTACGAGGTAAACCTGTAATGAAGTCCATGTTGATCACTTCCCAATTCCAAGTAGGAATGTTAATCTCTTGAGTCATACCCCTTGGTTTATGATATTCTACCTTCACTTGTTGACAATTAGGGCACTTAGCCACAAAATCTACTATATCTCTTTTCATGTCATTCCACCAAAAGACTTCTTGTAGATCATGTACATCTTAGTGGCACCGCTTGGATGAATAGAATACCTGGAGTTATGGGCTTCTGCAAGAATCTGTTGTCTCAACTCACCCACCTTAGGTACACATAAACGACCTTAATAGTGAAGCACACCATCTCTCCCTTGGGAGATAACCTCAACCTCCTGTTGATGGACTGCACCCTTTAGTTGAAACAATATTAGATCACTATCTTGCTTTTCCTTAACCTCTACTACCCATGAAGATTCTGACCTATTCTAAACTGTTACACCTCCATTTGATATGCTCATAAGGAGAACTCCCAAGTGAGCAAGCTGGTGAACATATTTTGCTAGTTCTTTCCGTTCTTCCTCAACATGCTACACTACCCATAGATAGTCTACTAAGAGAATCTACGACTACATTGGCCTTACAAGGGTGATAAAGCACACTCATATCATAGTCCTTGAGGAACTCAAGCTATTTTCTCTGGAGAAGATTTAACTCTTTCTGGGTGAACACATATTGAAGGCTCTTATAGTCTGTGAACTCATTTACATTAACAGCATACAAGTAATGTCTCTAAATTTTAAGGGCAAAAACCACTGCTGCAAGCTCGAGGTCATGAGTTGGATAGTTCTTCTTATGCACCTTAAGTTTTCTAGAAGTATAAGTTATAACCTTACCTCGCTGCATCAACACACAACCTAGGCCAACTCTGGACGTATCACAATAGATCACATAACCATCTGAACCCTCTGGTAAAGTCAAAACATGACTTGTAGTCAACCTAGTTTTCAGTTCTGCGAAGCTCTTCTCACACTCATCTAACCACTGGAACATAACCTTTTTATGAGTTAACTTAGTAAATGGAGAGGCTATGGATGAAAATCCTTCCATAAACCTTCTATAATAACCCACTAGACCTAAGAAACTTTTGATATCTAAAGGAGAGGTATGTCTGGGCCATTGTTTCATCGCTTCTATTTTCTGAGAATCCACTCGGATCCCTTCACTAGACACAATATGCCCAAGGAAAGCAACAAATTGCAACCAAAATTCGCATTTTCTAAACATAGCGAATAATTGGTGATCTTTGAGAGTTTGCAAGACAACCCTCAAATGAGTTGCATGTTCTTCCTCATTCCTAGAGTAAATAAGGATATCATCAATAAAGATGATAATGAACAAGTCCAAATACTGCTTAAATACCCTGTTCATCAAATCCATGAAAGCTGCAGGAGCATTGGTTAGTCCAAATGACTTAACTACAAATTCATAATGACCATACCAAGTTCTGAAGGCTCTTTTCGAAATGTCACTATCTCTGACTCTGAGCTGATGATAACCGGATTTGAGGTCTATCTTCAAAAAATGACTAGCACCCTGAATTTGGTCAAATAAGTGATCAATCATAGGGATAGCGTACTTATTCTTAATTGTTACTTTGTTCAACTGCCGATAGTCAATGCACATCCTGAGAGAACCATCTTTCTTTTTCACAAACAACACTGGTGCACCCCATGGGGAAATACTGGGTCTGATGAAGCCCTTATCTAGAAGGTCTTTTAACTACTCTTTCAATTCCTTAAGCTTAGCAGGAGCTATCTATAAGGAGGAATAGAAATAGGCTGGATATCTGTAAGGAGATCAATTTCAAAGTTGATTTCCTTTTGGGGAGGAACTCTAGGAAGATCTTCTGAAAACACTTTTGGAAACTCATTAACTACTGGAATTGACTCAAGAGTTGAGGTTTCGGAGCTAGAATCCTTAACCCGAACTAGATGATAGGTACAACCCTTAGAAATCATCTTTTTGGCCTTAAGGTAAGAAATGAATCGACCCATAGGCACTGAGCTACTACCCTTCCATTCTAAGATTAGCCCGTCTGGAAAATAAAAAAAATGAACGATCCTAGTTCTACAATCGACTGAGGCATAACAGGAATGTAACCAATACATGCCTAGAATGACATCAAAGTCTGTTATTTCTAACTCTACAAGATCTTTTGAGGTGACTTTTTGGGAAACTGTGATAAGGCAATTTCTGTATACCCGTCTAGCTATAACTGGGTCACCAACTGAAGTAGAGGATGAGAAGGGTTCTGAAAGAGTTTATGGACTAACACCGAAGTTTGCTTATATATAGGGAGTTATAAAGGACAGAGTCGCCTCTGGATCTAACAAAGCATAAACATCTAAATGAAAGAATCGCAACGTACCAGAAACCACATTAGGAGAATCTTCCTGATCCTGGAGAGCCTGAGAGCATACAACCTATTCTAGCACAGACCGCCACCTATACCAGATAAAGCACTTTGCTGGTGCTGCTGGAGCTGTAGACTGAGCCCTACTATTATTACTATCTGAATTTGTTTAGAAGAAGTAAAATCCCTCAACCTATGACCAGTCTGACCACACCCAAAATATCCCACTTTCCCTACAAGACACTCGCTCGGATGGTTCTTACCACACGTTGGACAAGTCGGGTAGGTCCTATTACCTGAAACACTCCCCTGCGACTTAGAGCCTGATGCCTTACTTTTTTGATCCCGTCGGAACCTGGAGGATGGAGCACTAGTTGATGAAGGTTTTGGAGCTGAAGATTTCTGTTGGAACTGAGAGAGATTTTCGCCACACGATTTTTGCTGAGAATACTCATAGTTGTCTGTCCTAGCCTTCTTTTTATCCTTAGCATGTTCCCTAAGCTTATCTCCCTCAACTTGTTGAGAATGGGTCATAATCCTAGAGATTTCATATTTTCCAACAACATAGTCTTTTGCACTCTATTTTCACTAAGTCGGACACCCCATACATAAACTTATTCATTTGTGCCCTTGGATAAGCAGCCATGTGATGAGCATACCTGGAGAGTTGGGTGAACTTGAGTATGTACTCTTGGACTGACATGCTGCCTCAGATTCATGAACTCATGAGATTTTTCCTCCCTCAACTCACTTGGGAAGAACCTGTCCAGAAAAGTCTCACTAAAACACTCCCAAGTGATAGGAACTACATCCATACCCCTGTTTTCTTTCCAATAAGTAAACCAGATGTGAGCTACATACTTAAGCTGGTAAGATTCCAACTCTACCTTATCGTTACCAGTCACTTACATTACTCTAAAGATTTTCTTGACCTCATCAATGAAGTTCTGGGGATACTCACCAACGTGTAACCCTAAAAACTCAGGTGGATTCATCCTAACAAAATCCTGAACTCTAGGTGTAGCTAACCCAACATTTGTGTTTGTTGGAACTGGGGCCTGCTGATTGTTTTGGTTGGTCACACTCTGAGCCAAAAGCTAAATGGCATTTCGAAACTCTACATTTGAAACTTCCTGATCTGGGGCTAGAGAAGCTGCGTTAGTGTTGCGGGCATTCATATTCCTTGCGCAAGCTCTACGAGGAGGCATGATCTAAAAATGCATAACAATGGATTATAAAGAGAGATCATACCAACACACGATAAGAATACCAAGAAGGTGAAGTTTTCATAAAACACTTTGCAGCCTCCCTCTCATTTGATGTGGTGCACTTCACACCCATGAAAAGGACTTTACTTAGTGCGGCTTTTCAGACATTCTAGAACACTTAAACCTAATGCTCTGATACCAAGTTTATCACACCCCGAGGCTACCCCTTGGACATAAACACGAGACCTAGGATTAAAAGTGGCCCCAAGCTAACCCTAAGCTGGCATATCATGAGCATACTAAAAGATTATTGAATAAAATATACTGTGCGGAAGCTAGAAACATATCATAAAATGAAATGATTGGGAGTACCCATTCTAAGTCTGAACATAAAACTGAGTTTAATGACAACTAAAAGATCAAACTCAAACCAAAACTGAATCTAAACTATATTTGAATAAAAGCCTCTACTGACTATATATACTTAGACATGTCCCCAGCTAACTCTAGCAAAATTAAAACTAAAGATTGAAAATGGAAAGATAACATGTCACTCGTCTTCGAAGAATAAGGACTCACCACTGATATTGCTGAACTGGAGATCGAGAACCAATCTATGCGTGATCTGAATACTGAGGACCTGAACCTATATCACGAGAATATGTAGCATAGAGTATGCGTCAGTACTTGAAAGGTACTGAGCATGCATGATAGAATAAACGTGAATAAAACATATAACTAAATAAAAATGATAAAGCAATGATATAATTTGAACATGATAAATATGTTAAACATGCTGAATATGAACTAACTGAATGAAGTAACCAAGTCTATAACATATTGAGACTGAATATTGAACTATGGCTAATAACCTGGTCAATACACTAGAATTTATCTGTGGGAGCTACTAATAACTGACTTAAAACCACATGAGCTAAATGTGGAGTCCGATGTATACGCCCCACTGAGAGGACCTAATATACCTTGCCAAGGGTATAGAGGCATGACTAGCATGATCACTAAGTATAATGCCCACAAAGGGGACTTACCTATGGGGCACGTAGTTCTGGGACTATGAGGGTGACTGACCCTTAGTCCATTCGGTATTAAGCCTACTCCAAACTGATTATGTAATTAACACATAATGACTGAATATATGTAATACTGACATGCTAACTGAAAATGCAATATTAACATACTGAAAATGAAACATTCTTAACTTAGGCATGTATAACTGAATAAACTGACCTAGCAAGTGTAATTCATGAACTAAACGAATCTACACAACTTGGGTTCTGAGTTTCATGAAATAAGCTAAGCAACAAT
The DNA here is from genome assembly GCA_035578085.1 of Solanum pinnatisectum. NCBI lineage: Eukaryota > Viridiplantae > Streptophyta > Magnoliopsida > Solanales > Solanaceae > Solanum > Solanum pinnatisectum. The sequence continues at coordinate 28,865,351 of CM069078.1, read as the reverse complement.
TCCTCAAAAAACATGATAATCTGATTTGGATTAGTCTAACAACTGAATCATAACATAAATCTGAAATTCTAGAAACCCTAGGTCTAAGCATGATATAGATAATCAAGAATCTGACTGAATTCTAGAGACCTAATGGTTGAAAGGAACTTACTAGTGAAATCCCACATAACTGGTGATGAAATTCACAGAGAAATCTTTCGATTTTGGGGCTAAAACTAAAGAAACCTTGTTGCGTTCTTGGACTAGGTCTTGGTTGACTCTTTCTTTTTCTTTTCGTTCAACTTGGATGAATTTAGGAGAATGAATTGACTAGGGTAAGTTATAATTTAGTTGGTAGACTAAAACTGACCAAAACTGCGTAGTTAGTTTTGTGGTCCAACGCATAGGGAAAAGAATAAACAACCCCTAACTTAAAAGCTTTCGGGGGGCACCGACAAACCAGACCGACGGGTTGTGGCAGGACCGTTGGTCCGTTCTGGTTGGCTGTTGTCTGGGGTTCTGGGAGTTGAAATCTGGGGTTTAACCTACTGCACTGGACCATGGACCGTGGTCTGACCTACGATTCATAGGTCCTGGCGTAGGTTGACTCCTAGCTAAATTTTTTGGGAGTTCTGGAAGGGGGTTGCAGGTGGCCAACCACAGACCCCACCTGCAGTCTGTGGTGCACCCTACGGTCCATAAGTGGCACCTACAACTTCTGAAATGACTATTGGTTGGTCTTTCTAGGATACAGGGTGTTAAATTATCTCCCCTGTGGGAACATTCGTCCTCGAATGAAGACTAAACTAGCTAGATAAGGAAGGAAAGAGCTGCAAACCCTACCACTAAAACACTGGAAGCTATGATCCATACATAGGGTCGTAGAGTTGCTGAATCCAATTTCCCAGATAGTTTTGGATAGGGTTTTTATGTAACACCCCTAAATGCTAACAAGAGTTGCATGTCGATTTACCGTTGCTTAGTTACTACAATATGTTTTACTCTCTTGTTGGGAACTTGAAATGTTGGGATAAGTGCTAGTTTGCCTAGTATCAATTTGATCGTAATTTAAGGGAGTTTATCAGGGTATTTCCGTACTAATCTAATTAGAATTATGTATACTTTTAAATGGAGGTGAAGGATATATAGATATAGGTGTATATGTATGCATTTTGGGCAGCACACAACACTATTTTGGGCAGCTTGAGGGACAGCTGTGATTTGGGGATAAATATCACTTTTGGAGCCAATATTTTTACATCTCCTCTTTGAGATTATTTCAGTCCTTGAAGTCTAAAAACCTTAGAACCTTTATTAACCTGTTGTTCATCAAAATCACAAGAGAAAAACTTGGTTCTTTTGGCTGGAATTCGATACACCCACTGCTTTTTGGTAAATGCTGAAATCTGTTTCTGAGGTGGGTAGTGGTTGGTAATTTGTGTATATCTTGTTCTCTAGAGATTAGTTTACTGTGAATAAATATGCTTTGGAAAGCTAATTCATATACCTATAACTATTATGTTTTTATGAAACTCTAATTTAGCTGTTATGGATTCCAAATATGGGACACAACACAGGACAAGTTTTGTTCAGATTTCTCTATTTTGTAGCTGAGTAGTGTGTATTACGTTGAGAATATCTCGTTCTCTAGAACTCTTTTTGGGTGAATAAATATTATTTGGAAAGATAATTCATATAGCTACAACTCTTATGTTTATGTGAAAGTCTAATTTAGCTGTTATGGATTTGAAATATGGGACGCAACACAGGACAAGTTTTGTCCAGATTTCGAAATTGGAAATCTTGTATGAACCACTGTTAGTGCATCGATGATATCTTTTTGTACAAAATGTATTTTTTGGTGATTCTTATTGAGTTGCAATCTTAAGATATGTATCTACATCTTTCATGAGGTTACAAAGTCTAGTTTCGCTGTTTTCCTGTTCAAATCTAAGTTACAACATGGGGTACTAGACTAGCCAGAATCACTGTTTTGGGAACATAGTTGTATCTGTGCAGGCTGAGCTTACTTCTGATGATAATCCTATTTTATTTCAATATTATTGAGATATTAGGAATTAAAGAAGTTATTTAATTGCATTTTTAAGGTTGTATATACTTGTGAACAAGTTGAGGACCTTGATACGTTGGGTGGTCTACGGTTTGAACTCGCGGAATTTTGTTGGACTGTTGCTACACTAAAGTATTGAGGTTTGTATATAAACTTGTACTTGCACTCTTTTTACTGCTGGTATAGCTGAAAGTTGATCTTGATACCTTAGTTACCTCTTGTCGCTTTGCATTGTCGTGTTGGTATGATGCTTGTGTAACTCGCCCACTTGTACGGATTGTTTGATCACTTGGCACTCTTGTTGGGACCTTGTCCTTCTTATGGCTGTGACTTCATCACTATTGGCAGGCCTCTTGATTTGGATCATTTGCCATCTTGATTCTGGATTTTTAGTCCATCTTAAGAATGGAAGTTGTCCATTTTAAGTACGAACTGGAAAGCCATTTTTAATATGGTTCTTGGTTCTCTTGACTATTGGGCTTTGACCCTTCTTGATACAGGGCGTCGGCCTTTCTTGATACTTGCTTGTGCCGGGTGTGACGACATGAGGTATATATTGGGCGAGCCTTGCTATTGAATCTCTTGAAAAATGGTGCTTTGAACATTCTTGACAATTGGATCTTTGAATATCGAACTTGATACCCTTTATATATTGCTACTTGATTTATTTATTATGTTTCAAGTATGCTGCTCATTGACTTGAGAATGGTAGCTTGGTGAATTTTGAGGACTCTGAACCTATAGTTTTTACACCACTAAGCTATATGCTTAGCGATAGTTGTTTCTATCGTAGGGGCTGATCGAGAGGAGGCATGAAGCTGGCCATTGGAGATGGAAATTTTGAGAACTTTAAAGAAGATCACATTTGCATATAGGCATCTATATATTGTATAAACTTTGGAACTTATACATGGCCTATGTGTTGTATATTTGCATGAAATTTTGAGGACTAATAGGATCATGTCACAATGGTTTGTAATATAAGTATGGCTACTTGTTTGGTTTATTTGGGGTGTGTAAACCCAAGTTTTGTAATATGTTACATTTCCTACTTGTTTGGAATGATCGTATGAAGCATGAACCCAACTAGTTTGGGTACTCAAAAGTTGATAATATTTTTATTATCATTATTTACTTGCACGAGGACAATATATGCATAAAAATATCTTGTGATTATTTGCATATGGTAATTGGAAAGGGTACATTTTAGGCCTGTAAATACTTTTTTTAGATTTTATGTTAGGTGTTATGCACGATTTGGTTCAGGAATTAAGAAGTAAAATAGTCTTTGCTTTTTTTTTTCTTGAATTTTGGGAGTTATTACACATCGATCTTCCATTTTAAACTTTAAACTTCAATTCAAGATTTCTTATTTCCAATATTCACATTATAAGTGTATGATTTCTTTTAATCTAATTACTGTTGATTATGATCATATAATTATAAGTAGCTAAACCCACAACTAGGGTTTTTGGGAACCATGAAGAATTGATAATGTAGACCTAATAACACATAGTAATCCTTGAATGATATGCATGCATGTATTGTTTATCCCTTTTCTTTGATTGCTTTTTAGTGGAGTACTATGTTAGAACTCGCCTTATTCTTATTGGCCTGACAAAAGGGGTACCAACGGAGATTTAAGGCTATCAACCCTCATCTAATTGCTTGAACATGACAGCTGATTTGGGATCAAAGGCAAGAGTTAGTAAAGTATATACATGTAGATTAACAATATTGCGAGATGAAATTTATCTACTTAGGCAACCATCCACTTATGTGATAAATAACTTGCCAATTTTGCATTTGTCACATCCAAAAAGGTTACTATATATTAGCTTGTCTTAGTTATGAATTCACGGGGAACACAAAACCCTAGTTTCACCTTTTATTGATTCAAAATGCCTAAAATTATTACATTGTTCCTTGCTACTTGCTATAATTACCAACATTAATTTTTATACACAACCCCCTCTTTCGGAAATAATACGACTAAGAGCATGAGAAATAACAATTGACCTAAGTCTGCATCGTATTTCTCATGGGATCGACCCTAATCTTTGCTAGGTTGTACATTTGAACAACGACCACTTTATACTTTTCTTGGGAGATGTAATAAGGCTTTTGGATTAGATTGATTATTTTATTTGACTATTACTCATTATTTGCTAATTTACTTTTTTTCTTTTGTTTTTTGTTTTAATAGGTTGTGCAATACTAGAGCATGCCCAATACGTGGAGTCAGGGCAGATCCATGATTCCATTTTATACAAATGGTGGTCATGGAATGAAAGAAGAAGTCGTAGAATGACTCGGAGTGAAAGTATAGAATACCCACCAAAATGCTCTAAACAACATATGATGAGAGCACAACAGCCAGATGATATAGAAAATACTGGTGCTATTGTATTACCTCTGCTGCCTCTTGGAGAAAAAATCCGTAACACCTCGAATTAGAGAAGGCTAGAAAAGGGGTAGTGGGAGAACTTATAGGCCAAAACTGGACCATGGAACCCTCCACGGAGCCCCAAATGGGTCGTGAAGAGGACCATGGTCTGTGAAGGTCATCATGGTAAGTCCTCAAGATCGACTGAGCAAGCGTCCCTCCCACAGAGGCATAGAAGGCCCATAGAGAGGTTGACAGGCCGTCAGCCAAGTCGTCAGTCACTGGTCAAGGACTATAGATTGTTAGATAGGCCATTGTACCTTTGACGATCCGTCAAGGCTGTCGTGAGCTGGAAACAGAGAGGCCCCTCAGTCAAGGGCCTCTTCATGACCCGGTTCACGGGTCGTGGTGCCTATGACAGGCCGTGAAGGCCACCGTCAAAAGTGTCCATCAGTTTTTAAGTCAATGGCTTTTGGGTCTTTTCCTAATTATTTTAATTCAATACCCTATCATTTTACCCTTTACCCAAAGCCCTATATAAAATTTTTACCCCCAAAATCACCCATTCAATTCATTCTCTCAATTTATTGAAAAGAAGAACAAGTTCATCTTCCCCAAAATATTTCTCTCTCTAGAAGAAGAAGAAGGAGTCAACCTAGGATTTTCAAGATTAAATCTACAATTCACCAAGTTGCTTAAGGGCTTTGTGTACTAAGGTATGATAGTCTTCATCTATGGAGTCATTTTCTCCATAGAGTTCCTAAATTTCCCTATTTTTGAAGTTAGAATTCCCCAAATTTTGAAGTTATCTTCTGTGTTATAGGTTCCTTTCTATTTTGATTCAATTGATTGTTTTATGATTTATTAAGAATGAATTGAGATAATATCATGTTTTTAAGATGATTCCCCATGAACCCATGCATAAATCATATTTTCTAAGCTATGATGATAATATGTGGGTTTTTGAACTATGAAAGATGAGTTGATGAAGATATGCATGTTCTTTATGAAGGTGATGAAAATGATTTAAGATTGCTTTGAGAGTAAACGATATATGTTGTTGTTGTTGTTTCATGTGAAAGGATTTTTCTCACATAAGGATTCTTAAAAGTGGAAGGTTTTCTCAACTAACTTAGGATCAAGTTTAGGAGCCATTCTAAAGAAAGTTAGCTTGGATTGACTATTTGAAGTGCCTTCCATGAAAGATGAGTCAAGTAAAGAATTATGACTATTTCATGGGATTTATGCTTAGCATTGAGAGGATATTGAGATGGAAGCTCTCCCGTAGCTAGAGATCGGGTTTCTAATAGCAATCTTCTTATTCTATACCTATGTGCCACCATAGGATGATTGTCTTAGATAGACATTAACTAGTGGGTGCACGTAAGCTAGAAGTTAGGATTCTTGCCTTGGCAAGTAAGGACACCCCTTTTCGATGTGAGGCAGACCCCGGATTCCATGTTATAGCTCACATGGTCTCTATGTCGGTTAAGGCTAAATTCTTACACTAATGATGAACTAAGGTTACTTCAAGAAGTATTTTCCCCAAGTGTTCATAAAAGAAGTTTTACTTGCATTTGACCATGACTATTATGATGTTTTCTAACCTATTTCGTATGGGTTTAACTTGGTCTTTGCATGAGCATGAAAAGGTCTTTTTTATGTTTTGGGAGTAGTATTGAACACTAATTTGAGTCAGATTTCAAATAGCTCATAACTCCATAAACCACATAGCCATCGTGAGATAGGATCGTACCGACATTCGGGAGACTCCTCACTGCCCCTGAGAATGCCTATTAGATGGATCCATTGGGTTATGTTTTATACTCCGACAAAATATAGGGCACTTTTGGCAACGTGGGCGAGACATTGTATCATCACGAAGCTCATAGTGATAGTTATCAGTTAGAGGAACTTCCAATAAATCTCTGTATATATATATATACACACACACACATATATTAGTTTAATATTTACTATTATTACATCTTTATAGAAATATTTTAAATGATTTTCATCATGATCTATACTATACTTCAGTTGAGTTACTTTCACTCTTTCAACTCAGTTATTTTGGTTATTCGGTCTTATTACATACCGTACATTTAATGTACTGATGTCATTCGACTTGCATCATTTCATGATGTAGATTCAGGTACTTAGGATCATCAACAGATTTTCCGTTGAGATCACATCATCCGCTCGTCAGCTTTTGGTGAGGCTTCCTTGCTTTCGGAGGACTCCATTTTTATGATTTGTTAGTAGTAGCATTTTATAGTGTAATGGGTATTGTTCCGACACCTTTCTTTAGACAGTAGAAGCCTCATAGATAGACAATCTTGAATAGTCTGTTAGTGTTCGGTTTCAGATGTTTTATTTAGAACTTTATGTCTCATACTCAATATTTCCAGATTGTTTTGAGATTTAGTAAACTGTTTTAAGTGAGTCATTAGTTTTGATACTTGTGTATGCTTGAGTTAGTCTTGCAGTTAGTAGTCAACTAGGACAATGGTTCACTTGGGGACCAACAATGTTTTTCGTGTGTCGGCCATGTCCAAGGTGTAGGCTCGGGGAGTGACATTGTAGTTATGTCTAAGTTTATTGCTCCCTGATTATTTGCATTATATTATGTGGTAGGTTTGGGTCAACTGATGATATCCACCAGTACGTGTTGTTTGTATTGATACTACTCTTGATATGTCCCTTGGCATAGCCTGATTGCGAGATTCGGTGATGTTTCATAAGTGAAGGCAGTGATAATCTCTGACAACTTATACTCTTCTTTCCTTATGGTGGGAGTTGTGTCATAATTTTATGTCATACATTGTATCTTCTTAATAGCTCTTGTACCTGCTTAAACTATCTTCTTGGGAAGATATAGTTGGTCTCTTGTAAATAACTCGGGTTTTAAATCAATTTATGGTGATTTCATAACTATATAGGGTGTTAGATTATGTTTTTATTTATTTTCATCATGTTATGATCTATTAGGGGGTTGAAGGTTCTCATATCTAGATGTTAGAGTAGGTGTCTGCACAGCCCGGTGGATTGGATCATGACATCTAGTACCTTGTCCAAACTCTTCATGCCAACACCACCACTAAGATCATTACTAGAAGGGAAAGCTCGTGAAATGCACGGGCCCAACATGAACATTTTGGTGTCTTAATTATATTAGATAAAAAATTTAAACAAACAATTAGAATTTTTTGGGAATGTAAGCCCCATTTTTATTCATTTGTTGTATATGTGATCAAGAACTATCGAGAATGAAGCTGTTAGAACTTTCTCTTGTGAAAGACCAATCTGCACAATTTTCAAGCATACTTCAAACATCAAAACATATAATTACATGTTTGAAAACCTCAAAAGACAAACCAAAAGCACCAAAATGACTGCAAGTTGAACATTTGGCCTCAAACCTCAACAGATAACTGCAAATAGCTTAAAGAATTTACTCAACTTATGAACTAAGTGTACCAGTTGGCACATTCCATTCTACCATTTTCCAACAACAAAAATACTACCATATAACTCCAATTACCAAAGGACTCTCAGACTCTATTTCAGTCTCTTAAGTCTTGTTCATCATCATCTTCTATTAGATCATGCTTGATATAAATGCATAATTCATGTCTCAACAAAGATAAATGATTAGGACCACTTATAATTTATAGCTCATACTCATAGAAGTACTCATTTCCTTTTCTCCTCGTCTACCATCTCAGATGCTCGAAACCAAAAGGAAATGGAGAGAGTTAGGCAGATGCCCATTCGTCTGCAATAAATTAAGATGTATATATATAAAGAGAAAGAAGTAATTCGGACAATCCTAGTCTAGTTTCATATGATAAAATAATTACCATGTTTGTGTTAAGGTAATTGATAAGGAGTAGTATAAGTTTGTGGATCTGAAGTTTCTTGGAATGAATAAACCCTTCCAAAAAACACATGCATAAAGATTTGTTAGGTGTTTGAATAAGATATATAACCTGCATTTGTAATAAAAATGAAAGCTGAAAACTATCTTTGTTTGAGGTTCCAGTGATACATTAAAGAAGGTGACCTTTGTTTTTCTTGATAAAACCTAGAACTACAACTTCTCCAAATCACTTATTAATAGATGATATTGCACTGTATGCATATATTTTATATTTGTCTCAAGTCATCAACTGCAAAGCAAAGGAATAATTAAACAGAAGAAGTAACTCTATCTTGATATTAACAAGTAACTAACAATCTCATGATACAAAAAAAGTAATTGTGCCCTTTTCTAATGAACCATATAACTTTACACAATTTTATCGCCTAAAAAGGCTATCCAACTAATTGTAATTACAATTAAAAAGATTGAACAGGGAAATGTGAATTAACATATGCTCTAAGGTTGAAAATATCTTTGAAATGAAGAGTCCCTTAATTATATAATTCTAAAATGGAGATAAAAAATTGAATTCATTAATTCTAAAACTTATTTATCTTTTTCAAAAGACGTATCCCGCTGCTTGGACTTAAACCAAGAGCTTGAAGTCCATTTCTTTATTACAAGTTGTTTCAATAAATAGTACTTTTGCAATTATAAGTTTACCTTGTGTAGTTGGAGATATCAAGCTCTCCAGTCACTCCATATTCCCCGCCCCACCCCACCGCCACTACAAACAAAAGCCTAAATAGCGGGGGTTTATTTTACATACTATAGGGGTTAGGAATCCCAACAGTTCACTGTAACAGAGGTTTCTTCAACCCCAGAAATAGGTCTGCCATAATTAATCTCTGGGGTTTTCACTAGCCCCTGTAACAAGCAGCGGGGTTATTTGGCAGCGGTTTAAACCCACGCAAATTGATTCTTAGATACTACCATTTAAATTTAAGGGGTCACAACCTCTGATAGTAATAACAAAATACCAGGAATCGAAACCCCCACAGTTCATGAAAATATCAATATCTTCCTATATTTTTCCATCAGTGGAACAGTGCTCTAAAGTTATTTCGGTCAATAATAATTCAAACAATCATAAAATTTTACAAGTAATGATACTGCTGCTATCAGTGGAACAGTGCTATAAACCTTCACATTGCTAATGATGCCATACAAATGTATTCAACTCCATCACGAGTACATTGATGTTATCCTTACTACCCGATCAATTGCTAAACACATCATTCACTCTAATCATTATGACATCCATCCAATCATGCAATTACATCATCGAAACTATCTAATATGATTGTTAGACACTTTAACGTTTGCCACTACAACAATTATCACCGGACGATTTCGCGTCCATAGAGAAAAATGGTTCACTAGACACATCTTGGCTGCAAAAAAAAAAAAAAAAAACATCATAAGCAATTTCTGAGTATGTAGCTGACTAGTAACTACAAATATCATTCTTCATATTTATGGCGTTCTCAGACAAAGTAAAGCACATGAAATCAGTATGAGCATAACAAATACCATGAACCAGGGCTGATCTAGTGTCAGTGGGTATCTCAAATCGTAGCCTTGTATATCGGTGATTGCTTTTCCTAGTTGAGTCCTCTGGATGATTGAATGTAAAGACCTGACAAAACATAGAATAACAAAATGTAAGTTATAGAAGTGAAAGCTCCTCCCAATGACATACATGAACACATTACAAGGAATACATTTGAGTTGGCACTGGTGGAACCTATAGCTTCTTTCCTTTATAAATCTATTCTTTTTGTGTGATTTTCCCTCCTTCTTTGATATGTTTTTCCTTGAGTTGGGGGTTTGTTAGGAATGTCTCTACTACCCAAGGTAGGGTAAGGTCTGTGTACACTCTACCCTCCCATACCCCACTTGTAAAATTACATTTCATATGTTGTTGTTGTTAATTTTTAACCCAATCATTTGATAAGAGCAATAATTTGTTTCTTGTTAGTTGTACTGATTTTGTTGCCACCAAAAGAGTTAATATTGTTGCGATGCTTCAAGATCAGTCGCTAGTTGTCTTAATAAATCGGCTTGGAAATGATAGGAAATCGTTCAGGATCACCAATTGCCAATAAAAATAATAACAATAAAGTATGTTTGGAGTTCTATTGCATTACTTCATGTATCATGGAACAATAAGATTTGTCAATCAGATAGAAGGAACTAGTTGGTCGGGATACAAACTAAAATATCTAATTGAAAAACTAATATGTCAGGAAATGTGGAAGGCTTGATGTAAGCTTGTGCAGGAAAAGCAATATGCCCAACTACCTACCGACCCTCCACCCTAATTCTCAACCTCCACACCCTCCTATCGAGGTTCATGTCCATTGCCAAACAATTAGATAAGCCCTAAACATGAATATCTGAACCATATCCCTATGAATATACAAACTAAAGTAGATTAGAATCAGATTTGCAACTTTGGGTGTAAAGGTACTTGGATAGAAATTCTTTTTACCTTCTGGAAATGCTTTGCATTTTCTACTATTGCACGAATCTTTGGTTCAGATAGCAACGAATTTTCATAATCCCTCTATCAGTGATGCTTTACTTTCCAAAATAATCAACTCTTTTTCAACCTAAAAAACACCAGATAACATCAACAGAACAAAGGTATGAGAATAGACTGGTCTAACAAAAACACAATAACTTGCCTACCGATGAATATTCTGTTCAACTTGGTATTTTTCTTCTTCCTTAGTGATCTGAGAAACTATTTGAGCTATCTTATTCTGGAGGTCTCTTTTGAAAGCTTCAGCATCTTCTGCTTTGGCTTTAGCTGAACCTGCCCGTGAAGGTGTAAAACAATTCTTGTTCAGCTTGAAGAAGCTAAGAAAAGTAACAATCAAATTTTTGAACTCTTTAGAGTTGAACATCACATATAACAGAAGAAACTCGCCAACACATCACAAAAAGAAGAGTGTATTTCTATGTGCGTTAACAGACCAGGCTTTGATGCTGACTCGCTGCAATTATCATTTCGAAATATAGATGTTATTGACTCATGGAATTTCCTGCATCCAGTTTAGCAGAAAAAGGTTCAAACATTTAGCAGTAGGGCAGCTAAGTCTCAATATAGTGTAGTCACAAAACTAAAATGAAATGAGTCTCGGAGTTAGAATAAGAATAGATAGGTTTATATCTGGCCACTAAATTTTCTGTGGTCGACCTAATGTGCCACTTTAATTACGATATTGGAGATATCTGATGCCCTCAGGGAAAGAACTTTTCTAATAAGACTAAACTAAATAACAAATTTTTCTGCCAAATTAAAGAAACAAGGTTTAGTATTACTAACAGTCTACCACAATAGAGAAGAATATTTACCGCCTTTGGGACTCCATGTCTAGACTTTGCCTGTTGAACAACTAATGTGCACAAGTCTCAAAGGAGGGTATATGTACTAGTTCAGCGATAAGACGACTGAGTCAATTGAATTCTCTGGATGTTAAACAATAGTACAATTTATTTTACTCCATAAAAAAATGTTGCAGATTTCAGACCTTAGTCCAGGCTTTTGACAGAAATACTCGGAGTAAGCTAATCCAGTTCATTATTTGGCAAATACCAGCATAGACAACTAAGCCATGAAAAGTACAATAAACTTAGCCTAATTCTACCACAAAATACACGAAAATTGTACACTAATGTAGTTCATTCTTTAGCAAATTTGATAATTTTGAATTTTTCATCCACAAAAAGAAGAATCAAACTAACCTAATTCTACATCCATGCATCTATGCAAACATCAAACAAATAAACTAACCTAGTGAATACAATCAAAAATTTGTACAAAACTTTTTGATCTAGGAAGATTGAGATGAGGAAATCCAAAAAAGTGAGAGAAGTGAATTTTTATTAACCTTAAAATGGCTATTTTGATTCCGAATCTAGAGAGCTAGCTAATGCTTGAAAAGTTGTAGAAATGGCGGAGGAATGGTGGAGTATAGATGAGAGAAGTGCAGGGGAGGAGTGAGTTAAGTTTCCTGAAATAAGAATTAAAATATTGTTTCCAATTTTATATTTTGCAATAAAAGAAATTGTATTTTCCTCTATTTATTAATATTTTTATTTTTCTAGATGGTGAGGGTTCCAAAACCTCTACTATTTATTTTTATTTTCTAGCAGCTACAAAACCCAGCTAACCTCCGTTATTAAACCCCCACAATTTAGGGATTTTTTTGTAGATAACCCACCCCGATCTACACACTATATATAAGATGTGGTATGCATATATTTATTATATTCCAACACTTCTTAAAATGACATTAAATTTAAGATATTAAAATAATTAAGTAATAAGTAATTAATGATTGAAAATTAGGTTGATATAAAACTATTACTACTATAAAGTTCAAATAGCTTAATGAATTTGAACAAATAGTTCCTCATTTTAGAAAAGCCAAGCAGAAAAATGTGAGAGAAGTTGAGTTGACTGAAGTACTACGACTATTCTCAGCCAAAAAGAAGAAAAGAAAAGAAGTACTCACTATTATAGCTGAATTTGTGCAACACATGTAGTTTGCCAAAATTACTCATAGCGCACATTTTCCTGTGAAAAGACGCAAAGAATTAACCATTATCAGCAATAATTAACAACCACAAAGTTTCTGCAGCAAGATTATAAGTATATAAAAAGAATATAAACTCTTATCTCAAGGTCTACATTAGTTCAAACTTCTATATAACCATATGTAATTGAACAACTACATATTAAGTAGAAAAGCAGGGACAACATGTAACGACATGTTTCGTCGTTATGGAAAAGACAGTGGGGAAAGAATTTGGGCCAAAAAACTTTTGAGTAGTGACTTGAAAATTTCTAGCCTAGGCCAGACTTGGACGAAATCTGAGTCAGGTGAGGTCTAGGAAAATTTGGTAATAGACGGGGGGTTTATTATGAATTTGATCACATGAGTGGATAGCCAAGACGTTAAGGAGCCTATATGGCTTTACAAAATTGAATTCGAGCGAGTAGAACTTTTGAAACTGATCTTAGTGTGAAGGGATAGTTTTAGAACGTCAAGGTTTGAAGGGTGTCATGAAATGGGAGCTTGTAACTCAAATTCGGACTCTCTGTCTCCATGCAAGCCTCTAGAGTGTGGTAAGTTCTGCCAGGGCGGGGCCACTGTGGTCTGCTTGGTCCCACTATGGCGGGAGCGGGACAGTCGCAAGTTAAGTCAGGGGAAAATCCCAAAATTATTATTTTTTGCAAAACTTCGTTCTTGAGAGCAAGGATGCAAACTAAAGTAGTTCTTGACAATTTTCCATGATTTCTAGTTCTAAAGGTAAGATAATTACTCTCCTAATCCATAATTCGATTCTTAAAACTTAGAATCTTGAGTAATTATCATTGGGGGAAGGTTTTGGCTTGAAGTTGGTGGTGGAAAAGCCCTAATTGAGTATTGGGATCTTAGGTTTAGCGTAGGATTGATAGTTTGATATTATCTAGGTAAATTAAGCCTTGTTTATTGATCCTTGCATTACTTAACTATTTTTAGACCAAGAACAAGCGGAAAGAATCCGAAAAGGGAAGGCTCAAGTGTCTTAAGGGGATTCAAGCTTGGTTTCGAGGTAGGTGATGGTTTGATTTCCTGTTTGGGTAATATATGCTAGTTAATTGCTTCATTGTATGCATGTGCCATTACTTGATTGTATGACTATGAGCATTGTTCATTATTGGTGTGATTATGGTTGTGGTTGTGCTAACTAGATCGGGTGTCACGTTCCGATATATATATTGGATCAGGTGTCACGTTCTGACACATATATTGGATCGGGTGTCACATTCGAACACATATATTGGATCGGGTGTCACATTCTGACACATGTAAAATGGATTGGGTGTCACATTCCGACACACTAACTATTTGGGTGTGGGTTCCATGAGAGGACCACTGTGATTATTACATTCATGTCTACTTGTCGTTGATATTGGGAACTGTATGTTACTTCTGAAATGATAATTGATCTATGTATTATGTATATGTGTGTTTACTGTGTTATAATTGTTTGCCTATGTTTCGCTTACTAGGGTGGCGGCGTGATCCCACCAGTACACTGTGGTTGTGTATTGATACTGCACTTGCTCATTCTTTGTTGAGTACAGAGCATCTTTAGGCGGCTACTGATATATCTCAGCTAGGGGATTATTGATCGATGACCAGATTAAAGGGTGAGCCCGTTCTTCCAGGCTGCCATAGATCCTTCCTTGTTTAGTTCACTCTTTTCAGACTCACACTGTTTTAGTTAGACTTAGCTTATGTTAGTTTAGGGGTTGCACCCCGATTCCTTTGATTTGTTGGTTTACAGAGTTTTGATACAATGACTTTCAGGTTCTAGGAGTTGTTTTCCACAATAGTTTGTTTAGCTTTTTTATTAAATCTTTGGAGTTTATGGGAACTCCATATTTCATTAGTCATTTAAACTTGTTTCCATATCTTTAAATGTTCTAGTTTTTGTTAATTTGCTTAGTTGGGTTGTAGTAATGGTTCTCCCACCGGAGGGTTAGTGTGGGTTCTAATCACGACGGTCTGGGTCGTGACAAAGTTAGTATCAGCGCCCTAGAGTTGTTGATCTCATTGTACCAAAATGAGTCTAGTAAAGTCTTGCGGATCAGCACAGAGACGTCTGAACTTTTTTTTGAGAGGCTATAAGACTTTAGGAAAACTTACTTCTTTCTTTATTTCGTGTTATTACTTGAATCCAATAGGTATCTAGGTGATAGAAATTGGTATCTTTCCTCCTTCACTCTATGGTCAGAACTAGAGCAACAGAAGTGGTAACACCAACACTACCAAGAGATGATGCATCCTTCCAAATAAGCACATTTCCTCGATTAAATGTGGGCATGTAATGACTAGTGACAAACATGAGGTTTTTATTATGTTCTTAAGGTTGAAACCTTCATTCTTCATGGATACTGAATCTGAATATTTTTATGACTTTCTTGTTAATTGTCATGAGTTGCTTCATAAGATGGATAAGGTAGAGTGATTTGGCATTGAGTTTATGATATACCAGTTAAAAGGAGACACCAAAATGTGGTGGTAGTCTCATGTTGAGTGTTGACTAGTAAATGCACTACTCATGACTTGGGAAACATTTTATAGCTTTCTATATGGAGAAGTATATACTCTGAACTTTGAGGGATCAGAGGAGAGATGAGTTCTTGAATATAGAGCAACATAATATATTTGTTACAGCCTTGAGGAAAAAGTTTATGTTTTATCCAAATATGGTACTCCACTTTGCTTCAGTCTAAAAGAGCAAATTCATCGTTTTGTGAAGGGATTAAGGTAAGATTTACATATTCAAGCCTATAGGTGGCTATTTTAGCAAAATCTTTTCAGGAAGTGGTTGATTTTATGACGGAGGTAGAAAGAGGTGAAGTTAGAAGACTTTGCCAAGGTGACAACATTCAAGAAGTTTTGTAAGAGAAGGCTAGATAATGAACACCATTACTTTGAAAAATGAATTTAGTATTGTTGTCATAACATGTATGGGTTGCTTAGTAAATGATGAAGTTATGTTGTGACAATTGAGGTTAGAATCTCTACTACGATTTCCTAGATTGAGTGTATATCAAAGAGGGTCATGATCGACTTCTACAATAGCAGTGATGCTTACTTGGTTAAGTTAATAAGTGTGTTACAATTGTGGAGAACTTATGCATATGAGGAGGAAATCAGCGAGGCCATGGAGGCAGGGGAAATGATACTGTAGGTAGGGGAGCAGTGCCGCCAGGCAAGGAGGTTGCCCGTCAAGATGACAGGGCCCAGTTTTATGCCTTTTCGGACAAGACCGAGGCTGAGATGTCTGATGTAGTGATCACATGTGCTATTTTTGTCTGTGACCGAATGGCTATTGTTTTGTTTGATCCAGGTTCTACTTATTCATATGTGTTAGTTTGGTTTGCCTTGGGATTTGCTGTGGTTTGTGATGTGCTTGATGGCCTGATCCATGTTTCTACCCTAATTGGAGAGTCAGTCATAGTCACCCAGGTATATCATACTTGTCATGTCCTGTTTATGGGTTTTCAGGCTTGGGCAGATTTGGTCATTCTGGATATGACTGTCTTTGATATAATCTTAGGCATGATTTCGTTGTCCCCCTACTATGTTGTGCTTACTTGAAATGCTAATTCAGTAACTCTAGAGATCGCGGGTAGAGAAAGGCTAGTATGGGAAGGGGTGTACAAGCCTAAGTCAGCTAAGGTCATATATTTCATGCGGGCTAGAAAACTGGTAGGGCAGGGGTGTTTAGCGTAGTTGGCTCATATTCTGGAGGTTAATGTTGCGCCTCCTTCTATTGAGTCTATTCGTGTAGTGTCTGAATTCAAGGAAGTGTTTCCTACCGATTTGCCTAGTATGCCTCTGTATAGAGATATAGATTTCTGTATTGACTTGGAACCTGGCACTCGCCCCATTTCCATCCCTCTTTATCGCATGGCTCCGGCAGAATTGAGAGAGCTTAAAGCTCAAATCCAGGAGCTTCTTGATAAATGTTTCATCCGTCCTAGTGCTTCCCCGTGGGGTGCTCCTGTCTTATTTGTTAAAAAAGAAGTATGATAGTATGAGGACGGGTGATTTTATCTTAAGCCATAAAGGAGTGGATTGATACCGGAATGACAAGCTTATGGATAAAGAAAGTCCCATTGAGTACACTTGGGTGAAGGCAATTAAAGATTTTATTAAGAAAGTGCATATAAAATTGGGTTAGACCTTTGAATTTGATGGGTACACCTGAGTTTGAGGTGTCATGTCGATGAAAAGGTTGACTTCGTAATGATAACCAGGGCTAACCGAGCATAATGGTAATAAGAGTTTGTGATGGATTGTGATGGGATGCAACTATATAATAAGATTGTTGGTTAAGCAAATTTTGTATAGTAATTACGACTTGCGAGTATCTAAGGTTGTGGATTCCTAATATTTGGTGAGTAGCGTGGTTGTATGGAAGGTTTCAAGAGATGGTGGGACACCACTCGAATAGAATTTAAAAGAGCTAAAGTCATAATGAAGAAAAAAATAGTGGGATATAGTACAATCTTTAGAGAGAGGCGAGAGCAAGAATATTTTATTTGATTGTCAAGGCTAAAAAGGTATCTTTAAAGGGGGTAGAGAATTAGGTTCAGAGACACGTGAATTCATTCATTTGCTGTGGCTATGGTAATAGTATCACGGGTCAATCAGATCGGTTAAAAACTATTGAAAAATACTTGAGAAAGACATTAGCTCGAGTGTGATGATAAGTGCTTTATTTTTGTTTTTGATGTTTATTAATGAGTACGATTGAATCTTTAGCGAAGGACATCGTAAGATCTGCAGAGATGCGATCAATGATAAGCAAAGATCCATTAATTCATAAAGATCTTCAAGGTACAAGCTGATGTTGATAGATAATGGGATTGTGTTATACGGTTGAATTTACAAATCAGATTTTTTTCATTGTAAGTCTACATTCGTGGAGATATATTTTGTCAAGGTATGAATTGGCAAGGTGAGAAATGATCAATTATATCAGGTATTGAGCATTTGAAAGGACTTACACCTGGGTTGAGTCGTAACGTTTATTATTGTTAATTGTTAAGTACCTAAGAAAGATTTTCATTTAAAAGTGTTGGTTTATAGTAAGGTAAATGGTCGGAGTGTTTATGATGGTTGTTAGTATTGAGAATGTGGGCTTTAGTGGAATGATATGAAGAATATATAGAGTCAACTAAATGGAAAAGGCTGGTATCGACTCTTCGAAAGAAAACCTTTAGTGCTATTTAATAATTATTCCTTAAATTCTTATGTGACCATCTATTTCATTTTGTACATGGTTGTGAGTATGATTCAGTAGCTATGCTCACACATGTTTTCACTTTTGTGGGTGGATCCTTGGTGGTGGATCAGGTGTATCGATCTTGCGATGTTCTCTTGGTAGAATGTAGGGATTATTGGGTCCAATTCTACTGTTCTTAAAGGTAATCTACAATCACAAATGTTAAATATAGCATTTCGATAGTGTTGTTAGAGGGTTTGTATGCTTGGACATATCCCTCGATGAGTATATGATGTTTAAAGATCAAATTTTTATGACTTCAGCACATGGGAATTTATGTTGTGGGATAAAGATGTTGTTAAGAACTATGATTATTTGGGTATTTTGAATGTGTGCTGGTTGGTTCAGGTTCACTTCTAATTGTAGCGAGTATTGATTTAGAATTTTATCATGCTTATGTGAGGAAGAATTCGTCTGATAACATGTTGCAGACGTGTGTACGATCAACTTTGGTGGTTATTGGGAGTCACTTTTGTTGTTAGTTAAGCTTACATACAATCATATTTATTACTCGAGTATTGAGATGACTTCATTGAAGCATTGTATGGGAGGATGTGTAGGTATTCAATTGGTTGGTTTGAGGCTGGAGATGTGAAACCCTTAGGGGGTTGATTTGGTGAAAGATGCTCAGGATAAGGTGAGAAGCATCCAAGCTAAGCTTCTAGCAGTCTAGAGTCAACAGAAAAAGTATGCGGACAATAAGGTAAGGGACATGACATTTCAGGCTAGTGAGCAAGTTCTTCTAAAAAGTGTCACCCATAAAGGGGGTGATGAGATTCGGCAAGAAGGGAAAGATTAGTCCTCGAAACATCGGGCCATTTAAGATTCTTGACTGTGTAGGGCCAGTGACTTATAGGTTGGCTTTACCGCCTACCCTATCTAGAGTCCATCTAGTGTTATATGTGTACATGTTGAAGAAGTATCATGGGGACAAAGATTACATCATAAAATAGGACTCAATTTTGTTAAACAAACCTTATGTATGAGGAAGAACCGGTTGTAATTCTTGATCGCGATGTCCGAAAGTTGAGGACCAATGAGATAAAGTTCGTGAAAGTTCAATGGAAGCATCGTCCAGTTGAGAAAGCTACTTGGGAAACCGAGAAGGACATGAGAGACAAGTATCCCCATCTATTCGACGATTCAGATACTGCTCTACTCTTGCCTTAGCCAGTTCTCTTAGTTTATCACTCGGGGACGAGTGATGGGTAAATTGGTATCTAGGGTAAAGGCCTCCCGTCGTTATGAAAAAGCCAATGGAGAAAGAATTTGGGCCAGAAAACTTTTGAGTAGTGACTTGAAAATTTCTAGCCTAGGCCAGGCTTAGACGAAATTTGAGTCAAGCGAGGTCTAGGGAAATTTGGTAATATACATGGGGTTTGATTATGAATTTGATCGCATGAGTGGATATCCAAGACGTTAAGGAGTATGTACGGCTTTATGAAATTGAATTTGGGTGAGTAGAACTCCCAAAACTGATCTTAGCGTGAAGGGGTAGTTTTAGAACATCAAGGTTTGAAGGGTGTTGTGAAATAGGAGCTTGGAACTCAAATTTTGACTCTCTTTCTCCATACAAACCGCCATAGCAGGGTTAGTTACGCCAAGGGGGGCCACTGTGGTGGGTTGGGTCCCGCTGTGGCGGGACAGTTGCAAGTTAAGTTAGGGAAAAACCCCAAAATCGTTATTTTCTGCAAAACTTCGCTCTTGAGAGCTAGGAGGCGAACCAGAGCGGTTCTTGACAGTTTTCACTATTTCTAGCGCTAAAGGTAAGATAATTACTCCCTAATCCATAATTCGATTCTTAGAACTTATAATCTTGGGTAATTATCATTGGGGGGAGGGTTTTGGCCTGGAGTTGATGGTGGAAAAAGCCCTAATTGAGTAATGGGATCTTGGGTTTGGCCTAGGATTGATAGTTTGATTATTATCTAGGTAAATTAGGCCTTGTTTATTGATCCTTGCATTACTTAACTGTTTTTAGACCAAGAACAAGCGGAAAGAATCCGAAAAGGGATGGCTCAAGTGTCTTAAGGGGATTCAAACTTGGTTTCGAGGTAGGTGATGGTTTGATTTCCTGTTTGTATGATATATGTCGGCAGGGGCAGATCTATTAAGGGTTGTGGGGGGTGCCACGCCACCTATGAACTTCGATGGAAATTCTATATATACATAGGTATATATATATGTATATATATATATATATATATATATATATAACGTGCCACCCAGATAACTAAACTGGCCTGTGGTGCCATTGTAGAGGGGCGACTTTATGAGGCTAATGTTGCAGGTTCAAATCCCGTTTGCATCTATTATTTTTTGGGAAATTGCTGAACACGTTTTTAAAGAAAAAAAAAGGCTACAAACACGTTCTTTTAAGAAAAAAAAAACTAGAGGCACTTTTTTTAAGAACAAACAGTTTGTCGCATTTTTTTAATTTTTCTTTATAATTGTTGTTGACTTAAATTAATTAGTTAAATTATTACTCCTTTGACTTTTCTTTTATTTGATTAAACACAAATAAAACTGTTCTTTTTCTCTTCAAACCCTTCTTTCTCCAAGTTTAAAATTCTTAAAAATCTTCATTGCCCCATTTCGAACCTCATAGGCCTAATTGTTGTTAGGTGTTATTGTTTTCACTTTTCTCCATCCATCTACAACCTTTTATAGATTGTAAGTTTGTAATTTTATTTTTGTAAGATTTTTTTATTTCTATTTCTTGAGTTCTTTAAAGTTTTAATGAGTGATGATTGATTTCATATTAGACAAGAATTTTGATTTTACTTTGATATTCTAAATTTCTAATGAACATTGTAAGAATATTATTAGTTAAAAATTTTGTGATATGAACCAGATTAATTTAAATTAATTATGACTTACCCTATTAAATTTGAATTAATTGTGAGTTGAATTGAATTTTAATTTTTGTAGGAAAGTGTTCTAGTTTTGTGAATTGAGATGGATAAGTTTTTTGCGAAATTTAATAATTCTCAAGCAAGTTCTAGTACGAATGTCAATCGTTCTCATCTTATAGATGACCTTAATTTGGATTCACTTGAAATCGATCCAGGAAAAAGAGTACCGATTGCTCATTATAACCCTCGAATAAAGGATGGAGTGAGGAAACATTACATTCAAAAAGGGTCTTGTCAACCTCACATGGATTCATATCCTCCAACTGAAATTGGAAAAAGAATGCGCCAATTTTATAAAAGTTAGTTTGAAGGTCCATATTCTAAATGGTTGGAGTATAGTGTGGAGAAAGATTTTGTCTATTGTCTATGTTGTTATTTATTCAAAGATAATTGTTTCTATGGAAGTACAAGTGAGTTTTACACAAAAACTGGTTTTAGGAGTTGGAATAGGGCACTTGAAAGGTTTCGTAAACATATTGGAGATGTTAATAGTATTCATGACAAATGTTTCAACAAGATGCTAGATTTGTCAAATCATCATCAATCAATTCAAGTTTTTATTGACAAGCATTCTCAAAAGTTAAAAAATGAGTATTGAATGCGTTTGGAAGCCTCAATTGATGTGTCAAGACTTCTTTTGCAATATGGATTACCCTTTCGAGGTCATGATGAAAGTGAATCTTCAACTAATCAAGGCTTCTTTTTAGGATTTTTGCGATGGCACGGGGACAAACATCCGGATGTGAGAAAAGTGATATTAGAAAATGCCCCACAAAATGATACTTTGACTTATCCTATGATTCAAAAAGATATTGCCAATGCTTGTGCAGAAGAAACATTGAAAGCAATAATTGGGGACTTGAATGGAGATTACTTTGGTATATTAGTTGATGAGTCAAAAGACATCTCTCACAAAGAACAAATGGCTTTTGTTTTGCATTTTGTTAATATGAATGGTGAAGTAGTTGAATGATTTATCGGTCTTGTCAATGTTAGTGATACATCAGCATGTTCATTAAAGAAAGCGATTTATTATTTTCTTTCCGTTCACTCACTTAGTCCATCCAAAATACGTGAACAAGGTTATGATGGGGCTAGTAATATGATAGGAGAGATAAATGGGCTAAAAACTTTGAAAATGAAAGATAGTCCATCGGCATATGACATTCATTATTTTGTTCATCAAATGCAACTAACACTTGTGGCTATTGCTAAAAAACATTTGGATGTTGAAGACTTTTTTTATCATGTTAGTAATGTGTTGAATGTTGTTGGAGGATCTTTCAAGCATAGAGACTTACTCCGTGATCACCAAGCCAAAAGTTTAGAGCAATTATTTGAATCCGGAGAAGTTCATAAAGGCCAAGGATTACATCAAGAACGTGGGCTTCAAAGACCAGGTGATACTCATTGGGGATCATATTTCAAAACTTTAGCTAACTTTATTGTTATTTTCTCATCTATTGTTTATGGTCTTGAAGTGATTGAACTTGAAGGGTCCACATCAAGTGATATAAATCAAGCGGAGTATCTTTTGACAAAGATTAAAACATTTAAATTTATTTTTGTGCTTCACTTGATGTTGAAAGTGTTGGCAATGTCAAATGAGTTGAGTAAGATTTTACAAAAAAAAAAAAAGATCAAGATATTGTTAATGCCGTGGAGTTTCTTAATATTATAAAGAAAAGATTGTAAGATATGAGGGGAAATGGATGGGAATCTTTGTTGGATGATGTTTCCTCATTTTGTGATTTGCATGATATCTTGATTCCCAAGTTGGATGAGTTATTTTTCCAGAAAGTCAAAACATAAGTCTTCGGGTATTAGTTATGCACACCACTTGCATGTTGAAGTCTTTTTTGTTGTCATTGATGTACAACTTCAAGAGCTAATGACAGTTTGATGTAGTGAGTAGGGATTTGCTTCTTGGGATGGGTAGCTTGAATTCGGTCAATCCTTTCTCTAATTTTGATAAAGGTAAAATCATGACTTTAGCAAAGTATTATCCAAGTGAGTTTGATGATGGAAAAATTTGAGATTTGAGGTACCAACTTGATACTTTCATTAGTCATACACGAAGTGGAAATCCCAAGTTCTCCAACTTGCAAGGAATTCATGATTTGGCAAAGACATTAGTTGAAGCAAATCTTGCGGAGACTTATTCACTTGTAAAGTTGACTTTGATTTTACCTGTTGCTACGGCAACTGTGGAGAAAGTATTTTCGTCAATGAAGCACATATAAAATGAAGTGCGGAATAGCATTGGTAATCAATATTTAAATAATTGTCTAGTGTGTTACATATAGTGTGATGTATTTACAAATATTAGTAATGATGTTATTATCGATTGTTTTCAGAATATGAAAACTCATCGAGGACAACTGTAAATGAATGATGAATATTTATAATATTAGTAATATTATTGAAAGTTTTAAATTTGTTAACTTTATGCTTTTAGTGTGGAGTGTGGACTTTTAATATATGTAATACATAAACTTTCATCTTATTATTCATATTTTATTGATTGATTTATCATATATATCAAAAAGATGAATAATTTAATCAAATATTAAGTTAATTTAATCGATAAGTCTATTTGGCACCCACAGACTATAAATCTTAGATCCACCTCTGTATGCCGGTTAATTGCTTCATTGTATGCATGTGTATGTGAATAAGGGAATGCGAATCAAATCTAATGCAAATGAGTATATATGAACAATTACATCCCATGAAACCCATTACTTGATTGTATGACTATGAGAATTATTCATTATGGGTGTGATTGTGATTGTGGTTCTATTGACCGGATCAGGTGTCACGTTTCGACACATATATTGGATCAGGTGTCACGTTTTGACACGTATATTGGATCGGGTGTCATGTTCCGACATATGTAAATTGGATCGGGTGTCACGTTCCGACACACTAACAGTTTGGGTGTGGGTTCCATGAGAGGACCACTGTGATTATTACATTCATGTCTACTTGTCATTGATATTGGGAATTGTATGTTACTCCTGAAATGATAGTTGATCTATGTATTCTGTATATGTGTGTTTATTGTGTTGTAATTGCTTGCCTATGTTTCCTTACTGGGGTGACTGTGTGATCCTACTAGTACACTGTGGTTGTGTACTGATACTGCACTTGCTCGTTCTTGTTGAGTACAGAGTATCTTCAGGCGGCTACTGATAGACCTCAGCTAGGGGATCATTGATTGAAGACCGGATTCAAGGGTGAGCCAGTTCTTCCAAGCTGCCATGGATCCTTCCTTGTTTAGTCCACTCTTTTCGGACTCAGACTATTTTAGTTAGACTTTGCTTATGTTAGTTTAGGGGTTGCACCCCTTTTCCTTAGATTTGTTGGTTTACAGTTTTGGTACAATGACTTTCAAATTCTAGGAGTTCTTTTCCGCAATAGTTTGTTTAGTTGTTTTATTAAATCTTTGGAGTTTATGGGAACTCCATATTTCATTAGTCATGTAAACCTACTTCTGTATCTTTAAATGTTCTAGTTTTCGTTAAGTTGCTTAGTTGGGTTGTAGTAATGGTTCTCCCACCGGAGGGTTAGTGTGGGTGCCAATCATGACGGTCTGGGTCGTGACACAACACAACATATCATATAATGAATCCTTGTTCAGTGTACTAACCAAAGTCATCAAAATTATTGTGAGGCACCTTTGAATTGGGATAACATGTATTCAAGATCCTTATTTTAAGGCTTGGGATAGTTGATTGTAGTTATTTTTAAATGATACAAACCTATGACAACAAATATTTAGATCGAATATGTATAGATGTTGAGGGTTCAAGTAACTAAATGACTCGGTAATATTGTTATTTTGAGTCATTGATAATCCTATCGGCTAATTATCCGTTCATCTCTATCCGCAAGAATGCACAGACCCATCAAATAAATAAATTTTTCAGAAGACTTATTTATTCCAAAATTACAAACTTTAGCCCAAAGGGGAATGCAAAGAAACATGAAGAATGAAGTGAATTTCAACATTCTTGATATTTTAGTTACCATAATGATAACATGCACAGATGAAATAAAAAATAGAAGTACGAAAATGAAAACTCAAATGGGATATAAAGAGATGGAGAAATAATGATTGGCGAAAGCATTTAATTACCTGATAAGAGCTTTGAAGGAGAGAAGATTAGTAGATCTTGTCAACGGTGGCAAGCAGATTATACTAATTGCCTCTTTTGATTGATTTGGATATCCTATTCTCAACAAATTAAGTCTACTTGTGTGTAATAATATGATAAATCCCACAAAAACTTGAAATGGAAGTAGAATTAAAGCTCAAATTGCAACAAAAAATATTCTTCAGAGAAGTAAAAAACATAGTAATTTGTTTCAACAATATCTTCCCGTTCATTCTACTAGCAACTCCCTGCTTCACCATAGAGAAAACTGTAAACTATGGAATTAATCAATGTGCACAATAATTTTGTGACAAATTAGAATGTGCATGTCTAGGATGAAGCCAAAAGGAGGATTTCTAGGAAACGCAAGATAAAAATATAAATATTTTAGAAAATCATGAAAACAAAGCTCAAATTGAAATGCTTACCGGTGAACAGATGAATAAATAATAAAGCTTCATAGTAAATGAACAAAGGGTTGCTGATCTTCTCAACTTCCTTGGCTTCAAATAATTCATTTCAAGGTCTCACTTACCGATATTTTCTACGCCCTTAAACAGCCACACCACAAGCACACAAGAAACTTGAGAAGAGAGAAAATACATGAACATACTGAAGAAATGAGAGAAGCAGAGGAGAAATTTGGAAAACCTAAAATGGAGCAGTGCAATGTGAAACCAAAATTTTGGTCATTGGAAAGAAGATGAATGAAGAGAATAGGGGTACACGTGGTTTGCTTTGGAAATCATAAAGACTCAAGTAATAATAATATGGACCCCACTTATACAGTACAAATTAAATTACTCTCTGTACAACTAATTAGTGTGGTGTTGGTTCTCATCAAAGTCTCATTTCTAAATAAGGAGAAAGTGTGAGTCTATTGGTCACTTTTCAATCAAGTATATGTGAAATTTTGTTGCCAATTGGAGCAACGATATTCCAATTCAAATCAATGGAACACTCATTGAACCAAGTTAGAAATACAAGTGGTAGACCCTAAATATGCAAATATTTAAAGTTTTTCTTACTTTATCATACTTTGGATTTAGTGAAGCCTTAAAAACCATTCTATCTCAAGAAAATCTCTAGTAATCGTGTGCCACTGTCAACTAGCTCAAAATAACTCTTGTTAATAAAGTGAGTATTAGATAATAAGAACAAGTGAGTAAAGGACAATTTATAGTTTTTTGTTTTGCTTAAAACCCGAAGGATTTTATTTATTTAGTACAAAAGAGGAACTAATCTAAACTACATTGCTTAAAACCCGAAGGATTTTATTTATTTAGTACAAAAGAGGAACTAATCTAAACGATGTAGTTCCCATAGCATCTCTATCTAGAGCATGTTTTACAAATGATGGAGATGCATAAAAAACATATAGTTTACTATTATCTAAATTTGGATCCCTTGCTTTCCTTCTGTATGTTGCTAGTAGGTCTGCCACTTGCCACTATATTAGCTTCCCTTGGTATGTGCTCCATCCTTGATTCCTCCATTTGTTTCAGCAACGATCTGCAATCCGCATAAATGTGTGAATATATGCGAGCATTGTTATTTAAGTTATTGAGCAATACCTGTGAGTCAGTCTCCACTTATATATGATTTATATTTAATCGTTTAGCCAAATTCAAACCATCGAGAAGGGCTAACAGTTCCGCATGATGGGTATTGTCCACTTTAACCTTGCATGAGAATCTGGCAATCCAATTTCCTATATGATCCCTCAATACTCCTCCAGTGCCACCATTTCTTGTGTTAGTTTCAAAGGACCCATCAATGTTCAATTTGGTCACACATTCAGGTGGCCTGTGCCATGCTACCGGCGTTAAATATTTAGGAATCTTATTTGTAGAGGGGTTTGATAGGAGGTAGTATTCCATAGCTTAAAAGCTTATGTTGTTTTTAGTGCTAGGATATCTACATATATTTTGATTTTTAAAGAGTCTAGAATTTTGATTTTTCCCGATATTCCAAAGAATAACTGGTGTTAAAATGGCTGTAGGAACCTTATGGTTGTTGTTTATGATAGTTAACTTTTGTGAGGCACAAAGTTTACGGATGTTGTTAATTAGATCGTGATTAGGAATATTTATGTTGTAAGATCTTCAGATGTATTGTGAATCTGGACAAGAGGAGAATATATGGGTGACGTCTTCTTCCGTGTTTGGACAAGCGCGATAGTTTTTGTTGCTAGAGATGTTTCTAGCATATAGGTTGGAGGCACTAGGTAGTTTATTTAAAAGCATTTTCCACAAGAAGAATTTTAACTTATTGATTGTTTTTGTTTTCCACATCCACTTGTGTTTAAAATTGGGATTAGCGCAGTGTGACTTTGTTTCTTTAATATATAATGCATATGCACTTTTAGTACTAAAGTTTCCATTATCGTTTTTGTTCCAGAAGAGGGTATCATTTTTCCCTGGAGATAGTGCAGTATAGGTATTGAAAATGCAAAGTCTAATATTTTTCGGAATTTCGAAGGATAATGCGGAGAAATTCCAAGTAGTGGAGTATATGAGATACTAGGAGATGACATTCTAAATTGTTTCTGGGACCCTGAATGGCTTGCCTGAGTGTGTACGTTCCCTCAATCCAATTATTGTTCCATAGGGAAATTTTCTTACCATTTCCTATATGCTAGGATATTCCTTTGTAGAATAGTTTGGAAGTTCTGCTAATACTTTTCCAAATGTAAGAGTCGTAGGTATAATATTTGATTGTGGATGAACGACATCGATTACTATATTTATTTGTGAGGACTTTACTCAAAAGTTGGCCCTTATTAGTAAGAAATCTCCAATTTAGGCTTGCCAAGAGAGCAAAATTTTTTCCATTCGTATCTTAGAGCCCCAATCCCCCATGATTGGTAGGAGTAGTCACACTATCCCAGTTTGGTAGATGTAATCTTCTTTTTTCAGGTGTAGTTCCCCAGAGAAAGTTTCTTTGAATGCGGTCTATATGGTTACAAGTTGATTGAAGTTTCTTTGAATACGGTCTATATGGTTACAAGTTGATTGGGGAAGGAGATTACATTGCATGGTGTAGGAAGGGATAGTCGATAAAACTGATTTTATGAGGGTGGTTCTTCCTGCTAATATTAGGAATCTAGCCCTCCGGCCATTTAGCTTATTGTTCATATTGTCTATGATATATTGATAATTCGAACTTTTTGGATGGAGGTTTGTGATTGGGAAACCAAGGTATTTTTCAATCTTATTTGTTTGATGAATGTTCATCAACGTAGAGAGATCATTCTTGTCCTTTGTACTTACATTTGATGAAAAGTAAATGCTGGATTTATTAAAGTTTATTTTTTGCCCCGATTGGGTAGCGAGGGTGTTGAAAATATGGATAATAGTTGAGGCATTGGTCCTATCCCCTTTTGTCTTTAGAATAATATCATCTGCGAAGAGGAGATGAGAAATTGGAGGTCCAATTCTACCAATGTTTAGAGATCGAGGATGTAGAAATGCAAGACATTATTAAGTCAATAATATTTTGGGGGAAGTTTAGTATAGAGAGAGATTGCTTGATGAACAACCATTTCAATCTATCGAAAGCTTTCTCAAGATCGATTTTTAGCATTATTTTCCCAAACTTTCCTTTAGATTTTTTGGAAGGAGTGAATAGCTTCTTGAACAATTATAGCGTTATCCACAACTCTTCTTCCTGGTAATAGCTACATTGTTGCGGACTGATGATACCATCTAAGTAGGGTCTAATTCTATTTACTAATATTTTTGTGACTATTTTATAAATTGTATTGCATAGGCAAATAGGTCTGTAATGGGTGATTTGTTTTCACCCAAAAAAAATATTCACACGTGATCTTCAACAAAATGGTAAGATAGACGTTCAATAGATATGTTCAAGTGATAATCTTGCATACTTATTCACTAAGGCATTGCTAATATCAACAATTGAGAGGTTGAGATATAAGATTGGAATGCATTACCTCCGAGATATCAAGTAAAACTTTCATTAGGGGGAGTGAAATGCGCATTGTACTCTTTTCATTAACCATAATTTTGTCCCAATTGAATTTTCCTGATAAGATTTTTAATGAGGCAGCATTCAAGGCATATTATGAAATGTGTATTCTTATTTCTTCACTAGGTTTTTTCCCATTAGGTTTTTTCTAGTAAGGTTTTAATGAGGAGCATTATCTATATGCATCCAACGGGGAACAGGGAGTATGATAAATCCATTAAATGAGTGAATTGTCCATTTAGAACCAATTTGGATAAAAATGTATCCATTTAATTTCGGCATTTAACATAGTGACTTTTGGAGTGATACTCAACCTATAAATAATGTTGTCATTTATTACTATTAAAAGACATACTTAAAGAAGATATTTAAATAAAATGATCTCTACATTCTACTCTCTATATCTCATTGTTTGTAGTATATTACCAATGCGTTACAATAATATCTTATTATTTAAGCAGAAATCAAATTCCACAAAGTTCCAAGCTGCCTTTCCAAACGCGCCCCAAACAATGACGAGCATTCTTGAGAAAATTCGGATGTATAATAAACAGTCACTTTACCCATAGTGGAAAAAAAAAGAAGCAAAATATAGCATTAAACTTCTTATACATAACCACTCAACATTTCATATATCAAACTTGTAACGAACATAAAGAACCTACATGTTCTAAAAGGGAAGGTAAAAACTAAAGGCTGTCTTTTTCTTGATATGACCCAAAAACAATTGCAGAACAAAACAAAATTTAAGGTATCTACAGGATTCTAGTGCAGTAGTTATAACTCCATAGAATCTTCCTTACAAATACTGACTTGATAGATACCATAACCTGAAATTACTTAGTAGCATTCCTATGTCGATTGGTGCTCTGAAAGTAACATAACCCTACAACATATATCATTCAAAGTTTAATATCTTTACCAAATACCCAGTGAAAGGAGCAGGAGCCTTCTGCTTGGCCCTTGCTTGTGCCCTCTCCTCCAATTTTCTTATACGCGAGACCACATACATAATCTTGTGCTTTGTGTCCTTCGCCAGAAAGACCGATCAATTTCTATTTCCCATCTTCCCACCAGAAATTCAAGAATATACGCATAATCCTTTGCAGTGTATACACCAAGGCGTTGAGCTACGGCAGAGAAGTGTTCAAAGAGGTTGTCATCCCGGCCATCATACATCAAATGAGTGGCATCGAGATTTTTCCTCATCATGTCAAGAATAGCCAATACTGTGCCATCCGGGTCAACTTCAAATAGCTTCTCCACAATCTTGGTATACGCGGTCTCGTGGCGCTTCTCATCTGCAGCAATTATACCACATACATGCTAGTTTCATGTCCCCATGCTCCTTAGCATGCCGAGCTGTATTTCCATGAGAAATGAAGGTAGCCCTCTCTTGGAAGGAAGTGTAAATAAAACCCAGATACGGGTTGTTTTCGTGCGAGGATCCTAAAAGTTAAGCATCAAACACATGAAAAAATCAACTTAAAGATATGCACCTTAAGTGAGAAAATCTTATAGCCAAAAAGGGATGATTATATAACAATTCCATTTCAGGTTTTTGTTTACGATCAACGGCTAAAACCATCTTTGCTTAATTAAAGAAAATGCCAACATGTTAATCATGTACCACGAAACTCTAAATGCAATATATAGCGAACATGAAACTCAGATTAATTGAAGAAGCCGTGATAAAAATAATGGAGAAAAGAATACTAGCAACAAAAATAATATAATAACCAAAGCAAAGGAAACAACAGGTAATAATAAAAATTGAAGAACAAGATAATAGGAGAGAATAAGATGATACAAAACTAGACAACACTCAACTACTTTGGTTAACCAAGGCAAACTAGTGTGCAAAATGGAGGAGATTTCAGGACGCAGACAAATTTATTCTTCAAGATCTAGGAATACACAAGTACGTAATGCAAAATAAATTAATCATCTCTGCATTAACAAGCCTTTGAGGTGGGGGAATGGATAATAAAAGGGGGACGAAGAGACTAAAATACCCTCCTTGAGTAAGACGAGAACTAAAACTATATCTAAATAGAACCCACATTCAAATGCATTAAAAAAAAACATTCTCATGTATATCAACAGATTCAAGTGTAAATTTTGAATTCTAACCGGAGAGCTCAAAGCATAATGTAGCTTACAAAATGTACCATCAGAACCTTTTCTACATAACACAACGAATTCTCTAATATATCATTAGTTTTACCAAAATCTGAGAATTTTTGAACTGTTAGAGATGCAGCTCATCTATGTGCAGGCTCATTCAGACAGACAGACACAACACAGATACCACACACTCTGAAAGAGATCTGCTATTATATCAGCTAAATGATTAAATAACTATGCAAGAGAAGTCTGTATAAATTTTACCAATCAAATTCCAAGATGATTTGAAAGCTTAATAAAGAGCTTATGTGGCTCAAACTTTCCAAAAATGTCAACGCGTGGGTGTCGGATCCTTCAAAAATCGTATTTTTGAAGCATCCGACATGAATGCGCATCATTTTGGAGAGTCCGAGCAACATAGACGATAACAGAGAATACGGAGAAGCAAGCTCACCATCCCCGAACCAACGAGGTGCGAATTGTCTTTTCAATTTGCCTCATATCAACTCTTCCAGAAAGATATAAATATTTGTTGAGAAGGTCACCATGCCTATTTTCCTCGTGATCCATGCCCTTGTCCAAATAGCCCATGGAGTTAGGTGGCACCAGTTTCATCACGAACTCCATATAGGGTGTTAAGCATTGTGCGATAAGTTGGAAGAGCCTCCTCTGTGATCATATCTCCAACTAATACAACAAAGTAGTCATCAGAATTTCCTTGCACCTCTCCCGCAGCTCCTTGATTTGGTCTTCAAATCCTTCCGAGGCAGGATCGGGAAGAAAGTCACCGCCCGCCAACACTTCTCGGCAGGCTTTAGGTGCACCAAAATATTATTCTCAGCCCAACCATGCAGGGAATCAAAGATTTCACGCTTCTCAGCGGCATGGAATGAGTAACTTGAACATGCACTCGTGGAGGATGAATGGCTTCTTAACATTTCCACCTTCCTACAATTAGCACAGGCAGAATTAT
This sequence comes from Solanum pinnatisectum, assembly GCA_035578085.1. Lineage (NCBI taxonomy): Eukaryota > Viridiplantae > Streptophyta > Magnoliopsida > Solanales > Solanaceae > Solanum > Solanum pinnatisectum. The sequence continues at coordinate 28,832,961 of CM069078.1, read as the reverse complement.
AATTACTATTATGCACTTTTGAAAAGATGAGCTACGAGAAAATTCACGAGTCTACTTTAAGGCAAACGGATTATTTGACGGTCCCGGAAGAAAACGCTTGTCGGGAACAAAGTAATGGATGAAGTCATCAGTTCTCCCTTGTATTTATTTATTTATTTTTGGATAAAACAATTCTACCTTACTTTGTCACTCACCCTTTTACAATTGTTTTTCAAGTAGTTATTTTCCCAAAAGCAGATCCGGAGATGTGATCAGACATTCGTACATGAAGAAAAGACTCTCTACCCAATTCAACTTATCGTACATGAAGTACACCACAAACATCCGTCCAACCTAATTGAGTACATTGGCAGAATCAGTTCTAATTCGGCGGTCAATCGATACAATGATAATCTTCTAAGCAATGTGTACGTTATCAATTTAAATCATTCAGCAGGGAAAAAGCAAAATGACCCCTAATGATGACTACGCTAGAGGAAAATAAAAGATGATAGAAAACAATCAGTAAAGGAATTTCTAGTCAGGGGCAAATGTAGTGCAGAAGTTAAGAGTTCATGCAAACCCAAAAGCTTTAAGATCAGATTTTGTATGTTACTAAACTCCCCCAGTATAGCTAATAGATTTTGAACCTAGTAAATCGAATGATTCTTTTATGACAAGATGCACCTCGACTTTTCCACTAGTAGGAAAAGCCACCTATTGTTTTTTGCCTCTACTAGGTCTCAAACCTCATAGTTCTCCTCCCACTTTGTTGACAAATAGGTTGTAATCGAATTTCACACTCTTAACTCATAAGTTCAAATACCGAATCCGCCATTGTTTAATGTAAAGATCACATAAATAGTTCATACATATGCAGATGCACTAATAAAATTTGCATCAGATTTGATCTCTTTTTCTTTAAATTATTAGTGGCGGTGGTGTAGAGGCTAGCTTTTAAACGCCCCACTAATCCACCGAAGCTGTTATAGCCCACAAAGATTCGTGCAAATGAGCTCATTCTAAGTGGGATTCCATCTTGGAATCTCGGTTGTTAGTCCTATGCCTCAACTACTCGGCTCTCCACTTGGTGTCACATTACCCGCTATCCAAACATGCAAAAGGAGAAGAGGAATTCTACTCTAGTAACATATCAAAATCAATGCACTCCAACCGACCACGAGGAAGAGATAAATAGATATCTGAGATAGAAAAATGATGTATCATCATTCAATCAGAAACAGAGGCCAACATATAAATAAATATACAAAAATAGAAAGACCAGAGATACGCCATGCATTAGCATCAACTACCACCAATCCAATTTAGAAACAGAAATATAATCACGATGAGAACAAATATCCAATAATTTGACAAATACAAAGACGAAATGAAACTCACACAGAAGGAGGACGAAGTGTTGAAGCCATGAAAACTCTAGGAGATCTGAGTGATGAACTCGGACGCCTTGTCGTTTTAATGGACTGAAACGTCGGAGAATTGAAATTCAGGGCCATTTTTCCAATGGTTTTTCAGGGTACCTCGTTTGGTCCGCCTAAAGACACCATAGGGAGAGAGAAGTGAAAAGGCTTCGAGACAGATGCACCAAATTAAAAGGAAAATCGTGCAGAAGAAGACAAGGGCAAGTGAAAATGACAAAAAAAAAAAAAAAAAAAAAAAAGTTAGCACTTAATAATGGCCTTCACATTTCTAGTAAAATTACATTAAACACCACGTCAAAAAAGCCAGTGCCTTACCCTTTTTATTAAATTTTGCTTCCGTTTTCCGCTTTTAGTTCGTTTGATTTATGGGTGGCATTATTTTCTCCGCCCAACTATGCATTACGCAACTCTCTACTTTAATTTTCATTTTCTATATTTGGAGAATAAATAGAAATATCTATCCAAGCATTCTCTGTTTTACTTTCTATTTTTTAATTATATAGAGTTGAATGGAGAAGTATTATTTTTTAAAAAAACTTTCGTCACTTTAAGCGATATAATTTGATATTATTATTAATTTTCACTATAAAGATTGCACGAAATTTAAATGATAAGATGACAATGTTAATTTAAAAACGTAACACATAATATAATAATTTAAATACGGTTGACACCCAATTTTGGACCTCACAATATAGATTAATCACCGAGCTTCTTAAATTCCAACGATTTGAAATAATTAGTTTTTATAAAGTTGAAAAAAAAAATCAAGTTACTTTTAATTAATTTTATTGTTTTTATAATTTTTAAGTAATATATATGTTTTATACAATTTTTTATATAATTAGTATATTTTATAAACATTTTGAAAATCATGTCAAAAAGATTTTAATTTTAGTAAGTATTTTATTAAATTAGTTTAGTTTAAATTATGGTTATAATTTTGAATCATTAGTTTACAATTAAGTTAATTATTTTATTTCGTTAAGATTAAGAACCTCGTTAATTAATTAATATTAATTCATCTTATTTAGGTTTTAGCCAATTTTATTAATTTAACTCAATTTGGCTATTTCTTAAATCTAATATCTAAATCATCTTTGACCTCACCTTAAACCCATTTGGAGACCAAATTTTGGGCATTTTTCCTCTTTTCAGCAGCCCATTCTTAATTCAAATACTCAGCCCACTATACTCAATTCCAAAAAAATAGAACATTAGCAGCATCATACAATACAAACGCCCAAAAACCGACCCGGCCCCTACATCTCTCTTCTTCCGCACGAGAAACCCAGAAACGCAGCAACCCAGTCCAGCAATCCAGCGAAATCGCCGCCCAGACCTGAGCTCAGCTCGACGCGTCCTCTCCCCTCTCTCTCCCTTATCCGCTCGTACTCGAATCAAGCTAGGTGTCTCAATCTTGCATCTCCTTCATCCTTTGCTCAGAAATCGAACGGATGTCATTCAAAATCCGTTGATATTGGTACTATTCTAGCTCCAACCTTATCTCCTAGGAGGATTTTTGAATTTCGAATTCGAAAATTCCATCCGAATTCTTCCATTTTCCCCCCTTTTCTCGAACCTAAATCCCCTCTATATAACTACCTTCTTCTGTATTTGTTTAGGGGTTGGGAAAAAATTTGGCAAGAAACAAAGGAAAAATAGAGTTGAAAAAGTAAGGGGAAGAGAGTGAGAATGTCATATGATACAAGATATACAAATAGGTTAAAATATACTACAAGGATTCGTAATTCGATATCTTTTCGAGTACTTTCTTTTCGTTTTCGATTCACTAAAGCTAGTCGGAGCCTGGTGTGGTGGAATCGTTCCTGGAATCTCAAGTTCCAGCCACTGCTCATCAAAAGGTAGATGACTCCTAATTCTTTTATTCATTTAGTCTCCATTAGATGTTAAACTTGAGTTGTGTTCTGTGTGGGCTTCGAGATGCTTATATGAGGTGTTTGAAGCTAAGTGTTGTCTTTAATCTTCATCTTATTTTCTCTAAGATTTGTGGTGGGAGTTTCGTTTCTAACATGATCTAGTGCGTATCTTAAAATCATTTCTCTATTTGTAATCTTGTTCACTGGTTAATCACTATGATACTGTTATGTTTTTATTCTTATCGAAATAATGTTCATGCTTCGTTATGTGTTTGAAGGGTACGAATGAGTTGTCACTACTAAAAAACTGCTAAAAAACGATGGAAGGCGTCGCTCCAAAACATGACGCCATTTGCCACGCTGTCCGTCGCTTTTTAATAAAAATAATTATTTTTTAAATTATTTTTCAAAAAGCGACAGACGACATCTTTTAGTCCGTCGCTTTTTTTGCGGATTTTTGCGCGAAATATATATATAATTAATAATTAATTGATTAATTATTTTTTTAAAGGAGCGACGGACAACATCTCTAAGTCCGTCGCTTTTTGGTCAACATGACTAGTCAAACATTTAAGAAAAGCGACGGACAGCGTCTCTTAGTCCGTTGCTTTTTTGGTCAACTATTTTAAAAAAAGCGACGGACAAAGAGACGTTGTCTTAAAATATCTTTTGACCCAGATCAGGATTTTCTTATTTTCTTCTCTCTTCTTTTCTCTTCACTCTTATTCTCTCCCTTCTCTCTACTGATCTCCCTCCACTAGATGCCGCCTCCATGTCCACCACCGCTGCTGTCGCTGCCCTTGCCCGTCGCCGCCAGTCGCCGTCCTTCACCGCCCGTCAATGCCTCTCCTCTTTGTTAAGGTTGGTGTTTAGTTTTAGGTTTATTTTTTCAATTCTAGTGATTATAGTTGATTGTTAGTTGTATATTATTGTTTTAGTTTATTGGGTTGTGTTATTGTTAATTTGATTTGATTATTGTTAGTTAGGTAGAGAATTGGAGATTTTTTATTTTAGGATTTTCTTTTAAATTGGGTATTGTAATTAGTGAATGAATTAGGGTTTTTTGATTTTAGGACTAGTTTAAACTTGAGATATGTAATTTGATTGTGAATTGAGATTTTTTTTAAAATTTGATTGATATATTGTTAGTTAGTAAAGTGTTACTTTGAAGTTAGAAATTATTAATTGAAGTGTATATGATGAATGTTTGAATGTCATGACTATATAGTGATGAATGTTTGAATGTCATGAATATATATAGATCGATGAGGTTTTTTTTGATTTAGAACTTGAATATATAACTAATTGTTGGATTAGAAGTTTATATATAACTAGATATGAACTTGATTTTAGAGCTTGAAGTTGAAGTTGAACTTGGAACTTGAATATAACTAATTAATTCTTGGATTAGAAGTTTATATATAACTAATTTTAGAAATTGGATAGGAATTATTGAATTTAATTAGAACTTGAATTTTTGTAGGATTTTAGAACTTTAATTAGGTTGTGAACTTTAGAAATCTTGAATTATTGTATGATTTTAGAACTTTAGGTTGTGAACTTTAGAAATCTTGAATTATTGTATGATTTTAGAACTTAAAGTTGTGAACTTTAGAGAACTTGAATTTTTGTAGTATTTTAGAACTTTATAAGGTTGTGATCGTTAGAAATCTTGAATTATTGTAGGATTTTAGAACTTTAATTTGTGAACTTTAGAGAACTTGAATTTTTGTAATATTTTAGAACTTTAGGTTGTGAAACGTTAGAAATCTTGAATTATTGTAGAATATTAGAACTTTAAGTTAGTGAATTTTAGAGAACTTGAATTTTTGTAGGATTTTAGAACTTTAAGTTGTGAACTTTAGAGAATTTGAATTATTGTAGGATTTTAGAATTTTAAGTTGTGAACTTTAGAAATCTTGAATTATTGTAGGATTTTAAAACTTAAAGTTGTGAACTTTAGAGAACTTGAATTTTTGTAGGATTTTAGACTTTATAAGGTTGTGATCGTTAGAAATCTTGAATTATTGTAGGATTTTAGAACTTTAAGTTGTAAGCTTTAGAGAACTTGAATTTTTGTAGGATGTTAGAACTTTAAGTTGTGAACTTTAGAGAACTTGAATTTTTGCAGGAACTTTAGGTTATGAAACGTTAGAAATATTGAATTATTGTAGAATTTTAGAACTTTAGGTTGTGAATTTTAGAGAACTTGAATCTTTGTAGGATTTTAGAATTTTAAGTTGTGAACTTTAGAGAACTTGAATTATTGTAGGATTTTAGAACTTTAGGTTGTAAACTTTAGAAATCTTGAATTATTGTAGGATTTTAGAACTTAAATTTGTGAACTTTAGAGAACTTGAATTTTTGTAGGATTTTAGACTTTATAAGGTTGTGAGCATTAGTAATCTTGAATTATTGTATGATTTTAAAACTTTAAGTTGTGAACTTTAGAGAACTTGAATTTTTGTAAGATTTTAGAACTTTAGGTTGTGAAACGTTAGTAATCTTGAATTATAGTAGAATATTAGAACTTCAAATTTTAGAGAACTTGAATTTTTGTAGGATTTTAGAATTTCACGTTGTGAACTTTAGAGAACTTGAATTTTTGTAGGATTTTAGAGCTTTAGGTTGTGAACTTTAGAAATCTTGAATTATTGTCGGATTTTAGAACTTTAGGTTTTGAACTTTAGAAATCTTGAATTATTGTGGAATTTTAGAACTTTAAGTTGTGAACTTTAGAAATCTTGAATTATTGTAGGATTTTAAACTTTAGGTTATGAACTTTAGGAATCTTGATTTATAGAATTTATGAACTAATTATTAGGTTGAACTTTAGAAATCTTGATAAAATGTAGTCTTTATGAACTATTTGTAATTTTGAAACGAATTTTGAAAGACTTTATAAGTCTTTATATTGTGATTTAGATATTTTTGGAATGTTAATTTAAGTTTGTTGTTTTATATTTTGTGTAGCTTCTTTATAATGTTTTGTGTTTGACTGGGGCTGAATTGAATTGAATTGCTTTTGTAGGTGGGCAGTTTCTGTTGCCAAAAGAATTGCAGAAAAAGCTACAGACAGGGTGGTTTTGTCCGTCACTTTTCTGGATTTTATTTTTTTTAAAACCCAGAAAAGCGACAGACAGGGTCCTTTAGTCCGTCGCTTTTTTTAATTTTATATTTTTTAAAACCCAGAAAAGTGACGGACATGGTCCTGTAGTTTGTCACTTTTCTGAATTTTCAAAATTTTATTTCCAAAAAAAAGGACGGACAGTGTCTCATTGTCCGTCACTTTTCAAGATTCTAAAAAGAATTAAAAATTAATTAAAGCGACAGACTTCATCTCTTTTTTAAAATTAAATAAAAAATAAAAAATAAAAAAAGCGACGGACGGCGTCACATTCTTCAAAAAAAAAACTGCGTCGCTTTTGGAAAAGCGTCGAGCCAAAAAGCGACGAGATTGACTGCGTCGCTTTTGGCCAAAAAAGCAACGCGGTCCGTCGTTTTTTTCCTTCTCTTTTTGGCAGTTTTTTAGTAGTGTGTCTCGTTGTACATTTAGTTGTTTTTGAACATAAATTGAAGCTTGAGTTTGTGTTCTTTAAAGCATGTTCAAAGATCTGCTTACATCCTGTTTCGGGAGAAAATGCCTTATATCCGTCCTAAGATGTCACATGTTGCTCACTGTTTTTTCTTAGCTTATGAGAGTGTTGGCAATTTGCTTCTATTTTCTTGATAGTGCTGTAATGAAGTCCTGTACATTTCTGGTAGTAAATATGATTCCTTATGTTGTTTTTTTTTCTTTTCTTATATGTATGTTTCCATTTTTAGTCTCAAGTCTGTGTAGTTCCTTATATATGTGTGTGTGTGTGAATCCTGTTCTTAGTGAATTTTATTGGTGTTATGTCTGTAGTATATTTCACATGTTACAGTAAGTTGAGTTGAGAATGATTCATGTTGTTTCAACTTTAGGAAATCATATTTTATTAAATGGGTTGATTTTAAGTTAAATGCAATTTGTTCTACATTTTCTTGCTAATTTTAGTAGATCATTGGTTGTATTATGTCTTTCTTAGCTAGCATGACTTGATGTTTGGATGTAGTGGACTCAATCATGCTTGATTTGCTCAGTTTCAACTTTGTCCATTTGTTTATCACATAGCTAGTATAATCTTCAAATAAGCTCAAAGATTTAGAAATTTTCATTACATTTTGGCCTAAGACCCTGTGTTGTGCTTGATACTCCTAGATAAAAATACAGTATGGTTGATTTGTTAAATTGATTTCCTTAATTTAATAATGCATGTTCTACTTCTTTGTTATTGTTTAACTTATTAAATTTGCTTTGTGAGTGGCACCACTCATGAAAGAAAATAAAAATAAAAAATTAAGACTTTCTTCCTTATAATTTAGTCCTATACGACATGTTTTGCTTTTATGACTTACGGTTTGCAACAATAGTATAGAAACTTTCTTTTTTTAATTTGAATAATCTAATGCTATTTATTTCATGCTGCTTATATTGATTCAGTATATTGGCTCTTATGTATTTTTTATTTTTTTTTGTGTGTGCATGTGATCCCGTATGAGTTCTCAATGGACTCTTTACCTCTTTGCAATTGAGTTGGGCCATGGAAGTCCAACAAACCTCCCGTCATCAAGTTGACCTCATCATTCCAAGAACCGGATGCTGATTTAAAAGGCTGGAAAATAAAAAATACAGATCCCGGGAGCCAAAGACACACTGATATACAGTGTGATACAGCGATATACATCAGCTGTATACGATGCATACTACCTCGAGGATGGGCTAAAGGAGCCCCAAACATTTCAGCTTTGTGTTTTTTTAATTATTGGGCCAAAGGCCCATTTATTTTAATTATTATTTTGTTAGTTTAGGACAGGTGAAAAATGGGCCTAAGGCCAAAGAGAAAGTCAATTGTTTTATGTTTAGTTTTAGGACAGGTACAAAATGAGTCAAGGGTCCAAAGTTGAATTTAGGCTCAAGTACCGACCCAGGCGGACATAAATCAGACTTGGGCCGACATCTTCTCTTCTTTGTTATTTAATTGCTTTTGCATGATTATTTGTTTTATTTAATTTTAAGGGTTTTTCCTTAAATTGATTCCCTAAAAGATAATCATTTTGAATTAATCACTTATATTTTTCTAAAGATTGAATAAATACTTATTTTTCTACTTAAATTGCTTTGAAAAGTTTTTACTTAAATATTATCCTCATGGTATTTTCTCTATTTAATCAAGCATGCCTTTTCTTTAAAATATTTTAGCCAAATAGTTAATTATCTGATAAACGTGTGTTAGCGGGCATTTCGGGTGCTTTCAAACCCTTCCTGATATGCTAATATGAACCCCAAGCCCCTTTTAATAATTTTATTAGATTTTATGTTTTTAATCTTTTGAAAAGATCAATTTTATTAATTTTTCTTTAAAGATTAAGTAGCGGCTCTCTTAAACTTGTTGTAGTTAGTTTTAAATAAAACAAATACAATATAACAATATGATACAATACATAACATAATAATTTAAAAGTCACAATAATAATTAATAATTCGGTAGGTTGTTTCCATATTTGACAATATTCAAAAAAATAATAATGTATGATCAAGAGGAGTGTGGTTGTGATTGCGGTTGGAGTTGATTGTCTGAAAAAAAATAGAAAATTCTATGTTTGGAGAGTAAACTAGAGGGTAAGGTTGGAGATGTCCTTCAAATTCAAATTCTCCCTTCCTTCTTTTCTTTTCCCATCTCAAAATCCATCAATGAATTAGTATTTGAAATATCATTCGATTATGAATTATTTTTTTTTTTTAGAAAGGCATTAAACCTATTTAATTAAATTTTTCGTTATAATTTTAGGACATAATTTTTTTATTTATAGCCCAAATTTTTAAAAATAAAAGTATATTCATTTAATGACCCGACTCGCTAAAATATGATATTGACCATTTTATTTTATACTTATTCCCCTAAATTATTTTCTCTTGTCAGGTTCTTTCTCCTTAATTCCTACTCAAAAAATTAAAACTTTATGATTTGCTATCTAATATACAGTTAAAGAAATACAAAAATTAAATATTTAAATCACAATCTGAGTTATGATAGATTGATTTGTTAAATTGACCACCAACTGAAAAAATGATATAGGGGATTCAGGGTAAAATAAAAGGGTCAATGTCATATTTTTAGCGGACAGGATCAAGTGATATTGGTTATTGAATAGTTTAAACAGATTTTATATATAAAAAAAAAATAGGTTGAAATAAAAAAATTTGTCAACAAATTTTAATGAAAAATTAATTAAATTAGCTGAGTGGGTATGTGAGAAAACATTCATAATTGAGTGACTTTGAGTTAAAAATCAAAGCTGATTAATTTTGTGGGAAACGAATTCATAGTTGAGTGACTTTTGAGTTAAAAATCAAAGTTGAGTTACTTTCAAAGAGAAAAATTCATATATATGATTTCACAAGGGATAATAATGTAAAGTATGGTTTAAATTATATCCTTAAATATTTTTCTTAATAAGTATACAGTGCATCACAAATTCAATTAATATGAAATAGATGGAGTATTCATTACTGTACTCTCATATGTATAATAAAGAATATTTTGATACTTAAGAAAATTCTTATAAAGGATATTTTGATACCTAAGAAAAATCTTATTTGACTCAACAAATGTTATTGAGTTTTTGTTTATATAGTTATGTTTATTGGAGAAATGGTACAGTTGAATTTGTTACGAGGTCAAGGACACATGCATTGATTTAACTCATTCTTTGGTGTATTAGCAATAAAATAAAATATATTTGTGAATGAACTTACTAAAGACACCAATGAAAAGAAATCGAAACTAATGGAACAATAAAACTTAATTGCTTGTTGTTTGAGCTAGATTCAGAGACGTTAGAGTGTAACCAGTCTTCCATAATGTAGACTGATGGAGATCTGTGACATAGCAAAATATTACAAGTTTAAAGTACAAGAATATTAGTGAATTGCTTTAGTATTGTTCAGAATCCAATCTTTTACAAGTATATTAAGACTACTATTTATAGGCAACAAATGTGATACGTTAACTAATAGAAAAGCTTCCCCCAATCTCTAAAGTACTATGTCTTATATGAATACTCCATCTAGGAATATTGTTATGCATACCAACTAATACTTCTATGTAATTTGCAGGACCTCATAAAGATATATCTTGCGTGTTTGTCCATTTGTCTTTTTTTCTATATTCTGGATACGAATTTTTTACCTACTTCGGGCTACGAGTACCTGCCTTTTCTCTAATTATAACCATTTGGTGATCTCAATAATTATCTGTGGTCAAGCTAACCAAATGGGGTTCTATGCGAACACTGTATCAATGGAGTCATTATAGATATTATCTTTCGATCTTATGTGCCACGTGATCATCTCAAATGTTGGCATGTATGAAAACTATTTATCCCCAATGCAAATAGTCCCTTGCTTTTTCGACGTGATGCCAGTTATGATCTAAAAGCAGAATTTTTTTCGAAAGCATAGTAGGAAATTGAGCGAGTAGTCTTCTGCCATACAAAAACACTCTGGCCCTACTGCTCTAAATGTGCTTGCTATGTGTGACATAGATAGTGAACTAACAATGGCACATTGATTGAGGTGAATAGCATTTTTTGCATCATTTCCTTATTTTAATGATTTCTTATGTTTCTCCTCATTTCTCTTGATTATTCCAATCTTTGCCTCGATCAAAACTTGATAATTTCTTATATTTAAATCTTGTTATATTACCTCAAATCTTATTCATTAGGTCTTCTTCTTCTTCTTTAAGACCTAACGATCCTTCTCTTCTCAGTGGCGGCCCTAAGAAAGGCAACCAGAGCGATGTTGTTGCTTCTTTGCCTTAAGTCGTTACAATCATTCCAAGGACCTTTGACTTTGATAATGATTTCAACGTTAAAGCATGTAGTTAAACCGCGAACATTGACAAGTTGGCTAGCACATATGCTTCCTTGATTGGTGAAAATGATATTCCAATCATCCGGATTGATGTCATCTAAACTACACCTGTAATTGAGATTAAAGTGGTAGATTGTTTAAATATAGTAACCCAACTATGTTGAGGTGGAATCCCACAAAGAGCGTTGTTAGATATTTTTATAATTTGCTATTATATTGAAATTCTAATTGGTTACGACAATTGGAAATTTGGGGGGGGGGGGGGGGAGGGTTGGGAATTATTAACTATTTTAACTACTTAGATTTTAATTAATAATAGAAGATGAACTAGAGTTACAATTCTTCGATATCGAAACTCAAACAAATAATTTATTACAACTCATTCAGGTGTGTTCATTATGCAAACTGACAAATCTATAAGTCTCATAAATCCTCGAATTAATTTATTCATTCATCAAAAACTCCAACCTCCTTCTCCATGCACTGCAAAATCATCGCATGAAAAATAAGTCTATGAATCTCAGTTTCTAGGCAGGCACAACGCGTGGCATAGTTCTATGCACCGCAAACTCCATCTCAAGCGTATCGTAAGGTCCATCACGAATAAGTGGGGTGCATGTTGTGACCTTGAATGTGGGGTTGTCCCCTTTTCTGAGTTTCTAAAGTTTGATTTTGGGATAGTTGGGGTACGAGGCTTAGTGTGTAGATGAATGCACTAATTCTCACCACACATGACACATTAATAGCTTAGAACCTTGTTGCTTAAGACTCCGAGGCTTACAACTAATACAGTGAATGTCATGCATTATTAAGCCTTATTTTAGTTTTTTAGAGTCTTATTATAGATTGTATGTGAGTCTAAACTTAAGTACTTTCATTTAATTATGGTTTTATAAATAATAAACTCCCATGAGGTCTAAAATCTTTTTATTTGAAACACATTATCGCTAGTAATGGATTTCATTGCTCAAAGGTTTTTAATACTAAAAAGATCTAAACTAAGCTACTCCTAAAAAATAATCTAAAAATAAGATCCTAGTCAGTATAAATGGACTATCCTCACAAAAAGTACCAAGAACAAAAGTCAAGGAATCCAATATAAAAATTCATAATGAAAACATAAGGATAATACGACAACATAACTAACAACTTATGTCACGATCCGAGCCTACACCCTGGACGTGACCAGCACTTGGGAATCATTGTTGGTCCCAAGTAAACCCTACTCTTGACTAACTACAAGTGGAAGACTAACTCAAGTGTACATAACATCAAACTAAAATAAATGTTTAACGACAGTTTACTGAATCTCAAAACTCTCTGAATATATTGAATGTAAAATATAAGTTTTAAATAAAACATTTGAAACTAAAAGACTCTGCAAAACTATCTATCTATGAAGCCTCTACTATATAAAGATGAATGTCGGGACAAGACCCATGACACCTCAAAATACTACTACTAACAACTCATAAAAACTTGAGTCCTCTGAAAGCAAAGAGGCCTTACTCAAAACCTGAAGAGCGGAAGAAGTGATCTCAACGGAACTCTTGTTGAGGATCCTAAGTACCTGAATCTGCATCATAAAAAAATGCAGGTCGAATGACATCAGTACATTCAATGTACGAGTATGTAATGTAGCTGAATAATAAATAACTAAATTGAAAGGACTGCAATAAATATATATTCAACTTAATGTAAAGAAATAAAGGAGTTGAATCATTTAAACTTTACAAATACTTACTCATCTTTGAACTCAACAATGATATGATAAAAATACACTTTTAACTGTATTTAGGAGATTCTCTATTTGATTACCATCACTATGAGCAACATGATGAAACAACATCTCATCCACACAACCTGAACTGTCCTATGCCTTCCCGTAATATAGAACATCTCAACTAAGTGGATCCATTAAAGCACTGCTCGAAACCAATAAGGATTCGTCTAAAAAGTATGATCCTTTACACATGTTGGCTACATGGTTTATGAGGAGTGTGAGTTGTCTAAACTCATCCCCATATCGATGCTCAATACTACTCCCAATAAATATATACTCATGCTCAAATGTATAACACATACTCTTTCTCAAGTTGAGGTAATTACTCAAAATATTCTCTTAAAATAGGTAACTTCTTGAAAACTCTTTATACTTTTCTGAAAATAGTGCTCTTTTTTTCAATATAAGAATGATGATACATTGGGAATCATAAAAGTTCCCTTAAAACTCTTGAAATAACTTGTATTTAGGTTTATATCTTAAATTATATCGTGATCTGATCATTGATGACTTGGGAAGTCATACTGCATAGACATTGATGGCATATCTAGATGTCATACCACTTAAACATTGATGACATACTCAATTGTCATACTAATCATGAATCGCAGTTCATTTCTCAATGTGAAAATAGTACTTTTGAAACTATATATGTTCCATTAAACTCTTCTCAAAAGGTACTTTAAAATTTTGAATTCAATGCATAAAAATAAATGAACAAAGACTTTCAATAAAATATCATCATCTAGGGTTCATGTGAAATAAAATCATGAACAAAAATCCAATAATATCATAATTAAGAAATTAGAACTCGAAATAAGAATACAATTTGAATTTAGAACTTTATGGATCTTTGAGTAGAATATTTGATTTAACTATTACTGAATAAATTTAGATGTAGGGTGTGAGGACGAACTAGTCTAACACTATTAATAACCTTACATATTTGAAAGAACAAAGTTCTCAGCAAAATAAGTGAAAACTCGAAGAACACTTGAAACCCTAGCTTTATCCTCTTGGATCATTTCTCTAAGACCTAGAAGCGTTAAAAAATGTAAAAGAATTGAATAAAACTGTTTAAACCCTTAAATAGATGTATAAACATTGTGGTGTAGGCTTAGAAGGGGTGGGAAAAGACTAAACTACCCCTTTTAAAAAACTGACGAAACCTCCTACGGGTTCATCTACAGTTCATGGTTTGTTCTACGGACCGTAGATCCCATCCGTGAAAAATATATTAAATTTTACGACTCAAAATCTCATTATATGGGTGCAATCTACGACCCGTAGGAGTTCCTACGGCCCATTGAACGAATCTATAGGACTTGGACCCCAAAATATGACTTCTCTAAAGTTTTTGACGAGTTGACAGCGGTTCACCAAATGAGTTTGGTGGAATAAGACAAGCCCACTGAATGGTGCAGTAACCAAGGCCATGTATATGCTCAAGAAGGAGAGTTAGGTCTTACTCGACAATTTGCCTATCTTCCTTGGCGAGCTAAGACAAGTCTGTCTAACATGAATTTTCATCCCAGTGCCTTTATTGCGAAAATAATCCAACATGCACAACACATACGAGTTTCCCCCAACAGTTACAATCCACCTATCTGCTTTTCTACCCATAGGTACTCAGATTTCTCCATTTATCACTAAGTATTGTTCTACTTGCCAATTTGCCCTTAAGAAAGTAGTCACCATGCCTATCATTGGGTAAAATCATGCAATGGGTCAACACTGAGCTACTCAGACTTCACTCACATTCAATTAAACACAGACCGAACAAGTATATCAACCCAATTTAGCATTCTAACCAATGCAATCACGATTCACCATTTATACAAGTATTCACAATTCAAACCACATTGGTACAATTCAAATTCAACAATATAATGCTACCTAACAAAATCAAGTACTAAATCTTAATTATAAGGCTCAAGCCCACATCATATATGCAATCTAAACTCAAAATCATCAAGGAGAAGACAAAACACCAACCTTAGTGCCAAAAACAAGCAATAAATTAAGGAATTTAGGGTTGGGTTGACTCGATATCCAATCAAATGAACTCATACTACGTTAAACACACTAGACAAGGCACAAAATCAATCAAAATGCACAATGTAAGAGAGAAGAATTGAAAAGGCTCCAATAATTCAAAAGGATTTTGATTTTTGAAATTAAAAGAACCCTGGGCCCTTTTATAGCAGACCTATTTGGCCTACTGATCAATGTCGCCGAACATGTTCGGCGTATCGCCGTCTGGTGCTTAAGCTCGCTGAACATGCCTGAACGATGATCAAACTTGAAGGATGATTCGGCGAACCCGATGGAGTTCGCTTTATGCACTTCGGTGAATAGCCCCTTGATGTTCTACTTGTCGATCTTGACAGTGCACTGTGCCATATTTTTATGCTCAAAGGGAGGACAAGAGTCAGTCCGCCTAGCGTTTTTGGCTCATCCCCCTTTTGGTTATGGCCTCGCCCAATATGTCATTATCTATCTTTCAACATCTTTTCCACTCGTACTCACAACGTGCGTTATTCTAAAGCAAAATAAAAATAGCAGTAAAGACTTGGGTTGGCTCCCAAGAAGCGGCTTAGTTAATGTCGTGGTACGACGTAGTCCTCAAACTTCAACAATCATTCTTAGGGTTTGGGATGGTATCACCAGGCAAAGTTCCCTTTTGTCTTGGATTTAAATGAGTGGCAATCTGACCCAGTTGGGTCTCCAACTGCTTGATTGGAACTGAACGTGAAGTCACCATTTGGGTTAAAGTGGAGATGTTATTTTTCAAATCATTTAACACCTTATCAGCTCTTTTAACCTTGTTATATATCCTCACAAGCATGTCTTTCGTCCTGCTTCCTTCTAAACCAGCTGGATCTTTTGGGCGTGGACGATCATGGGGAGGAGCGTATCTGTCTTTGTCCACCTCACTATCTGTCTAATTTCCACTCCTCCAATCTTTTCAACCAGTATCTCTATCCTTGTTCCTACCTTGGTTCCCACCTTGACATTGATAATTGTTGTGAGAATGCCCCACTTGATTTCTCAGGTATTGAACCTCTTCATTGTATAATGCCTTAAATTTGGCATCATCCTGGCACTTCCCACTATTTGTTCCAACTACATTTACTAAATTAGTTCCACCTCCAATGAAGTGTTTGGATAACAAATTGATTTGGGTCATCATTTTGGCCATGTTTTCATCCCTTTCGTGATCCTTTTTGAGTTGTTTTTTAACTCAATCCCACTTGTAAGGTGCTTGGTCTTCTCTAGTGTGTCATGCTTGGTAGACCTTAGGCATATCATCTAACAACAATGCCGCTACATTATAAGGTTGCCTCATCATCCACCATAGACTAATTGGTCAATCACAATTTTATAGACTGATCAAGGCTCCAATAATAGTATTGTAGTAGCAAATTGTCCGGAACGCCATGTGTTGGACATTGCAAGAGTAACTTCTTGAACCTCAACCATGTTTCATGAAAGGGCTCACTTTCAAGACTTTTGAAATCTAGATTTGGAGACAAAGTTTAACAATCTTCAAGGGTGGAGATAATCGTTTCAAGAATGCCTATGTTAGCTCATCCCACGAAGTAACAAAATTAGTTGGTAACTCTACCAACCACCTTGTAGCCTCTTCCATTTTAGAGAATGGAAATATCTTAACCTTATGGATTCTTCGGAGATATTCTTGAACACAAAGGGTCCACACATTTACTTACAGTTCCTAAGGTGCTCATGGGGATCCTCATGAGATAGGCCCCCAAAAATTCCTTTCATCTGGAGAAATTGGATCATAGTGTCAATGATGTGAAACACCATCTTCCTGGCTGTAAGAGGTATTCAGATTGCTCTTGTGCTTTGAATGATATTAATGTGCATGTTATTTAGGTCACCAATATTATCATTTTGACCATAGTGACTATCATTGTCACTCCCATGGTCACTCATCTTGTCAACCTACAAATCGGCTGACAAGAACAGAAAATAACAACTCTACTACAAATAAACCAAATTAAAATCTAATTTCTCAAATAGAATTCTCAAATACCAATCCCTGGCAGCGACGCCATTTTTGATAACGCTCAAATCACCCTTCAAATCAATTTAAAAGTTGAACGATCGTAGTCAATAAAAACCGAATGAAGAGTTGGGGTCGAATCCCACAGGGAGCGGTGTATCATGAGGGATTTTTTATCGAGAGATTAGGACTTTAAATCATCTCATTTGGAGTAGTAAGAACAATTGGGTGGATGGTATCGCCAACTTAATGTAAAGCTTTGTTGTCAATTATCGCAATCAAACTAAAATTTGAAAGAAATCAAGAGTTAACAAGCAATCTAGGGGTGCGGAGATTGGAAATACATGTCATATAGAAATAATGTGTTGCTCTATCGTGATATGCATACAAAAATAGGCTAAGTCATCTTCACCGACGCTAATCATATTTCGATCTCAAAGCATCTATGCTTAGAATCTCCTTTTACTCTCATCTAACGTCAATCCTTAACAATGTAATACCTTACTCTATTCCCTCTTTCAAGAATAGGGAAAATAGATCTGACACATAACCTCTCTTTCGAGCAAGTCAAGGACATCAAACCTAAATTGCTATTATTGAACTAATTACCCACTCCATTTAATCTCTTTCGAGCACTAACCAGAGATCAAAAGTAGGAATTAAGTTTGCAACCTTAACCTTTAAGTTAACCCCATGATAATTAGACCAAATTCATGCATGAACAACAACAAAATAGAGTATATCACAATACCCACAATATTAAATTGACACCCAGCCCCATTAGAGCACCCCTAGATATTGGTGTTTTAGCCACCCATTATAAAAGGTAAAGAGAGTATACTTTTCATGAAAGCAACAATGGGTAACTTGAAATCAAACAATTAAGAGCAAACCTACCTTGGATTTCACTTCAATTTATCAAATTCAAGATTCAAATTGTAAAACCCCAAGAAAGCTAGAAAAAGTGTTCTAAAGAGTAAAGTGTTCTTTCTTGAAACTTTCTTCTCAATTCTGTTGTTCAACTCTCTAATCGAACTCTTCTAAAAAGTCTATCATTTGGGCTATTTAATCTTCCCAAAATTTGGCCTAAAAATCCACTTCGTAATCAATCGGCGACATTATTCAGGCTCGTCTAATTCACTTGGCGAATTCGTTCCTTAGCTCGCCTTTGTGATGCTCTAGGCTGCAGGTGTTTGAACCTCAATTGGTAAACTTGATTGAGTCAGCCTTTCACATTCGGTGCATCACCGAATACCACCTTAGTTCTCCATTTGAGCATTAAAATTTTTCCATGCACACTGTCACTTTGGGCAATGTGCTTCAGATCCACCTTTCTCATTCGGTGTATCACCTTTTCTACTAGAGTTCGTCGACCTACTTTGGTAAATGATAGTGATATGTGCTGTCATATTGGGAGAAGTCTAGATTAGTTGGTGATCCGCTCTTCATGCTGGGCGGTCAATAATGTTCATTTTGCACTTCTTTTGCTTTATTGGCCATTCTTTCAAGCTTTAGTCCATGCCTTGTCTGATTGCTTTCATAGCTACAAATCGTCAACATTTGATTAGAAAAGGACAAAGTTAAGTATTCAGGACACTAATTATTGAGCTAAATAGATCTTAAATGAGTGTATATACCACTTATCAACAGAATGGGTTCTCAAAATTTCCACAACCCGTAGAAGCAAGTCGTAGGAATTGCCTTTAGAAAACTCTGATGTGATAGTTTCAGGTAAAATGGACATAACGTTTTACTCCAAACTTGAAATGAGTTAGACTTTGTGGCGTTGGAAAAATAACTGATAAACTTAAATTTGATAGTGTATGGGTCACTTAATTCATTTTGTGCTGAGAGATATGATTATTTGAAGTTGATCGGTAAGGACGTTTTCAACTCAAATGAAGAATGGTTCGGGTCTTAGCTTAGAATTTTTTTTTGGGGTGTTACAGCTTAGCAATATGCAAATATACCAATTTAGCACAAAAATTGTAACCATGGAAATCTTGTAACCATAAGTTAAGACTAAACATGACAGAATGTACAAATCTATAAATATATATAAAAAAAAGAGTCTGAAAAGATACTAAAACTCAATAATAAAACTTATACTAGGAAAATACATAGCAATATACTCTATAACATGTAAGAAACTGCAATACAAAGGGAAATATGCAATATTTTTGTACAACCTAAAAATTTCCAAGTTGAATCCTGAATTATTTTTTTATATTTGTGTAGGCCCATACAAGATGATTTCTAATAGTGAATAGGTGATAAGGTCAATTCCTAAGTGTGGAAAGTGTATAGGATATTGCCACGACCCAAAATCACAAGTCGTGATGGCACCTATATTCCCAACCGATAGGTAAGCCAACCCAATATTTTTACCAATTCAATTCGATGTTTAAAGTATAAGATAAGTGAAAACAGAATATCTAAACACTAAGTCATTTACAAGTATGAAACGCTTCTAAAATACCACCCCAAGATTTAGTGTCATAAGTACAAGAGCTTCTAGCCTACGATACAAGTCTGGAACCAAATGACAAACCTAGACGTGAGGAATATCCTGTCTAAATACTAAAACAAAATGATAACTAAAGACATAGAGGGAGGTGTGGGCCACAGAATAACCAAGTAGCTCACAACAACTCCAAGATAATTCAAAACTCAGCTCTGAAAGCTCCATGAAATGCGTTCGAAATTGAAAATCCAATCTGCACCACAAAAGAGTGCAACAAGTGTAGTATAAGTACGAAACCACGTGTACCCAGTATATATCATAGACCGACAACGAAGAAGTACTGACAGGAGTATATAAGAAAATAATCCTTTAATTTTACTAGTTCATACCATACTTATCAACAAAATTTTCATCAATAGGGATAACCAAATGTCACATAATTTCCGAACACCAATAAAACACATAATCAACAAGAATGAGGGATGTAATGAGATGCAATGCAATGTGACACCATGAAATGATATGCCTCACTTGACCAGTACTCTCTCAACCGTATATACATGATACTCTTCGAAAATACATCGAGAGTTCATGACCCATGGGGGACTCGCGAGGTCCATATACCGACATGGGCGATCTCCATGTGTCTGTGCAGACGATCTCAACGCACTATCAAAAATTATAACTCGATCTCAACATGGACGATCTCCACGTGTTAGACCTTTACATTCAATTCTCATGTCAATGCATGTGCACAATATGGTATCAATAAAAAGGGATGATGCAACATCTCAATAAATCAAATGTCGCTATGACATATAATCACCTCAATTACCACAATTATACGGGTTCAATAAAGAAACACAACCACACAAAAGAAATTAAGTCACTAAATACATCAACTAATGCCCATATGCTTTGGCATTCTTGATTTACAATATATTATATTATAGCAATAAACTTTCCCTTTAATAACACCGGTACTCGTACAAATGCCCGTCACACCATTGGTACGAGACCCCCATCTTTCGCCCTTACCCATTGTCTATTCCATTTATAATCTTTAATTAGAAAAACCATCCTTCAACGAAGTCTGAAAAGTCTTAACATACCTCAAAAGTTGAACATGTGCCACAAATTTTTCAAGATTTCGCCTTTATTTTTTTGTAACGCTTCAAAGCCTTTCGAATCTATCAAATATGCATTATTTGTAAGTGAATGGGCCTGTTGACATCCATATTGATATACTTCTACCTTATATCCCAACAATCACTTATAAGCGGTAGAGTCCAAATTTATAATTAAGTTCCTAATATTGATGCCAATTAGTATATCAACTCTCGTACTTCTTAAATTCCAAACTTAGGGTTAAGTCTCAATTTCTTCAAATATCATAATTTTAATGGTATTTCATATAATATAAGACACCTATTATTCAATCACATATACTAATATTATCAAAACTTGAATTGTGATTTGGTAATTATAGGAACAAACTGGAAAAGAAAAAATGGTACAGTCTCACGAAAACACACACCCTATACTCCTGAACCATTATTCCTAAGAAATTGTTATCTACAATTTGCCTAAATCATTAGCCAATCATTATCGTAAAGGATGACATTACTCCTGAATCATTTTTGAGAGGCCTCTACCAACCCTCTCAATAGCGTGGCAACACTGGTCGTTTCAACACTGTAAAAAAAAACTTAAGTTCCTAGCCAATCCTATTTATATAATCATAAAAGGTGACATTCATTCGGTATATAGTTAGCTAAAAAAAAATTCAAGATTTGTTGCACTAATTACTTGTTACCTAAAACCTAAAGTTTGATGTTTTCCTCTCATGTTCGTCCGCCCACGTAAATTTCCGCCGTCCTTTCTCTTATTTTCTTTACCTAATAATTATAAACCTAACTGCTAAATCCCACTAATTTATTTATATATATATATATATATATATGTATATATATATATATATATATGTATATATATATATGGGTCAAGTGATATAGACTATTAAATAAATTATAAACTTGACTGATAACTTTCAACTAAAATTAATTATATATAAAAAAAATATCCATCAAATAAATAGCCACAGTTAAACAATTAGTTTAAAATTCCTATTTAATATTTACGGGAAGAGTCTTTTATGATAGAAAGATGTCTAGTTCTCAAAACGACCTAGCGGGTCGTTACATATATGCATTAGGGTCATAAGAAACCTCTAGCACTAAGTAGGTTCAAAGATTTCCTACTGATCAAGGTTTTGCATGAGATCATTCAAGCCTCAATTTCAAATGAGCATATCTCTTTATGAAGCTTTATGTGCCCCATTACTTATCAAATTAAAGTTCTTTGAGCTTTCTTTCAAACTCAACTGACCATTTATAAATTTTAGTCTGGAGTAAAAAGTTATGATTGTTTTACAAGAGAGGTTTCAGTTTGAAATTTTATGTACAAGAGATTACGTGTCAAAGTAAAACTAGCGTTATCATCAATACGATCTATACAGAGACCCGTGGAAACTTTACAAAGTCCTAAAATTGACCCACGTAACCACAAGTTAGACTATGACTCGTGGTATCAATTTACGATCCATATATTATTGTATACAACCCATATATCACTATATATCACCTGTATACCAGTTTTTTCAAATGTTATAAACTCTATTTTGAGTTTCTTTTCTCACTTTTAACTCCTTGTCGACCTCAACAGCCCCCACGAGCTCTCTTCTACCCTAATAAGATATGTAAATATTCTCCATGATCTTACAACATAAATCCTACAATTTTTACTTGATCTCAACACCAAATCATTCTTATATCTCTAGTGCAATGAAGAAATCATTTTCAAGGGTTCAAGACATGATTTTTGAGAAAGATCCACCTATATCAAATATATTATACTTTATGTAACACCTCGGAAATAAGAAAATTACATTAAAAGGGAAAAGACTAGTTTTTACACTAAAGCAGTGAACTATGAGTCCAATCTAAAGACCATAGGAAGTTCTACGAGCCATTAAAAGGAAGTTGTTGGATCATGGTTGAGTTTTGGAATTTTAAAATCCAAGTAAATTGACCTACGAGTGAATAGGATGGGTCTTCTTTTGGACTACGGGTCTTAGATGGGTTCCGTAGGCGTGTTCCAGACTTGGTGAAGTTTTGGGCTTGAACTTCGGTTCTATGAGTTGTATCTACGAGCTGTAGAAATTTTGACGGGCCGTAAGAAGGTCTCATGGAAGATGATTGGATTTTCAGGCACCAGTAAGTGATTCTAGGATTGACCAGTATGAGTTGAAGAAAGTTTTATGGACCGTAGGTTCAACTCGTAGGTCACTCCGACAATTATTTCTTAAGGGTATTTAGGTTTTTTCCTATGTATTTAATACCTATACTATGTCGTTTTGACCCTATTTATATGTCCTATAACTACTTTTCAACTCCTAAAACCTACCCAAACCCTCTCATTCTCTCAATTCCCCAATTTTCATCCAAGTTCATCCTCTCAAATTTTTTCTCAAGCTCAAATTCAAGGAAGAAAGCTAGGATTCCAGTCTCCAAGTCTCCTCTTCTCTCTTGATTTGCTAGGTTTTTATTATCAAGGTATTTGAGAATTCACCAATAGATACCATTCATCATTGAGTCCCCAAAAGAATCTCAATTCACTAATTCAATGTTACCAAATTTGATTAGGGTTTCATGCAATCTCTATTGGTCTTATTTGTTTTTGATTCAATTGTTCAATTTCATTATTAATATGCATGTTTTGATTCAACCACGTGATTTCCAATTGATTTCATATAGACCCATGCTTTTTACTTGATTATAATGATGAATTTATAAAGTAAGCTAATGAATTGATGAAGTAGGATTTATAAAAGCTATGCATATTTTATGAGAATGATGTTTATGAATTAAGGATACTTATAAGATGGGTATCAATGAATTGTGAAAGGTTTTCTCACTTACTATTAACTAGTGGTTGTGAAAGTTTTCTCAAACATATATGAATCATGATTTTTAGAAGCTACTCTATAATGACTAATGATTAAATTGGTAGTTTGATTGTGCCTTTCCAAGTATGATAATATGAATAAGATTATTACTAAATTCATTGGGATTTTACTAGAACTGAGAGGACTTTGAGATGGAGGCTCCCCCGTTAGTAGAGGTTGGGTCTCTAAAGGTAATCTCCTTGTCCCAAACTACGTGGCCCCTTAGGATTGTCTTAAGTGACCTAGATAGTGAATTCATAAATAACATATGAATTAATTTTATGGAGACTACCTTGGCAAGTAGAATCCATTTTTTGGTGTGAGGGTTATATCAAATTCCATGTTATAGCTTGCATGTCTTAGTGTTGGTTAACGGTAAATATCCCACAAAACGAACTATGTTACGTTCAAAGATTTTAGGAAATCTTTCATTATGTTTTAAGAATGCATTGACCTTGTTTATGACTTATGATTCTTTAAAATTTTTTACTCGTGTTTTAGAGCTTGGTCATGCATATCATGTTTAAATTCTCATATGATCATGTTTATGTCTTTTTAAGCATTTCCCCATACTTAGTACATTTTATGTACTAATGCATACTTTTACCTATATTAATTTATAATATAGGGTCTGAAGCTTCTCCTCCCGCTCATGGCTAGCTTGGATTTCTCTTGAACTATTGGATTGGTGATTTCTCATACTTCAAGGGCAAGACTATGAAGACTTTTATTGCCTTTATTTCTTTTTGTTGTGACTTTGTACGTAGTGTATGAGTTATGTTCCATCCACTCTTATGTTGGTTTAGATTGACTTGTCAAGACTAAGTTTAGTATGCCATTCTTATGTTTAGACCTTTTTTATGATATGATACGATTTTACCTACTTTCTCTTTTGTTGTAATTCCTTATGCATTATTTATGTCAAGTGGCTTTCGTATAGCCTCTAGGGATCTTATACGCCGTGTCACATCTAGGATATATTTCAGGTCGTGAAAAATTTGTATTTAGAGCACAAGGTTTATAAAAGGTCTTAGGATGTCTGACAAGCCGCATCAATTAGTCTTGTTCATAAATGTGAAGCACATCACATTTATTAATAGGATGCTACAAGGCGGTTAGGAGACTTCACTTCTTCACTACTATAAATTCGTGCCATAGAGTTCATCTCTATAAAGGTCCTTCACCTAACTCTTATTCGATGCTTTTTAGGATATGTCTCTCCGAAGAGCTTATGTGAGAAGGAATGCGAGTGAGAATATGAAGCCCGAGGTTCCTCAAGTTTTGGTTGACCCATTGGCCAAACAAGTGACTCATGTCGAGTTTTGAGTCACTTTCCAAGTCTTTGCTCAAGCTATGACGGCCCAATCTAATAGAGAAGTAATTGCTCCCATGAATCCAAATGGGGGTACGACGACAACAAAGATAATGGACTTCACTAGGATGAATCCTCCAAAATTTCATGGGTCAAAAGTTGATGAGGATCTTCTAGAATTCATTGATGAGGTGTATAAGATGGTGTAGATTATGAGAGTGTCATCGGTGGAAAAGGTGGAATTGGTTACAAAGTGTGGTTCAACCAATGGAATGAAGAGAGGGATAATGATGTGGATCCTCTTGATTGGGAGACATTCAAATGAGCATTTGTTGTTCGTTTCTTTCCCATGAGATGAGAGAAGTGAAGGTGCTTGAGGTCATTAATGTTCTTCAAGAAAATATAAGTGTGAAGGAGTATGATTTGAAGTTAACTCAATTGCCTAAGTATGCTCAAACTATGGCTGCCAACTTAAGGGCAAGGATTAGTGAGTTTGTGTCAGGTGTATCTGAAATAGTTGTCAAAGAGTGTCGTATCGCTATGTTGATTAAGGAGATGTATATCTCCTGTTTGGTGACACACGCCCAACAAATCGTAAAGGAAAAGCTAAAGTAAAATTCTAGGGAGTCAAAGAGGGTAAGGATAGGTGATGGTGACTTTTCTTATTCTAGATCCGATAGACATGGTTGTTCTCAATTCCAGCAAAAGTTTTTCAGTCAAGGTTCTTCTAATGGTCTGGCTCATAATTTCAACAAGGCCAGGGTGTCTAGCCCCAAGCCTCAAGGAAGTGGTGTTAATGGATCTTCTACTCTCACTTGCCAAAGGTGTGACAAGAGTCATTCAGGAAAATGCTTTAATTTGTCGGTACATATGGTTGCTTTAGTTGTGGAAAGAGTGGTCATAAGATGAGAGATTATCTGACGCTTGATACTAAGGAAAAGAATGGTAGGCAAGCTCGGTCTAGTGGTTCTGGTTTGGGTGCTCTTCGTCAGAATATGCTCGATGCACTTCAGACTTGACAAGATCATGAAGGTTCTTCGGATGTTGTGATCGGTATGTTCAAAGTCTTTCATTTTGATGCGTATTATTCGCTTGATCCAGGTGCTTCATCGTCGTTTGTTACTCCTTATGTGGCCATAAGATTTGATGTTGGTCTGAAATCCTTTCAATTCCCTTTTGTATCTCTAATCCCATTGGTGATTCTATTGTTGCTAAGAGAGTTTATAGAAATTTCTATGTTTTTGTCTCTTATAGAGTCACTCATGTTGATCATGTAGAGCTTAATATGTTAGATTTTAATGTTATTCTCACGATGGATTGGCTTCAGGCATGTTATACTTGCATAGATCATAGGACCCGATTGGTTACATTCAAGGTTCCGAACGAACCTATCATGTCATGGGAAGGGGAAAATTATGCTCTTAAGGGCCAACTTATAGATTGCTTAAAATCTAGGAAAGTGATATCTAAAAGTTACATTTATCATATTGTTTAGGTTAGGGATACAAATTTTGAAACCCCTACTCTTTAGTTAGTTCTGATTGTTAATGAGTTTCTAGAAGTGTGTCCCAATGATCTTTTGGTATTTTTCCTGAAAGAAAAATAGACTTCGGTATCTACCTTCTCCCAAATATGCAACATATCTCTATTCCTCCTTATCGTATGGCCCCGACAGAACTTAAGGAGTTAAAAGATTAGTTGAAAGACTTATAGGATAAGTGATTCATTAAATAGAGTATCTCACCATGGGGTGCTCTGATTTTGTTTATTCAAAAGAAGGATGGCTCCCTCCGAATATGCATTGACTATAGGCAATTGAATAAGGTTACCATAGAGAATAAGTACCATCTTCCAAGGATTGATGATTTGTTTGATCAACTTTAAGGTGCGAGTTTCTTCTCTATGACTGACCTTTGGTCTGGTTATCACCAATTGAGGGTAAAAAAAATGTCATTTCGAAGATGAATTTTCGAACACGACATGATCATAATGAGTTTTTGATAATGTCTTTTGGTTTGACTAATGTCTCAGTGACGTTTATGGATTTGATAAATATGGTCTTTAAGCAATATCTTGACATGTTTGTGATGTGTTTATTGATGATATTTTGATTTACTCACGGAGTGAGGATGAACATGTTTAACATATGAGGATTATGTTGAAAATTCTCAAGGATACTGAATTGTATGCTAAGTTTAGAAAATGTAAGTTTTAGTTGAGGTTCATTGCTTTCTTCGACCATATTAGCTCCAGTGAAGGTATTCAAGTTGACCATAAGAAGACCAAGGCATTTAAGAGTTGGCCTAGACCTTTGTCCGCTTTAAATATATGGAGTTTCTTGGGTTTAGTTGGTTACTATAGAAGGTTTTTGGAAGAATTTTTCTCTATTGCTTCACCTTTGACGATCTTAACACATAAGTAGGTGAAATTCCTATGGTTGTAAGCTTGTGAGAAATGTTTCCAAGAGTTGAAGGACAAACTCACTTCAGCCCTTATATGGAAGCTACCTGAAGGATCAAATGATTTTGTGGTATATTGTGATGCTTCACGGATTGATCTTGGTTATGTTTTGAAGCAACAAGAAAAGTCATCGCTTATGCTTGAAGGCAGCTGAAGGTGCACAAAAAGTATTATCCAACTTATAATTTGGAGTTAGAGGTGGTAATGTTTGGTCTAATGATTTTGAGGCATTACCTATATAGTGTTTATGTAGATGTGTTTACCAATCACAAGAGTTTGAAACATGTGTTCACTCAAAAGGAATTGAATCTTTGTCAAAAGAGATAGCTTGAGTTATTGAAAGATTACAACATTAGTGTCATGTATCATCCGAGTAAAGTGAATATGATGGCAGATTCTCTTAGTCGACTATCGATGGGTAGTGTTTCTCATGTTGAGGATGGTAAGAAAGAGTGAGTTAGATATTCATAGGTTAGCCCGATTGGATGTTCGTTTGGCTGATCCCAGTGAAGGGGGAGTGATTGTTCAAAATGGTTCAAAATCTTCTTTCTTATCGGATATGAAAGCTAAGCAAGATCTTGATCTAGTATTATTTTATTTAAGAAGTTGGTTTCTGAGAAAGTCATTTAGGCTTTTTCCCAGGGAGAGATGGTATCCTTTGATACCAATATTGTCGGTTATGTATTCGAGTTGTTGATGTGTTGAGGAATCAAATAATAACAAAAGCTCACAGTTCTTAGTATTCTATTCACCCAGGAGCCATCAAGATGTACCGCGACTTGCGGGACGTCTATTGGTGGAGTGAGATGAAGAAGGATATTGTGGAATTTGTGGCTAAATATTTGAATTGTCAACAACTAAAAGTTATGCATCAAAAACCTCGTTATTTGAATCAAGATATTAGTATTCTTGTATGAAAGTGGGAAGATTTAAAGATGGACTTCATTACGGGTTCACCTCATACTCATCATCAGTTTGACTCGATTTGGGTTATTGTAGACCAAATGATAAAATCAACTATTTTTCTTCCCGTAAAGACTTTATTTTCAGCTGAATAGTATGCCAATATTTACATTCGAGAAATGGCAAGGTTGGATGGAGTGACCTTGTCCATTATCTCCAATCGTGGTACATAATTTAAATCTTAGTTTTGGAAGTCATTTCAGAAGGGTCTTGGTATTCAAGTGAAGTTTAGAACCACTTTCTAGCCACATACTATCTAGACCATAGAGGATATGTTGTGATCTTGTGTGTTTCATTTCAAGGGTAATTGGGATTATCATTTGTCTTTGATCAATTTTGCTTATAATAATAGTTATCACTCAAGAATCCAAATGGCTCCATTTGAGGCTCTCTATGGTAGGAGGTGTAGGTATCATATTGATTGGTTTGAATTTGGTAAGCTTTCTTTGATAGAGCCTGACTTGGTATAAGAGGCTATGGAAAAGATTCGACTTATTCGTGAAAGGTTGAAAACAGCTCAAAGTCGACAAAAGTCTTTTGCTGATGTTAGAAGAAGAGAGCTTGAATTTCGATGTTAGTGCTTGGGTTTATTTTAAAATCTCACCTATGAAGGGTGTGATGAGGTTTAGAAAGAAATGGAAGCTTAGTCCCCATTATGTGCGCCCATATTGGATTTTTAGGAGCATTAGCAAGGTTTCTGATAAATTGGAGTTACCTAATGATTTAGCATTGGTACATCCGGTATTCCATGTCTCTTTGTTGAAAAAGTGTGTTGGAGATCCGATATACATTGCACCTTTAAAAAGTTTGTCTTTTGAATGAAGAGGGTTTGGTTGAGATTTTATACTGTCAAGTTTGGAAATTGAGGAATAAAGAAGTTGCTTTCGTGAAAGTCCTTTGGAGGAATCAATTAGTTGAGGGTTCTACTTGAGAGGCTGAAACTGATATGATGTACAACTATCCTTATCTTTTTCCTTCCGCTCCTATTCTAACTTGAGGTATTAGTTCCTCATGGTTCATTCTTTAGATTCATGCGTCTTATTCATTCTCATGTTTCCATATGCATGCATGTTCATGGAAAACTTTATTTTTATGTTATGATTTAGCTTGAAGTGATTTCTTTTTTACGTGCATTATGATGAGATTTTCATTCATGTTGGGTTGTTAGTTTATCACCTAATCTATTCATGCTAGCTTGAGTCCTATTCGAGGACGAATCTTCTCAAGGGAGAGATATTGTAACACCTCAGAAATTAGAAAGTTTGATTAAAATGGAAAACATCAGTTTTTACACTGAAGCAATGAACTAAGAGTCCAATCTACGGATCATAGGAAGTTCTACAAGCCGTAGAAAGGAATTCGTAGGATCATGGTTGAGTTTTGAAATTTTCAAGTCCTAGTAAATTGACTTACGAGTGAACATGACGGGTTGTCATTTGGACTATTGGTCAACATGGACTCTCTAGGAGTGTTCTAGACTTAGTGAAATTTTGGGCTTGAACTTAGGCTCTACAAGCCATAGAAATGTTGATGGGGCATAGGAAGGTCTCGTGGAAGTTGATTGAATTTTAGGCCCCAGTAAGTCATTCTACGATTGACCAGTATGGGTCATAGGTCTAATCTGTAGGTCACTATGACAGTTATTTTTTAGGGTATTTAGGTCTTTTCCTTTGCATTTAATACCTATACTATGTCATTTTGACCCTATTTCGATGTCTTGTAACTACCTTTCAACTCCTAAACCTAACCAAACCCTCTCATTCTCTGAAATCTCCAATTAGTATCTAAGTTCATCCTCTTAAATTTTCTCTAAAGCTCAAGGAAGAAAGCTAGGGTTCCAAGCTTCAACTCTTCACTTCTCTCTTGCTTTGCTAGGCTTTGATTATCAAGGTATGTGACAATTCACCAATAGATTCCATTCATCCATTGGGTTCCCAAAGGAATCTCAAGTCTCCAATTCAATTTCACCTAATTTGATTAGGGTCTCATACAATAACCATGTGTCTTATTTGTTTTTATTGAATTTTTCAGTATCAATCTTCTTATGAATGTTTTGATTAAACCACATGATTTCCAATTGATTTCATATCTACCCATGCTTTTTACTTGATACTGATGATGAATTTATGAAGAGAACTTATGAATTGATGAATTATGATTTACGAAAGCTATGCATATTTTATGAGAATGATGTTTATGAATTGTGAAAGGTTTTCTCACATATTATGTAATCATGGATGTGAAAGGCTTTTTCACACATGTATGAACCATGATTTTAAGGAGCCACCCAACGATAATTAATGAGTGAATTGGTAGTTTAATTGTGTCTTTCCAAGATGATGATATGAGTATGATTATGATTAATTCCATTAAGAGTTTACTTAGCACTGAGAGGACTTTGAGATGGAGGTTCTCACGATAGTAGAGGTCGGGCCACTAGAAACAATCTCATTGTCTCAAACTATGTGCCCCCGTAGGATTGTTTTACATAGCCTAGCTAGTCGATAAAATAGCATATGAATGAATGTTACAAAGACTACCTTCGCAAGTAGAATATCTTTCTCGATGTGAGGGTTACATCAGATTCCATATTATAGCTCGCATGGTCTTAGTGTCGGTTAATGGTAAATATCCCACAAAACGAACTATGTTACCTTCAAAGGTTTTATGAAAGCTTTCATTATGTTTTAATAATGAACTAACCTTGTTTATGAATTACAATTTTTTAAAGGTTTTTACTGACTTTTTAGCTTGGTCGTGCATATCATTTTTAAATCCTTATGTGATCATGTTTATGTTGTTTTATGTATTTCCCCGTACTTAGTATATTCCATGTACTATTCTCTCTTTTGATGTAGAAATAGGGAAAATAGATCCGACCCATAATCTCTATTTTCAAGTAAATTACATAGATCAAACCTAAATTGCTAGTATCAGACTAATTACTCACTCCAATTTTTTGAGTATCAACCAGAGATTGGAAGTAGGAATTAAGTTTGCAACCTTAACCCATAAGTTAACCCCATGCTAATTATCCAAAATTTATGTACGAACAATAACAAAATAGAGCATAAAACAATACCCAATACATTAAATCAACACCCAACCCCTTAATAGCATCCCCAGATCTTGGAGTTTTAGCACCCATCACAAAAAGCAAAGAAATTTATACCTTTCATGAAAGAAGTCATGAGTAACATGAAATTATGGAGTTACAAGCAAACCCACTTTGGATTGAACTTCAATTTGTCAATTTAAAGAACAAAGTTGAAAACCCCAAAAACTAGAAAGTGTTCTTCACAAGGTAAAATGTTGTTCTCTTCTCACTCTTTCTTACACCAAAAACTATTTCAACTCACATGAACTCTCCTTTTTCTCTCTTTTGGGCTACTTATATTTTTCCAAAATTTGGCCCAAAACTCAATACACTACCCCCATTAGGAAACATTAGTCGGGCTTGCAAATCACACTAGGCAAATCGCCGATTGCTCTCTAGCTCACATTTTCTTGCTCTAGGCTTCAAGTGTTTGAACCTCAGTTGGCGAGCTCATTTGATTTTGCCTTTCACATTTGGCGTATCGCCGAGTACCACCTTAGTTCTTCTTTTGAGCCTTCAATTTTTCTCCTTGTACTGTCATCTTTGGCGATGGTGAACCTGTTCACCCTTTCTCCTTAGGTGAGTCGCCTTTCTATTTGGAGTTCGCCGACCTGCTTCAATAAATACAGGTGTTATAGACTGTCACTGGGTGAGGTCAGCTCACTAGGCAATCCACCTTTCTTATTTGGCGATATAATGTATAGTTTGCACTTCTTTTTACATTTTTAGCCATTCTTTTAAACATTCATTCTTGCCTTTCCCTTTAGCCTTCATAGATGCAAATCATTAAAATATCTTTAGAATACGACATAATTAGGCATTGAGAACACTAATTATTGAGATAAATAGGCCTCAAATGAGTGAAAATCTACCACTCATAAGGGATATTAGAGGAGACTAACTTTTTGAGATTCACACTTTATTGTATTGAGAAACATTAGCTAAGAACTTCTCTTGCTTGTAGAGGAAGACACATCAGATGTGCATCACTATAAGATTAAATTTCAGATTTTGTTAATCAAATTATCTTGAAATGGAGATTTATATGGGTATTATCTCTAAATCTTCTCTAATGTGTAGCTAAATATTTAGCTAGGGTGTGTGTGCAAGATACTTGTGTAAAACCCCAATGGGTGTTGATTAATCTATTCTAGAATTGATTGTATGACATGAATCTAATGCTTCTTGATGTTTTAATCTAAAAATCAGTGGTTGCAAACATTGATTGAGTTGTCTAACACTTTTTTGGCTTGATGAAGTAAAATGGAATTGGGTAAGACTCAATAGTGAGGACTTGGTAAAATTATTCTATGGATTTGAGCTAGACATATGAGAATCCAAGTAATTTCTTATTTTATGATATAACATAGGGATAGTTTATCTACTCAAGCAATGTTTGATATTTTATTAGTGAGGGTCTTGGAGTTCAAGAGTTTGACAATTCGAGAAAATATTGAATGTAGCCTAGACCAAACACTATCCATGTATCAAAAAAATCGATTGCAATTAATCTTCACCTATTGAATTAAAACCCCATTGTGATGCACACACCCCTAGTATTTTCCAAACTTGTTAGATCATATTTGCGTTGATTTCCTATTTTATTACTTGATATTGGAGAATAGTAGTTGTTCCTAACCCCCCCCCCCCCCTCAACTTTATATATACTATTTTTTCTGCATGTGTGTTGCACGTAAATGCCAAACCGTGTAGTACTCTATTTTTAAAAACTAATGTCAATACAATTAAATAAAAAATTTAAGCAAATGATTATAAATGGAATAATGGAGTATAAGTACCTATTAATAATGGATGTAAACTTTCTTATGGTTATTAAATGTGTGCGTACTGAAAGTTGTGAAATTAATATTCGAAAATATCTATATCTATTTATAATAAGAAGCTAGATCGATAAGGTGATATGACACCTCCAATTACATTAATTTTTTTTAGTTTTTTCTCATTTTAAAATTAACTGTGATATGTAAAAATAAAAGAGTCACTCTTAAAATCTCTTAATTACACCTCTTAAATATACCTTCTTCTCACATTGCTTAGTATAAAATATAGAAGATATACTAAATTGAGTGGTTTAGTTGGTTATTATAGTAATTTAACATTCAAGTTAGTGGGTGGTCAAATTCCACTGAACTTTGAACTCACTCAATCACTACAAATCATACTTGAGTTTTTTTTAAGAAGAATCCATAGTTTAAAAATGTGAGGCAACCCCTCAATTTATATAAAAAAAATGTGTAGTATGAACAAGTGTTTATTATGCCTTATCTCAAAGACACAACCCTTCAGAAAAGTCACAACTCTTCAAAAAGGTCACAACTCATCGAGAAAGTCATAACCCCTTCGAAAAAGTGTCAACCCTTCAATGTGAAAAGGTGATTATTTTTAATATAATATAATATAATACAAATAAATAAATATAATATACATTACATATAAAAAGTATCTTAAATTGGGTGTTTTAAGAAAGGAGAAGAATAGAAAATTTAGAAAATTCGTAGTTTTAAAATGTGAGGAAACCCCTTTGATTATAGCCAAAATAGGTTTATGATCATATTCTTATTGTGATTTATCTGAAAAGTCACAACCCTTTGAAAAGTCAAGACCTTTCGGAAAAGTCACAATCCTTTGAAAATGTCATAACTCGTCAATATGAAAAAAGCGACTTCTTTTATAATAATGTAATATATATAAATTTAAAACTTAATAAATATAATAAAAAATATAAAATATACACTAAATTGGGTATTTTAAGTTTGGGGTATTATAGTAATTTATACTAAATTGGGTGTTTTAAGTTGGGAAAATTGTTTGAAATAGCAAACTATTAATTCAAATTAAATGTTATAGTCATAGTTTATTTTAATTGTAATTCGCAGCAGACATCCCCTTTTTATGCCATCTGATTCGATATACAATTAGCCATTTTCGGTATACAATTAGCCATTTTATACATTTTGGTGTAAAATATATAAAATGCGTTTGTGTTTATATAAAACGAGAGAAAAGTGTATATACAAATATAAATACATATATTTTCGTCTTATAATTATACAAATACAAATCTTATTATACAAATTACAATGTATAAATGAATTTATACAAAACTGAATAATTTGTATAAAATTGGATGTTTGTAGCGAATTATACAAATCAAAAGCTCCATAGCAAACATAAAATTTGCTATGGGGCGCAATTATACAAACTATAGCTATAACATACAAATATAATTTTTATGTTTGCTATATGTGAAAGTTGCTCTTTTAAGTTTGGAGTATTATATATATATATGTGTGTGTGTGTGTGTGTGTGTGTGTTGAGAATTCAATTTGCTAGTTTGTTTTGAATTGTGAAATCAATTGAGGGTGATCTCATCTTCTAATCTTTGTGTATTATTTTGTATATGATCACCTATGCTTTGAAAGATGAGACATAGTTCAGCATTTATCAGCTTTCTAGTTCGTACTTAAAATGGAAAACTTCCGTAATTAAGGAGAACCAAAAATCTAGAGTCAAGATGGCAGACTATTGAATAAAATGGCATGCCAATAGTGATAAAGTCACAGCCACAAGAAGGAAGAAGTCTCAACTAGAATGCCAAGTGATCAAGCAATTTGTACAAGTGGGAGAGTGAAATAAATGTCTTGCAAGTGCCAATAGATACCAACACGACAATACAAAGTGACAAGAAGTAACTAAGGTACACGATAGCCTTTCAAATATACCAGCATGTAACAAGAGTACATGTACAATCTTTTACACAAACCTTAATATTTTAGCAAATAACAGTCTGACTACAACTTCAAGAGTCCTAATCGTAGTCCAAAAAAATGTATCAAGTTCCTCATTTTCTCAAAGTTTATCCCGTTGGATCATCCATCATTTCAGTCATATGGTGAAAGAACTCAGCCATATAATGGAAAAGAGGATTCATAACCTGAGTACTGTGTCTCATGTGAGGACGTGGATCAGCTCTTACATCATGAGGGTTTCCCACATTGGACCCACTAGTAAGGGGAAAATATTTATCCTAGAATGTTCTCCAACCCCATCTAGTGCATCTGTACACCCTAAAAGTTTCAAAGCTAAGACATAAACTATTCTTTGTATGCATATAGACTCGTACTAGATGAGTTATAGTTGGTCATGTGTAATAAGGTTAAGTACCAAGTAGGAAGTGTGTTGGAAATAATTTAAGGTCATTAGGGACCTCTAGCACTAAGCCGAGTTCAAAACCTTTCTTACTCACAAAATTATTTAGAAACCATGCAAGGTTCAACTTTGAATGGCTATATCTCTCATAATATGAATAGTTAGGTGGCCCATTAACTATCCAATTCAAGGTCTATGAGTATTCTTTCCAACGCCACAAAGTTTGTATCAATTGAAGTTCGGAGTATACAGTTATGACCATTTTACCATAGACACTTCAATCTGAGATTTGAGCAGCAGTTTCCACGAACTAGAAACTACCAGACATAAAAGCATATATGGGCAATAGTTTCAGGTTGTTACATGGAATCAGAGGTTCAAAATTTGCACCTGAACCCCATGGATCCATGAACCATTTTACGGGCCGTAAAAGGGTCCGTAGACTATATATATTACATGTATATCAATAGTATACCAAATTTTCAGATTTCATAAAAATGTTATTTTGAGTTTCTTTTCTCACTTTTCGTCCTTTGGTTGACATCCACAACCCCCAAAATCTCTCTTCAACCCTAATAAGTCTTGGTAAATATTTTCCATGATATTACAACATAAGTCCTAGAATTTCTACAAGATTTTAGCACTAAATCCTCTTCCAATCTCTAGTGAGTATCAAGATCACAATTATAGGATTCAAGACTTGATTTTTGACTAAGTCCATCAATAATTCTCTCTTCCAAATCAAGGTAAGCATATTATCATAATTTTCTAGTTATTATAACATATAATTGTGTATCCTAAGTAAGAATCTTCCATCAAAATATACAATTTTCAAGAAATGAATCCAAGAATTTCCAAAAATGGTCTCTCGATCGTTCTTCATCAAGTTATGGTTCTTATTCAAAACTCATGGATCATTTAAGGTATGTAAGGCTATCATATTGAGGGATTAAGTCTTTTACCATGCCTTGTATCTATAGTTTCATTTTGTAAGATCAATGCTACGGTTTTTACCCGAAGTCCATGATCTTTGAATTCCTCTATTATGAATGTACTCGTTGTTGATTCTATTGTTGAAATCATTATACTCTACATTGTTGAGGATCTTTGATAGATTTAAGGTTCATTCTACTCTACCACATGAGACATTCTTAGCTAAATCTATTTAAAAAGCATACCATATAAAATATGAGTAGAATATATTTCAAGTTTTAAAGAAATCTTACAAGAAAGAGTCCAAGAAAGTATATTTTTGCTTCAAGTTCATTATTTTAGAAGAGTTCCAAGAAAGTATATTTTTCTTCAAGTGCATTATTTTAGAAGAGTTTCAAGCAATTATATTTTGCTTCAAATGCATTACTTTAGAAGAGTTTCAAGAAAGTATATTTTTACATCAAGATGCATATTTTCAAAAAAAAAAAGTATAGATTGTTTCTCGAATAAAGCATGTTCAACTTTAAATAAAGCATATCTTGATTTTGAGAAAGTAAAATCAGTGTTTCATAAAAGCATAATCTTTTAAAGAAAATTCTATAAAGTTATATAGAAGCATTTTTGAGTATTAATTCAAGAAAGAGATTATCATATTTCCTCTAAAGTGGGACATTTTTACTAAATGAGACATCTAATAGTTATTAAGCATTATCACATTATTTTGGGAGTAGTATTAGCATCAAGTTAGGTAAGGGTTCAGATAATCTGTCACGACCAGGGGTACCCCCTAGATGTAACATGGCGTATAGAACCCCGAAGGACTCCATACAAGACACTTAGCATATCATAACATAAAGTAGTAGAACAATAAAGAGTAAAACAACATTTAAGTCCAAAATAGTTTTATAGAAAAACGGAAGTCTAGCTCATGTCTCAGCATAGCCATTTATTACAACCGAATGAAAATGGACCTAGCCCAAACATCATGTTCAAAAGGAAATACAAAAGAGAAATTAAATAAGGAAAGTTTGTCCTCGAACCAAGAGGACTCACCAAGATCGGAAAGAATCAAAGTACAAGCTCTAGCCACTAGAATGGAAACCCTGCCTGTCGGACCCTACATTTGGGGGAAAATATAGGCAAGAGTATGCGTTAGTACAAAAATGTACCAAGTATGATAGCTATGCATAAAAACATTTAAAACATGCTAAGAAGGACATTTCATTTCATGACATGCCATTTACCAAGTTTAAACATCATAATAGACATAGTTGGAAAACATAGGTCATAACATCATGGTCAAGGCAAACTAAATCATCTTTGAGCCTTTGAACATATATGAGATACTTCTTTAAGAAACCTTAGTTCATTAATCATCTTATTGTGGGAAAATTATATTTAACTGACATAGAGACCATGAGAGTTAAAACATGATCACCCGGTGTCTCCCACACCGAAAAGGGTTGTTCTACTTACCTAAGGTAGAACCATGAACTTATAGCTTAAGGGGATCCACTATCTAAATATCCTATAGGGGCATGAGTTTATGGGATATGGAGATTGTTACTAGAAACCTGACCTCTACTAACTGGAGAGCTGAGACTTTTCCTAGGAACTCGGCCTCTACTAATGGGAAAGCTTCCATCTCAATGTCACTATCCACTCGGTGCTAAGCATAATTCCCACAAAATAGTATTTTCTTACTTATTCTCCTCATCCATGGAAAGACATGTCATCTTGTCAATCCAAGCTAGTTCATTAGGATAGCTCTTATTCATTGATTCAATTAGGTGAGAATAGCCTTTCAACCTAAGAATTCTTTCTATGAGATAAAACCTTTCACATCATGGTTGTAAGTATTTTATGGGAATAACCTTTCAATAATACAACAATAACAACAACAACAACAATAACAATATTGGCCCTTCACTGTCAAAGCACCCTTAAAGCATTTACATAGGTTTCATAAGATCATGCATAAGTTCGTAGTTATCCCTTTCAAGGTTCAAAGCTACTTTTAATCACCAAATCTAGAATTCTAGCATTAGATAGGGATTTTATCATAAATTTATATAATTCTATTACTTCATGCTTTAGATCATAAAACTCCTCTTTCATAATCAACAACCCAACTCTAGGAGATCACAATTTGGAAA
This sequence comes from Solanum pinnatisectum, assembly GCA_035578085.1. Taxonomy (NCBI): domain Eukaryota; kingdom Viridiplantae; phylum Streptophyta; class Magnoliopsida; order Solanales; family Solanaceae; genus Solanum; species Solanum pinnatisectum. The sequence goes on along the minus strand of CM069078.1, from coordinate 28,794,326 downwards.
ACATGGGGGTTTGCATGGGTTCATAGGGGAAACATCATAAAAGCATTGTAAATCATCAATTCATGCATATTTAGACATAATTAAACCATTAAGATAAATAATCAAAAGAACCCATGGTGTTTGAAGAAAACCCTAGCTAATTGGGGATTTTTACTATTTGAAATAGAAGAATTTGGGGACTCCATGGGTGGAAGGAACCTATGGATGAAAACTACCATACCTCAAGTCCAATTGCTTATCTTCAATGGAGGAATTGAGACCTTAGCTTGAAACTCTATGTTGAATCTTCTTCTTCTTTCTTCAAGTTCTAGAGAGAGAATATTTAAGAGGAGTTGGTTTTCTTTTGGGATTTAGGAAGAATGAATTAAATAGGGTGAATTTGGGGCAAAAAAGTCTTATATAAGGGTTCTAAATATAGGCATAATGACATAGTATAGAAACTAGTTAATTAGGAAAAGACCCAACTGACCCTAAAATTAACTGCCAGACGACTATCCACGGACCCTAGTCGACGGACCGTGGTCTAACCCACTACTCGTCCTGGTAGACCATTGGTCATGATCAGAGACTCACTTTTTGGGGTCTCGAGCCATGGACACATGACCACTGACCATGGTATGACATACGGTTTGTAGGTCGTATCGTGGCCTTGAACCCTTAGATCCTACCCAGGCAGGCCAACCATGGACCACACCTACGGTCCATGGTCCATTCCACGGGCCGTGGGTGGCCGACGTAGTTCGTCACCTGAAATATCTGGAAAGCTGCTGTATGCCCCTTTTTGGATATGGAGTGTTACAATATCTCCCCCTTGGGAACATTCGTCCTTTAATATGATTCAAACTGGTTCTTAGAGAGTAGGAGAGGAACTAACAACCCAACCTACAATGCAATGCATACAACTAAGGAGGAACTATCAATTCCAAGCTAGGACATTCCCAAAATATTTCATAGGGATTAATCGAACTCTAATAGCCCATTATGCATACAATCTCATCAAAATGTGCAAAATGAAGAAGAAAACATCGATTCTAAGCTAAACATACTCAATGCAACATAAGGAAGTAGGAACTACGCCTAACAACCCAAAATGCATGAAATTTTCAGATTTCTCATATTCAAGGAGGAACTACCTGCTCCAAGCTAAAAGCATACTCAACACAATCTCGTGTAGTCTTTATGCAATTCATTCTCAAAGAGTATTACTAATGCATGTTCAACAGTCATCTCATGAATTCTATAGGAAAACCATACTCTATGCACAACAACATGAGGAAAATAAACCATACAAGTCATTTCTTTTAAAACTTAAGCTTTTTCATGAGCATGCATAATAATAAGGAAATCATGGAAAAACATAAATCACACATGACTCCCAATACATAAAACAAACCAAGAGGGACTCATTAACTCAAGCTAGAGTAGGAGTAGAAGGAAAGAGGTGAGGATCTCGGGACTTCATATTGGCCTCGGCCTCCCAAGTAGCACCCTCAACAAAGTGATTCCTCCATAACACCTTCACAGAGGCAACCTCCTTGTTTCTCAACTTTTTGACTTGCTGGTCCAAAATTTCAACCCGTACTTCTTCATAAGCAAGATTCTCTTTAACCTCCAAACCCTCTAAGGAAACTATGGATGTTGGATCCCCAATACATTTCTTTAACATAGAGACATGGAAAATCGGATGCATAGATGCCAACTCCTTTGGCAAATCCAGCTCATATGCAACCTTGCCAACATGCCTCAAAATCTCATATGGGCCTACAAAACGGGGACTAAGCTTCCCTTTCTTACCAAACCTCATAACACTTTTCATGGGTGAGATTTTCAAATAAACCCAATCATGAACCTCAAATTCAGGATCTTTCCTTTTAATATCAACATAAGACTTTTGCTGACTTTAGGCCATTCTCAACCTCTCTCTAATAAGCCAAATCTTCTCTATTGCCTCATGTACCAATTCCAGACCTATGAGAGCAACTTCACCCACCTAAAACAATCCTATAGGAGATCTACACCTCGAGTGATTGCTGTTATTATAAGCAAACTCAATTAATGGAAAATAGTCATCCCAATTACCCTTAAAGTCAATCAAACAAACCCTCAACATGTCTTCCAAAGTTTGAATAGTACACTCCACTTCCCCATTAGTTTGGGGGTGAAAAGTTGTGCTAAGATTAACTTTGGTACCAAGACCTTTTTGGAATGACTTCCAAAACTGTGAAGTAAATTGGGTCTCACAATCGAAAATTATGGACAAGGGTACTCCATGTAACCTAACCATCTCTCTCAAATACAACTTACCATAATCTTCCGCCGAAGAGAAAACCTTGACGGTAATGAAATGAGCAGATTTAGTCATCCGATCCACTATTACCCAAATCGAGTCATGTTGCCGCCGAGTACATGACAACCTTACTATAAAGTCCATATTTACATATTCCCACTTCCAAGTAGGAATATCAATGTCTTGGGATAAGTCTCCTGGTTTCTAATGCTCAACCTTCACTTGTTGACAATTAGGGTACTTAGCTAAATATCTCGCAATATCTTTCTTCATGCCATTCCTCTAATATATCTCCCACAAATCACAATACCTCTTGGTGTCTCCTGGTTGAATAGAATATCGAGAAGTATGAGCTTCTGCCAAGATCTGTTCTCTCAAGTTATCAACATTCGAAACACCTAAACGACGCTGATATCTTAGTACCCTATCTCCCCCTTGGGATAAAGCCTCAACAGACTTCTTGAGCATCACCTCTTTCAATTCCACTAGAATTGGATCAAGACCTTGCTTAACCTTCACATCTATCACAAAAGAGGATTCGGACCCATTATGAACTATGACACCTCCCTTGGTGGAATCCACTAGATAAACACCAAATCGAGCCAACCTATGAATATCTCGAACCAACTCATTCTTTTCATCCTCAACATGAGCAACACTACCCATTGATAGTCGACTAAGAACATCCGCTACCACATTTTCTTTATTGGGGTGATAAAGGACACTCATGTCATAATCCTTTAATAATTCTAGCCACTTTCTTTGGCGAAGATTAAAGTCCTTTTAACTAAACACGTATTGCAAGCTCTTAGGATCGGTGAAAACATCAACATGAACCCCATACGAATAATATCTCCAAATCTTTAAGGCAAAAACCATCGCCGCTAACTCAAGGTCATGGTAGGATAATTCTTCTCATGGATCTTAAGTTGCCTTGAAGCATAGGCAATAACCTTACCCATTTTGCATAAGCACACATCCCAACCTAACTCTAGAGGCATTACAATATACCACAAAGCCATTTGTACCTTCCGATAAGATCAACACCTGAGCGAAGGTAAGTCTATCTTTCAACTCTTGGAAACTTTTCTCACAAGCTTTCAATCGTATGAATTTATTCTTCTTTTGATTCAAAGCCATCAAAGGAGAAGCAATGGAGGAAAAACCCTAAACAAATCTTCTATAGTAGTTGACCAAACACAAGAAGCTTTTAATATCAAAAGGAGTTATAGGTCTAGGCCAACTCTTCACCGCATCCATCTTAATTGGATCTACCTCAATACCCTTGCTTGACACAATATGCCCAAGAAAAGCTATGGACCTTAGCCAAAATTCACATTTGCAAAAAGTTGTTGGTTCTTAAGAATTTGCAACACGATTATCAAATGATCAATATGTTCTTCCTCACTTCTCGAATAGATCAAAATATCATCAATAAACACAATTACGAATATATCAAGGTATTGTCTAAATACCCTATTCATCAAATCCATAAACATCGCCGAAGCATTAGTCAACCCAAATGACATTACCAATAACTCATAATGAACATACCGAGTACGGAAAGCTATCTTCATAATATCACTATACTTCACCCTCAATTGGTGGTAACCCGAATGGAGATAGATCTTAGAGAAATAACTGGCCCCTTGAAGTTGGTCAAACAAGTCATCAATCCTTGGAAGAGGATATTTGTTCTTGATAGTCATCTTGTTCAACTGTCTATAGTCGATGCACATACGAAGGGAACCATCTTTCTTCCTTACAAACAAAACTGGAGCACCCCATGGAGAGATACTCAGCCAGATGAAACCCTTATCCAACAAATCCTTCAATTGATCTTTCAACTCCTTAAGTTTTGCCAGAGCCATTCTATAAGGAGGAATAAAGATAGGTTGTGTATCTGGGAAAAGGTCAATACCGAAGTTTATTTCCCGCTCATGATGAATACTAGCTAAATCATTGGGGAAAACTTCTAGAAACTCCTTAACTATGGGGACCGCCTCAAGAGTAGGGGTTTTGAAATCTACATCCCTCACCCTAACTAGATGATAGATGCAACCTTTCGAAATCATCTTTCTAGCTTTTAGACAAGAGATAAACTGCCCCTAGGGTATAGAATTTCCCCCCTTCCACTCAATGATAGGCTCATTTGGAAATTGAAATCTGACCACTCGAGTCCTACAATCTATGGAAGCATAGCAAAAATGCAACTAATCCATCCCAGAATGACATCAAAGTCTAACATATCAAGTTCTACCAAGTCTACAAGAGTAACTCTATGGGACAAGGAAATGGAACACTTTCTATAAACCTACTTAGCCACCACAGAATCACCAATAGGAGTAGAGACAGAAAAAAAGTTATACCAATATATCGGGGAGCATATCAAACTTCATGGCCACATAAGGTGTTACAAAGTACAAAGTAGCACTGGGATCAAGCAAAGCATATAAATCATATTGAAAAACTTTTAACATACCGGTCACTACATTCGGAGAATTCTCTTGGTCACCTCGGATTTGGAGAGCATATAAGAGGTTTTGCTTTGGAGCATTGGAGTGTGAACAACTAGGAGGAGCTTGCTTGCCTTCCCTTCCTTTTGCCGTGAGCATTAGGAAATCTCTCATTTTGTGACCACTCTTCCCGAAACTATAGAAACCATCAGTGCCTGCTAGGCACTTACCATCGTGTTTCTTCCCACACTTGGCACAAGTAGTCCTACCCAAAGAAGAGCCACCTCCATTACCTCCTTGAAGTTTAGGGTTAGACACCCTATCCTTGTTAAACTTAGGTGGAGCATTAGAGGAACCTTAACCTAAAAACCCTTGACGAAACTTAGGACGACAATGTCCATCGGATCTAGCATGTGAGAAATTACCATCATCGGTCTTAGCCCTTTTTACCTCTCTAGACTTCTCTTGAGTTTCTTCTCTTCAATTTGTTGTGCATGTACCATGAGACAAGAGATACCCATGTCACCAATTAGCATGGAGGTACGACACTCTTTAACCACCATTTCGGACACACCCAATACAAACTTACTCATTCTAGCTCTTAAATCTGCAACCATTTTTGGACCATAATTCGATAATTGAGTGAACTTTAGAATATATTCCCTCACACTCATGCTTATAACTTAATGAAGGTTGATGAACTCTAGAACCTTGGGTTCCCTCATCTCAAGGGGAAAGAATCTATCAAGAAAAGCGGATTTGAACATTTCCCACTCAATAGGACCCGCTCCCACCAGTCTTGCCTCTTTCTATAGGTTGTACCACAATTGAGCAATACCTTTCAATTGATAGGCGGCCAATTCCTCCTTCTCTCCCAGAGTCACTCCCATGATATCAAGTACTTTATAGACCTCATCAATAAACTCTTGAGGATCTTCCTTAATTTTGGAGCCATGAAATTCTGGAGGGTTCATCCTCATAAAATCCCTCACTTTTGAAGCCGTCGTACCCACATTTGGGTTCACGGGGACTACCATCTCTATATTGTCTTGAGCTAACACTTGAAAAACTAATCTAAACTCCACATTTGTAACTTGTTAGGCCAAGGGATCGATCAGAGCTTGGGGAGGAGCTTTTTGTTCCACATTCCCCCTCACATTTCATCTAGTATAAGCTCTTCGATTAGACATATCCTGTAGAGCATAGTATAAGGATTTGGAGAGATACTTAATAGATTTAAACTCTATGGTACAACATTAGAGTAATGAAAGAAGTGAGTTTTCTAATCATCTTGTAGCCCCTCATTCATAAATGTGGCGCACTTCACACTCATAAAAATGACTTTACTAGACGTGGCTTATTGAGATATCCTAAGAGCATTCTAAACCTTGTGTTCTGATTACCAAGTTTGTCACGACCTAGGGGTACCCCGTAGATGTAACATGGCATATAGAACCCCGAAGGACTCCATACAAGCCACTTAGCATATCATAATATAAAGTAGTTAAATAATAAAGTGTAAAACGATATTTAAGTCTAAAACATTTTTATAGAAAAACAGAAGTCTAGCTCATGTTTCAACATAGCCATCTATTACAACCAATGAAATATGGGCCTAGCCCAAACAACATGTTCAAAAGGAGATACAAAAGTGAAACTACAATAAGGAAAGTACGTCCTCGAACCATGAGGACTCACCAAGCTTGAAAAGAATCAAAGTCCAAGCTCTAGCCACTAGAAAGGAAATCCTACCTATCGGATCCTACATTTGGGGGAAAATGTAGGCAAGAGTATGTGTTAGTACAAAAATGCACTAAGTATGATATCTATGCATAAAAACATTTAAAACATGCTAAGAAGGACACTTCATTTCATTACACGCAATTTACCAAGTTTAAACATCATAATAGAGATAGTTGGAAACCATAGGTCATAACATCATGGTCAAGGAAAGCTAAATCATCTTTGAGCCTTTGAACATATACGAGATACTTATTTAAGTAACCTTAGTTCATTAATCATCTTGTTGTGGGAAAATTAACCTTAACCGATATAGAGACCATGTGAGCTAAAATATGATCACCTGGTGTCTCCTACACCAAAAAGGGTTGTTCTACTTGCCTAAGGTAGAACCATGAACTTCTTGCTTAAGTCTAAGATAGGATCATGAACTTCTAGCTTAAGTGGATCCACTAGCTAAATATCCTACGAGGGCACGTAGTTTATGGGATAAGAAGATTGTTACTAGAAACCCAACCTCTACTAATGGGAGGGCTTCCATCTCATAAGACTTTTCCTAGGAACCCGGCCTCTACTAATGAGAGAGCTCCCATCTCAATGTCACTATCTACTCGATGCTAATCATAGTTCACACAGAATAGTATTTTCTTACTTATTCTCCTCATCCATGGAAAGACATGTCATCTTGTCAATCCAAGCTAGTTCATTAGGATAGCTCTTATTCATTGATTCAATTAGCTGAGAATAGACTTTCAACCTAAGAATCCTTTCTATGTGATAAAACCTTTCACATCATGGTTGTAAGTGTTTTATGAGAATAACCTTTCAACAACACAACAACAACAACACAACAACAACAACAACAACAACAACATTGGCCCTTCACTGTCAAAGTACCCTTAAAGCATTTACATAGGTTTCATAAGATCATGCATAAGTTCATAGTTATCCCTTTCAAGTTTCAGAGCTACTTTTAATCACCAAATCTAGAATTCTATCATTAGGTAGGGATTTTATCATAAATTCATGTAATTCTATTACTTCATGCTTTAGATCATAAATCCTCTTTCATAATCAACAACCCAACTCTAGGAGATCACAATTTGGAAAACATGGGGGTTTGCATGGGTTCATAGGGGAAACATTATAAAAGCATTTTAAATCATCAATTTATGCATATTTAGACGTAATTAAACTATTAAGATCAATAGTCAAAAGAACCCATCGTGTTTGAAGAAAACCCTAGCTAATTGGGGATTTTTACTATTTAAAATAGAAGAATTTGGGGACTCCATGGGTGGAAGGAACCCATGGATGAAAACTACCATACCTCAAGTCCAATTGCTTATCTTTAATGAAGGAATTGAGATTGAAACCCTAAGTTGAATCTTCTTCATCTTTCTTCAAGTTCTAGAGACAGAATATTTGAGAGAAGATGGTTTTCTTTTGGGATTTAGGAAGAATGAATTAAATGGGGTGAATTTGGGGGTAAGAAGTCTTATATAGGGGTTCTAAATATAGGAAAAATTACATAGTATAGAATTTAATTAATTAGGAAAATACCCATCTGACCTTAAAATGAATTGCCAGACAGCCATTGATGGACCGCAGTCTGACCCACGCCCCGTCCTGGTGGACCATTGGTCATGATCAAAGACTTAATTTTTGGGGTCTCATACCATGGACACATGACCATGGACCGTGGTTTGACCTATTGTTCGTAGGTCGTGTCATGGCCTTGAACCCTCAGACCCTACCCAGGCAAGCTAACCATGGACCACACCTATGGTCTGTGGTCCACTCCACGGGCCATAGGTGGCCGGCATAGTTCGTCACCTAAAATATCTGGAAAGTTTCTATATGCCCCTTTTGTATACGGGCTGTTACATAATCCAAGCCCATAACTACGCTGCCATCATAGGATAGGTTTTTGTTGTTGATTTAGGCTAGTCCTCAGAAGCCCATAGTAAGGTTTTGGAGATTGTATCCATTAGTTCAATTTATCTCGTACCCTAGAATGATATAGGATGACTCTGGTAATGTGGGAAGACGTTGTATAATTAGATTCTCAAAGTGATGGTTGTTGGTTAGACAAACTCCCCAAGAAAAGTAATGTTATATTAATTTCAATATTTTCCATTATTTCCTATATTTAGTTTTAAAGTTTCATTGTTAATGAAACTACATATTTTACTTTTCAGTTGACCTTGTTTTAGTCTTTATTCAGAGTTACTCATTTGAGCTCAGTATGTTGAGTTTTAAATAGTTGTTTCACTCAGTTATTTTACATATTTTACATTTTATGTACTGATGTAATTCGATGTTGTACTGTGTTATAATGCAGATTCACATACTCATGACAACAGACACATCATTAAGATAACATTTTTATAGCTTTGGTGAGAACTTCTCTCTTTCAGAGGGCTCTAATCTATCTTGAGTATTAATAGTTGGTATATATTATTAACAGAGTATTCAGGTATCTAGGGGTCTTGTCCTGGTAACTTATCTATAGTATGTTAGAGGCTTTATAGACGATTCCATCGAGTTATAAGTTTCAACATTGGTTTAGAGGCATATATATAGTAATTAGATTTTAATATCTTCAAATAAAGTATTTGAGTTTGTTTCTAAAGTTATTGCATGCTCATACTTTAAAAGATTTCACATATGTGGTTTAGCCTTCAGTATAGTAGTAAGCTAGGCCAAGGGTTTTCTTGGGACCAACAATGGTTCTGAGTGCCGGCCACGATGAGGGTATAGGATCAGGGCTTGAAAAACTTGGTATCAGAACCCAAAGTTCAAGTGTCCTAGGGAGTCTATGAAATCGTGTTAGTAGGATCTTATTTATGATTGTGAGGGACCCACTAATATAAATGAGACTGCGGATATTTGAGAAAAGTTTCATGTCTTTCATACTTTAGATCATGCAATAGAGTTGTCCCCTAAGAAACTTATACATATTTGTGTGTTGCTCAAACCCTCTAACTATGCCTTATCTTCTAGGTGCTAGAAACACTAAAGTCCATATTCCTATTAATATGAACCCTCAGATAGAGCTAATAGAATTTTAAGAGACTACACAAGGGCTCAAGAAGATCCCATTAGTGTTCTTAACTTTATTTGATTCTAAAAGATGCACTCTTGTTCTTGTTCTCCTAAATCGTTCCTTGATAAAGATGTATAATATGCTCTTAGACCACTTCTCAAACCTTTCTATAAATGATACCTTTAAGGGGAAATTATGTTCAAGAATGCTTGGGTAGTATTGTCACCTAAAAGATAGTGTGATTTGTTTTGTTATGAGTATTAGTAGTAGAATTGCCCAGAGTTAGAAGTTTGAAGTTAGAAGTGTAGTAACCTTTAGGATAGTGATTGAGTAAAGTACGTGTAGTTGAATTTATGCATTCAATAAGTTAGTAATGAGGTAATGTTCCCTTATGTGTTGGCCAAGACGTAATGAGTGTGTGTAGATCTCATGTTAGTATCACAAAGAAAGTTATTGGTTAAGGTGACTTAGAGTATACCATTGTGTTATTATAGATCAAGCCTAGGTAGTGAGTGGATGTCATCATGTGAAGTAGTTTAAGTTGATAGATTTTCAATGAGCATGGTGATGCAACTAGAAAGCATATGTGCCCTATGTGAGGTAGTAAGTTGTTACAAAATCTTTAGTTAGAAAAGAGTCTTAAGTATTAGGATGATATGTGTACACCTAAGATAGAATATAGTCATTTGAAACTCTAAGTTTAGGCTGTAATATGTGTGAATAGTTAGTATTCTTTTGTTGTCAATGTGGAGGAGGATAACGTGAGAATTATATATTTCCCTTAAGAGTTGGGTTGATAGGGGTTAATATATAGAAAATGATGAACTTAATATAGTTCAATTTTCCTTTGAGTTGTAGATATGAACTTAGAAGAGTGATGTTAATAGGTTAACAAAAAGAGGTCAAACTATTAAGAGCTACAGGAAGCGACTTCTTTTGCTAATAAGAGTAGAGGTTCCATAAAGATTAATGTAGAAACATGAAGAAGTTAATAGAAGTATCTTAAAAAGAAGTCCTCAAAGAAATCCTAGTATCTTCATACATGGAGAGTTTAGTACTCATGAGATTAGCATTGCCCGATTGTTAGAATAAGTTAATATAGGTCAGTCTAGATAATATGAAATAGATGCACATACTTGGAATGTTGACTTTGGACTTAAGGGGGATATGATAAGGTGAGGAACTAAGTGAAGTCTTGAGAATCAGATAGATAGTGATGTATTCAGAATGAGTTATGATGATATAATAATCCATTTCTACTCAAGCATATTTCTCATATTTTAATTGTTATGACACTATGATTATGTCTTGCATATCAACATTATGCCCCTTACCGATGTTCATGTACATCAAATAGATCCATGACTATGCTTGGTTCCTAGAATAAGAAGGAAAGAATTTGTCATGACCCAAAGTAGACCCTAGGTGTAACATGGCATATAGGACCTCGAGAGACCCAACTCAAGCCACTTAGCATAAATCATACAATATAATATAAGTAAAGATTTAGAAGTAGCATTTTATATAAAAGAGTTTGACAAAAATAGAAGTGTAAACATAATTCTCAAAGTCATCTATTACATCATAAGAAAAGTGATTGGGACATAACCCATACATCACATACAAAGTCTGAAAACGAAAATGACATGAAAGTGATAAACTTGACCCTTGGATCATGAGAATTTACCAATATTCAAATCCCAAACGAATCAACTAGCCATGAGTATGGGGAATAATAGCTTCGGACCCTGCATTAGTGAAACAATGTAGGCACAAGTATGCATTAGTACATGGAATGTACCAAGTATGATAGTAATACATAAGAGTCATGAAATCATACTGGAGGACTTTATATGACATGCAATGACCAAGCTAAATCATAAAATAACATATTAGAAAACATAAGTCATAATCATGGTCAATGCAAGCTAAACATCTTATAAAACACTTGTGAGATACTTAAGAAAGTAACCTTAGTTCCTTATTGTGGGAAGTTTGCTTTTAACCGACATAGACCATGTGAGATATAACATGGAATTTACTGTGTATCCTACACTAAAAGAGATGTCCTCACCTGTCAAGGTAAAAACCATAAACTTGAGCTAAAGTGGATCCACTAGCTAATGTCTATCTAAGACAAACCTATGGTAGCACATAGTTATGGGACATGGGTAATCACCACCAGTCCACACAGTGTTAAACATAAATCCCACGGAATAGTCATTAATCTTAACTTGTCTTATTGTCCCATGGAAATACACAATTCAGTAGCCAATCCAAGATAGAGTTCATTTAGAATAGCTCCTTAATCTTGATTCAACTTTAGTGAGAAAAAATTTCAACCTTATGAATCCTTTTTGTGAGAAAACCCTTTCACAATCATGTTTGAGTATTATGTGAGAAATATTTTCACAACAAAAAACAACAACATCGATGCTTCACTATCAAAGCAACCTTAAATCATTTATATCAATTTCTTAAAGAAACATGCATGTCTTCATAAATTTATGTTTCATAGTTCTAAGCTTCATCATGTGATCAAAATCTAAAAAGCATGGATCATGCATGGGTTCATGTGAATTCAACTTTAAAAAAATGTAATTACTTCAATTAAACATAAGAAGATAGAAAACAATCAATTGGATCATAATTGAAAAGATCCCATCAAATTGAATAAAGCCCTAATTTCAATTGGAGATTTTAACTTTTAAAATTGGAGGATTTAGGAACCCTATGGAGGAAAGGACTCCATAGGTGAATACTATCATACCTTGATGTCAAAATCCCAAAAAGATTGGGGATTGGAGAGTTCTAGTTGAGCCCTAGTTCTTCTTCTTCTTCTTCTTCTTCTTCTTCTTCTTCTTCTTACTTAGTCTTGAGAGAATTTTGGAGGATGACTTTGGTTCTTTTTAGGGAATTTGGAGAATGAGTTGAAAAGTGGTTAGTTTAGGAATTAAATTCGTTATATAGGGCTTAGGGTGAAAGGCAAAATTGTCACACCTCGAGCCTACACCCTGGGCTGGACTGGCACTCGAGAAACATTGTTGGCCCCAAGCGAACACTTGGCCTTACTTACTTACTCAGCGGAAGACTTAACTCATGAAAAAAAATACTTGTAAAAGTAAATTGAACTGCTCAATAAACACTTAAAATGTATAGAGATAACATTTACTGGCCAAGAATGGTAACTCAAGTCTCAACCATTAAAATAGGAAATAGAAACTCAAGAACAAACATCTGACTGTCTATGAAGCCTCTAAGAAACTGAGATGGATATCGGGACAAGACCCACGACATCCTAATGAACTAATAATAATACTGAAAGAAATGAAAGGGATCCTCCGAAAAGCAAGGAGGCTCACCATAGACTCTGAATGCTCAACTGGATCAACGATGCGCTGGATGCTGATCCTGGTTACCAGTGTCTACATCATAAGAAGATGCACGCCAAATGACATTAGTACATTGAATGTACAAGTATGTGAGGGGAATTCTAAAACAAGACATAAGCTTGAAAGGAATTGAAAACCTTACTTGACTCAACTAAACTCAACTTAAATGAACTCATTTCAATATAAAGCAGTTTAAAATAAGTGCAGTATAAAGAAAAGTTGTTTAAAACATGAATGTCCACTCTGTGTAATTTAGAAATACACTAATACTCTGTATGTATGAAAAGATACAATCGTAACTCTGAAATGTATGTAAAAATACAATTAAATTGTGTATGTAATAATACAATTACTTATGTGGGAGTTTCTCTAACCGATAACCATCACTTAAGAGTTATTGTGATGATATAACATTTTGCCTCACGCTTCCAGGGCCGTCCTATACCTTGCCGAGTGTATAGAACCTGACTATTAAGTGGATCCACTAATCTATGCTAAAAGCACTAAAGGAATCATCTAAAAAGTATGACCCTTTTCTACCTATGGTGGCAACATGGTTTATCGGCGCTGGGAGTTGTCTAAACTCTCCCCCATATCGGTGCTCAATACTACTCTTAAATTATAATACTAGCTCTTTTGTTTAAAAGCATACTTCTTTCTGTGATTTGAGATAATTGCTCAAAAACTTAGCTCAAAGGCTATCTTGGAAATCAAAGTTTCCCCTCTTGTTAATTGTGAAAGTGATTACTCTTTTTTGAAAACTAGCTTAAAGGCTCTTTGGAAATCAAAGTTTCCTTTTCTAGTTTAAATATGAAAACATTTTAAACTGTTTGGGAATACATAGTCCCCATATACTCTTTGAAGAAATGAATTTCATTCTTTACTCATTACTCTTTACTCAACTTGAACTTTAAGTCGTAAAGCAAAGTTAAAAGCATTTGCAAAAGACTTCTTGAAAGGACTCTAAGAACTTTCTAGACTTGGCTCTTAACTTTCTTTGAATTTGAATTTATGCATTCAAGGTTATGATTCATGTTTCTGCATGACTTCTAGATGTTTATAAATCATTTAGAGTAGTTAGAATCAATAAGAAGTGTTAGTTAACTTTAGAAGGACGTAAACGGGCTAAAAGACGAAAACGAGTGGGGGCGGACCACCCCGGCGCGTCCCTAGTACGCTGAGCTAGCCCTTAAGTTACTGGGGCTCGTTTCTGGCACATTGCAGGCAAGCCGCCCTAGCCTCTCTGGCACAGATGGGGTGCACCGCGCCAAACCCTCCCCAGGTGAATCTGGCGAGTTTTTCTTCCCGATTTTTGATCTTAATTTGATTAAACCCAATTCCTTTTCTCAATATCTTCTTAGATTCAAATGCCCAAAATATGTACACTAGAATCTAATTCAAAACAACTCTTAACATCGCTAAAGCATCTCAAGAAAATCCATCAATCCCATATAAGTGCAAGAATGAAAATAATTCAAGAACACAACTCAAGAACATCAAATTCTCGATCTTTTTGGACAAAAATCACACTGAATTAAATATGTTTGGCGTGTGGGTGAACTAACCCAACACTATGTTTTCTCACACACCAAGTAGGATTGAATCCTTGGTGAAATCCATAATCAAACTTGAACGTTCTCGACGAATCTTGCCTTTTATCCTTCTTTCTCCTCTTTTCTCCTTTCTCCAAGTCCTAGGGTAGATTTCCAATTTTCTAAACTGACTAAATTCTGATTTGACCCCAATTAAACTCCTAAAAATGGATTAAAATAATTGGGTAAGGAAAATACTAAAATACCCGTCAAGAATCCAATTTTAGACTTTTCTTATTTGAACAGCCCAACTTCAAATGGTCATATCTCACTCATACGAACTCGGAATCACTAAAACTCCACATCGTTGGAAAGATTATTCCAAGATATTTCCTACGATATATCTAAACACACCTAGCTCATCCTGAGCTAAGAGTTATGGTTTTTTAAAGTTGACCAAAAATCCAACTTAACATACTTAACAAATTTTTTCCAGATTTTTATGTTCTTTCCAAAAATGACTATTTCCACTTTTTAACTTCTTTCTAGTTCTTACTAGTTATAGGGTGTTACAATATCTCTACCTTGGTAACATTCATCCTTGAATAAGCTTACTCTTAGCAGGCTAAGGGTGTAACATGTATCATTCAACTCAAATACCCACGAGCAATGCAATTACAACATGCTAACTTATAAATGAAGAAGTACTAAGAAGAGAATTAGTACCTTGCTCTGGAATTTCTCTGGGCTCAAAGAGATGTGGATATCTCTTCTTCATATCTTCCTTAGCTTCCCAAGTAGCTTCCTCAACAAACTAGTTCGTCCATAGGACTTTGACTGATGCTACTTCTTTAGTCCTCAACTTACGAACTTGGCGATCTAGAATCTGAACCGGAATCTCTTCATAAGATAAGCTATCCTTGATCCCAATATCTTCAGTTGGTATGATAAGTTAAGGATCTCCCATGCACTTTTTCAACATGGAGACATGAAATACCGGATGAACCGCGGCTAACTCTTGTGGTAGTTCCAACTCATAAGCTACATCACCAACCCTTTTCGATATTCTATAAGGGATAATATACCAGGGACTAAGCTTCCCCTTCTTACCAAAACTCATAACACCCTTCATGGGTGAAACTTTCAAGTATACCCAATCATCTACTTCAAACTCTAACTCCATTCTCCTAACATTGGTGTAGGATTTCTGACGACTCTACGCCATTTTCAACCTTGCTTGAACCACTTTCACCTTATCCATAGCTTGATTAACTAAATCTGGTCCTATCAACCCTGCTTCACCAACTTCAAACCATCCAATAGGAGATTTGCATCTTCTCCCATAAAGAGCTTCATAAAGAGCCATTTTGATGCTAGAGTGGTAACTATTGTTGTAAGCAAATACAATAAGAGATAGGTGATCATCCCAATTACCTTTGAAATCAGTCACACAAGCCCTCAACATATCCTATAAGGTCTGAATAGTGCGCATTGCTTGAACATCTGTCTGAGGATGAAAAGCAGTACTTAAGTTTACCTTTGAACCCAAGCCTTTCTGAAAAGATTTCCAGAACTGTGCAGTAAATTGTGCACCTCTATCTGAAATAATAAAATTGGCACCCCATGAAGTCTAATTACCTCTTGAAGATACAACGTGGCATAGTCCTCTGTTGTATGGGTAGTCTTTACCAGCAAAAAATGGGTTGAGTTTGTCATTCTATCAACAATCACCCAAATTGAATCATGTTGCCTCCGAGACCTTGGTAAGCCTGTGATGAAATCCATATTAATCATCTCCTACTTCCATTCCGAAAGTTCTATATTCTAAGTCATACTGTTTGGCCTTTGGTGCTCTACTTTAACTTGTTGACAATTCAAACACTTGGGCACAAACTCTGCAATGCCCTTCTTCATACTACTCCACCAATAAACTTTTCTCAAGTGACAATACAGTTTTGTGGAACCAAGATGGATAGAATATCTCTAGCTATGAGCTTCCTCCATAATCCTCTCTTGGAGTTAATCCACCCTTGGTACACACAACCTACCTTGATACCTCAACACACCATCTCCCCCTTATTCAAAAGCCAATACTTTTTGTTTATCAGAATTTTTCTTCAATTCAAGAAAAATAGGATCTTGGGCTTGCTTCTCTTTTACTTCTGACACTAATGTTGATGCAGCCCCATTCATCACCACCATTCCTCCTTCTATGGAGTCCATTAGTCAGACTCCCAAGCGTGCAAGTCTATGCGCATCTCTTGCTAGCTCTTTCTTATATTCCTCAAAATGGGTGATACTACCCATAGACAACCTGGTCAAGGCATCAACAATAACATTAGCCTTACATGGGTGATAAAAAATACTCATGTCATAATCTTTGAGTAATTCTAACCACCTCCTTTGTTTGAGATTAAGTTCTTTCTGAGTGAACACATACTGAAGGTTCTTGTGATCGGTGAACACATTCACATGAACACCATAAAGATAATGGCACTATATTTTCAAAGTAAATACTACGGCGGCCAATTCTAGATCATGGGTTGGGTAAATCTTCTCATGAACTTTCAACTGTCTGGAGGCATAAGCTATAACCTTGCCATTCTGCATTAACACACAACCCAAACCAAATCTAGACGCATCACAATACACAACAAAGCCTTGCATACCTTCTGGTAAGGTAAATACTGGGGAAGTAGTCAAACTCTTTTTCAATTCCTAAAAGCTTTTCTCACAAGATTCAGACCATTGAAACTTCACTGTCTTCTGAGTTATAACTTGGTCAAAGGGGATAAAATATATGAGAAACCCTCTACGATCCTTCTATAATAGCTAGCCAAACCCACGAAACTCCTAATATCTGTTGGAGATGTGGGTCTAGGCCAATTTTGCACTGCCTCAATTTTTTGAGTATCAACTTTAATTCCCTCTCCAGACACAATGTGGCCTACGAATGCCACAGTCTCAAGCCAAAACTCACACTTAGAGAACTTGGCATACAACTCTTTATGTTTAAGAGTTCGAAAAACTCTTTTGAGATGACTAGCATGATATTCTTCATTCCTCGAATAGATTAGTATGTCATCAATGAAGATGAGAACAAGCATATCTAAATAAGGTTTGAATACTCTATTCATAAGGTCCATGAATGTTGTAGGTGCATTGGTCAAACCAAAGGACATAACTAGAAACTCATAATGACCATAGCGGGTCCTGAAAGCTATCTTTGGAATATCACATTCCCTTACTCTTAACTGATGGTAGCCAAATCTGAGGTCTATCTTAAAGAAACATGTGGCACCTTGAAGCTGATCGAAAAGATCATCAATTCTCAAAAGAGGATACTTATTCTTGATGGTAACCTTGTTCAACTGGCGGTAATCTATACACATCCTAAGGGAACCATCTTTCTTTCTCACAAATAAGACTGGAGCGCCCCAAGGTGAGACACTTGGTTGAATAAAGCCCTTATTAAGGAGATCTTTCAACTGTTCTTTAAGCTCTTTCAAATCTGCTGGTGCCATTCTATATGGTGGAATAGATATAGGACAAGTATCTGGAAGAATGTCTATACCGAAGTCTATTTCTCTCTCTTGAGGGACTTCGAGAAGATAATTTGTAAAGACTTCTGGAAACTCTTTACTATATGAACTGATTGAATATAAGGTATCTTCACACTAGAGTCATTAACTCAGACCAATTCATAGACATACCTCTTAAAAACTAACTTCCTTGCCTTAAGGTACGAAATGAAATGACCCTTAGGCACTGTTGAACTACTTTTCCACTCTAAGACTGGCTCATTTGGAAACTGAAACTTGACAACTCGAGTTCTATAATCAACTGAGGCATAACTGATATGAAGCCAGTCCATACCAAGAATGACATCAAAATCTACCATGTCTAACTCAACTAAATCCTTTATGATACTTTATGATTGATGGAAATGGGACAATCACGATAGACTCTCTTTGCTAGAATAGATTCACCAACAGGTGTAGAAACACTGAAAGGTTCACTAAGTTGTTCAGGAATAACATCAAAACTCATTACAACATATGGAGTTACAAAGGATAAAATCGTTCCTGGGTCTATCAAAGCATAAAAATTAGAATTAAAGACTTGGATCATACCAGTGACAACATCTGGTGAATCCTCTTGCTCTTGGCGACTGGTGATAGCGTATAGGTGGTTCGCTCCTCCGCTAGTACCTGAAGTAGCTCCTCTAGGTAAAGCTCTATCTAGTGGAGCAACTGAAGAAGAGTACGCTCTATTTCCCCCCATTATTGTTACCCTGCTTGTTGTTTGGACACTCTTGCATGAAGTGATCGTTTTGGCCACACTTAAAGCAACTAGTGGAGCCATCACGACACGTACCTGAGTAGTTCCTACTATACTTAGCATATGTAGGAGGCTTACTACCCCTTTGTGCCATACTGCCCTAAGAATAGGCAGGTTTGGCTCTAAAATTCTGACTATTGTACTCACTTTTGTTCTTAGGTGCAGGTGCACTAGCAGATGATGGAGCAAGTCCCTTTTGTTTCTGTTGTAAGGATAACCGGTGGCATTATTCTTCTGCTGCCCGGACTCATTCCCTGTCTTAGCTCTCTCATTCTTAAACTCTTCTCTATCCCTCAGCTTCTCTTCCTCAACCTACTGCACATAAACCATCAACTTTACTATATCCATGTAACCTATTAGCATTGCATCCTTACCTCATTACTCGATAGACGAGACAATCCAGCAACAAACAAACTCATTTTGCTCCTCATGTCAGTAACCATCTCTGGAGCATGCCAGGAAATTTGTGTGAACCTCAGACTATACTCATGAACGCTTAAAGAATCCTTCTTAAGAGTGAGGAACTCTCGTACCTTTGCTTTTCTTAGTTCACGGGGAAAGAAATGCCCCAAGAAGGCTTCCTCAAACAAAGCCCAGCTCGCAGTGCTGCTCCCTCAACTTAGTTCTTCTTCCATTGGTCAAATCATATCCTAGCGACACCCTTCATCTGGTATGCAGTTAGTTCCACCCTCTCAGCTACAATATGCATGATTTCAAAAACTTTCTGAAGTTCCTCAACCAAATGCTCTGGATCCTCAGTAACACTTGAACCTCTAAAGCTTGGAGAATTCATCCTTAATAACTCACAGAACCTCGAAGTGTCAGCTACTTCCTATCGATTTCCTCTCTACTACCCAGCTTGGTTGGTCATAACTTGGCTCAACATCCGAATAGCCTCACAGAACTCAGCATTGGTGACCTCTCCTTGGGGTTGTAGTTTTGGTGCGTTAGGTACCCTTTCTTCCTATGGTCCAACATTCCTCCTAGCCAGACGACCTCTGAATGTTCTTTGTGGAGGCATGATTTGAAAGACACGCGCAAGAATAAGTTAGAATGAAACTTTTTAGAGATCAAACTCTAACGCACAAAATGAGTATGAAAGAAGTGAGATAATTTCCTAAGTGGTGCAGCCTCCTAATTATATATGTGGCGAGCTTCACACCTATAAATAGGACTCTACAGACATGGCTTCATAGACTCCCTAGGACTCTTGAACTCTAGGCTCTGATACCAAGTTTGTCATGCCCCAAGCCTACACCCTAGGTGGGACTAGCACTCGAGAACCATTGTTGGCCCTACGCGAACCCTTGGCCTGACTTACTTACTCAACAAAAGACTTAACTTATGAAGAATAATACTAGTTAAAGTAAACTGAAGTGCTCAATAAACACTTAGAATGAATCAAGATAACTTTCACTGGACAAGAATGGCAACTCAAGTCTCAACTATTAAAACAGGAAATAGAAACTCAAGAACAAACATCTGACTGTTTATAAAGCCTCTAAACAACTGAGATGGATGTCGGGACAAGATCCACGACATCCTAATTAATTAATAGTAATTCTGAAAGCAATGAAAGGGATCCTTCGAAAAGCAAGGAGGCTCACCACAGACTCTGAGTGCTCAACTATATCAACAATGCACTGGATGATGATCTTGGTTACATGTTTCTGTATCATAAGAAGATATAGGCCAAATGGCATCAGTACATTGAATGTACGAGTATGCGAGGGGAATTCTAAAATAAGACATAAGTTTGAAAGGAACTGAAAAACTTACTTGGCTCAACTCAACTCAACTTAAATGAACTCATTTCAATATAAAGGAGTTTAAAACATGTGCAATAAAAGAAAATCTGTTTAAAACATGGATGTCAACTCTGTGTAATTTGGAAATACACTAATACTATGTATATATGCAAAGATACAATTATAACTATGAAATGTATGTAAAAATACAAATATAACTATGAATACAATTACTTCTGTGGGAGTTTCTCTAATCGACAACCATTATTTAAGAGCAATTTTGATGATACAACGTTTTGCCTCACGCTACCAGGGCCGTCCTATACCTTGCCGAGGGTATAGAACCTGACTTCTAAGTGGATCCACTAGTCTATGCTAAAAATTACTAAAGGAATCAACTAAAAGGTATGACCCTTTTCTACCAATGGTGGCTACATGGAGTATGGGGGCTAGGAGTTGTTTGAACTCTCCCTCATATTGGTGCTTAATACTACTCCCAAAATATGATACTAGCTCTTATGTTTAAAAACATACTTCTTTCTGTGATTTGAGATAATTGCTTAAAAACTTAGCTCAAAGGCTATCTTGGAAATCAAAGTTTCCCCTCTTGCTTAATTGTGAAAGTGATTACTCTTTTCTGAAAACTAGCTCAAGGGCTCTTTGGAAATCAAGGTTTCCTTTTCTTGTTTTAATGTGAAAACATTTTAAACTCTTTGGGAGTACATATTCCCCATATACTCTTGGAAGAGATGAAGTTCATTCTTTACTCTTTACTCTTTACTCAACTTGAATTTTAGGTTTTAAAACAAAGTTAGAAGCATTTGAAAAAGACTTCCTAAAAGGACTCTAAGAACATCCTAGACTTGGCTCTTAACTTTTCTTGAATTTGAATTTATGGATTCAAGGTTATGATTCATGTTTCTGGATGATTTCTAGATGTTTAGAAATCATTTAGACTAGTTAGAATCAATAGGAAGTGTTAGTACACTTTAGAAGGACTTAAACGGGCTAAACGATGAAAAACGGGTGGGGGCAGATGACCCCGCCGAGTCCCTAGCTCGCCATGCCATCCCCTAAGTTATTGGGGTTCGTTTCAAGCGCACTGCATGCGCGCCGCGTCAAACCCTCCCCAGGTGAATCTGGCGAGTTTTTCTTCCCGATTTCTGATCTTAATTCGATTAAACCCAATTCCTTTTCTCAATATCTTCTTAGATTCATATACCCAAAATATGTACACTAGAATCTAATTCAAAACAACTTTTAACATCGCTAAAACATCTCAAGAAAACCCATCAATCCCATATAAGTTCAAAAATGAAAATAATTCAAGAACACAACTCAAGAACATCAAATTCTTGATCTTTTTGGACGAAAATCACACTGAATTAAATATGTTTGGCGCGTGGGTGAACTAACCCAACACTATGTTTTCTCACACACCAAGTAGGATTGAATCCTTGGCGAAATCCAAAATAAAACTTGAATGTTCTCACCGAACTTGCCTTTTATCCTTCTTTCTCCTCTTTTCTCTTTTTTCCAAGCCCTAGCGTAGATTTCCAATTTTCTAAACTGACTAAATTCTGATTTGATCCCAATTAAACTCCTAAAAACGGATCAAAATAATTGAGTAAGGAAAAGACAAAAATACCCTTCCAAAATCCAGTTTTAGACTTTCCTTATTTGAACAACTCAACTTCAAATGGTCATAACTCACTCATATAGTAAAGTAGTTTGTTTTTATTTGGAGTCACCGACAGGACACTATTCATAAATAGTGAAATGTCAATTATGTAAATAGTAAGAGTCAGTCACTGTTCATGAATAGTAAAGGTCAAGTCACTGTTCATGAATAGTAAATGTCATGTAAACTTTGCCTATAAATAAGATGAAGGAGAAAGGGAAAATCATCCCTCATTTCCCACTTCTCTCTATATTTTTACTCAACTTCCGCTAAGGAGAAAGGGAAAATCATCCCTCATCTCCCACTTCTCTCTATATTTTTACTCAACTTCCGCTACCCCCATATTGGTATCAGAGCTAGATAAGAAAAAATATAAATGGAGAAATCTAGCAATAACCACGAAGCTATGAAGGAGTCAATTCCAGAAAATCTACAAACAGAGGTATTTTCATATTTCAATATGAATAACTAAACTCTCTTATTCCTGATAATCTCTTGATTATTATTTGATTATTATCATGTTATAGTATTGTTATACTGAATAAATTCAAAGTAGTTTGCTATGAACGAAGGTAGGCTGAGAATAGGTAAGCCCAGACTATGCCATCCAAAAATGGAAACCCAGTTAGGCAAAAGAGAAGCCGTTTGAGGGGAAGTACGAACTTGTTGAAGGCGCTGTTAGGGTAACTGATTGAGGCTGAAAATCATAGTAGTGACCAAAAGAATTTATTTAGGATAACTTTAATATAATTTGATAATTGATAATAACAAACAAGAAGGTTAGAAGGAATAAACTTGTTTAGAAATCATGCAAATGATGAATATATACTTATTAAATGGAGATTATAATTATAAAATACTTATTTTATATATCCTTAAAACACTTAATATTGACATAAAACGAAAAATTTATGATCTTTTACTCATTGAAGAAATAACAGAAATAGACAGAATAATGGAACTCATAGAACAAAATTGGCAGGAACTAACTATCCAAAGCATGTATGAATTATATGACTTATGTTCAGATTAATGATAAACTATGAATATCTAACATATTGGCTACAAACTATGGAAGATTTAGATCTACTAAATAAACTTTTAATAAATAATATTATAATATATCGAAGAACCCAAGATATGGAATACTTAGAATATATTTCAGAAAATATAAAGGAAATACAAAATCTTATGATAAAAAAGCAAGGATATTATGAAAAAATGTTTTCAAACTTATAATGGATGAAACTTATAGAGAACAATTATTAGAAAAAATTAATGAACTAAAACACGAATTAAGATTTAGACAAAATAGACTAGAAGATAATATATGGGCAGGAGTATGCCAAAAATCTATAAAAGCACAAAGAAAAACGATATTCTTACTAGATCTACAATTACAACACTTAGAATATAAATATCAACATAATTTATAATGAATAAAGAAGAATATGCTGTAGAAGAAAAAATATATAAAAGTTAAGATGGACTAGAAATAAAAATAATACATTCAAGCTTAGAAAGAAGATATAAAAAAATAGGAACCCAATTATACTTAATGCCAGATAAAGAATCAGCAAAATTAGAAGATAGTCTAACAACTATGGTAAGATTAAATAAAGAAAATGAAGAAATAGATAGAAAAAAGGAAATTGAAAAAATTAGAGAACAAGCTAAAAAAGAAATTAAACAAATAGAAGAAGTAAAAGATACTAGAATACAAGAATTACAAAAAGAATTAGAAAGACTTAAACAATTATATGAAGAAAAATTAAAAGCAAAAGAGGAATATAAGAAAAGAACTGAAGAATTAAAGTTAAATCAAGAAATAGAAAAATTTAAAACAATGTTAGAAGAAACAGAAGAATTACCTGAATTAAAAATAGAAGAAATAAATGAAATAAATGAAGAAGAAAATGATAATATTTCAGAAAATAATTATGAATCATATTCAGAAACATATACTGACCTTATAGAAAAAGATAAAAATATAGAAATAAATGTAGGAAATCTAGATGAAAAACCTAGTACTTCGAATCCTAGAACACGAATGGATACAACACCTACATATTATACTTATGAAAAAGAAAATAGAGATAAAGTTTTATGGGATAAAAGATTGAACAAAAATTGGATACCTAGACAAACTACGGATCAAAATAATTTCTTAGATTTAGACTGTGTAGCAGATACAAATAAGACAATTCAATTATGGATAGGCTATATATCAAAACAATTAATAGACAACAAAATATCAATAATAGATGCCCCAGGATACATAGAAAGAACACTTATAGGAACAACAAAAATATGGTTACAAAATTTAACACCAGCAAGCTTAGCAACACTAAGGAATAATACGAAATCTAATAATGAAATAGCAACATCAGCAATAGATATATTAAACAAATATGAAATATCAATTAGAAATGAATTTGGAAGTATGACAACAGAAATAGAAGAACAACAGAAAGATAAAATAATAAACAGAAATTTAATGAATAAATTAGCAATATGTAAAATGAGTTACATAGATGAATATACATGTGCATTTAGAGAATATTACTATAAAGGAATATATACAAATGATGAAAGTAGAGAAATAAGAAAATTATATTACACAAAATTACCAGAACCATTTAGTTCAAAAATAATAAAAGATTGGGAAGAATCAAATACAGTAGATACACTAGGAGCTAGAATAAAATTCTTGCAACAATGGTTTATGAAACTATGCGAAAAACATAAAGAAGAATTAAAACTAGAAAAAATATTAGTAAAGAACTTATCATATTGTACAAGTAAGCTAGCACCCCAATTCGGATGTAAAAATCCATATAAAAAGAAAAGAATAAAGAAAGTATAAATGCTTTAAAACAAAATATAAGAATAAAATTCCAAGAAAAAGATATTATATAAAAAATTATAAACACAAAAGACCACATAGAGTTAAGAAAAATATAACAGAATGTAAATGTTATAATTGTGGAAAACTAGGACATTTAGCTAGAAACTGTAAATTACCAAAAGATTTAAAGAAAAAACAAATAACAGAGGTAATAATAGAAAACGATAAATATAAACAGATAGATTATTTAGATTATGAATTAGAAAATGAAGATAACATATACGAATTTACAGATATTGAATTAGAAGATGAAATAGAAACAGCTTCTGATTATGACTGAAAGCGATATAAAAATAATAAGTAAAGAAGAATATCAAGATAATGAATTTACAGAACAAAAAATAATATTTGACAATAATATGTTTGAACAAATAAAAGGAAAAGAATTAGATTTAAGCATAGATAAGATATTAGAAGTACCTAGACTAAAAAACTTATTCAAATTACAACATGATGAATATTATGTAGTAAGCCAAAAAGAACATGTAATAGATTGTAAATATATTAAAGGTAAAGCTAAAATACCTATCATAAATAAAAAAATAATTAATAAAGAAATCCAAGAATTGAAATCAAAAAATCCAATAAAATATGTACATTTAGGAGCAACAGAAATATTGATAAAAGCATGTTTTAGAGAAGGAATAGATACACCTATAGAATTATATTTAGCAGATGATAGAATAATTCAACCTATAGAAAAAAGTATTATAAGTGCAGTTAGAAGAAATTTAATATATCAAAAATTTAAATTTATTATAAGTGCAAACTATTCAGTAGCAATAGAAGACAAGAACATAGATAAATCACTAGTACTATATTGGAAAATGTCAGGCATAGAATTAGCACCAGGAAGTAAGATATTTACAACAAGATGTAAAAATTTATATGTATTAACTACAAAACATAAAATAACAGCAAAAAATAAGATTCAAAAAATCAAAATAAAAAATCCATTTGATAAAATAATCACAGTAATAGATAATAATGATTACAGTTATAAAGAAATAGATATTGAAGAAGATTTAGAGATAGTAAAAGAAAGATTAAGTACATCTAAAAGATTAAGTTACGATATACCTTCATCATCAAGAACTAGTACATCTAGAAGATTAGATTGTGACTTAATACATACCACATCTAGAAGATTAGATTGTGACTTAATAACTAAATCATTAGAGCATGAAATACAACCATACCAATATTATATTACAGGAATATTAGACCAAAGAAAATATTTAATAACTATAAATACAGGACAAATAGAAAACCAAATTATAAGAGAACTAGTCAAAGAACATGAAATAATTACAGCAGAAAATATAAACACAGAATTACCTAGAGCTTTAGTAAACATAGAAGAAACTACAGAACAAGAACTAATTATTGGAGGAATACCAATAAAAATCAAATTCAAAATACATCAAGGTAATAATAATATTACATTAGGAATAAAATGGCTAGAAACAGTTAAACCATATAATATAGATGATAAACAACTAGCAATAACTTATGAAAATAAGAAAGTAATTATTAAACGAACAATTATATGATAAACTAAATGACAAAAATATATATTTTAGCAAAAATAATTATAGAAGGATACTATAATAGATATTACACACCTATGATAGACACAGGAGCAGAAGCAAATATGTGTAAACATAATTGTCTACCAGATAGTAAATGGAAAAAATTAAAAACACCATTAATAGTAACAGGATTTAATAATGAAGGAAGCATGATAACACATAAAGCTAAAAATATAAAAACACAAATATGGGATAAAATATTATTAATAGAGAAAATCTATAGTTATGAATTTACAAATAAAGATATATTATTAGGAATGCCTTTTTTAGAAAAACTATATCCACACACTATAACAAAAACGCATTGGTGGTTCACTACCATATGTAATCACAAGATAGGAGCAAAAAGAGTTAATAATAAAATTAGAAAAAATACACCATGGATAAAAGGAAGTGAAAAAATTACCCAAAAGTTAGAAAATATAACAACTAATGATCATAAAATAGAAATTATACTATTTACAGTAGATAAAATACAAGCAATAAATGATAAATTAAACTCATTATATAACGAAAACCCATTACAAGGATGGGATAAACATAAAACAAAAGTAAAGATTGAACTAATAGATGAAAATAGTATAATAACACAAAAACCATTAAGATATAATTTCGAAGACCAATCAGAATTTAAAATGCATATAAATGAATTATTAGAAAATAAGTATATACAAGAAAGCAATAGTAAACATAATAGTCCAGCATTCATAGTAAATAAACATAGTGAGCAAAAAAGAGGAAAAAGTAGAATGGTTATTGATTATAGAAATCTAAACGCAAAAACTAAAACATATAATTACCCTATACCTAATAAAATATTAAAAGTAAGACAAATACAAGGATATAATTACTTTAGTAAATTTGACTGCAAATCAGGATTTTACCACTTAAAACTAGAAGAAGAATCTAAACATTTAACAGCATTTACCGTACCACAAGGTTTTTACGAATGGAATGTTTTACCATTTGGATATAAAAACGCACCAGGTAGATATCAACATTTTATGGATATATATTTTAATCAACTAGAAAATTGTGTAGTATATATAGATGACATATTATTATATTCAAGAACAAAGGAAGAACATCTAAAATTATTAGAAAAATTTATACATATTATAGAAATATCAGGAATTAGCTTATCAAAAAAGAAAGCTGAAATTATGAAAAATCAAATAGAATTTCTAGGAATACAAATAGATAAAAATGGAATAAAAATGCAAACACATATTGTACAAAAAATAGTTAATTCTGAAGAATTATTAGATACTAAGAAAAAATTACAATCATTTTTAGGATTGGTTAATCAAGTAAGAGAATATATACCAAAATTAGCAGAAAATTTAAAACCATTACAGAAAAAATTAAAGAAAGATATAGAATATCACTTTGATGAACAAGATAAAAAATATATCAGAAAAATTAAAATCATGTGTAAAGAGTTACCAAAATTATATTTTCCAGATGAACATAAACAATTTACTTATATAGTAGAAACAGACTCGAGTGATCATAGTTACGGAGGAGTATTAAAATATAAATACATAAATGAAAAAATAGAACATCACTGTAGATATTATTCAGGATCATATACAGACCCACAAATAAAATGGGAAATAAATAGAAAAGAATTATTTGCCTTATATAAATGTTTATTAGCTTTTGAACCATATATTGTATATAACAAATTTATTGTCGAGCAGATAATACATGGTAAAATGGTGGATAACCAAAAAGTACAAGATTCGAATAACAACAAAAGAAATAAGAAGACGGTAGTAAATATATTGAACTTTTCATTTACAATTGAAATTAAAAAAACTGACAAGAATGTGATTGCAGATCACCTCTCAAGACAAAGATACTGAAAAAACAAATACAATGGATCAAATACTCAACCTCCTAACTACACTTTGTAAAAAAGTGGATAGTATGGACGGTGAGATACAAAAGCTAAAGGAGCAAGCTAGTAGTCAGCAGCATGACGTTAAAAATGCGGAGCTACGTCGATCGGAAGACGTTAAAATTCCAGATCTAGAAGGAGACGTTGGGAAACTCCCTAAAACCCATAACGTTTGTTTAAATACAGCTGCAGGTACATCAGGAGTTACAAAGAAAGAAAAAGCTACAGAAGAAAAAAGTTATACAAATACAAATATGAACAAACTTTTTGATAAACCATATACAGCACCAAAGATACAAAAATCCGTACCTACTCCACAAACGACTACGTACAAAAACAGCCTAAACCAACAGAAAAATACATACAACCATATTACCTGCACCTATACAGAAAACATTTATAAAGTCCAAACTTACTTAAACAAAAACCCCAGAGCTATAAACATAAAGGAACCACATACCGATTACATTACCCAATACCTACAAGGATACAACAAATTAATTGCCCTACCAGGAACAAATATAAATTTGGTTACAACTTGTTATAACTACGGACTACTTAGTACAGTGTACACAGCTACAGGAGATGAAATTTCAAAGATACCCGAATTATACAAAGCTTTCTTAACATACAAACGAATTACCAAAGGAACGTTATTCTTTATCAAATTTTATACAGCCACTGCAGAGATACTATATGACGAGATAAAACCAGTTATACAGGTAATAAAGATTGGTTTAACTAGAGACATGTTAATACCAGAGAAAATAGAAAAACAAGATGAGATACCTATTGTAGATATTCCTGACTTTTATGCTAACAAAAGAGTCATTGGAATAGCTACGATATTAACAGAGCTAGCAAATAATTATCTAAACAACAATACAATATGGAGCTACTATAGCCGAGATAATACGATGATATATTCTAACTGTCGAGAAACTAGAGAAGGAGATATGGAGGAAATTCGACAATGGATACTAAGCCTCCTAAAACCAGAAAATATACCAACTACAAGAGCTATAAGGAAAAATTTTATTTCTCCAGCATTATTAACCAGATATTGTACAACAATCAGCAGCAAATACTCAGAACACATATGTTCCAAATGTCACGGAGAAGATAACAATGTCCCAACCGTACAGCTGGAATAATCTATCACAAAAAGATACAAAATATCCGGCAGCCTGATGAAGACAGCCGACAAAACAAAAAGATATGACGAAGAAGACATATGTAAAGTAGGATAGGAATCTTATCTTTTGTAAAGTTTTTTGTTTTCTTTTATAAAGTAAAAGTAAAGTAGTTTGTTTTTATTTGGAGTCACCGACAGGACACTATTCATAAATAGTGAAATGTCAATTATGTGAATAGTAAGAGTCAGTCACTGTTCATGAATAGTAAAGGTCAAGTCACTGTTCATGAATAGTAAAGGTCATGTAAACTTTGCCTATAAATAAGATGAAGGAGAAAGGGAAAATCATCCCTCATCTCCCACTTCTCTCTATATTTTTACTCAACTTCCGCTACCCCACAGTCTAGATCTAAAAAATTATTTTGATCCGTAGTTTGTCTAGGTATCCAATTTTTGTTCAATCTTTTATCCCATAAAACTTTATCTCTATTTTCTTTTTCATAAGTATAATATGTAGGTGTTGTATCCATTCGTGTTCTAGGATTCGAAGTACTAGGTTTTTCATCTAGATTTCCTACATTTATTTATATATTTTTATCTTTTTCTATAAGGTCAGTATATGTTTCTGAATATGATTCATAATTATTTTCTGAAATATTATCATTTTCTTCTTCATTTATTTCCCTTCAAAAATAACTACCGATCACTATCTACGATTTGGACCAACGGTCCATAGGTCCTTTTACCGACTGTACTGGTCAACCGTAGAGAGTGGTCAAAGACTTTTAATTTAGCCAACATTCGACGAAACCCATGTATGACTTATAGGTCTTCCTATAGACAGTACATGCTAACCATAGAACTAACTTTACACTTTAAAATTTCATTAACTCTGGGGCTGACCTACGAGACCTATCTACGACTCGTACATGGAATGATAGACCCTCTTGGTGAACCAGAAAAAAGGATATAGGGACTTGTTTTGAAAAACTAATTTTCTCACTTCCTACGGTAGCCATGTATAGCTCGTAGAAGTTCCTACGGTCCGTAGATGGGACCTGTAGACATAAACACTAGCCCAGAAACTGCATTTTTCTCCCTTTCCAAATGCAAGGTGTCACAATATCTCCCCCTTAGGATCATTCGTCCTTAAATGAAACTCAGACATTATAAAGAGGGTAGCAAGAAGATCTAACAGCCCAACAAAAATACAATTTCATAAAAACGCATAACCAAGGAGAAATCATCAAATCCAAGCTCAAACATATTCAAAACATCATTTCAAAGGGTATACATGAAAATCACACTCAAATGCATATAATCATGAAAATCAAGTAACCTCATTTTATTTAAAAGCAAGCTTTCATGAGCATGCATGCATGAGGAAATATGAGGATGACTAAGACATAAGGATGCACCATGAGGAACTAAATATCTCAAGCTAGAGTGGTGTTAGAGGGAAAGAGATGAGGGTATTAGGACATCATATCAGTCTTGGTTTCCCAAGCAGCACCCTCAACTAACGGATTCCTCTAAAGAACCTTCACGAAAGCAACTATTTCTCAACTTTGGAACTTGCCGGTCCAAAATCTCAACCAAAACTTCTTTATAAGAAAGATCCTCTTTGACTCTCAACCCTTCCTATGGAACAATGGATGTCCGATCTCCAATGAATTTCTTCAATAATGAGACATGGAAAACCGGATGTACCAATGTCAAATCATTAGGAAAATCAATTTCATAAGCAACTTTACCAATACGCCTCAAAATCTGATATGGGCTCACATAACTGGGACTAAGCTTCCCTTTTGTTTCCAAACCTCATCACACCCTTCATGGCTGAGATTTTCAAGTAGACCCAATTATGTACATAAATCTCAAGGTCTCTCCTTTAAATATTGGCATAGGACTTTTGTCGACTTTGAGCTATTTTCAACCTTTCTCTAATAAGCCAGATTTTCTCCATGGCCCTATGTATAAACTCGAGACCTATGAAGGCAACCTCATCAACTTAAAACCAACCTATAGAAGATCTACACCTCCTACCATAAAGATCCTCAAATGTACCCATACCAATACTTGAATGGTAGCAACGTTTGTAAGCAAACTCAATGAAAGGCAAATGGTCATCCCAATTTCCCTTGTATTCAATCACACAAGCTCTCAACATACATTCTACAGTTTAGATAGTGCGCTCTGCTTTCTCATCAGTTTGAGGGTGAAAGGTTGTACTAAGATTAACACGAGTACCAAGGCCCCTTTGGAAATATTTCCAAAAGTGAGAAGTGGATTGGGTACTCCGATTGGAGATAATGTATAAAGGCACCCCATGAAACCTAACAATTTCCCTCAAGTACAACTTAGCATAGTTCTCCATCGAATAAGAAACTTTGACGAGAATGAAATGAGCTAATTTTGTCATTCGATCTAGAATAACCCAACTCAAGTCATGTTGCCGCCGAGTATGGGTTAAATCAACAATAAAGTCCATATTCAAATCTTCCTACTTCCAAGTAGGAATACTAATATCTTGGGATAAACCTCCCAGCTTTGGATGCTCATCTTTTACTGGTTGACACTTAGGACACTTAGCCATAAATTCCATAATACCCTTCTTCATCACATTCCACCAATAAACCTCCCGCAAGTCATGGTACATCTTGTGGCTCCTGGGTGAATGGAATATCGAGAAATATGGTCTTCCGATAAAATTTACTCCATCAAATCATCAACATTGGGACACACAAATGACCTTGATACTGAAGTACACCATCTCCCCCTTGGTAGAAAGTGTTAAAAGACTTTTTAAGAACCATTTCCTTCAATTCCATTCAAATCGGATCGAGACCTTACTTGGCCTTCACATATGACATAAAAGATGATTCTGCACCATTATGTACGATAACACCGCCTTTGGTGGAGTCAACCAACTGAACACCCAATCAGGCCAATCTATGAACATCTCTAACCAACTCATTTTGATCATCCTCAATATGAGTGACACTTTCCATCAATAGCCGACTAAGAGCATCTGCCACCACATTCTCCTTGCCGAGGTGATAGGAGCCACTTAAGTCATAATCCTTTAGTAACTCATGGCACCTTCTTTGGTGAAGATTTAGATCATTTTGCTTAAACACATATTGTAAACTTTAATGGTCGGTAAAGACAATAACATGAACACCATATAAGTAATGCCTCCAAATCTTTAAGGCAAAAACAACTGCTGCTAGTTCCAAATCATTGGTGCGATAGTTCTTTTCATGAATCTTAAGTTGTCATGAAACATAAGCAATAACTTTCCCATTTTGCATAAGGACACATCATAGACCAACTCTTAAAGCATCACAATAAACCACAAACCCATTGGATCCATCTTGTAAAGTCAACATGAGAGCGGAGGTAAGTCTATCTTTCAATTCTTGAAAACTCTTTTCACACACTTCAGACCATATGAACTTAACCTTCTTTTGGGCCAATGTCATCAATGGAGAGGCAATCGAAGAAAACCCTTCCACAAACCTTCTATAGTAACCAGCCAAACCCAAGAAACTTCAAATATCCAAAGGGGATAGAGGTCTAAGCCAACTCTTAACCGTATCTATCTTCTTAGGATCTACCTCAATACCCTTACCAGAAATAATGTGACCCGAAAGAGCAACGGATCTTAGCCAAAACTCACATTTACTAAACTTTGCAAAGAGTTGTTGGTCCTTAAGGACTTGCAGCACAATCCTCAAATGATTGGTATGCTCATCCTCGCTCCTTGAGTAAATCAAGATATCATAGATAAACACAATCACAAACATATCCAGGTATTGTCTAAACACTATATTCATCGTATCCATAAATGTGGCCGGAGAATTGGTCAAACCAATAGACATATTACCAAAAACTCATAATGAGCATACCGAGTTTGAAAGTTTGTCTTCAGAATGTCATCTTCCTTCATCCTTAATTGGTGATAACTCGACTGGAGGTCAATCTTAGAGAATTAACTCGCTCCTTGTAGTTGATCAAACAAATCATTTATCTTTAGAATAGGATATTTGTTCTTAATGGTAATCTTGTTCAATTGCAGGTAGTCAATACACATGCAAAGTGAACCATCTTTCTTTCGAACAAACAAAACTGGAGCACCCTATGGAGAGATACTCGATCAAATGAAACCCTTATCCAAAAATCTTTCAGTTACTCTTTTAACTCTTTAAATTCTAACGGAGCCATATCATAAAGAGGGATAGATATAGGTTGCATATCTAAGAGGTGGTCAATACTGAAGTCTATTCCCTTTCGGGATGAACACCGAGTAATTCATCGGGAAACATTTCCAGAAACTCATTAACAATCAGGACCGACTCAAGAGTAGGGGTTTCAAAATTCGTATATACAACCCTTAGTCATTTTTCTAGCTTAAAAGACAAGAAACAAACTGACCCTTAGGCATGGAATTTCCCCCTTTCCGCTCAAGGATGGGTTCATTTGGAAACTGAAACTTGACTACTCTGGTTCTACAATCTATAGAAGCATAACAAGAATTCAGCCAATCCATACCAACAATAACATTAAAATCTAACATATCAAGCTCTACAAGATCAACATAAATGACTTTACGGGATAAGGAGATGGGAAACTTTCTATAGACTCTCTTAGCCACAAAAGAATCACCAGTAGGAGTAGAGACATCAAAAAGGTCTAACAACACATTCAGATAAACATCAAATCTCATAGACATATATGGCATCACAAAAGAGAAGGTAGCACCGGGATCAAGCAAAGTATAAATATAAAGATGGAAGACTTTCAATATATCGGTAACCATATCGGGAGAACCATCTTGATCATGACGAAGGGTAAAGTTCAGCTAGCGATGATTATCTCTTTCATGCATAGCAACTGAGGGACAATCCCTTATCTTATGATTTGTCTTGTCACAACAAAAACATGCATCGGAATCGACTAGGCCTTTACCCTAATGCTTTCTTCCACACCTAACACAAATAGACAATGAAGATCCACCATTATTTCCTCCTTGAGGTTTCGGGTAAGACACCCTATCTTTGTTGAATTTAGGAGCAACATCATTGGGGGAACCTTGATAGGAAAACCTTTGTCGAGACTTAAAATGACCAGGTCCATCGGACCTCGAATGTGAAAAGTCACTATCATCGGTCCTTACCTTCTTTATCTCCCTAGATCTTTCCTTAAGTTTCTCCTCTTCTATTTATTGAGCATGGACCATTACACGAGAGATGTCCATGTCATTGATGAGCATAGTGGTACGACATTCTTTGACAGCCATCTCGGACACTCCCAAAATAAACTTGCTCATCCTTGCCCTAGGATCAAAAACCATAGTAGGAGTGTATCTAGATAATTGTGTGAAATTCAAGGCATACTCCTTCACATTCATGTTTTCTTGATGAAGATTTATTAATTCAAGTACATTTGCCTCCTTGATCTTAAGGCAAAAGAAACTATCAAGGAAAGCAACCTTAAACTTATCCCAATCAAGAGGACTCGCATCTATCTCTCTCTCTTTTCCTTTCATTGGTTAAATCGCACTTGAGCAACACCCTTAAGTTTACAAGCGGCCAATTCTGTCTTTTTTACAGGCATCACTCCTATGATCATCAACACCTTATACATCTCATCAATAAATTCCGAAGGATCTTTCTCAACCTTGGAACCATGAAATCCGGAGGATTCATTCTAGTGAAGTCTCTCACTCTAGTTGTTGTCGTACCCAAATTTGGGTTCACAGGGATCACAACCTCCCTATTGTCTTGAGTTGTCATGGCTTGATCTAATATTTGAAAAGCAGCCCTAAACTCTACATTAGTCACTTATTTGGCCAAAGGATTGGCTGGTTATTGAGGAGCTCCTAGAGGAGCTTCTCATTCCACATTCTCACCTGTATTCCTTCTAATATATACTCTTCGAGTGGCCATATCCTAAAAAGCATCGGATAAGGGTTAGAAGAGAAACATATAGAGTTAAACTATATCGCATGAATTTAGAGTGATAAAAGAAATGGAGTTTCAAAACATCTTATAGTCTCTTATTCATAAATGTGGCGTGATTCACACTTATGAACAAGACTCTACTCGGTGTGGCTTATGAGACATCCTGGGATGTTTCTAGACATTGTACACTGAATAACAAGTTTGTCATGACCCAAAGTAGACCGTAGGTGTAACATGGCGTATAAGACCCTGAGAGGCCCTGCACAAGCCGCTTAACATACATCATACTAGATAATAGACGTAAAGAGTTCAAAAGTAGCATTTAATATAAAAGAGTTTGACAAAAATGGAAGTGTAAACATAAGTCTCAAAGGCATCTATTATATCATAAGGAAAGTGATTGGGATATAACTCATACATCACATACAAAGTATGAAACGAAAATGACATGGAAGTGATAAAACATTATATAGGGCTTAGGGTGGATGGAAAAACAACATAGTTTAGGCACTAATCGATTAGGGAAAAGACAAAAAATCCCTTTAAAATAATGGTCGATCACCATCTACGGTTTAGACCTACAGTCTGTAGGTCCTTCTACCGACTGTACTGGTCAACCGTAGAAAGTGGTTAGAGACTCTTTATTTGGCCAACATTCGACGAAACTCATGTACAACTCATAGGTCTTCCTTCGGACTGTACATGCTAACCGTAGAACCAACTTTACACTTTAAAATTTCATCAAGTATGGAGCTAACCTACGAGACCTATCTATGACTTGTACATGGAATGATGAGTTGTCCTAGTGAACCGTAAAAGGGTACTGGAACTTGTTTTGAAATAATTATTTTTGTACTTCCTAAGGTTTTCATCTACAGCTCGTAGAAGCTTCTACGGTCTGTATATGGGACTCGCAGACATAGACACCAGCCCAAAAACTGTATTTTCCCCCCTTTTCAAATATGATGTGCCGCAAAATTCAGCACAATGATCCCAATCTTCTTAAAATTGAAAATTTTCATCCCTATGCTATATGAATCATGATATATTCACTCATGTTTCACAATATACTCAGTCCAATGAGCTCATGATATACCCTTAATGGATAGTGAAATCACCATACATCATGCATATTCTCGCATCAGATTTCTCGAATGATTGGTGCTTATAATTTTTCTTCTATAAGCCCTTTCGTTGATCCTCTTTTGGTGTTGATAGTAGTTGTGAGTTTTTTTAGATAAGTGGGTAGATGACTATTATGGTGAAGATTATAGTAGGCTTATTCTATATAAAGCTTTTAGTGTAGAGGAATACCAAAATGAGGCTTGGTTATATGTAGTATCTAGATCAAAATATTTGGTATATATTGTGTAGTAATTAATGAATTTTTAGTTGGTATAGATAATAAGAAGGTGAAAAATTTGTAGAAAAATTGGTTACCTAGAAGTCCATTTATAGTAATAGGTTTGAATAAGGTGTTGATATAAATATGGATAAAGCACTCTCCTTAATTAGAATTGGAGGTTTGTTGAATGTGTTTTTAATAAGTAGTATTCTTGGGATAATAGTCCCTATACAGATATTGAACATGAATATTGTAGTTTAGACTAGTATGATCATTTTTTGTGCAACACCTTGTGACTTCGAGTTAGGCTTGAACATGATAAGAGAATGCACTTAGATTTAAACCTTTGTAGGAGTAAACATACGTATCTTTGTGAAGAGCTATATATTGTAACTAATTAAGTGTGGTATTCAGAAGGAGGAGAGTAATTGACAAGTGTTCTAAGTTTAAAAGTTATTTGTCATATCGCTTAAGGCATAATGGTCCTATTTTTGTTTTATGCCAAGGTACCCGTGTTTCATATCAAACACCTTCAGTTAACTCATGTTCAAATAGATAGAACTCATACTTTATAAACCCATGTCGGAGGACTCAGATACTTAAGACTCCATTTATGTTTCATATTAAGATGTTTCATGTGAAACATCCTCGTGATTATTTTTCCAAAATGTTATGAGGAATTTTGATGAGAACATTTGAGGTAATAGCCTTCCTCCTATGGTTATTCTTAAAATATTATGATCTGTAAGCTAGTTATTTTATGCGAACGTTCGTGCCTTGTGTGTCGTAGTGAGTTCCAAACTCATAGTATAAACCAGCTCCACTTATGTTGGTAGGAAAGTTCAGAAGTCATACAGATAATAAGAGTTTATCCTTTCTATTGTAGTCCAACTTGAACATCATTCGAAGACGAATGATCCCAAGTGTGAGATATTGTAATATCCCAAAATTTATATTATAAGTTAAGATCTAAACTATTCTTTGTATTCATATAGACTCGTACCAGATGATTCCTAGTTTTTCATGTGCATTAAGGTTCATTACCAAGTGTAGGAAGTGTGTTGGACGTGATTTAGGGTCATTAGGGACCTCTAGCACTAAGCCGAGTTCAAAACCGTTTTTACTCGTAAAGTTTTTCCATAAAATCAAGTAAGGGACAACTTAAAAAAACTGTATCTCTCGTAATATGAAGAGCTAGATAACCCATGTATTATCAAATTAAATGTCTGACAGTCTTCTTTCCAATGCCACAAAGTTTACATCAATCAAAATTTTAAGTAAAACATTATGAACATTTTACCAGAGACAATTCAATTTGATATTTCAGTATCAATTCCAATGAACTGGAAATACCAGTCGTAAAGGCATTTACGGGTCGTAGTGTCAAGTCATAAAATGGTATAAGTGGCTCAAAATTTACACCTGAATTCCATATATCCAATTCATGAGCCTTGAATCATTTTACGGGTTGTAAAAGGATTGATAGATAATGTA
This sequence comes from Solanum pinnatisectum, assembly GCA_035578085.1. Taxonomy (NCBI): domain Eukaryota; kingdom Viridiplantae; phylum Streptophyta; class Magnoliopsida; order Solanales; family Solanaceae; genus Solanum; species Solanum pinnatisectum. Next base: position 28,755,757 of record CM069078.1, on the reverse strand, counting down.
TATTACCTATATATATATATCATGTATATCATCTGTATATTAAAAAATCCAGATATCATAAAATGTTATTGAGTTTCTTTTCTCACTTTTCACCCCTTTGTATAGCCCCCCAAACCCCTCTAAAAGCTCTCTTCAACCCTACAAAGTTTTGGTAAGTATTTTTCATGATCTTACAACATATATCCTTGAATTTCTACAAGATTCTAACACCAAATCCTCTTCCTATCTCTAGTGAATATCAAGAATTCAATTCTACGGTTCATGACTTGAATTTTTAGTAAGTCCATGAAGAATTCTTCCTTCCAAATCAAGGTAAGCATATTCTCATTATTTCATAGTAATTTTAATATATAATTATGTATCCTAAGCAAGAATCTACCATCAAAATATAGAATTTTGAAAAAACAAATTTAATAATTTCACGAAAGGGTTTCTTGATCGTTCTTCATCAAATTAAGGTTCTTCTTCAAAATTCATGGAGTGTTGAAGGTATGTAAGCCTGTCATAGTGAGGCAATAAGTTTTTCCTCACGCCCTACACCTACAATTTCACTTAGTAAGATCAAAGCTAAGGTTTTTATCCGAAGTCCATGATCTTCGAATTCCTCTATTTTTAATGTGCTCATTGTTGATTTTATTGTTGAAATTATTATACTCTATACTCTTGAGAATCTTTAATAGATTTAGGGTGTATGCTATTCTACCACATGATCCCTTCTTAGGTAAAGTTATTATCTTGTCATATTGATTTCTTTTGTCTTTTTTCATGTGTAGAATACATTTCATGTTTTAAAAAAGTTTTTCAAGAAAATATATTTTTGCTTCGATTTTAATATTTTAGAAGAATTTCAAGAAGTGTTAAAATTGTTTTAAAAAAGTATATTTTGTTTCATGTGCATTACTTTAGAATATATTCAAGAAAATATATTTTTGCATCAAGATATAGAAAGAAAGTATAGACAATTTCTTAAAGAAAGCATGTTTGGCATTAAAAAAAGCATATCTTTATTTTGAGAAAGTACAATCAATGTTTCATTAAACAATAACCTTTTATAGCAAATCTAGTATAATTATACGAAAGCCTTTTCTGAGTATTATGTCAAGATAGAGAATATTAGTTTTCCCTAAAGTGAGACATTTTCCCTAAATGGGGCATAATACAGTTATTTAGAATTATTTGTATTATTCTTTTAGAGTAGTAAGGATTCAGATAATCCAAACCTTGTAATTGTGCCTCCATCGTAGGATAGGATTGTGTCATTGATTTGGGTGACTCCTTAGAAAGTCCCGGGTAAGGGCGGCTCAAATATTGGATCCAATATTTAAATTCATCCTTTACCCTAACAAGGTATTAAATGACTCTAACAACGTGTGCAAGATAGTATATCATTACGATGCTCAAAGTGATGGTTGTCGGTTAGAGAAAATTAAAGTTATATTATTTTCAGTATTTTCTATTATTGATTATATTCAGTTTTGAAGTTTTGTTGTTAAAGCATGTTCATGTTTTACTATTTAGTTGACCTTTTTTTGTCACGACCCAAAGTATACCCTAGGTGTAACATGGCGTATAGAACATCAAAAGGCCCTACACAAGCTACCTAATATATTATACAAGATAATAGAAATAAACATTTCAAGAGAAGCATTCTCATATCATAGAATAGTTTGGCAAAGTGGAAGTCGAACATAGTCTAAACAATCCATCTAATACATCAAAAGAAGTGGTTGGGACGTAATTCATACACCACATATAATGTCTGAAAACTGAAATTAAAAAAAAATCTATAAAAGTGTCTTGGTCCTTGGAAAATGAGGACTCCCCAATCTATCAATCAACAAAAGATATCAACTAGACACAAGCATGCAAGGTAGGAGTGTTGGATCCTACATTAGTGAAAAAATGTAGACCATTAGTATGTAGAATGCACTAAGTATGATAGCAATGCAAAGAAATTATGAAACCATGCTAAAAGAACTTTACATGACAAGAAATGACCAAGCTAAAAAATAAGATAAGAGGTTAGAAAATACAAGTTGTAATCCTGGTTAATGCAGGCTTAGAAAATTTAAAACACTTGGTGAGATACTTTGAAAGTAACCTAGTTATTATTATGGGATATTTACCTTTAACTGACATAGACCACGTGAGCTAAAACATGGAATATGGTGTCTATCCCACTGTGAAAAGAGATTTCCCACTTGCCAAGGTAAGGACCATAGGCTTCTACCTTACATGGATCCACTAGCTAAGACATCCTATGGGGGCACGTAGTTAGGAACAAAGAGATTGCTATTAGAGACTCAAATTCTACTAATAGGAGAGCCTACATCTCAATATCCTCTCAGTGCTAAGTAAAATCCCATGAAATAATCATTTATCATACTCATTTCATCATTATGGAAAGGCAAAATTAAGCTATCAATCCAAGCTAAAGTCATTTAGAATAGTTCCTTAAATCTTGATTCAACATAGGTGAGAAAACCTTTAAACCTTATGAATCCTTATGTGAGAAAAACTTTCACAATTTCATTGATACTTTCATCTTAAAAGCATCATCAAATCATATGCATCAATTTCATAAAAACATGCATATCTTCTTAAACTCATATTTCATAGTTCAGAAGCTTCATCGCGTGTTCATAGTCAAAAATCATGAATCATGCATTGATTGATATAATTCAACTCAAAATCAGGTAAATACTTCAATTAATGCATTAGAATATAGAAAACAACTAAATGAATCATAATTAAGAAGAACCCATGGAAATTGAATACAACCCTACCTTTGAATTGAGAATTGAACTTGTACAATTGGAATCTTTGGGGAGCCAATGAAAGAAAGGACTTCATAGGTGAATAATAACAGACCTTGATGATCAAAGCCCAAAAGCTATGGTGAATTGGAGATCTAGAAGTGAAACTCTAGCTTCTTCTTCCTTAGCTTGAGATAGAAATTTGGGGGGAAAACTTGGAGGAAATTTGGGATTTAGAAGAATTATTTCAGAATGGGTAGTTTAAGGGCTTAAAATACTTATATAGAGCTTAGAATAGGGGTCAAAATGACATAGTTTAGGTATTAAAAGCATAGAGAAAAGACCCTAAAACCCCTTAAAAGATAACTCGGTCTACGGGTGTGACGTCCCGTAGAAATTCCTATGGTCCATACTGGTCAACCGTAGACTAAGTACTGGAGCCCTATAATCAAGCCAACTTTGACGAGACTGGTCTATGACCAGTAAAACCTTCTACGGTCCATAGATCCCAACTGTAGGACTCAACTTTAACCCTAAAAGTTCACTAAGTCTGAGACCATTCTATGAGACATATCTACGACCCGTAAAACATTTGATGTATCGTCCCAGTCGACCGTAGAATGAGATACTGAAACTTGATTTTCTCAAAAATTCCACCCACTTTCTACGGATGCCTTCTATGATTCGTAGAAGCTTCTACGATCCATAGACTGGACTTGTAGAATAGAAACAACAACCAAAAAAGGTTTTCTTTTCTTTTTCAAAAATCTAAGGTGTTACAATATCTCCCACTTGAGAACATTCTTCCTCAATTGGGACTCAAGCCACAATAAAAAGATTAGGGGAAAGAGATCTAACAACCTTATATGAATGTTTGAGTATCAAATAAAAACAACTAAATTAAATGAAGAAATAGTATTAAACAAAGGGACTTAAATAAATTGCAACTTAGTAGTATAATATTACCTTCTGCATATTTGATATGAATGTCATTCCTTCACAATTATGAAGATCAAGTGAATGTTGCAACTATATCATGAACCATGTAAAAGTCCTTTTATTCTATTTGTCTACCACAACCCAAGCTAAAGGGTAGAAACAATTCATATTTTCTTGACTAACAGCAAGTAATACTTGTCCCTTAGTTTTTCCTTTAAGAAATGTATCATCTAACCCAATAAATGGTCTTAACCCTACCTTTAAACCCAACATTATTTCATAGAAGCGGGTACACATCCTAAGAAATTTTCTCTTATCAATAGATAGTGCCCCCTTAGACAAATTAATGACAACATTAGACCCTGAATTACAACTCCTCAATTTAGTAATATAACCCTCTAGTTTATTGTAAGAGTTTACCAAGCTACCATCAAGAGTCTCTAGTATCTCCCTTTTAGATCTCTTGCACTTGGCTTCACTTATATTTAACTAAAATACTCTATGTAAGTCAGCCTTCATTTCATTAACCTTGTACTTAGGGTCACTTTGCAATTTCTCCTTCAAATACTGAGTTATTATTGTATAATTTATTAAAGAGTTGTCATATATTGTTCCACACTCTATATGATCTACTAGGGTTTTGACACTAACCCCAGGAGTGGTCAAATCCACATAAATTTGACATACAAATAGACAACCTTCAGCACCACATTTATATCTCAATCTTTATTTATCACTCTTCACCACAACTAGTTCTTCTTAGCCATAGCATGAAGTTTGCAAAATTATTTTGCTTCTACTATGTCTTTAAATGTCATACCCTTAACAATCTCCTTATAATCTTGCAAACTATCAGTTATATTTCTTTTATTTTTTGTAACAAAATGTTTGAATTCATCAGTATCATAATCTGAGGAGCTAAACATCATTCCATTATTACTATCACTTTCACTACAGTTTGTGCCTTCATTAACTACTGGTAAAAGTAAAAATAATCCATCATATATGACATCACTAGTTTGTGCCTTCATTAACTATTGGTAAAAGTAAAAATAATCCATCATATATGACAATATAAGGTACATCAACATCTAATTAATAGCCATCAGTAGCAAACAAATGAATGAATTTATAATCCTCATAGATAAAAGATGATAATGTCTTAAATCCTTCATCTCCTATTATTTCAAAATATTTTGCAGAAGGACAAGTACAATAAGTTGTTGCACACTTATAAAACCTAACTTATTTGTTTACTCATTAACTAAGTCAATAAAAGATATACGATCAGGATCATAACCACTCCAATAATAGATCCATCTCTTATCATAATGTGGTTCTGAATTGTCAAGTCACTCACCATCATGATGAAAGTAGATGATAATATTATCTATTTTAATAACCTACAAATATTTAAACAAAGTAATTATTACTACGAAATAAATTGTTAAGTATTAAAAATTGTTAAATGTTAAAAATAAATCAAACTATGCAGAGTTAACATGTCATATTACTACTACATAACATTAAACTTAAGTCAACAGTCTAGAAAGAGTTAAGTATTTATGTTAATTATTCACTACTAATTAACACATAAGCTAGTGAAATAGTTAAGTCTTGAAGCACAAAGTTTGTTAGTTAGTACTCATATTAGGAAAAAATGGATAGTGGCAGCCTATTAAAGATAAGTTAGCAGTCTAGGAAGAGTTAGCCAATCATATTACACTATTAATTATTTGAGTTAATTACACAATACTAATTAACAAACAAGCTAAGTGAAATACGTAATTCTTAAAGCATAAGTAGTCATTTGGTAGAGTGTATAAGAACAATGCAAAATAGGGTGCATTAATAATGATTGCATTGGTATTTGAGTTAATTACACAATACTAATTAACAAATAAGCTAAGTGAAATACGTAATTCTTAATGCATAAGTAGTCATTCGGTAGAGTGTATAAGAACAATGCAAAATAGGGTGCATTAGTAATGCTTGCATTCGTAGTGCTTGCATTAGTAAGTATTAACATTAATTAATAGATAAGCTAAGTCTTAAAGCACAAGGTTAGTTAGTTAGTACGCACATTAGGAAAATGAAAGAAAATAAAATGAATAGTGTGTAACGATCTGATTCCGTGATTAGGAAAAATCCAATGGGGAAAGAATTGGGGTGAGAAAACTTTTTTGTAGTAACTTGGAATTTCCTAACCTCGTCCAGATTTGGACGAAATCAAAGTCAGTATGGCCTAGGGAAATCTAGTAATGAATGATAGACCTAATTATGAATTGGATTACATGAGTGGATAGCTAAGACGTTCAGGAACCCGTATGACTTTACGGAATCAAATTCGGGCGAGTAGAACTCCTAAAAATAATCTTAGCGTGAACCGGTAGTTGTTGAATATCAAGGGTTGAAGGTGTGTTGTGAAATGGAAACTTGGAACTCAAATTCCAACATTCTGTCTCTGTGCATCCAACTGTAGCGGGATGGGTCCCGCCGTAGCGGGATAGTTGCGACTTAAATAGGGTAAAACCCCCTAAAAACGTTATTTTCTACAAAAGTCCTTTCTTAAGAGCTAAGAAATGACCAAGGGCTATTTCTTGAAGGTTTTCCACCTCTTCTAGCACTAAAGGTAAGGGTTTTACTCCCCTAATCCATTTTTTGATCCATAGAACTTGGATTCTTGGTTAATTGCTATTGGGGGAGGGTTTCGATTAGAAATGAATGTTGGAAAAAGCCCTAAATTGGGTATTAGGATCTTGGGTTTGGTCTAGGGTTATTGGGTTTGTTATAATCCAGATAATTAGACCTTTGATTGTTGATTCTTGCATATATTAATTGTTTGTAGACTTATAACAAGCGGAAAGAATCCGGAAAGGGAAAATTCAAGTGCCTTAGGGGATTCAAGCTTGGGTTCAAGGTAGGTGATGGTTGTGATTTCATGTTGGTGTGATATATGTTTGTAATTGCTCATTATAATGCATGTATGTATGCAAATGTTGCATTATTGATCACCCTAATCGTAATTGAGGATAATTGAATAATTGTATGCAATGAATCACCCTTTGTTGTATGATTGTGAGAATATACATTGTGATTGTGATTGTGGTTTTTTGAATGGGCGGGTGTCACGATCTGACACACTAACTTAGATCGATTGCCATGTTCTGGCATAAATATGGGATCGGTTGCCATGTTCTGGCATAAATATGGGATCGGTTGCCACGTTCCGGCATAAATATTGGATCTGGTACCACGTTCTGGTATACTAACAGTTTGGGTATGGATTCCATGAGAAGATCATTGAATTGGGTTCCGCGAGAGGACCATTAAATTGTGTTATGTATCTATTTGTGATGATTACGTTCATATCTAATGATGATTGATATTGGAAGACTGTATGTTGCTCTAAATTGATAACCAATGTGTATTATTGAGAACGTGTGATGCTACATTGATCCTGAAAAGATGACTAATATTGTATATGTTTGGTATATGCCTATTTTATAATGATTGTGGTTACTTTCATGTGTTTCACTTATTAGGATAGTCATGTGATCCTACCAGTACACTGTGGTTGTGTACTGATACTGCACTTGCTTGTTCTTTGTTGAGTACAGGGCATTTTCAAGCGGCTATTGATAGACCTCAGCTAAGTGACTATTGAGCCTGATCGGATTCGAGGGTGAGCTAGTTCTTTTAGGCTGCCATGTATCTTTCTTGTTTAAGTCCACTCTTTTCGGACTCAGACTTTTGTTTAAGGTGTTGTTTAGATTTCAGGATTGTACCCCTTGTTCTTAGACTTGTCGTTAGTAGAGTTTTGGTACAATAACTTTCAGGTTCTAGGAGTTGAATTTCTACATTAGTTTGGTTAGTTATTTATTTAAACCTTTGGAGTTTATGGGAACTCTATATAATTTCTGCATTTAAATCTGCCTTCGTATCTTTAAATACCTTAGTTTTTGGTTGAGTTTGTTAGTTTGGGTTGTAGTAATGATTCTCCCATCGGAGGGTTAGTGTGGGTGTCAATCACGACGGTCTGGGTCATGACATAGTGGCATTCTATTATATATGTGTCAGCAGTCTAGGAAGAGTTAACAAGTCATATTACACTAGGTAAGCTAAGTGAAATAGTTAAGTCAAGTCTTAAATCATAAGGTTAGTTAGTTAGTTAGTACTCACATTAGGAAAAAAAAAGAAGAAAAATGGACTATGGTAGTCTATTAAAGTTATTAAAGTTAAGTATTCATTTTACATTACTAACTGTTAAACATTAAAATTAAGTATATTTGAGTTAATTATGATTCTTCTAATTAACATATAAGCTAAGCTTAAAGCACAAGGTTAGTTAGTACTAACATTAGGAAAAAAGAAGAAAAAATGGACAGTGACAATCTATTAAAGTTAAGTATTCATATTACTTTACTAATTGCTAATCATTAGGATTAAATGTTAAAGATCAGTCAAACTAGGAAGAGTTAACAAGTTATATTACACTAAATAAGCTGAGTGAAATAGTTAAGTCTTAAAGCATAAGATTAGTTAGTTAGTACTCACATTAGGAAATAAGAAGAAGAAAAAAGGGTCAGTGGTAGTCTATTAAAGTTAATTATTTACATTATTTTACTATTTGTTAAGCATTAAGATTAAGTGTTAAAGATAAGTCAAACTGAAAGAGTTAACAAGTCATATTAACTAGATAAGCTAAGTGAAATAGTTAAGTCTTAAAGCATAAGGCTAGCTAGTTAGTACTAATGAAAAAGAAGAAAAAATGGACAGTGTTAAGTATTTCAGTTAATTACAAAATGCTAATTAAAATACAAGCTAAGTGAAATAGTTAAGTCTTAAAGTATAAGATTAATTAGTTAGTACTCACATTAGGAAAAAAGAAGAACAAATAGACAATGGCAGTGGTATTAAAGTTAATTATTCACATTACTTTAGTAACTGAATTAAGCATTTAGATTAAGTGTATTTGAGTTAATTATAATTTTTCTAATTAAAAGATAAGCTAAGTCTTAACTATATAATCCAAGTGGCTAGAGCCCCAAGAACATCAACTATATAATATCAATTGGTTGGCCCCTCCAAGAATATCAACTATATAATATTAGCTTGTCTGATTCTTATGGATCTACCTAACTTTACAGGATGTCAATAAATAATGAGGAACCCTAACAAGTAGAAAAACAAATAGACAAAACAAGAATATAAAGCAATTAATAAATAAAGGAGACGGTAGACAAAAAAAAGAAAGAGATACGACAGTAAACAAGCAATGAATCTGAACACAATATGAAGAAAAGCAAAAATAAAATTTCCTTAACATAAAAGTGCACAAACCCCTATCAAATCTTTGAAAATGACACTAAAGTAAACTCTAAAAAAAAAAAGACCCCTTTTTTTAAAAAATAAACATGAATAAAACCCTAAAAATCACTACAAAAGAATGATTCTAAACAAATATTATAGATATAAGTGAAATTCAAAACTCAACACCATAAAAAACGACACTATAAATGATATAAACCAAAATCAAACATAAACAACACAAGATTATGTGAGTTGACAAAGAAGACATGGTACCTATGATCGAAGGTTGGATATGTAAGTAGAAGCAAAGATCTCAGAAGAATAGACAAAGAAGAATCGACGAAGAACACCGACAAGGTAGGTTTGTCAATCGCGATTGAGTAGAGCGAATTCGGGGTACCTTTGTTTATTTGGGTGTATTATTAGATGTTAGTAATTGGTGGGTTAGGGGGTTATTTGAGTGGATCTTCTTAATTCCGGGTGGATTTTCTTGTGGGTTTAAATTTAGGGAATATTTTGGATAAATGCATAAGATGATGTCACACGTCCAACCGTTAGAGTGAAGGACATAATTGATACACTTTTTGGATGGCAGAGACACTAGTGTCCAAATAATATAACAGAGGATATTCGTATATCATTTTTGATAGTTCAAAGGTATATTCGTCCTTTTCCAAAGATAAAATTGCTTCTTGATGCATTATTTTGGAAAGAAGTCATTGGTGATACAAGAGAGGTGCCACAAGTATAATACCAAATACATTGTATATTTTATTTTACCAAAGGGGTAGAGTGATATAAAGTGTATTTCAAAATTCACTAATGGTTATGTTTTATCCATAAAGGAAGTTTTATAACTTGAAAATAAGCTAAATAAAGCTTGTTGTTTTAAAGTTGGTTTGTGATGAGGTTAAGTGGTTAAGATATATCATCTTAGTGAATATTTATAGAAATAAAACCAACATCTTTTGTGTTTATATATTGTGGTTGCCAAACAATGATATAGTTGTTGTGAAAAAAATATTTTTTTCAATGACATGCAAAATTAGATACATGTGTTGAGATGTGATAAAACAACTGCTATGATATTAAAGTATTTATGTAAATTATGTGTAGTCAGAGAAAAAATTGATTAATTCATAGTCTAAAAAAGAAACATTAAGGGGAGTGAGACTTTTGTCAATTTGAGAAGATTAACAATGATAATAATCCAACCTATGAGATTAGAGATCCCATAAATTAGTTTCATATGGGTACTAACAAGTTGTTAGTTGATAAGTAAGCATTATGAAATTATGTCCCTCCTATGATATGTGAATATAGTACAATGCTGCAAGACAAAGTGAAATTGAATTAACTAAATCATATCCTTTATAGGTGGTGCATTTCTCTACAAAATACACTTGATGATTAGACATATATGAGTGTGAAGTGGTGCCATTCCTATGAAAATGTGAAAAATTTCTAGAGCATTCATGAATATCTGGACACGAGTGTGGCCTCTTCACGCAAAATCATGATAATGACAAAGATTGTGTGAGTATGATGTGACAAAATAAGACCATGAGCTTAGATAAGAATTTTTGATTTATGGAAGTTCTAAACTTCAACAATTGTTCTATAAGTTATATCTTATTTTATCTAGGTTTAGTTCACTATCTACGGACACCAAATTTGATTCATTATACTCATTTGTGAAAATCCCCCAAAATTTCTTATTTCAGTGTATTCCATAATATTCCTTTTGAGATATGTAGAATATTATTGAAAAAATGATTCTAGTATCTCAAACAAAAAGTATTCATATTATTATCTAAGGTTTACAGATGAAAGATCGAAAAAGAAATAAAGACAAAGGAGCTACAAGAGTAGCGAACCCTAAACCCTAGCAACAGCCATGTCTGCGCACATCTCTCCCCAGCCTCTGGTTGTGGGAGAGACAAATGCTAATCCTAATCAACAAACATCCTTTGCTACTAGATTAAACACAAATCAAGCTGCCCAAAATTTGACAATGTCACGACCCAGGCCGTCGTGATTGGCACCCACACTAACCATCCAGTGGAAGAACCACTACTACAACCCAAACTAAGCAACTAAACCAAAACTAAGGCAATTAAGTTACGAAAGCAAGTTAATTAACTAACAAATGTGGAAATTTAATACCTAGAACATGAAAGTCAATGTACCAAAACATTTAACAAATGATCCAAGTCTAAACAAGAAGGGATACATCCCCAAACTAATGAACTAATCAACTAACTAGAACAAATATCTAAGTTCAGAAATGATGGACATAGACGAAAGAGAATCCCATGACAGCCCAGAAGAATTGGCTCACCCTTGAATTTGAAGCGACGATCACTGATCTTCTAAGCGAGGTCTGTCAATAGTCGCGTGAAGATGCCCTGTACTCAACAAAAATAAGAGCAAGTGCCGAATCAGTACACAACCACGGTGTACTGGTAGGATCACACGACTATCCCACTAGTGCAACATAAACAAGTCAAACAATATTATAATCACATGCATACATATCAACATACACAATATCATCAACATTTATGAACAATGAACAACTTCACATTTTATGTCGAATCATTGGTCCTCTCATGGAACCCAAACCCAAACAGTTAGCATGTCGGAACGTGGCAACCAATCCCATATTTATGCCATAACGTGGCAATCGATCTCATAATTATGCTGAAACGTGGCAATCTGATCCCATTCACACACCTCAATCATAAACACTAGTACATCATCAAGATCATACATTTAAGTCATGATTTCATAGCATTCATCAACTATCTATCTCATTTACAACAAGTGTGATTAACATTGCAACATTCATACATACACAAGTATCATAAGGAAGCAAGAACAAGCATACATCACACAAACATAAAATCACAGCGATCACCTACCTCGACACAAGCTTGAAACCCTAAGAAACTTGATCCTTTCCTTTCCTGATTCGTTCCATTTTTTCTTGGTCTACAAACAATCACAATAACATAGGAATCAACAAACAATCGCTAGTTACTCGAATTACTAACAATTCTATGAACCCTAGATCAAACCCATGATCTCACATAACCAATTTAGGGTTGTTTTTGTGGAGTAAGATAGTTGAATAATTTTATTCAGATCTTTCTATGTCATATATAAGGCTTTATATACATGAGAGATTGTGGAACAGAATCACCTAGATCACATGAAATCTATGATTCTATAAAATCATATTTTTTACTAAGAAAAAGAAAAAGATATTCTAGATTACAATAATTATCTTTAAGATCTTAAGGGATCAAATCTTGATATGGAGAATATCCTCTATCAACCAACACTCCCCCTCAAGTGGGTGAATGCATATCTTCCATTCTTAGCTTGCTTATTAGATCTTGAAACACATTATTTGGCAGTCCTTTTGTTAAAACATTGGCCACCTGATCATTTGTAGATACAAATGACGTACAAATTAGTCTACTATCTAATTTCTCCTTAATGAAATGTCTATCTACCTCAATATACTTAGTGCGATCATGTTGTACAGGATTATGAGCTATACTTATTGCTGATTTATTGTCACAATATAGTCTCATAGGTCCTTCCCATCTTATCTTCAAATCATCAAGGATTATCTTTAACCATAACAACTCACAAACTCCCATAGCCATAGATCTAAACTTAGATTCTGCACTTGATCTGGCTACTACATTTTGTTTTTTACTCCTCCAAGTCACCAGATTTCCTCCTAAAAAAGTGCAATATCCAGAACTTGACCTTTTATCTACTAATGAACCAGCATAGTCTGCATCAGTACAAGCCTCTAAAACCATGTCTCCTCCTCTTTTGAATAGTATTCCTTTTCCTGGACTTCCTTTAAGATATTATAGAATCCTGTAGATAGCTTGAAGATGCATTTCTCTAGGATCATGCATAAATTGGCTAACAACACTTACAACAAATGCAATATCCGGCCTTGTATAGGACAAATAAATCAATTTCCCTACAAGCCTTTGATACATGCCTTTATCTACCACAGAATCTTCTGGAGCATTGCACAATCTATTATTATATTCAATTGGTGTAGCCACTGGTTTACACCCTAATTTTCCTGTTTCCTTCAACAAATCAAACATATATTTTTGTTGGGAAATAAAGATTCCTTGTTTTGAGTGTGCCACTTCAATTCCCAAAAAATACTTTAATTTTCCAAGCTCTTTGATGTCAAATTCCTTAAGTAAACACCTCTTCAAATTTTGTAGCTCCTCTGAATCATCACCTATTACAATGATGTCATCAACATAAACTAATAATGCTGTCACCTTTCCTATTTATGAGTGTCGTATGAACAAAGTATGGTCTCCTTGACTTTGTCGATACCCTAGCTTGATCATAACCTTTGTAAATCTTCTAAACCATGCATGAGGTGATTGCTTTAATCCATAGAGTGCCTCCTTCAGTCTGCACACCCTTCCCTTCTTGCTTTCAAAACTAGGTGGCACCTCCATATAGATCTCCTCATCTAAGTCTCCATGTAAAAAGGCATTTTTTTTACATAAAATTGTTGTAGGTTCCAATTAAAAGCTACAGCCAATGATAATAAGATTCTCATTGTATTCATTTTTGCCACAGGGGCAAAAGTCTCCAAATAATCAATCCCATAGGTTTATGTATAACCCTTTGCTACCAAACGTGCTTTAAATCTTTCTATGGACCCATCTGACTTATATTTCACAGTAAACACCCATCTGCACCCGACCAACTTCTTTCCTTCTGGTAATTCCACAATTTCCCAAGTTTTGTTTGTTTCCAACGCTTCTATTTCAACCTTCATAGCTTTCTCCTACTCTTTGTTTCCTAATGCTTCAGACAAATTTTTAGGGATAGGAATTGTGTGGAGGTTACAGAGAAAAGTTTTATGTTTTGGGGATAGATTTTGATATGTCATGAAAAGGCTCAAAGGGTGGTGTGTGCAAGTTTTGGTTCCTTTTCTGAGGGCAATGGGAAGGTCAAGATCATTAGGTTGGTTAGGTTCTTCATGATCAATTTGGTTTGGTGTTTCTGATGGTTCAACAAGTGTAGGATGGGTACTAGGAGCAGTAACCTTAGGAGATGATTGCAGCTGAGTAGTTTGATTAGTTAGCCTCTTTCTTCTGGAATAAACCTGCAATGGTAGATTACTTTCTAGAATTCCATTATCTATATCTAGATTAGGAGACTCAATGAGTTCATTTGGATTTAGAGACTCGGGTGACCGAAGAAATGATGACTCAGGCAAGGATTTGGCATGACCAGAAATAGAAAAATCAAATAGTGACAAGTATAGAGGTCCCTCTCCCTTCAACGACTCTCCTTGATTGTAAGAATGACCAAAAAAGGATTCATTCTCATCAAATGTAACATCAGCTGAAACAAAGAATTTCTTTGATGATGGTTGATAACACTTGTAACCTTTTTGAGTAGGGGAATATCCTATGAAAACACACTTAAGAGCACGTGGGTCTAATTTGCCTCTATTTTGAGAATGAATATGAACATAGGCAACACTCCCAAAGATTCTAGGAACAAATTTATTGGAAATTTCAATAAACGGAAAGAAATTCCTAAGAGTATCAAGCGGACTTTTAAAGTTCAGAATTCTTGATGGCATTCTGTTACTAAGATGTGCGTGATTAGAGACACTTCCCTAATCTTTGTTTGGCACCTTTTTATGAAACAATAGTGATCTAGTATTATCAATCCCATTTTGTTGAGGAGTATTGACACATGAAGATTCATGAATAATTCCCTCTTTTTGGAAGAAAACATAGAGTGTTTGATTGAAGTAGTCTTTGGCATTATTAGATCGGAACCTTTTAATAGGCACATCATATTGGGTTTTGATCAGATTAAAAAAAGGTGGGAAGAATTCGACTAACATCTGATTTTTGCTTTAGCAAATAGATCCACGTTAGTCTTGTACAATCATCAATGAATGACACAAACCATCTAGCACCAAAAATATTAAGAATGGGAAAGGGTCCCCAAATATCACTATGAATAAGAGAAAAAGGAGTTTGACTTCTTTTGTGACTAATTGGATAGGAAACCCGTTTGTGTTTTGCAATTTCACAATCATCACAATGAAAAGACTCAACAATCAAATCTTTGAACAAAGATGGAAACATCATTTTGATTACATAAACGGAAGGATGACCTAACCGACGATGATAAAGCCATACTTTTTCTTTATTGGACATAACAGATTCAGACAAGAATGAACTAGATAAGGAATTCTTAGTTGTATCTCCACCATTGTGGACATCCAGACAATAAAGACCACCGTTCTCACTAGCACGCCCAATCATCTCATTCGTATTCTATTCCTGAAATAAACAATATGAAGGGAAGAAAGTTACTTGGCATTTGGAATCATTGGTGAGTTTCTGGATAGAAATGAGATTTGCATATAACTTTGGGACATGAAGGACATCTTTAAGTATCAAGGATTTCCCCAGTGGTATGTCTCCTTGTCCAGCTACAGTAATAACTGAACCATCAGCTATAGTTAATTTTTTATAGCTAGGAGAAGGAGAATATGATATGAAGAGATGAGAAGAACTAGTCATGTGATCAGTTGCCTCGGAATCAACCACCCATATTGGAGAAAGTTTGTCTGAGACATTAGTAACAAAAGAGCAAGAAATACTTGTGAAGGCCAATGAACAACTACTTGTTGAAGCTGAATGTTCCAAATCTCCAATTGAAACTGTAGAGTTATTCTCTACGGTTGCAGAAACATTTTTAGAGACTGGAATGTTTGCGGCAGTACCATTTTCAGACATGGTTTAGGCAAACAAAGATAGCAAAATGAGATTTTTCAAGATAGGATGAATAAAATTGGTCAGGAATAAGCCTAAGGCTCTGATACCATGTGGAATAATATAGGTGAATAATTTTATTCATATCTTTCGATTTCATATACAAGGCTTTATATACATGAAAGATTGTGGAACAGAATCACCTAGATCCCATGAAATCTAGGATTCTATAAAATCATATATTTTACTAAAAAAAAGAAAAAGATTTTCTAGATTACAATAATTATCTTTAAGATCTTAAGGGATCAAATCTTGATATGGAGAATATCCTCTATCAGCCAACAATTTTCACCATAAAGTCTATAACAAAACCCTCCCCCATCAATATTCGCCCATTCTATTACGTTCTACAGATCGAAAAATAGATTGAGGGAGTGAAAAGCTTACCTTTAGCCTCAAGAATCGTGACAAACAAGTAGAAATCGTCTGGGGTTCGTTCCTTAGCTCTAAAAGTTGAAAAGTGCCAAATAAGGTCATTTAGGGGTTTATTAACGACATTAAGTCGCGTCTGTCCCACCACAATGGCCCCCACCTGCTATAGCTGCGGCGCTAAAGCGACCCAAATCCCCGCTAGAGTGGCATTCTCAAACCAGTGAACTATTCCTCTTTCCCCTACGATTTTAAGTCTTGTCGTACCCGCCACAGTGCCCCATATCTCGCTGTAGCAGCCTCGCCAGAGCAGCCATACCCAACGCCAAAGCGGCATTTTCAAAACAGAGAGATATTTTAAAGAATTCCAAATCCCCATTCCACAAGACACTTCTAACCCACGACGCTCAGAAAATACCCTTCACGCTAAAATCGATTACTGGAGATCTACTCGCTCAAATTCAATTCCATAAAATCGTACGTTTTCCTTAACAAATTATCTAACTACTCATGCAATTAAACTAAAAAACAATTCATCTGATTGTTACCAGATTTTCCCACACCTCAAGGACTCTGTTTTTGTCCAAATCTAGACAAGGTTGGGAAAAATACAAATACTATGAAAAAGTTTTCTCGGCCCCAAATTTTCCGCTGTTGGCATTTCTATAACGACGGAACCTGATTGTTACAGACAAAAATCCAATTGACACAGATTCAATATGTACATGGAGAGACTATGATTCAATTCACAAAGGGAGAACGACGGGTTTTCGCACAGGATGAAGGATTACATCAAGCTGTAATTATTAAGTTCTCATCCAATACACTAGAAGTGAAGGATTTGCGAACAGTTTGACCTAAATACTTGGGCATCAAAGGAAACTGTTTAGTTGGTTTACTTACTCGTAGACATATTCTACTAAGGATAGACAATATGAAGATTATGTGGTTGCTTTATAAAAATCGGTAAGATTTTTACCTTTCCATGGACAGCAACATCTTTATAGGGTATTTCCTTGGATAATAGATTTCAATTCAAGAGAAGAAACTTCAATGGCCGCGGTGTGGATTTTGTGGCCTCGATTATAACCACATTTACAAGAGATCCTTTTTCTAGTTGGCATCAATGGTTGGAAGGCTAATATCTATCGACAAGGCAACACAAGATAAGACAAGGCCTAGCACTGCTAGGGTGAAGGTGATACTCGATCTTATGGACAAGCTGCCTAAGAGGATGCGTCTCCAGTATTTGGACGAGCAGACCAGTAAGATTCAAGAGGTTTTTCAGGAATTTGTTTATGATAATTTACCTTTATATTGTTACCATTGTAAGCATCAAGGTCACAATGAAAACGGTTGTCGATTGATTTTGAAAAAAAATCAAGATAACAATCGCAAAGATAATGGAGTGGTTGGAGATGAACAATTCAATGTTGAGAAATTTCAAGGTGATTTGCGACAAATTTTAAATGAGAAGAGGGGATTAGCAAACATAGATCAAAGTATTGATGATAATACTCGAGTTGCATATGCAAATAATAATGAAAGAGCAATGGTGGGAGCCATTAAAAATAATGGAGATCGAGTTGTAGATACTTGTGTTCAAGATGATACTCTTAATACTACAATTACACTAAATTGCCCCTTAGCTACGGTCTCGCAGACTTTGGTTTTGGGTGCAAAGGATGGTGTTACGAGTGATTCGATGGTTCTTGTGATTAATTTGGAGTCTGATCTAATTTCGAATCCTAAACTATCTACTGCTGGTGTTTAATCTGGTAAAGATTCTAGTTTGGCCAAGATTCAAGATTCTGGCCAGGCTAATAAGGTGCAGCAGTGTGAAGAGAATTTGGGTAAATTTCTGAGTACATGTGATCATGACTTCACTTTGAAGGACAATGATAAGGGAGGCTGGACTGAAGTACCAAGCAAAATGTTTTCTCCAGGTAACACCAAAATACAACAACTAGATTGCACTAACCCAATACACAAAGAGAAAACGGTGAATTATGAAGATAAAGTATCAAGGAAGGTCGTGTGCTCTAACACCTTTGATGCCTTAATGATCAATTCTGATCAAGAGCTTCATCCATTGTCCACTCCAATTCTTCAAGATTCTAATCCAAAAGCTACTAGAATAATCAAGGAGTCACATGCCATAATGCTGAATAAAGAAAACCTAATGGTCAAACCACATATGGCAACAATCAAGACCTCAAATCATGATGTTCCTAATTCTCCATCATTGGAGTCGCTTGGAGAGCAAATATTTGGACAATAGTCAATCTCCAAAAGGAATGACAAGAGTTTGGGGAAGGAAACAAGTGATTCTAGATGGGCAGATTTGGTTGAGGAAGAAGAACATATTTCTGCACTTTCAAGGAGTAAGTTAAATCCTAAAACACCAATATTTGTGCCTTCAAGTAAGGCAAATCCATCTATGGCAGTGACAATTGATAACTCCAAAAAGATCTTAACCATTACAACCAAGGTATTGGAAAAGAGCCATGAGCCAGAAGCTAGAGTTTCAAGACTTAGTCTAACTACAACTTATGATAGTGACTTGGGCAGTGAAAAGTTTGATGATGAGGATGAGATGCTAGACATATTATTTGATAAGGTAGCCAAGGATGGAGATCTCTTGCCTAGGCAACAAAGAAGTGGAAGCAACAAAAACAAAAACAAGACACATGAAAGGCAACATAGTTGGGATGGTAAGGTGACTTGAGGAATTTATTCCAAGGCACCTACCAATGCGACTGGCAAAGCAAAATCATATGATAGTTTCAACAACAACACGATCCAGTAAATCCAAAAAGAAGTGAAGAACTATCAAGCCTTGTTGGACATATTTGACGAAGAAAAGAAGAGGGAAACACTTCAGGTTACTTTACATGGGCAATCCATCTCTTTTAATTTTTACATCTATAAAATGAAGTTTGTGGTTGATAACTCAACTTTATTCTTAGAATTTGTATTTTTGCATTACTTAAGCATACTCATTTGTAGTATCATCATAGAGTTTATTATAAACTCTATGATGATCATAGAATATCTAGTTTTCTCTAGCTCTTATTTTCTTCATTCTTGTTAATTAGTAGAGGTTCGTTACCTCATTAAGATTAGTAAGGTAAGGCCTAGCCCCCTTGCTTGTACTTTATTCATTGAGATCATTTTCTCTTTATTAATAAAACTAGCCCTAGGCACACATTGCCTAGCGGAATTGCTAAAAAAGAAAGGTTCATTCCTTATATCTGTTAATGATTCTTTATTGTATTAATTACAATACTCTCTTAGTTCCCTTTAAGTTGTCATGTTGCGCTTTTTGAAAGTTAATTTGACTAATTTTCAAAGTTAAATTATATTACATTAATTTGATATTGTAAACTAAAAATTTCAACATTCAAAAACTATATGAAAAGTACTATAAGTTGCAATTTTTTGCATATCAATATGATTAAAAATACATTATAAAATGTTGGTCAAAGGTCTTATCGTTTGACTCTAAAAAAGGAAACTATGACAACTAAAAGGGGACGGAATGAGTATATCCAAAAGTTACTATGAATAGTAACAACTTCTTTATTCATTCTTTATTAACTTTTAATGAGTTATTATTACTCATCATGACAATTCTTTATTTCCCTTTGAAATCATCATATTTATGGGATATTCAATAGCGGTTGAACCATACTTTGAGAACATTCGTTTTCTATTCTTTTTGGAGTGATTCACTTGTATATATTCTCGATGTGTTTCCACTTTGAATAAGAGAGAAGAACAGAGAATTAAAAGTAAGAAATAAAATTCTTTTTCTTCAATTTTTTTGTGTTGGATATTCTTTTAAATAATTTTGTTAGATATTGGTTCCTAGTAATTTTATAATAGAAGAGTTTGTTGAATTCTAAGAAATATATCTATATCGGGTGAAATATTCTAAATAATGATGTCTTTGACATGCCTCAAGCTATCAGAACTTCTTATAAGTATTCGTAATCAAATACTTTCCGTAAGGCTTCCAACATTAATTAAGATTGATATTTAAAAAGGAAGATAGGTGTATTTCACGCAAATATTCCTATTATTAAGACTTTCACATATCTTACAGAAATAAAAGATGTGCAAAAATAATATTAGACAGCAGATAATACAGACCGTATGAATTATTTGAGTAGATCACCAAATTTACAGCAAAACCTCTTAATTGAGGTTTAACCAATAAAGCTTCATCATAAACTTATCGAATTAATCTTCAAATTAATATGGCTTTAATTTTGATATCTTGCTTAGTAACAATGGGATAGACATAATACATCTTTAACTCGACATTTTTCACATGTTATGCCCTCCAACAGTCCAGCTTTGAGTGTGCACAAGTAGACATGACTTAAACTTGTATAAAGTTGAACAAGTAGACACACGAGCCCTACATGACATAACACATGTAGGACACCACGTCGGACATAAATTGTGATGTAGGTTGTCATGTAGAACGTGTGTGTCTATTTGTTGAACTTTATATAAGTTTAAGTGTCTACTTGTGCACACTCAATATTAGAGGACATAAATATAAAAACGGAGAAGGGTCTAAATTAAAATGCCCCTCAACTATTTGAATTGATACAAAATTACCCTTCGTCTACCTTTCAACCCCCAAATACCCTTGACGTCAACCTTTTGGCTAAAAAATGTCCTATTTCTACGACCCACCCTTAAAAGGTGGATGAGAGAGCAATATTACTAAATCTCATAGTTGAAGGGTATTCTAGGCCCTTATCCGTTAAAATAATTTGAAATTACTGAATATATGAGCTCACATGATTGACCCATTTTGGGTTCCATAGTAAAATTACCCCCCCCCCCCCCCCTTTCTTTACTTCCTCTCTCTTCTACTTTTTTTCATGAATTAACGAGGACATTCATATAGAAATCATTGGTTCGATAGAAGATAATTTAATATCATTTTTTCTTTTGTGTACTCAAAATTCATAATAAACGAATAAAAATAATATTTTCTCCTCTCCCTACCCTACCCCACCATGGTAATAGTATATATTAAAAGAATATGAACATGTAAGTTCTTTTCAAGTTTGAGTCTCTGATATCCTAATTAAGAACTAGAGACAAAAAAAAAGGAGGGAAAGAACAAGACAATTGAATAATTATTAAAAAAAATTATATCAATAAATAATAATATTTTTATATGAACATTCATATTCACATTTTAGATGGATCCCAAGTTATGAGTTTGGTTATAATAAATTGGGTATTGTTTTAAAATAGGCTAATGGAAAGATATCATGAAATAAATAAAGTTTTTGAATATTATTTCAAGTGTATCGTGTCAAAATATGAATTATATGTGGTTTTTATTATTTATTTGAGAAGAGTTTAAATTTGGACCAATCATATTAGACAACATAATAAATAAATATTTAATTATTTAATTAACTTTAGGGGAGCTGATAAAAATGAGGGCAAGTATGAGTGAGACAGTTAATATCGAGGGTATTTCTGAACCAAAAGGTTGATGTCAGGGGTATTTGTGGGCCGAAAGGTGCATAAATGGTAGTTTTGTACAAATTCGAATAGTTGAAGGGCATTTTAGACTCTTTTCCAATATAATGATGTCAAGTTAAAAAACATATTTATGTATTATGTCTCGGGCTTTGAAATATATAGTGTGACAAGTTCTTAAGTTGGCCAGTAGAGTAGGTCCAGTTACTGTGGTACTGGAGCTCCTTTGTTTCTGTTCTAGTCTTAGTGTCCCCATAGAATTGTTGTCACCAAAAGGAAAGAATCAATAACTCAACAGTTTAAAAGATACCATAGAGTTTGGTCTTCATCGTGTGCATTGTACAAATGGTCACTATACATAATATTATTGAGGAAAAGTTACCATATTTGTGTAAAAGGCAAGACTTCAACAACTATAACTAATAATCGCTATTAAAATGACTTCAATCTAGTGCTATTCATTCGATCATGTTTTTCAAAATCGAGCATTCTATCACATGCTATGAGAGTAAGGGGCGAGAGAAAGAAAAGAGGCAAGCGAGAGAGGAAAAGAAAGAAAGAAAGAAAGACAGGGAGAGAGGCGAATGATATTGAGGAGAGAGGTGTGAGAGATTTTTTTTTTTTTGTTGCTTATATTCTTAAATAGTAGGTATGAATGATAAATATCAAAATTATTGTTATAAATCTCTAATCATGTCAAATGATAGTGATTATTAAAATTTCCTCATCTACTACATATAGCTTGCCATTTTAGCCCTTTTTTTATTTAAGAAAAATCACGCATTACAATGTAATCCTCAAATTAAGTTTTGTTTAGCGGAAGATTATTCTCTCAATAATTGTTCTTTTTCTATGAATCATATATAAGTCAATTGATTAAATCTGGTTAATATATTATAAGTCTTTTTATGATTCACAGGACACCTAATCATTTCGATCCAATAATCACCGTGTCAAACTTATTTTTAAGAGAACAAAAATAAGTTGTCTATTGATCCCATCACAGTTCTCAATAATTTATTGTGTTGTATCAATTGTTGATAGTAAAACAATGAGGACAAACGCGTGCAGCTGTTTGAAGTGGTACGTAGAGAGTATGAGAGAACTGTGAGAGAAAAAAGAGACCTACCTGCACTGTACTGCCAACATTTACATTTCAAAAAGGGCAAAATACCATCATTGCTTTGCAGTTTGCACCAAAACTAGTACTACACATCATCACTGTGACTATCTTTTGTTCTTTTCTTCTTTTGCTTTCCAAAAATCAAAACCCTAATTCTAAGGGCCCATTTAGATATGTGATGAGCAATTATAATATGAATTCAAAATGATATGGAGTTCAAGTTTTATTTTGATATGTAATTTAAAGCATATTTATTTTCTTCATAAACATAAATTTTTTATAAATTATGAATATTAAGTATTATAGTTTCATATAATTTTATATACACTCACTAGTCAATGATGGTAGAATTTGTTATCATTTAGTATAATCATTTCACATGGTATGAATAATCTTTTTACACCAAGCAAGAGTCCTTTTTTAGAAAATTTAAAATGATGAATCTTTCTTTTAATTACAAAACATAAGTTTATGAGTCAAGTTTTACCTTTAAAACATATTTAAATCACGATTTGAAATCCCAAATCATACTTTATAGAGAATTTGATGTTTGTTTAAGGTCAGGATTCCACATGGCATATTCAAATCATGATTTGAAATTATTTTTTATTTTTATTTTCTTTTTAAAAAGTTAGGGGTGGGGGGAAGGGGATTACAATGTGGGGAATCAAACCTTCACAAACAAGGTGGGAGTTTAGGTAACCAACCAATTAAACTACTAAGATTCTCCTAATTAGATTTCATGACTTCATATCGTATGTCCAAACGGAAGCTTATATTCATCCATTTTAAATTGTTTGATTGATTCTGGTTTCATATGAAATTTAAGAAAATAGAAATTTTTTTGAATGTTATGGTCTTAAAATAAAATTATATTGAATGTACTAAAATGTCTTTTAATATTGTGTCAAAAAATAGGAAAAGACATTATGTATTTAAAAAAATAAAGCTATACTTGTGCATTTAAAAGGTGTCTGGTTTTATATTTTTGATTGTTCAATATATTGTCCTTCACTAGTTAATGTGTTCAACAACTCCTTCTCAACACATATGGAAGACATAAAAAGGGGGGCAGAGAGAGAATCCAACCCAATCAAATCTTTAATTCTCTGTATAATCCCTTAAGTTAGGGTCATCACCTATCTTTGCTTATTCAGGCGGGGTGTAACATGAATTTTGACAAGTAAATTAAAAAACAAATACAATATTGCCATATATGAGATTTTAATCTCTAATTATTTTAAGTCAAAGGGTATTCAAAAGTCATATATGTACAAAAACTGAAAAAACACCTGTTTACTTTATTTTTGGCTCTGTCATTCTAAGAGTTTCTATAATTATAAAGCATTTAATTATTAGAAGTTAAAAAAAAAATCTCAAATATAAATGTAACATTATTTTTATGACAAACTAAAGAGAAGAATTTTATATAGAATTATTGAAAGAGAGATCCGACTAATTTAAACTGATAATTATTTTCATCTGATACCCTTAAGGGTCATTTTGGGTAGGGGAAATCACCAACAAGGAGTAGTAATCCTTTTGCCTTCAAATAAATGGAAAAGAGGGGAGTATATTTATTGTAATTCGAATCGCCCAGTTACGATTTTTGTTTTGTGCAATTCCATGTTTGTACTCCAATTTTTATCCAGCTGCAGGTGGGTGAAAGCAGCAATGGATGAAGAACTCTGGATCGAGTAAATGCATGTAATATTGGTCTAAAAATATACTTGAGATAATTACACTGATGATAGTGCCTGCGATTACATATTATATTATTTAGAAATATTGATCTTCATCATGTTGTATGCTGCCCTATAAAAGGGGCTGCTAGTTGAAAACTTAATTACTACAATTTTGATAAATATTAAAATCATAATTTTATGCAGGGAATTGAATCATGAGTTGAAACAATCAAATTTAAATTTTAAATCCACCTCTAGTTGTATCAAAATTGTTACTTCCTCCATCAAGTCCGCGGATTATCTGTTGTTGTTGCTGCTGCTGCTGTTGTTGCTGATCTCTAGGAAAAAACTGATGGTGATACAAGAGTTGGTTATGATCTCTCCCACCACTTCCTCCTATCAAATTGAATCCCAAATGACTAGTTGTACTAGCAATGCCTCCTACATTTTGATACTTTGACAGTTCAGACTTGGCACAGCTAAGGTCTAGCTGGAGCTGTCGGAGCTGGTGTTGGAGAAGAGAGATGACACCAACACAACCATAGACTGGATCTCGGAGGCGCATGTCTGCCTCATAAGCAAGAGAGTTGACAGCGTCTTCCCTTTGGTGAGGCTGCAACTCATTTAGTAACTTTGTGACATTGCTGGCTCCAAAGATTTTGTGAACATTTGCGAATTTCTGGGGCTGATCAGGAGGGAAGTAAGGTGCAAACACACATTCTGGTTGGCATTTCCGACGAAGGAATTTACATGCTGCACATGGTGAGTAGGATGATAATGAAGGTGATGAAGATGAAGCCATTCACGACTACTATGAATTATATCTCTTTAATACCTGCAAATAACAACTACCATCATTTAGTAATGAACTCTGCATCACTACATAAATAAGGCTACCTAGATAATATTTGGGATTTCGTATGATTGTAATTCATATTCTATCCACTATTCCATATCAACTTTAACATCATGATTAACCTGAATAATAGATTGACAATAATCCTCCAAATATAGCATCAATAGTGTTTAAATTTTTCCTTTCCGATTCGAACTCTAATTGTTAGTACTCCCTATATATATATATTTTCTCGGAAATTCCTTACCATATGAATCTTGTACAAGTTGAAGGACTAGTGCATTTTTTCATATCTAAGATAACATTTTTTTTTTTCTAAAAGAGATTGCAGAAACAAAATCTTCATTACACCTACTAAGAAGGAAAATAACCTTTCACAATCCAAAGGAAAGCGCAATTAGCTCTATGGCACCTCAGCTGCAATAATACACCTACAAATTGAAAAAACCTTCTAGTACTGAAAAAAAATAAGAATATTGAAAAAGAAAGAAGCAGCGCAGATATAACAAAAATCAGGATTGATTACTGTTAACGTTAAAATAAAAGCAATTTTCCCCATATAAGTTATGGATAAATTAAGAATGAAAGATTATATATAAAATACCAACAGTAATGAGTACTATGGATTCGATGGGGATTGGATCCCGTGAAAGTGTGGAAGTAAGAGCTTAATGTACTATTGTTATTATTATCTAACTTCTCACGATCTAGAACCCAAGGATAACCCATACTTTGTGTGCACTGCAAATCACACTAGATAAGTCCTATGCAACATGCTTGACTCAGAAGACATTGAGGGGAGATCAATCCGGAGTCATCCATATTGATGACCACCCTCCAAACCAACTAAATCATCTCGATGGACAAAACTTCTCACGATCAAAGGAAAATAGATGTTATAGCTGAGTACCTCCTAATTCTATTTTCCGTGCCACAGTGTTGTATGTCCTCGAACACTTTGGTCAAAACGTACGTTTTTTTTTTTTTCCAGTTTCAGTGATATGGCTCGATTTGTGTGATGGAGAGGTGAAAGTCAAGCTTTGGATCTCGTGGAGTAACAGCTATCTTTTCAGCCTTTTGTTTTGGGATTTCATGTATAATGAATGATGCACAAGGGTGTGTGCTTTGGAAACGAATAAAATGGCAATATTTAAGCTTGCGCTTTTAAGGGGAAAATTAAAAGAAGGTGAATGTTTGTAGTAACAAGGGGCAGGGGACAAGCATATAAAGATGGTGACAATAATATATGCGAACTTTACTGTTCTAATTTGGTATTTTACTTTCTACCACTCTAACTTTTATATTCTAATGTTTTTTCCCTTCCTTTTTAATTATATCCCCACCAACAGGACAATCTGTTTTTATTATCAACTCTCATTTTATCTTTTTCAAAATATAATTGATATTGTTTATGTCTAAATTTATACGACTTATTAAAAAGAATTATATATTTTTATATTTAGTACACAGTTTAATTTTAAATAATATTTTGTTTTATACTTAATCACACAATATTTATGACTTATTTTAAATCATAATTTTCAAAATTCTTTTATTATTTTTTAAACTATGTGTCAAATCAAATTAATTCACATAAATTAGAACGAAAGGAGTAATAATTTAAATGAATTGTAATTAAAGAAGATTGCTTTGACTTTACAAGTAGTAAAATACAGTGGAACGTACACAATCACACATAATAGATGATAGTGTCGAAATTCCTTACACTGATTGGGATTGTTTAGCTCAGGAAATAATAGGTAGATAACAGTATATGTGAAACTATTTAATCTCTTTGTTTTGTTGAATTTCTATTCAGTATTAAAAATCTCCATGATAAAACAATTGAATGACTACAATGCTCTTCTTCTAAAGTCCTTCAAGAAGATTAAGGTAAATATTTTTTTTTTTTACCAATTATATTTAAACCAAACAAGTATTATATATATTTATTATTTTAATTCTCTCCATATTATATTAATGTCGATATAAAGCTCCACGGTTTATTTGCAAAACAAATTATCCATTGAGTTGTATAGCCGTGTTCCAGATTTTGAGAAGATGGGTGTACTGTTACGAAAAGGTGAATTTAAAATATAAATTTGATCGGTTTGACATTTAGGTTCTTGTCACTGAAAATCATAAAAAATTTAAAACAATAGGTCCAAATTTTTATGTTTTTTATCTATCCAAACCACTTAGAGAGGTGTTACCCAATTTTAGAAAGGAAAATAAACAAGGTAGATAAAAGATACATATTTCTAAGCTCAAGAGGTGCACTCAATCATCATCACACAATATTATATGATACTTCGAATGTAGTCCACACATTTATATTTAAATATTTTTTAAAAAAAATATAACACTGGTATATATGATTTTGGGAGGGGAGCATGG
Organism: Solanum pinnatisectum; assembly: GCA_035578085.1. Lineage (NCBI taxonomy): Eukaryota > Viridiplantae > Streptophyta > Magnoliopsida > Solanales > Solanaceae > Solanum > Solanum pinnatisectum. The sequence continues at coordinate 28,727,936 of CM069078.1, read as the reverse complement.
ATTTACATGACCCGATGACCCCCTCCTGGATACGCCTCTGATGAGTAGTGCAAACAGTACTACACCAAAATTAATTAATGATAGTAGCTTAATTATTTTTGCACATGTATTTTATCACTCTTTATGAGTATTTATATTTATTGTTGTCAATAGTTGTTTTTTTTTAAAATATGATCCAAGAGGGGAGAAGAGTAGGAATGTGAAGTCGCGCAAGAGAAGAGGCTTCAGAGGCGGGCCGAAAGAGAAAGAAGAGAGTGTAATAAAAGCAAAGTCAGAGAGTTGTTTAATATTTGTGTATTCATTTCATGTCATATATATGAGGGTTTTCTGATAGAAGAAAGTGGGAGGTTGAGGGAATTAAACTTGTCTCGTGACATTGATGTGACCTTTCCTAATTATTCCATTTGTTACTCATTCAACTTCCTGTCCCCTACCCCACACATCCCTACCTTCTACATCTCTCCTTTTGTTTTCTAGTATATTACCTAAGGGCCATAAATTATTTAGCCATAATACATAAATTTATCCTTGGGAAAAAAGAAAATATATCTCCAAGTTATCGTAAATGGTATGCAGATATCTTCCGTCATACTTTTGAGATATTGATGTCCCTGGCGTTCAAAAACTAGAGTATATATGTCCTTCACTCTAACGGAAGACTAAATAGGGACACATGACACAATGTTATCCGTCGGTCCTATATTTAATAAATGTCGGATCGGTGGATAAGATTATTACACGTGTATGTCTATTAGTATAAATGGTATATATGTTCTAGTTTTTAGACGACAAGGGCACCGATGTCCCAAAAGTATGACGGAGGGTATCTGCTTACCATTTACGATAGTTCGGGGGTATATTTGTCATTTTTCCCTTTATCCTTTAATTTGACCTCATTCATATTTATATTTATGTCCTCCATTATTGAGTGTGCACAAGTAGGCACTTACACTTATGTAAAGTTGAATAAGTTGACACATGGATCCTATGTGGCGTAACACATGTCGGATGCAAATTGTCATGTAGAATATCACGTAGGACGTATGTGTTTATTTGTTCAACATTATACAAGTTTAAGTGTCTACATGTGCGCACTCAAAGTTGGAAGACATAAATGTAAGTTAAAGTCAACTTAAAAGTCATATTTATGTATTATGCCAATTGTTTATACTTTTGAACTTTACTTTAAAAATCAAACTTTTTCATCAATTTTGACAAATAATCATTTTTTCTCTTTTTCCTACATAATCAGTTTTTTTTTTTTTTTCTACTTCTTTTAACAAAATCATATTAATGTTTTTATTTTTAATCTATAAAACATTTTTTTATTAAAATAATATAAATTTTGTCTAAGAAACAGGTAAAAATATTGATTGAGTATACAATTTGATGTCGTTCTATAATGAAATAAATGAACAGAATTAAAAAATAATATGATTAATTTTAACAAAATATATCATGTGATAACCTTAAAAACATATTTTGATGCAAGTAATAAAAATGAATTAATAAAAATAAAAGATATATTTCATGACAATTTTTATTAAAAAAACATTTTTTTTTTATAAATCCATTGAATTAGTAGATTGTCCATTTACTCAATACATGAACTACTTACATTCATGTATACATATTTTCTAGGTTTTATAAATCATTTGGATAAGAATGTATCTATTTGAGCATTTAATACAGTAACTTTTGGAGTGATTTCTCAACTTATAATTATGATTTTCATTCACCATTGTAAGATCACTTGAGTCTTGAAGACATTTGAATAAGATGATCTTTACATTATAATCTCCACATCTCTTGTTTATATTACTTGTTCTATATTACTCATGTTTTATAATATTATTTATACTATAAATAAATTTTAAATAATTTAGAAAATATTTCATTAATGACAATCAAAATATATTTATCTACTTAGATAATAGAGAATAAGAAATATGCATAATTACATAAATGTTCCCTTTTAACTTGGTTTCAATTGTTATTTATGCCCTCAAACTCTGAATGTGCACAAGTATACACTTAAACTTTTATAAATTTGAAAAAATAGACACACATGTTCTTCTACATGACAATTCATATGAAATACACTCTATAATGTCCATATTTTTGAGAAATTACTTTGATGTATGAAATTAATGACATTTTTCCCTTCTCTTCAGTAATTCATGCTTATTATGTGTTCCAGAAATGGTTGGTGTGATCCCCGAAGCGATCGTGTGAGATTTTGGTGGATTTGAGCCTTTTGAGTTGAGCTATATTAAAATAGTTAATTTTGGTCAATATTTTGTGATCTGAGTATCGAATGAGGATTCTATTAGATTGATTGAGTCTGGAACATCGAGTTTGATCTAGTAGGGTTGTCAGTTAGAGTATCGAGACCTTAGGTTGTGATTTAGATATTTAGGTAAAAAGTTGAATTTTTGGCCTAAATGAGTTCTGAAGGGGTATTTCGGTCATAAAAATAGTTTCTTTTTGAAATCTGGCGATTCCATTGGTTCCGAAATATGTTTAATGATAAAGTTGCACTATTGGTTTGTGTTTATAGGGTTTCAAATGAGTTTCATTGGTCAAAAAAATATTTTAAAGGTTGCTAGTTCAAACTTTTAGTGACGAAAAATGGGTTTTAGTGTGAAATCGCTGAGTTAAATATCAATTCGAATCTATTTCATAATTTTGACATTTTGGGAGCTAGAAAGGTCGGTTTACAGTGGTTTTTGATGCATTTTTCTTTCATAATCATTGGGTACATATTTCTAACCCTATTTTACTCTTTTCCCAAGAATATCTCTTTCATATTTCATGATTTCTATCCACAAAGTGGAGACTTTAAACCTCAAAGTAGAGAAATAAAAAATTGTTGATTCGAAGGTCAATTTGGAATCGATTTTCATTGATTTTCACGATTTAAGGTCCTTGTATTGTGGGTAAACTGATTTTGACAAATTTGTACCAAAATTTCACATTTTTAACTGTATTTGGTTTTTCCCCAAATTGGAAAAGTTTATAATTTCTTGATTTGGAACTCGTTTCTTGCTCGATTTTAATATGTTTTTCTCAACCACAAATTCCTTTTTACTTGTTACATGCTTTTCAAATAAAATTTTTATTTTACCATTCCCAATTTTGAAGAGATTTTAAGACTATGTTACCTCCGCTTTCTAGTCCTATCAATATGGGTATCATTAGACTCGTTTTGATGAACTCTTTCCACTATTGATAGATAGGGATCGTTTCGATGATCGTGTGTGTAACACATCGGACTTTGAAGAGGGTAAAGTGGGTTAACTGGAAAGTCCATAAGCCAAAAACCGACCATGGACCCTTCAAGGAAGCCTAAATAGATCGTGAAATGGGTCCATGACCTGTTTAGGGAAGAAGTGCCCCAGCCGTTTAAGGCTACAAGGAATTGGGTCACCTGTATGGCTCCCTAAATGGCCACTAGTGACTATACGGACCATTTAGGGTTTCATATAAGTCACTCGTCAGCTTTTAAGTCAGGGTTATTTGGGTCATTTCCTTATATGCTTAACACCTAAGCTATGTCGTTTTAACTTCTATTTTAAGCCCTATATAAGTGATTTAAGTCCTAAAATCATTCTTCTAAATCATAAGTTTCCCTCCAAGTTTATCCCCAAAGTTCTCTCTAAAGCTAAAGAAGAAGAAGCTAGGGTTTCACTTCAAGATCTTCAATTCACCATAGCTATTGGGTCTTGATCACTAAGGTATGTTAGTTTTCACCTGTGGACTCCTTTCCTCCATAGGGTTCCTCAAAGATCTTCCAATTTTACAAGTTAGATTCTCAATTCAAAGTTAGGATTTTATTCAATCTTCGTGAGTTGTTTCCAATTATGATTCAATTGATTGTTTTATATCTTTAATGCATGAATTGAAGTAATTACATGATTTTGAGTTGAATTCATATGAACCCATGCACAATCCATGATTTTTGACTATGAGTACATGATGATGCTTATGAACTATGAAATATATTAGCGAGGACTTACCAATCTTCAATAGCCCAAAAGATCATGAGGACTCACAAATCTTCACTAGCCCAAAAGAATCTACTTGCCACGAGTATGGGGAATAGGAGCGTCAGATCCTACATTAGTGAAACAATGTAGGCACAAGTATGTGTTAGTATATGTAATGTACCAAGTATGATAGCAATGCATAAGAGTTATGAAATCCTGCAAAAGGGACTTTATATTACAATCAATGACAAAGATAAATCATAAAATAACATGTAAGAAAATATAAGTCAGAATCATGGTCAATGCAAGCTAAACATCTTAGAAAAACACTTGTAAGATACTTAAGAAAGTAGCCTTAGTTCATTATTGTGGAAAGTTTACCTTAAACCGACATTGTCACACCCCAAGGCTACCCCCAAGATGCAGACACGGGACCTAGGATCATGAGTGACCCTAAGTTAACCCTGCTAACATATCATAATCATACTAAATAAACTGAAGTAAGAAAAAGACTATGCAGAAGCTAAATTATGAGATAATTTGAAATAATGAGGAATACCCATATACTAAATCTGAATAAAGAAAACTGAGAGTTTGAATAAAAGTGAAAAGTCAAACTCTAACACTATATCTGAATCTATCTATATCTGAAAATAGCTTCTACTGACTAGAAATGCTGGGACATGCCCCAGCTAAATCTAGCAAAACTGAAACTAAAACTAAAAGCAAGAAATAAAATCATGTCATTAGTCCTCGAAGAATGAGGACTCACCACTGATGCTATTGAACTAAAGATCGGGAATCTATTTATGCGTGATCTGACTGCTGAGGACCTGAACCTATATCACGAGAAGATGTAGCGCAGAGTATGCGTCAGTACTTGAAAGGTACTGAACATGCATGATAGAATAAAGCTGAATAATAACATAACTAAACAAGCAATAAAGCAAATATATAATCTGAACATGATAAGGATACTAGAAATACTGAACATGGCTAAATTGAATGCAATGACCAAGTTTATAACACTCTGAGCCTGAGTACTGAACTATACTGATAACATGGTCAATGCAATATAATCCAACTAAACTGTAAGGGAGCTACTAATAACTGACATAAAACCATATGAGCTAAATATGGAGTCAGATGTATACACCCCATCGAGATGACCCAATATACCCTGCCAGATATCTAGAGGCATACTGATGTGATCACTAAGATGATGCCTACAGAGGGGACTTACAACCTACGGGGCACATAGTTCTTAGACTTGAGGGTGACTGACCCTAGTCCACTCGGTATTAAGTTTCTCCCAATTGATTAAGTAATTAACATTCTATGACTGAAATGCTGTAATATTGGATAGCTCAAAATACTGGCATGCAAACTGAGAATGCAATATTAATATACTGATAATGGACATTCAAAAACTGAGGCATGCATATACATATCTGAAATATCTGACCTAGCATGTGTAATTCATGAAATAAAAGAACTACATAGCTAGAGTTCTGAAGTTATGAAGGAATCTACACCAAAAGATACTAAATTCATGATAATCTGATTTGGATTATTCATTCTAACAGCTAAAACCCAATAATTTCTAACATTCAAGAAACCCTAGGTCTAGATAATATTAAGAGAATCAAGATTCTGACTGAAATCTAGGGACCTAATGGGCGAAAGGAACCCATTAGTGAAATGCCACATACCTGGTGATGAATTTCATGGAGAAATCTTTTGATTTCAGGGCTGGAACAGATGGAACCTTGCAGCATTCTTGAACTAGGGTTCTTGATCTCTTTCTCCTCTTACGCTCTAATTTTTTCTAAGTTTTGATGAAAGATCTGACTTAGGTAAGTTCTAGTTATACTTCTAGGCTAAAACTGATCAAAACTACGTAGTTTAGGGTTTAAACGACATAGTTTAGGGGTCCAACGCATAGGGAAAAGACCAAACAACCCCTGACTTAAAAGTTTTTGGGTGTCACCGACCGACGGGATCGACAGACCGTAGATCAAACTGACTGTCTGTGCTGGTCAACCATCAATCAGCGACTGGGACTAGAATTTGGGGGTCTGACCTACGGTTCTGGACCACGGAACGTGATCTAACCTACGGTCAATAGGTCCTGGCGTAGGTTGACCTTTAGCGGATTTCCTGGGGGATTATGGGACTAAAAGGTGGGGGTTGACCCACGGCCTTGGACCACGGACCGTGCCTGACCTATGGTCCGTAGGTCTCGACGTGGGTGGACCCTTAGCTAGATTTCTGGGTTGCTTATGGAGAGGGCTGCAGGTGACTATCTACGGACCACCAGCACGGACCGTGACCATCCACAGACCACCAGCACGGACCGTGGGTCATCTTATGGTCCGTAGGTGGTGCCCGTCAGTGGCACATGTAGCTTCTGAAATCTGCAATCTGGTCTGTTTAGGATATGGGGTGTTACATTATCTCCGCCTTAGGAACATTCATCTTCGAATAAAGACTAAACTAGGTGAATAGGGAGGGTAAGAGCTGCAAACCCTACCACTAAGCACTGGAAACTGATTTCTTATTGAACTAAGTTCCAAAAACAAGCAAATACACTGAAAATGCAAGTACAAACCGAAGGAACATGATACTAAGACTGAATTCACGCATGAATGACTGAAAAACTGAAGAGGAACTATTACCTCAACCTGGAATGGAATAGGAAGGAAAGAGGTGAAGATAATTGGCCTTCATGGCTACTTCTACTTCCCAAGTAGGTCCCTCTACGGACTGACTCCTCCAGAAAACCTTGACTGAAGCGACTTCTTTGTTTCTCAACCTTCGAACCTGACGATCAAGAATCTCAATTGGCACATCCTCATAAGTGGGACTATCTTTTACAACCACACTTTCTAAAGGTACAATGGATGTTGGATCTCCCACACACTTCTTCAACAACGAAATGTGAAAAACTGAATGCACTGCCGATAGTTCTGCTAGCAACTCTAACTCGTAAGCCACCTTACCAGCTCTTTTCAAAATCTTTTAAGGGCCTACATATCTAGGACTGAGTTTTTCTTTATTGCCAAATCTCATCACCCCCTTCATAAGTGACACTTACAGGAAAACCCACTCATCAACTTGGAACTCTAATTCCCTTCTCCTTACATCTGCATAAGAATTTTGGTGACTCTGAGCAGTCTTAAGTCTATCTCTGATGAGTTGCACTTTCTCCAAAGCATCATGAACTAAATCTGGCCCTATCAAGGCTACTTTACCTACTTCAAACCAACCAACTTGAGATCTACATCTCTGCCCATACAATGCCTCATAAGGGGCCATCTGAATGTTGGAATGGTAACTATTATTATAGGCGAACTCTATAAGAGGAAGGTGCTCATCCTAACTATCCTTGAAATTGATCACACAATTTCTCAACATGTCCTGTAAGGTCTGAATGGTATGCTCCGCCTGCTCATCTGTCTGCGGATGAAATGTTGTGCTATGCTTAACCTGAGTACCAAGACCTTTCTGAAACAATTTCCAGAAATGAGAGGTAAACTAAGGACCTTTATCTAAGATTATAGACAAAAGAACCCTATGCAACCTGACTATGTCATTAATGTAAAGTTTGGCGTAGTGCTCCGCCGAATCTATAGTCTTAACTGCCAAAAAGTGTGCACACTTAGTAACTCTATCAATTATTACCCAAATGGATTCATGTTGTCTGCAAGTATGAGGTAAACCGGTAGTGAAGTCCATGTTGATCACTTCCCACTTTCAAGTAGGAATGTTGATCTCTTGAGTCATACCCCCTGCTTTCTGATGTTCTACCTTCACTTGCTGACAATTGGGGCACTTAGCCAAAAAATCTGCTATATCTCTCTTCATGTCATTCCACCAAAAGACTTCTTGTAGGTCATGGTACATATTAGTGCCGCTTGGATGAATAAAATATCTGGAATTATGGGCTTCTGCGAGAATCTGCTGTCTTAACTCAGCCACATTAGGAACACATAATTGACCCTGATAGTGAAGCACACCATCTCCCCTTAGGAGAAAACCTCAACTCTCTACTGATGGACTGAACCCTTTAGTTGAAGCAATATCGAATCACTCTCTTGCTTTTCCTTAACCTCCACTACCAATAAAGATTCTGACCCATTCTGAACTGTTGCACTACCATCTGATATGCTCATAAGGCAAACTCCCAAGCGAGCATGCCTGTGAACCTTTTTTGCTAGTTCCTTTCTTTCTTCCTCAACATAGGCTACACTACCCATAGATAGTCTACTAAGAGCATCTGCTAATACATTGGCCTTACCAGGATGGTAATAAACACTCATATCATAATCCTTGAGGAACTCAAGCCATCTCCTCTGGTGAAGATTCAATTCTTTCTGGGTGAACACATGCTGAAGGCTCTTATGGTTGGTGAACACATCTACGCGAGCACCATACAAGTAGTGTCTCCAAATCTTAAGTGCAAACACCATTGCTGCAAGCTCGAGGTCATGAGTTGGATAGTTCTTCTCATGCATCTTAAGCTGTCTAGAAGCATAAGCAATAACCTTACCTCGCTACATCAACACAAAACCTAGGCCGACTCTGGATGTGTCACGCCCCGAGCCTACACCCTAGGCGGGACGGGCACTCGAGAACCATTGTTGGCCCAAAGCGAACCCTTGGCCTAGCTTACTTACTCAGTGTAAGACTTTACTCAAGATAAATAGTTTTAAAACAAGTAAACTGAACTACTCAAAATATAACTTAGAATGTATTATAATAATATTCACTCCCAAAGTGGCAACTCAAGTCTCAACTTAACTGAAAAGGAAAAGTAAAGACTCATGAACTAACATCACTAACTCTATCTATGATGCCTCTAAACAACTTACATCGACGTCGGGACAAGACCCATGACATCCTAATTAACTAAAATACCAAAAGCAATAAAAGGATCCTCCGGAATGCTAGTAGGCTCACTAACTGACTCTGAATGCTCAACTTGATCAACGAGGCACTGGATGTTGATCCTGATTACCTGCGTCTGCATCATAATAAGATGCAGGCCAACTGGCATGAGTACATTGAATGTACGAGTATGCGAGTTGGAATGCTAAACACAACATAAGCTTGAAAAGAATCTAAAAGAAACACTTACCATGGCCTTACTCAACTCCTAAATAACTTAATTCAATATAAAGCAATAAACAAATGTAATATATAGAAAGATTGTAAAACAGTGGAAAATAACTTAGTTCGTTAAAGAAAATGCAATAACAAACTCAACTTTACTCATATAATAAAGTAATATAGTTTTTGTGGGAGTTTCTCTAATCGACAACCACCACTATGAGCCTAAGTGGTGATACAACGTCTTGCCCATGCTGCCAGAACTGTCCTATACTTTGCCGTCATATAGAAAGCCTTAATTAAGTGGATCCACTAGTCTATCCTAAAAGCATATTATGGAGTCATCCAAAAAGTATGATCCTTTACTACCTATGATGGCTACATGGTTTATGGAGACTTGAGTTAACATGAACTCGCATCCCTATATCGATGCTCAATACTACTCCCAAAATATACTTAGCTCATATGTTTTTAAAACAAACTTCTTTCTTTGGTTTGAGATATTTACTCAAAACTTAGCTTAAAAGCTCTCTTGGAATCAATGTTCCCTTTCTTGTTCAAATGTGAAAACATTTTAAACTCTTAGGAATACTTAGTTCCCTTATAAATTTTGGAGAAATTGACTCAACTCTTTACTCTTTGCTTAACTTAAAACTTAAGTCTTAGAACAAAGTTAAAACGTTTGTCAAAGAATTTTGAAAAACTTTAATGAACTTCTCTTGACTTGCTTCTTAACTTCTATGACTCTTAACTTTCCTTGAATTGAATTATGGATTCAAGGATCGTGATTAGTGATAGGAAAGATCTCATGATGTTTAGGAGTGTTTCTAGATAGCTAAACATGAGAAAAGATAAACACAAATACTGTCTGAGGATGGGTCCGAGACGCGGAGAGGTATTTAAATTTTGGTCGCTAAAATACTTTTTGAGGCAGAACGGTCCGTGACCACTCCGCAACGCGAGATGATTTTTCCTAAATATGGGGAGCAGGTCTACGACGCGGAACTAGTGCCCAGATTTGCCTGACTAATTTTCTTCTTTGTTTTCCAGCCCCAATTCGCCCAAACTTGGTTCTTTTTCCCAAATTATTTTTAGATACAGATACCAATAAATGCACCTAAGAACTTAACTCCAACCAACTCAATAATTTGACCTAATGATCTCAAAAACTTCTCAATCTCAGCCCAATTCAAGAACAACATCAAATTCAAAAATACATATCAAGAACATCAACTTTCAAACTCTTTTAGGACGAATTCACGCTGAAATAAACATGTTTCGCATGTGGGTGAACGAACCCAATGTTATGAAAGCCTCACACACCTTGTAGGATTAAATCCTTGGAGAATCCACACGAAAATCTCCAAAAAATCGACAAACTTTGAACTTTTCTTCTCCTTTCTCTTCTTTTCTCTTTTCTCCAAGCCCTAGCATGAACTTCAACTTTTCTAAACTGGTATATTTTTGATTAGACCCTAACTTAATTACCAAAAATGAAATAAAACAATTGGGCAAGGAAAAGACTAAAATACCCTTCCGAAATTCGGATTATACTTTCCTTATCTAAATAGCCCAATTTCCAAAGGGCATATCTCACTCATACAAACTCGGAATCGCATAAACTTGGTGGCATTGAAAAGGTAATTCAACGATCTATCCTACAGTATCTAGAAACACACCTAAATCATCATGAGCTAGGAGTTATGGTCTTTTGAAGTTGACCAAAAATCCAAACTTAACAAATTTCCAGATTTTTCATTCTTTCCTAAAATGGCTATCTGCAATTCTAACTCTTTCTAGTTCTTTCAATTTAGCGAGACAATATCTCCCCCTTGAAAAAATTCATCCTTGAATGAGATCACTCTTAATAGGCTAAGGGTATAACATCTAACATTCAGCTCAATACCCAACAAGCAATGCAAATACAACATGCCAACTTATAATTTATAGAGTACTAAGAAGAAAATTAGAACCTTTCTCTCCAGTTTCAAAGAGATGTGGATATCTCTTCTTCATATCTTCTTCAGCTTCCCAAGTAGCTTTCTCAACAACCTGGTCCCTCCAAAAAACTTTGATTGATGCTACTTCCTTAGTCCTCAACTTGCGAACTTGGCGATCTAAAATCTGAACAGGAATCTCCTTATAAGACAAGCCATCCTTGATCCCAATATCTTCGATTGGTCTGATCAATGAAGGATCTCCCATGCATTTTTTCAACATGGAGATATGAAATATCGAATGAACCGCGGCTAATTCTTGTGGTAGCTCCAACTCATAAGCTACATTACCTACCTTTTTTGATATTATGTAAGGGCCAATATACCGGGGACTAAGTTTCCCCTTCTTACCAAATCTCATAGCACCCTTCATGGGTGAAACTTTAAACTAGACCCAATCATCCATTTCGAACTCTAACTCCCTTCTCCTAACATCGATGTAGGATTTCTGACGACTCTGCGCTTTTTTCAACCTCTCTTGAATCGCTTTCACCTTCTCCATAGCTTGAAGAACTAAATCTGGTCCTATCAACCCAGCTTCACCAACTTCAAACCATCCAATATGAGATATGCATCTTCTCCCATAAAAAACCTCATAAGGAGCCATCTAGATACTGGAGTGGTAACTATTGTTGTAAGCAAACTCAATAAGAAGTAGGTAATCATCCCAATTACCTTTGAAATCAATCACACAAGCCCTCAACATATCCTCTAAGGTCTGAATAGTGCGCTCTGCTTGACCATCTGTCTGAGGATGAAAAACAGTACTTAAGTTCACCTTTGAACCTAAGCCTTTTTGGAATGACTTCCAAAACTATGCAGTAAATTGCGCACCTCTATCCGAAATAATAGAGTCCGGAACCCCATGAAGTCTTACCACTTCTTGATGATACAACTTAACATAATAGTCTTTACCAGCGAAAAATGGGCTCATTTTGTCCTTCTCTCGACAATCACCCAAATAGAATCATGCTACCTGCGAGACTTTGGTAAACCTGTGATGAAATCCATATTGATCATCTCCCACTTCCATTCCAGAAGTTCTATATTCTGAGCCAAACCACCGGGCCTTTGATGCTCTACTTTAACTTGTTGGTAATTCGGACACTTAGCAACAAACTATGCAATGCCCTTCTTCATGCTACTCCACCAATAAACTTCTCTCAAATCACGATACATCTTTGTGGAACCCGGATAAATGGAATATCTGGAGCTAGTAGCTTCCTCCATGATCCTCTCTTGAAGTCCATCCACCATTGGTACATACAATCTACCTTGATATCTCAATACGCCATCTCCCCCTTGTTCAAAAGCTAATACTTTTTGCTTATGAACATTTGCCTTCAATTCAAGCAAAATGGGATCTTGGTCTTGCCTCTCTTTTACTTCTGACACTAATGATGATTCAGCCCCATTAATCACCACCACTCCTCCTACTGTGGAATCCATTAGTCGGACTCCCAATCGTGCAAGTATATGCACATCTTTCGCTAACTCTCTCTTTTCTTCCTCAACATGGGTGGTACTACCCATAGACAACCTGCTTAAAGCATCATCAACAACATTAGCCTTACCTGGGTTATAAAGAATACTCATGTTATAATCCTTGAGTAATTCCAACCACCTCCTTTGTTTGAGATTAAGCTCTTTTTGAGTAAACACATACTGAAGGCTCTTGTGATCGATGAACACATCCACATGAACACCATAAAGATAATGGCTCCATATTTTCAAAGCAAATACTACAGCTACCAACTCTAAGTCATGGGTTGGGTAATTTTTCTCATAAACCTTCAACTATCTGGAGACATAAGCTATAACTTTGCCATTCTGCATTAGTACACAACCCAAACCAACTCTAGACGCATCATAATATACAACAAAGCCTTGCATACCTTTTGGTAAGGTCAACACTGAGGCAGTAGTTGACCTCTTTTTCAATTCCTGAAAGCTTTTCTCACAAGTTTCAGACCATTAAAACTTCACTATTTTCTGAGTCAACTTGGTCAAAGGGGACGAAATAGACGAGAACCACTCTACGAACCTTCCATAATATCCATCCAAACCCAAGAAACTCCTAATATCAGTTGGAGATATGGGTCTAGGCCAATTCTGCACTACCTCTATCTTTTGGGTATCAACTCTAATTCCATCACCGGAAACTATGTGGCCCAAAAACGCCATAGACTCAAGCGAAAACTCACATTTAGAGAACTTAGCATATAACTCCTTTTCTTTCAAAGTCTGAGGAACTATTCTGTGATGGCTAGCATGATCTTTTTCATTCCTTAAATATATTAGTATGTCATCAATGAAGACGATAACAAATATATCTAAATAAGGTTTGAAAACTCTATTCATAAGGTCCATGAACACTGCAAGTGCATTGGTTAAACTGAACAACATGACCAGAAACTCATAGTGACCATAACGGGTCCTGAATGCTGTCTTGGGAATATCACATTCCCTTACTTTCAACTGATGGTAGTCAGATCTTAGGTCTATCTTAGGAAAACAAGAAGCACCCTGAAGCTGATCGAAAAGATCATCAATTCTCAAAAGAGAGTACTTGTTCTTGATGGTAACCTTGTTCAACTGATGGTAATCTATACACATCCTAAGGAAACCATCTTTCTTTATCACAAATAAGATCGGAGCGCCCCAAGGTGAGACACTTGGTCGAATAAATCCCTTATCAAGGAGATCTTTCAACTATTCTTTAAGCTCTTTCAACTCTGCTGGTGCCATTCTATATGGCGGAATAGAGATAGGACGAGTATCTGGAAGAACATCTATACTAAAGTCTATCTCTCTCTCAAGAGGGACTCTGGGTAGATCATCTGGAAAAATCTCTGGAAACTCTTTTACTATAGGAACTAACTGAATAGGAGGTATCTCAATACTAGAGTCATAAACTCGGACTAAGTGATAGACACACCCCTTGGAAACTAACTTTCTTACCTTAAGGTACAAAATAAAATGACCCATAGGCACTGCTGAACTACTTTTCCACTCTAAGACTGGTTCATTAGGAATTTGGAACTTGACAACTCGAGTTCTACAATCAATGGAGGCATAACAGGCATGAAGCCAGTCCATACGTAGAATGACATCAAAATCTACCATGTCTAACTTAATTAACTCAGCCATGGTGTCTTTGTAATTGATGGAAATGACATAATCATGATATATTTGCTCAGTTAGAATAGACTCCCCAACTGGTGTAGAAACACAAATGTGTTCACAGAGTTTCTCAGGAATAACATCAAACTTATTTGCATCATAAGGGGTTACAAAAGATAAACTTGCTCAAAGGTCTAGCAAAGCATAAATATCAAAAGTAAAGACTTTGATCATACCAGTGACAACATCTGGAGAGTTCTCTTGCTCTTAGCGACTAGTGATCGCATAAAGGCGGTTTGCTCCTTCGCCAGTACTAGATGTAACTCCTCTAGGTGCAGCCTTGTCTGGTGGTGCAACTGATGAAGATTGCTCTATTGCCCTGATTTCCACTACTTTGCCTATTCTTAGGGCACTCTTTCATGAAGTGGCCCTCTTGTCCACACTTGAAACAACCTGAATGGCCATCATGACACTTACCTGGGTGGGTTCTACCACACCTAGCACATGCAGGAGCCCAGTTACCTCCTTGTGTCACACTACTATGAGACTGCGCAGGTCTAGCTCTGAAGTTTTATGAATTCTAATCATTATACTCACCTTTTTTGATGGGTGAGGTGCACTAGCAGATGATGGAGCAGGTCCCTTTTGCTTTTGCTGAACGGATGAACGGTTCACATTACTTTTTTGCTGCCCGGACTCATTCCTTGTCTTAGCCTTCTTGTTTCTAAATTCCTCCCTATCCTTCAGCTTCCTTCCTCAACTTGTTGCGCATATACCATTAACCTCGATATATCCATGTTCCCAATTAGCATCGCTGCCCTTTCTTTTTTTCTTGATAGACGGGACAACCCAGCAATAAACAGACTCATTCTATTCCTCATATCCGCAACCATCTCTGGAGCATAGCGGGACAGTTGGGTGAACTTCAAACCATACTCATGAACACTTAAAGAATCTTACTTAAGAGTAAGAAACCCTCGTACCTTTGCCTCTTTTAGTTCTCGGGGGAAGAAACGCCCCAAGAAAGCTTTCTCAAAACATGGCCAACTCGCAGGTGGTGCTTCCTTAGCTCTAGCCTTCCTCCACTGGTCAAACCAAGTCCTAGCAACATTTTTCAATTGATATGTATCTAGTTCAACTCGTCCAATATCGGCAACGTGCATCACATCAAATACCTTTTACAGTTCCTCAATAAAGTTCTTTTGATCCTCAGTAGTGCTCGAACCAGTGAAACTTGGAGGGTTTATCCTCAAGAATTCACAAATCCTTGAAGTGTCAGCCTCTTCTTATCAAGCCCCTCTTTGTTGCCCAACCTGGTTAGTCACAGCTTGACTTAGCATCCTTATCACTTTTCTGAACTCAGCATTGGTAACTTCTCCTTGGTGTTGCACTTTAGGTGCATTGGGTACCCCATGCTCCTCAGCATTACGCCTAGAAGGATGACCTCTAACAGCTCTTCATGGAGGCATGGTTATCTGAAAACACGCACAAGCACGAATTAGAAGAAACTCTTTACAGATCAGACTCTAACACACAAAATGAGTATGAAAGAAGTCAGAAATTTTCCTAAGTGTCGTATCCTCATAATTATAGATGTCGCGCGCTTCACACTGATAGCTCGGACTCTATTGACATGACTTTATAGACTCCCTAGGACTCTTAAACTCTGGGCTCTGATACCAAGTTTGTCACGCCCTGAGCCTACACCCTAGGCGGGATGGGCACTGAGAACCATTGCTAGCCCCAAGTGAACCCTTGGCCTAGCTTACTTACTCAGCGGAAGACTTTACTCAAGATAAATAGTGTTAAAACAAGTAAACTGAACTTCTTAAAATATAACTTAGAATGTATTATAACAACATTCACTGCCAAAGTGGCAACTCAAGTCTCAACTTAACTAAATAGGAAAAGTAAAGACTCATTAACTAACATAACTAACTCTATCTATGAAGCCTCTAAACAACTGAGATTGACGCCGGGACAAAACCCACAACATCCTAATTAAGTAAAATACTGAAACCAATAGAAGGATCCTCCGGAAAGCTAGGAGGCTCACCAACTGACTCTGACTGCTCAACTGGATCAATGAGGTGCTAGATGTTGATCTTGATTACCTGTGTCTGCATCATAATAAAATACAGGCCAACTAGAAAGCTTGTAAAACAATGGAAAATAACTTAGTTCGTTAAAGAAAATGAAATAACAAACTCAACTTTACTCATATAATAAAGTAATATAGTTTCTGTGGGAGTTTCTCTAACCGAAAACCACCACTATGAGCCTAAGTGGTGATACATCATCTTACCCATGCTACCAAAACTGTCCTATACTTTTTTGTCATATAGAATGCCTTAACTAAGTGGATCCACTAGTCTATGCTAAAAGCATTTTAAGGAGTTATCTAAAAAGTATGACCCTTTACTACCCATGATAGCTACATGGTTTATGGAAACTTGAGTTAATATGAACTCGCATCCCCATATCGGTGCTCAATACTACTCCCAAAATATACTTAGCTCATATGTTTTTAAAACAAACTTCTTTCTTTGGTTTGAGATAATTACTCAAAATTTAGCTTAAAAGCTCTCTTGGAATCGATGTTCCCTTTCTTGTTCTAATGTGAAAACATTTTAAAATCTTGGGAATACTTAGTTCCCTTATAACATTTGGAGAAATGAACTCAATTCTTTACTCTTTGCTTAACTCAAAACTTATGTCTTAGAACAAAGTTAAAACGTTTGTCAAAGACCTTTGAAAAACTTTAATGAACTTCTCTTGACTTGCTTCTTAACTTCTAAACTTGACTCTTAACTTTCCTTGAATTGAATTATGGATTCAAGGATTGTGATTTGTGATTGGAAAGATATCATGATGTTTAGGACTGTTTCTAGATAGCTAAACATGAGAAAAGATCAAAGAATCATTGTCTGAGGATGGGTCCACGACGCGGAGAGGTATTTAAATTTTGGTCGCAAAACTACTTTTTGAGGCAGAACGGTCTGTGACCGCTCCACAATGCGAGATGATTTTTCCCAAATCTGGGCAGCAGGTCCGCGACGCGGAGCCAGTGCCCAGATTTGCCCTACTAATTTTCTTCTACCTTTTCCAGCTCCAATTCGCCCAAACTCGATTCTTTTTCCCAAATTTATTTTAGATACAGATACCCAACAAATGTACCTAAGAACTTTACTCCAACCATCTCAATAATATTATGTAATGATCTCTAAAAACTTCTCAATCTCAGTCCAATTCAAGAACAACATCAAATTCAAGAATACATATCAAGAACATCAACTTTCCAACTCTTTTAGGACGAATTCACGCTGAAATAACATGTTTGGCACGTGGCTGAACGAACCCAACGTTATGAAAGCCTCACATACCTTGTAGGATTAAATCCTTGGAGAAATCCACACGAAAATCTCCAAGAAATCGACGAACTTTGAACTTTTCTTCTCCTTTCTCCTCTTTTCTCTTTTCTCCAAGCCCTAGTGTGAACTTCAACTTTTCTAAACTGGTATAATTCTGATTAGACCCTAACTTAATTACCAAAAATGAAATAAAACAATTGGGCAAGGAAAATACTAAAATACCCTTCAAAAATTTGAATAAGACTTTCCTTATCTAAATAGCCCAACTTCCAAAGGGCATATCTCACTCATACAAACTCGGAATAGCACAAACTTGGTGGCGTTGAAAAGGCAATTCAACAATATTTCCTACGGTATCTAGAAACACACCTAAATCATCCTGATCTAGGAGTTATAGTCATTTGGAGTTGACCAAAAACCCAAACTAAACAAATTTTCAGATTTTTCATTCTTTCCTAAAATGACTATTTCCAATTCAAACTCTTTGTAGTTCTTTCAATTTAGCAAGATGTTACAGGATGCAATCACAATAGATCACATAACCATCTGAACCCTCTGGCAGAGTCAACACAGGAGTTGTAGTCAACCTAGTTTTTAATTATGCGAAGCTTTTCTCACAGTCATCTTCTGACCACTGAAACTTTAACTTTTTCTGAGTTAACTTAGTCACTGGAGAGGCTATGGATGAAAATCCTTCCACAAACCTTCTGTAATAACCATCCAAACCCAAGAAACTTCTAATATATGTTGGAGAGGTAGGTCTGGGTCATTGTTTCACTGCTTCTATTTTCTTAGAATCCACTCGGATCCCTTCTCTAAACACAATGTGACCAAGGCAAGCAACATATTGCAACCAAAACTCATAGTTGCTAAACTTAGTAAATAACTGGCAATCCTTTAGAGTTTGCAGGACAACCCTCAAATGGTTCGCATGTTCTTCTTCATTCCTAGAAAAAATGATGATATTATGAATAAAGACGATAATGAACAAGTCCAAATACTGCTTGAATACTCTGTTCATCAAGTCCATGAAAGCTGCAGGAGCATTGGTTAGTCCAAATGACATAACTACAAATTCATAATGACCATACTGAGTTCTGAAGGTTGTCTTCAGAATGTCAATATTTCTAACTCTAAGATGATGATAACCGGATCTGAGGTCTATCTTTGAGAAATGACTAGCCCCCTGAAGTTGGTTAAATAAGTCATCAATCCTAGGGATGGGATACTTATTCTTCATTGTGACTTTGTTCAGCTTCCGATAGTCAATGCACATTCTGAGGGAACCAACCTTCTTCTTCAGAAACAACACTAGTGCACCCCATGGCGAAATACTGGGTCTAATGAAACCCTTATCTAGAAGGTCTTTCAACTGCTCTTTCAATTCCTTAAGCTTAGCTGGAGCCATTCTGTAAGGAGGAATATAGCTAGGATGGGTATCTGGAAAGAGATCAATTCCAAAGTCGATTTCCCTTTTGGGAATAACTCCGAGAAGATCTTCTGGAAACACTTTTGGGTACTCATTTACTACTGGAACTGACTCAAAAGTTGGGGTTTCAGAGCTTGAATCCTTAACCCGAACTAGATGATAGAGACAACCCTTAGAGATCATTTTTCTAGCCTTAAGGTAAGAAATGAATAGACCCATAGTCGCTAAGCTACTACCCTTCCGTTCTAAGATTGGTTTGTCTGGGAATTGAAAACGAACAATCCTAGTTCTACAATTGACTGAGGCATAACAGGAATGTAACCAATCCATGCCTAGAATGACATCGAAGTCTACCATTTCCAACTCTATAAGATCTGTTGAGGTGACTTTACGGGAAAGCGTGTGAGGCAATTTCAGATACTGTCTAGCTATAATCGGTCACCATGGAATGAGACCACTGGGGTTCTGAGAGAGTTTCTAAACTAACATCAAACTTGACTGCTATATAAGGAGTTACAAAGGAAAGAGTAGCCACTGTATCTAACAAGACATAAACATCGAGATTAAAGACTCGTAACATACCAGTGACTACATCAGGAATATCTTCCTGATCCTAGCGAGCCCGAAGAGCATAGAACTTGTTTTGGTGATGTCTGCCACCTGTACCAAATGAGTTACCTGGCTGAGTCGGGCGACCTGATGGCACTGCTGAAGTTGTGGACTGAGCTCTACAAGCATTGCCTCCTTAACCCTATTTAGTAGAAGGACAATCTCTCAACCAGTAACCAGACTGATCGCACCCAAAGTGTCCTTCCTTTCTTGCAAGGCACTCACCCGGATGGTTCTTACCACACTTTGGACAAGTTGGGAAGGTTCTGGTGCCTGAAACACTACCTTGAGACTAAGAGCCTGTTGCGCTACCTTTCTGATCATTTCGGAACTTAGAGGATGGAACACTAGCTGATGAAAGTGCTGGAGCTTTAGACTTCTGCTGAAACTGCGAGCAATTTCCACCACCAATTTCTATTGAGAATAATCATAGTTGCCTATCCTAGCTTTCTTATTCTCCTTAGCCTGTTCCTTAAGCTTATCTCCCTCAACCTGCTGAGCATGAGTCATGAGCCTAGAGATGTTCATATTTTCCAGCAACATAGCATTTCTGCACTCTGTTTTCACTAAGTCTGACACTCCATACAAGAACATGTTCATTTAAGCCTTGGAATCAGCAATTATGTGAGGAGCATACCTGGAGAGTTGGGTGAACTTGAGTCCATACTCTTGGACCGTCATAGAACCCTACCTCAAATTCATGAACTCCTGAGCTTTGGCCTCCCTCAACTCTCTCAAGGAGAACCTATCCAGAAAGGTCTCACTAAAGCATTCTCAAGTGATTGGAGTTACCTCTGTACCCCTGTTCTCGTTCCACTGAGTATACCAGATATGAGCTACATCCTTAAGCTGGTAAGATACCAAATCAACCCGATCATTCCCAGTTACGTCCATCACTTCAAGGACCTTCTTGACCTTATCTATGAAGTTTTGAGGATTCCCATCTATCTGCGATCCTAAGAACTCAAGAGGATTCATTATAAAAAAATCTCGCATTCTAGTTGCAGCTGACCCAACATTAGTATTTGTCGGGACTGGAACCTGCTGATTGTTCTGGTTGGTCACACTTTGGGCTAACAACTGGATAGCATTCCGAAATTCAGCATTCGATACTTCTTGATCTGGAACTGAAAGAGCTGCATTTCCATTCCTGGCAATCACATTCCTTGCATAAGCTATACGATGAGGCATGATCTGAAATACAAAATGATGAGTTAGAACAAGGAATTAGATCATACCTTACGCACGATAAGAGTAGCAAGAAAATAAAGTTTTCCAAAAACACTTTGCAGCCTCCTTCTCATTAGATGTGGTGCACTTCACACCCATGAAAAAGACTCTATTTGGTGCGGATTTTCAGACATCCTAGGACATTTAAACTTAAGGCTCTGATACCAAGTTTGTTACGGCCCGAGGCTACCCCCAGGATGCGGACATGGGACCTAGGATCACGAGTTACCCCAAGCTAACCATGCTGGCATACATAAGCATACTAAATAAACTGAAGTAAGAAAAAGACTATTCGGAAGCAAAATTATGAGATAATTTGAAATAATGGGGAATACCCATATACTAAATTTGAATAAAAAAAACTGAGAGTCGGGGTCACCGACGGACGGGACCGATGGACCGTGGATCGATTGACGGTCCGTGCTGGTCGATCGGCAACTGGGACTGGAATTTAAGGGTCTGACCTACGGCTCTGGACCACGGACCTTGGTCTGACCTATGGTCCATAGGTCCTGGCGTAGGCAGACCCTTAGCAGATTTTCTGGGCAGTTATGGGACTGAATGATGGGGGTTGACCCACGGGCCATAGCTTGACCTACGGTCTGTAGGTCCTAGCGTGGATGGACCCTTAATTGGATTTCTGGGCTGCTTATGAGGAGGGCTGCAGGTGACCATCCACAGACCACTAGCACGGACCGTGGGTCACCTTACTGTCCATAGGTGGTGCTCGTCAGTGGCACCTGTAGCTTTTGAAATCTGCAATCTGGTGTGTATAGGATACGGGGTGTTACAAAGATAGACCAAGTGATCTATAACATGAAATTTGGTGTCTATCCCACACTGAAAATAAATGTCCTTAATTGCCAAGATAAGAACTATAAACTTGAGCTAAAGTGGATCAACTAGCTAATGTCTATCTAAGACAATCCTATGGTGACACATAGTTATGGTACATCGGTAATCTACGCTAGTCCACTCGGTGCTAAGCATAAATCCGACGGAATAGTCATTAATTATATTCATCTTACTATCCATGGAAAGACACAATTAAGTAGCTAATTCAAGTTAGGGTTTATTTGGAATAGCTTATTAATCTTGATTCAACTTAGGTGAGAAAACCTTTCAACCTTATGAATCCTTTTGGTGAGAAAACCCTTTCACAGTTATGTTTTGAGTAGTATGTAAGAAATCCTTTCACAACAACAACATCTATGTTTTACTCTTAAAGACACCTTAAACCATTTATATCAATTTCATAAAGAAACATATGTATCTTCTTAAATTCACCTTTCATAGCTCATAAGTTTCATCATAGGATCATACTCTAAAAATCATGGGTCATGCATGAGTTCATGTGAATTAAACTTAAAACATGTAATTACTTCAAGTCATGCATGAAAGGATAGAAAATAGTTAATTAGATCATAATTGAAAAGAACCCATAAAGATTGAATAAGATCCTAACTAGAATTGGAGAATATAAATTGGAGAATTGGAGAATTTAGGAACCCTATGGAGAAAAGGACTCCATAGGTGAATATATCATACTTTGATATTAAAAACCCATAAATATTGGAGGATTGGAGACTCATAGTTGAACCATAGTTCTTCTTCTTCTTCTTGATCTTGAGAGAATTTAGGAGGATGACTTTGGTTAGTTTTAGGGAAATTGAAGAATGAGTTGAAAAATGGTTAATTTGGGGCTTAAAAAACATTATACAGGGCTTAGGGTGGAAGGCAAAATGGCATAGTATTGGGTTAAAATAATTAGTGAAAAGACCTTAAAAATAACTGTTGACTCCCATCTACGATTTAGACCTACGGACCATACTGGTCAACCATAGATAATGATCAGAGACTCTTTATTTTGCAAACTTTTGATGGATCTTATGTACAATTTGTAGGTCTTCCTATGGTCCATACATGCTATCCGTAGGAACCAAATTTAAGCTTTAAAATCTTACTAAGTCTGGATCACCTACGAGACCTATCTATGACTCGTACATGGAATGACGGGGCTTCTTGGTGAACAGTAAAAAAGGGTATTGGGACTTGTTTTAAAAAAAATTCCCACTTCCCATGGTTGCTACCTATGGCCCGTAGAAGCTTCTATGGTCCATAGGCACCGACACCAGCCCAAAAATTGGATTTTCCTTCTTTCCTAATCTGAGGTGTTACAATATCTCCCCCTTGGGAACATTCATCATCGAATAGGACTTAAGACATCATAAAGAGGGTAGGAAGAAGATCTAAAAGCCCAACATGAAGGCAATCACACAAATGTACATATCCGAGGAGGGGAAAAATCAACTCCAAGCTAAAACACATCCAAAACATCATTTCATAATGCTTATATGCAACTCATACTCAAATGCACATAAACATGGAGACATCAATCAAGTAAACTCATCTTTTCAAAATTCAAGTTTTCATGAGCATGCATGCATGAGGAAACATGAGAATGACTAAGATATAAGGATGGACCATAAGGAACTAAATACCTTAAGCTAGAGTAGGGTCGGAGGGAAAGAGATGGGGATAATGGGACATCATATAACCCTCGGCCTCCCAAGTAGCATCCTCAACTCCTTGATTCTTCCATAAGACTTTCATGGATGAAACTTCTTTATTTCTCAACTTCTTAACTTGCCGGTCTAAAATCTTAACCGAAACATCTTCATAAGAAAGATTCTCTTTAACTCCCAAACCTTCCAAGGGAACAATGGATGTCAGATCTCCAACACATTTCTTCAACAAGGAGACATAGAAAACCAGATGTACTGATACTAAATCATTAGGAAATTCAAGTTCATAAGTAAATTTACCAATATGCCTCAAAATATGATATGGGCCCACATAATAGGGACTAAGCTTCCCTTTCTTTCCAAACCTCATCATACCCTTCATGGGTGAGATTTTCAAGTAGACCCAATCATCAACATAAGACTCAAGGTCTCCCCTTCTAACATGGGCATAGGACTTTTGTTGACTTTAAGCTGTTTTCAACCTTTCTCAAATAAGCCGAACTTTCTCTATAGCCTCATGTACCAACTTGAGACCTATCAAGGAGACCTCACCAACTTTAGACCAACCTATTGGATATCTACACCTCCTACCATGAAGATCGTCAAATGGAGCCATACAAATTCTTAAATGATACATATTATTGTAAGCAAACTCAATCAAAGGCAAATGATCATTCCAACTTCCCTTGAAGTCAATCACACAAGATCTCAACATATCTTCCAAAGTTTGGATACTAAGTTCCACTTGCCCATTGGTCGGGTGAGGTCGTACTAAGCTTAGCACGAGTACTAATGCCCTTTTGGAAAGATTACCAAAATTGAGAAGTAAATAGGGTACCACGGTCGGAGATAATGGATATGGCACTCAATGAAACCAAACCGTTTCCCTCAAATACAACTTAGCATAGTCCTCTGCTTAATAAGGCACCTTGACGTGCATGAAATAAGCTGACTTCATCACACGATCCACAATAACCCAAATCGAGTCATATTACCATCGGGTGTTGGGTAAACCAAAAATAAAGTCCATATTCAAATCTTCCCACTTCCAAGTAGGAATGCTAACATCTTGTGACAAACCTCCCAACTTTGATGCTCAACTTTCACTTGTTGAAAATTAGGACATTCAACCAAAAATTTTGCAATATCCTTCTTCATCCCATTCCACTAATAGACCTCCCGCAAGTCACGATACATCTTGGTAGCTCTTGGGTAAATGGAATATCGAGAACTACAGGGTTTCGATAAAATGTGCTCCCACAAATCATCAACATCGGGAATATACAACTGACCTTAATATCAAAGTACACCATCTCCCCCTTGGGAGAAAGCCTCAATGGATTACTTAAGCATTACTTCCTTCAATTCAATCAAAATTGGGTACAGATCTTGCTTGGCTTTCCATCTGCCACAAAATAAGATTCTGAACCATTATGAACGACAACACTACCTGTGGTGGAGTCAACAAACTGAAAAACCAATCGGGCCAATCAATGACCATCTCAAACCAACTCCTTTTTATCATCCTTAATATGAGCAACACTACCCGTTGATAATCGACTAAGAGCATCTGCCACCACATTTGCCTTGATGGGCTGATAAAGGACATGTCATAATCCTTTAACAACTCTAGCCACAACCTTTGGTGAAGATTTAGATCATTTTTCTTGAACACATATTGCAAATTTTGTGGTCGGTAAAGACATCTTTAAGGCAAAAAACAACTGCAGCTAGTTCCAAATCATGGATAGGATAGTTATTTTCATGAACCTTAAGTTATCATGAAGCATAACTAATAAATTTCCCATTTTTCATAAGGACACAACCTAGCCCAACTTTTGAAGCATCACAATAAATCACAAACCCATCGGATCCTTCCGGTAAGGTCAACACCGGAGCTGAGGTAAGTATATCTTTAAATTCTTGAAAACACATCTCACATGCTTCGGACCATACAAACTTAACCTTCTTTTGGGTCAATGCCGTCAATGGAGAGGAAATCGAAGAAAACCCTTCAATAAACCTTCTGTAGTAACCAGCCAAACCCAAGAAACTCTGAATATCCAAAGGGGATAGAGGTCTAGGGCAACTCTTAACCACATCAATTTTCTTAGGATCTACCTCAATACCCTTTTCGAAAATAATGTGACCAAGAAAAGCTATAGATCTTAAGCAAAACTCGCATTTACTAAACTTTGCAAAAAGTTTTTGGTCCTTGAGGAATTGAAACACAATCCTCAAAGGATCTACATGCTCATCCTCGCTCCTTGAGTAAATCAAGATGACATCGATAAACACAATCACAGACATATCAAGGTATTATCTAAACACCCTATTCGTGAAATCCATAAATAGGGCCAAAGCATTAGTTAAGCAAAACGACATTACCAAAAATTCATAAGACCATACCGAGTTCAAAAAGCCATCTTCAGAATGTCATCTTCCTTCATCCTTAATTGGTGATAACCCGACCGAAGGTCAATCTTAGAGAAGTAACTTGCTCATCGTAGTTGATCAAACAAATCGTCTATCTTTGGAAGAGGATATTTGTTTTTAATTGTAACCTTGTTCAACTGTCGGTAGTCAATAGACATACGAAGTGAACCATACTTCTTTCGAGCAAACAAAACTGGAGCACCCCATGGAGAGATACTCAGTCGGATGAAACCCTTATCCAACAGATCTTTCAATTGCTTTTTAACTCCCTAAGTTCTACTGGCCACACAAAAAAGAGGAATAAAGATAGGTTGGGTATATGGGAGGAGGTCAATACCGAAGTATATTTTCCTTTTGGAAGGAACACTGGGTAAATCATTTGGAAACACTTTCGGAAACTCATTAACAATGGGGATCGAATCAAGAGTAGGGGTTTCAGAATCCGTATCCCTAACCTGAACAAGATGGTATATGCAACCCTTAGAAATCATTTTTCTAGCTTTAAGACAAGAAACAAATTAACCCTTAGGCATATAATTTCCCCCTTTCCACTCTAGGATGAGCTCATTTGGAAATTGAATTTGACTACTCGGGTTCACAATCAATAGAAGCATAACAAGAATGAAGCCAATCCATACCAAGAATAACATCAAAATCTTACATAATCTATACAAGATCAACATAATTGACTCTTGGTATAAGGAGACGGGACAACTTCTATAGACTGTCTTAGCCACAATAGATTCACCAATAAGAGTAGAAAGGGAAAAAGGGTCTATCAACACATTCGGAAGAACATCAAACCTTATAGTCACATATGGCGTCACAAAAGACAAGGTAATACCGAGATCAAGCAAAGCATAAACATCAAGATGAAATACTTTCAACATATTGGTAACCACACCGGGAGAACCCTCTTACTTATGTCGAATTTAAAGTACATAAATTTTGTTTTGCTTCTGACTCAATCTAGAATCTGACGAAGGGTAAGGTTAAGCCTGTCGACAATTATATCCTTCATTATTACCAACTTAGGGACAATCCTTTATATTATGATCCGTCTTTCCACAACCAAAACATGTGTTAGAACCGGCTAGACATTTACCCTCATCCCTTCTTCCATATCTAGCACAAGTAGACAATGAAGATCCACCACCATTTCCTCCTTGAGTCTTAGGGTTAGACACCCTATCTTTGTTGAATTTAGGAGTCGGAGGATGGGAGGAACCTTGACCGGGAAACCTTTGTCAGAACTTAGAACGACCATGTCCATCGGACCTCGGATGTGAAAAGTCACCATCACCGGTCCTTGCTTTCTTTGCCTCTCTAGATATTTCCTTAAGTTTATCCTCTTCTATTTATTGAGCATAAACCATTAGGGGAGAAATGTTCATATCACTGATGAGCATGGCGGTATGACATTCTTTAACCACCATCTCAGACACACCCAAAATGAACTTGCTCATCCTTACCCTAGAGTCGGTAACCATAGTATGAGCATATCTAGAAAATTGTGTGAACTTGAAGGCATACTGCTTCACACTCATGTTTCCTTGACGAAGGTTGATGAATTTAAGTACTTTTGCCTCCCTCATTTCAAGGGGAAAAAACCTATCAAGGAAAGCAACCTTAAACTTTTCCCAATCAAGAGGACCGGCATCAACCACCCTCTCTTCCTTCCATTGGTTGAACCAAACTTGAGCAACAACACCTTATACAACTTATCAATGAAATCTTGAGGATCTTCCTCAACATTCAAACCATGAAAATTTGGAGGATTCATTCTAGTGAAGTCTCTCACTCTAGTTGTCGTTGTACCCATATTTGGGTTCATGGAGACCAAAGCCTCCCTATTGGCTTGAGCCGTCATGGCTTGAGCCAACACTTTAAAATCATCCCTAAACTCCATATTAGTCACTTGCTCAGCCAAAGGGTCAGCCGGAACTTGTGGAGCTTCTTCATGGGCTTAAGGAGCTTCTTATTCCACATTTAGATTGACATTCTTTCTAACGTATGCTCTTCGAGGGGCCATATCCTTAAAAGCATAGGATAAGGGTTAGGAGAGAGATATATAGAGTTAAATAATGCTATTGCATGAATTTTAGAGTGATTAAAGCAATGAAGTTTTCAAAACATCTTATAGCATCTCATTCATAAATGTGGCGCACTTCACACTCATGAACAAGACTCTACTCGACGTGCCTTATTAGACATTCTAAGAAATTACTAAGCCTTGTACTCTGAATACCAAGTTTGTCATGACCCAAAGTACACCCTAGACATGACATGGCGTATAAAACCCCGAGAGGCCCTGCACAAGCCACATAGCATACATCATATAAGATAATAGAAATAGAAGAGTTTAAAGATCAAATTTCATACAAAATTGTTTAAAAAAGTAGAGTCTAAACATACGTCTCATAGTCATCTAATACATCATAAGGAAACTGATTGGGACGTAACCCATACATCACATATAAGTCTGAAAATGGAAATGATGAAAGTAATAAAAGAATCTTAACCCTTGGAACATGAGGACTCACCAATCTTCATTAGCCTAAAAGAATTTACTAGCCACGAGTATGGGGAATAGGAGTGTAGGACCCTACATTAGTGAAACAATATAGGCACAAGTATGTGTTAGTACATGGAATGTACCAAGTATGATACCAATGCATAAGAGTTATGAAATCTTGCAATATGGACTTTATATGACATGCAATGACCAAGCTAAATCATAAATTAACATGTTAGAAAACATAATTCATAATCATGGTCAATGCAAGCTAAATATCTTAGAAAAACACTTGTGAGATACTTTAGAAAGTAACCTTAATTCATTATTGTGGGCAGTTTATCTTTAAACGACATAGGCCATGTGAGCTATAACATAAAATCTAGTGTCTATCCCACACCAAAAATGGATGTCCTTACTTACCAAGGTAAGAACCATAAAATTGAGCTAAAGTGGATCCACTAGCTAATTTCTATTTAAGACAATCATAAGGTGGCACATAGTTATGGGACATGGGTAATCACTGCTAGTCCACTTGGTGTTAAGCATAAATCTCATGGAATAGTCATTAACCATATTCATCTTATTATGCATGAAAAGTCACAATTAAGTAGCCAATCCAAGCTAGGGTTCATTTTAAATAGCTCATTAATATTGATTTAACTTAGGTGATAAAACCTTTCAACCTTATGAATCCTTTTTGTGAGAATACCCTTTCACAATCATGGTTTGAGTAATATGTGAGAAATCCTTTCACAACAACATCAATGCTTTACTCTCAATGCAACCTTAAATCTTTTATATCAATTTCATAAAGAAACATGCATATCTTCATAAATTTACCTTTATAACTCATAAACTTCATTATAAGATCATAGTCTAAAAATCATGGATCATCCATAGGTTCATATGAATTCAACTTAAGAACGTGAAATTAATTTAAGTCATGCATAAAAAGATAGAAAATAGTTAATTAGATCACAATTGAAAAGAACCCATAAAGATTGAATAAAACCCTAACTCTAATTGGAGAATATAACTTATAGAATTAGAGAATTTAGAAACCCTATGGAGGAAAGGACTCCACAGGTGAATACTATGATACATTGATGTTAAAAACTAACAAAGATTAGAGGATTGGAGACTCATGTTGAACCCTAGTTCCTCCTCTTCTTCCTTGATCATGAGACAATTTAAGAGGATGACTTTTGTTAGGTTTAGGAAAATTGATGAATGAGTTGATAAATAGTTCATTTGGGGCTTAAAAACATTATATAGTGCTTAGGGTGGAAGGCAGAACGACATAGTATTGGGTTAATAAAATTAGGGAAAAGACTTAAAAGCCCTTAAAAATAATTGTCGACCCCCATCTATGATTTGGACCTATGGTCCATAGGTCCTTCTACAAACTGTACTGGTAAACCATAGATGATGATTCGAGACTATTAATTTGGCCAAATTTTGACGGATCCCATGGACGGTTCATAGTTCTTCCTATGGTCTGTATATGCTATCCGTTGGAACCAACTTTAAGCTTTAAAATTTCACCAAGTCTGGGGTCACCTATGATACCTATCTATGACTCGTACATGGAATGATGGGACATCCTAGTGAATCATAAAAAAAGGTACTGGGACTTGTTTTGAAAAAATTATTTTCGCACTTCCCACAGTTTCCACCTACGGCCCGTAGAAGCTTCTATGGTCCGTAGATGGGACCCATAGACACAGATACCATCCCACAAACTACATTTTCCTTCTTTTCTAATCTAAGGTACTACATTAATAAAGATATGCATGCTTTTATGAAACATATGTAAATGATTTGAGGATGCTTTGAGAGGAAAGTATCCATGTTGTTATTGTTGTGAAAGGTTTTCTCACATACTACTAAGATTATGATTGTGAAAAGTTTTCTCACATAAGAATTCATAAGGTTGAAAGGTTTTATCACCTAAGTTGAATCAAGTTGTAGTAGATATTTTTATTAACTTTAGATTCGATTGGTTGCTTAATTGTGCCTTTTCATGGATGATAATATGAATATGATTAAGGACTATTTTCTGGGAATTTACTTAGCACTGAGCGGTCTTTTGGGATGAAGGTTTCTGTTTAGCATTCGTGGACCTTTAGAAGCAATTCCTAAGTCACAGGACTATGGGCCACCATACGATTTATCTTAAATAGACACTAGCTAGTGAATCCACTTTAGCTCAGATGTTCTTACCTTAGAAAGTAAGGACATCTCTTTTCGGTGTGGGATAGATATCAGATTCCATGTCATAGCTCACATGGTCTATGTCATTTAAATCGTAAACATCCTATAATAAGGAACTAAGGTTACTTTCAAAGTATCTCACAAGTGTATTAAAGGTGTTAAGCTTGCATTGACCATTATTTTGACTTATGTTTTCTAAGCTTTTATCTTATGATTTATCTTGGTCATTGCATGTCATGTAAAGTCATTTTTAGCATGATCTCATAACTCTTATGCATTGCTATCATACTTAGTATGTTCCATGTACTAATACATACTTCTGCCTGTATTATTTCACTAATATACGGTTTGACGCTCCTACCTCTCATACTCGTGGCTAGTTGATCCCTTGGCACTCAAAGATTGGTGAGTCCTCATGTTTTGAGGATCGAGACACTTTTACATATTTTTTACTTCAGTTTTCATATATTTGTATGTGGTGTATGGCTTAAGTCCCAAGTATTTTCTTTTGATGTAATAGATGGCTTGTTGAGACTATGTTAGACTTCTGCTTTGTCAAACTCTTTTATGATATAAAATTGTTTCTTTTGAAATCTGTATATCTATTATCTTGTATGATGTATGCTAAGTAGCTTGTGTAGGGCATTTTGGGGCTCTATACACCATGTTATGCCTAGGGTATACTTTAGATTGTGATAGTATTGCGGAGGAAGTGTTGCTTTGATAGAGTTGTTCGAGTGAAGTTTCGATCTTCGAGGTAGGTTTGTCTATCTCTCTTTTAGACTGAGAGGAGTAAGTTATGTTTCCTAGGAAGTCAACTATTAAATGAACTATAGTATGTGTTTTAGAGGTTTGTATGTGTGGTTCTTCTTATTTAGTTCATGTGATGCCTATTTGTGATACTTAGCATGTGTGGAGGCTTGTGTGATACCTTTAATTGTTGCTAGAAATTTGTGATATTTAAATAATTGCCCAAGTGAGAGGTTGTTTTTCTTATCATTATAGTGGACATTGAGATGCCCGAATTAAGGTTTCGAGTTAATTTTTGAAGCATCTTAAAATGAAAGAAATACTTTTCTAAGTGGTAAAGACTAATTTCAAATGGTTTCCTCCACTATCCCTATCATTTGAGGTCATGTTTCGTGACTTGTTGAGTTTGAGAATTTTATGTATTCAAAATCCTTGATGAACTGATAATACTTGTGTGTTGTATGTATTGTGATGAATTCATCCTTATTCAACATATCATTGTTCTTGGGAATATGAGAAAGTGGAGAAATACTATATTTTTGAGAAAGAATATACGACATCTTACTTATATTCTTGACCACGAGCTAGGTGACAAGTTGATGAGATATTCAGATTATGAAATTGGTATATGGATTTCTTGTCCCCCATAGGTCCTTGTCTAAAGGATAAGGCTCGATAATTGTACACGACAGGTTGTGCGACGACCTTGGTTCCACCACATCATTCTATCATTTTATCATCTTATTGCATCGCATTGATCAACTCTGTTGTGTTGTGTAGCCTGTTTATATGTTGATTTGAGTATTTTATGTACCCCTTTTGTGTTTACTTTATTTAAACCATTATTATATGAATTGGCAGCACCGAGGTCGGAATGAATTTTTTTTGCGTGCAGATGGAAATGTTTCATAGTTTATATCTCAAGTCTGATTAGTTATTTATACTTAGCCGGTCTATTATCCTTTTGATGCATATCTTAGTCAGATTGATTTTCATAGTGGCTGATTAGATCTAGCGATTTTTTTTCATTCAGAGTTGTGGTGAGATCCTGCTTTCGGATCGTCATTGGTCTCCATCTATAATTTAGAGTATTAAATTTCCTTTCGAATAGTTAAGATGTATTTCAGAATCTATAAATGTATTAGATGCTCTTTATACTTATGCTATCGGGTTTTGAGAACTTCTTTGTTGTTTCTTATCGGTTGTGGCCTTAATTCGCTTTGGAAGTCTTGTATGTGTTATTTCTTTTGACTTACACACCATTTTTGGGTTCTCGCGGTGTGTGACATCATGACTTAGATTTTTGGGGTTGTGAAATACTCGAACTGACTGTATTATTCCATGTAAGATATACATTATGCTATGTGTAAGATGTGTGTGTCTACTTGTTCAACTTAATACAAGTTTAAATGTCTACATATGCACACATAAGTTAAAGGACATAGATATCAACAAAGGAAAATTAAAGACCACATTGATGTATTATGTCTTTGATATAAGTGAAACTTAATGTATGCCATATTAAAATAACAATCATAAAAAATAATATTAGATTTCGCAACAAACTTTTAACTTATAATGCTATTGAACTTAATTAAAAATCTATAAATACAAAGGTTAAAAATAAAATATTTTATCTACAAAAAGATTTTATATAGATGGAGGATTAAAACTGATTAGGGTAAAATAGACTTCGCATATAATAAAGGGGGGGATAATGATTATTGCTCAAAATTGAGGGGGGGATGGTTGATTTTAAAACTAAAATTTGAGGGTGCAAACGATTTTCACCCTATAACTAATTCATCTTCATTATTTTTTGGAAAAATCATGAAGTGTATTACGTAGCTTCAAAAGATATTTCGAATTAATTTTATTTTATCTATTTCATGTGAATCTTTAAATGTATTATTTGGAGAATCAAATGGAGAAATTAGTTTTTCCTCGCACTGCAATACTTTTGGCAAACACTTTTTAAATACTATGAACTATGTTGACTTATTATAATCTTCATCTATTTTTGAAATAAGTAAATGTTATAAAATGATATTCACATAAATATATTTTGTGTTGTAATATGCGTGTATATATAATATACTTTTTGTTGTAATATGATGTACACATAGTATACTTTGTGTTGTAAAGTAGATGTACATACAATATACGTTGTGCCCAAGTATATATATCCTTATTTTTGTAATAAAGAAAAAGGTTAAATAACTTGGGAGACTCCTGTACTTGGCTCTGTTTGTAAGTTGGACCTTCCTACTTATCAATTTGTCAATTGAATCCTTAAACCCATTAGAACACAACATTTTAAATCCTTTTTTCATCTGACTAGTGTGCGTGAAGTACAATTGATTACACATAAAATTCCACATCATTTCAATGACATGTAAGAAATTAAATGTTAAAAATAAAAAAAAAATCAATTAATCCACTTTTGTAATTTCTAAAAATTTCCAGATGAGCATGTACTTTATATTTACTCACAAATTAAACACTAAGTTCGTGTCAAATCGATTAAATTTTTCCCCATTTGACTTGAAAATTCAAACACAAGTTCACCAACACAAACTCAACTAACCCCAATCATAATTTTGAATTAATTTCACAAATTCACAGGCTCATTTGTTATTTTTCAAGCTTTCTCTAACTTATCAATGGAGTTTTAAATTTTTCAATATCCACCATCATCCTTTACTTTAATCCATACTTAGAACTATTCTTTGAAGCCTAATAACATAAATAATAATCTCAATACTTTCAAACTAAAAAACTAAAATTTAAAAGGGTTAGGAGAGGGGCACATTGAAGTGGTTAAGGTAATTAGCGGTTGATTTGTAGTGAAAGAGAAGTGTGGGTTGAGGAGGAAGTGGATGAAGAAGAGAATGAAGAGGAGGAGGAGGAGGGTGGTGGGTGAAATTTCAAGAAGAAGATGAGAGAGAGGATGGGCATGGAGGAGAAAGGGTCGAAAATTGGGGTGGGGTGGGAGAGAGATGGTTGAGGAAGATAGGTTTTTTTAAAAATATTTTTAAAATGATTCTTATTATTATTTAAATATTTTTAATGTAAAATACCTTTATTTACTTGCTGCCAAACGTGTGTGATCACGTATTATTCCAACTCAGCATTATCAATGCCACATAAATTAGGTCAATGGTCAGAAGGGTTTAAAATATTGCGTTCTGATGAGTTTAGGGGTTCAATTGGCAAATTCATAAGTAGGAGGGTACAAATTACAAATGGAGCCAAGTACAGGGGTCTCCCAAGTCATTCCACAAAAGAAAAACGCAATAGCAAGTGAAAAGAAAAATACTACTATTTTCTCATCTATTTTTCTTGTTATTTTATTATTGATACTCATTTTATAACACATTATCAGAACAAGTCTCCAGCTTTATCCGAATAAATTAAATTTCTATCTCAGTTGTCATGAACACATGCTTTATATATTTTAGTTCTTATTTATCTAGTTAATTTTTAGTTAGTTAAAACAACATATGTTTTATTATTGTTGATATTATTCTTGAAATTGTAATAAATTTGAGATCAATTAGATAATATATTGGCATACAATAAAATAAAAACTAACTAGTTATACTATGTACTAATCTTTTTCAATTTCTCTTCAAGTTTCAATATGTATCATCACTTTTTTAAGGTAACATTAATTATTAACCAACTTTTTTTATATAAATATGTCTTAACTGATATATTTAAATGTAGTTGCTTCAAAAATTTAATCTTTAGTTATCTTTGTTATTGCTAATTCATCCTTTTTATTTTTAGTTTTCATCATGTCAAATTTATCAAAACTTGAATTTGTGAAACTTGAAATTACTGAAAAGAATTATTTATCATGGGTCCTTGATGCTGAAGTTTACCTTGACACTAAAGGTCTTGAAGAATCTAGTGAAGTAGGAATAAAACATCAAGTCAAGATAAAGCGAAAGCCGTAAATTTTTTCGACATTATCTCCGTGAAAGATAAAAACTGAATATTTAACTATGAAAAATTCACTCTAATTATCGATTAATTCTAAGGGTCAATATGACCACCTAAATCTCACGGTATTATCAAAAGTTCGATATGAGTGGATACACCATCACTTTCAAGATTTTAAAATTATATTTGAGTATAATTTTGTTATTCACAAAGTAAGATCCATATTAAAATTATGTAAAGATACTATCACTGATGATGATTTACTTGAGAAAATATTTTCTACTTTCACATTTCAAATGTGTTTCTACAACAACCATATCATGAAAAGATATTTAAGATATATTTTGTATTAGTTACATGCCTATTTGTGGTTGAGCAGAATAATGCTCTATTGATGAATAATCATAAAGTTTCTCCCACTAAATTTTCCCCATTCCCTAAAGCGAATGTTGTAGCAACATATAACAAGTTTGAAATAAGACAAAACAATTATCCAGGCCATGGTCGTGGAAAGGGGTGAGGAAGAGGTAGAGGAAAATTAAGTACTATCTTCCTAATAGAAATAAACATGACAACAATAAAATTTCTCAAAATAATCCTTCTAATGTAAGAATCAATATTTGTCATTGATCTGGTATGAAAGGTCATTGGGCATGTGATTGTCATATGTTCGATCACTTTGTCCTACTTTATCAACCTTCCTCAAAAGAAAAGAAAATAATGTGGAGGCACAGTTAACCTTTCAAATCGATAATAGTGCATCAACTCTCTCAAATAAATATGATGATATTGAGGCAAATCTTGTTTATAAAAATGATGATAACTTTAAAGGCTTCCCAAGTATTACTCATTTGAAAGTAGATGACTTTTATGAGGATATTGACTGAAGAACTAATCATTTAATTAGGAGATAAAATTATAAGAATAGTTGTTATTTTTTTTATGTTTGCAACAATGTTTTTCTTCTTAAATATTTTTTTCAAAGTCTTATGGCTTGGTAATTTCTACATTCTTAGTTCAGTTTCTTAAAAGTTTCTTATATTGTTAGTTTTTCATTCTTATAATGTATCTTTTATTTTTATGAAAAATATGAAAAAAAATTCAGTCATCAACTAGATCCAAAATTAATTATGAAGATATATGTCTTATAGATTGTGTTGTAAGTGCCACAACACATACTATTTTAAGAGATTAGAAATATTTTTTTAATTGATAATTGATAAGATGGTATTTTAACAACTTATTAGACTGTAATGACCTGATTCATCATTATTCCAAAGGCACCTTGTGTGGAACCCTAAAAATTCTTTTAAAATGTTGCAAATATAAAATTTTGGGTAAATGACAAAAATCTGTGAATTTGAATTGATTCGTGTTGACGTCAATCCACCATAGAGGAAAGCCTCCTACTATGGCGACACCACTATAAAATTGGTATGACTACTATAGCAGCGTTGCCAGAATACAACTTTAGATAAAATGATGTCTTTTATTTTTCCTTCTATTTTTTATGGGTGAAAGAGACGACGATTTCTCCAAGAACTCTACTAAGTCACTCTAAGCTCAAGAAGAATGGAGGGGAGGGACTTTAGCGTAAAGAAGGTTAAAACCCATGGATTCTTATTCTACATTTGGTATAATTCACCTTCATGGAGCTAGAAGTTTGTATCCAAAGTTAATGCTTGACATCTAGGTAAGATAGGTTTCATTAACCGAATAGTTAGACTAGTCTTTACTTATTTAGTATCTTGTAGATTGTCGGGAGAATTCATGTGTAGGTCTTCAGACACAGAGTCTGAATGGTTTAACGTGTGGTTAGGTATGGTTTAGGCTGATGATGGACTTGTCTAGTCATTGTTAAACTTATGATGTTTATTAGGTGTTATCATGGAAAAGGTTATTGTGGATGATCAAATTATCATTATGAAATATCGAGAATAAATCCTTTCAGGTAGGTGATGATTGTTGTTTTTCAAGTTATGTAATGTATGCATGTTAACTATTTTATAGTATTAATTGAATGATGCATGTTGGGAAAAACATAAAGGCTGAATGTGAAGTGATATCATGTTGATAATCGCATGCAATAAACCTATTTAAATTACTTGTGGATTAAAGTATGGTTGTTCATTGTGAGTGTGATTGTGCATGTTGTTTGTGATTGTTGGTTGGCTTGGGTACCACTCTGGTACAGTTTACTAATGGTTTACTCAGGTACCACACCAGTATGGGATATCATTTTGGTTAGGTTGGGCACCATACTAGTATAGTAACAGTTTATGTGTTGGTTTCATGAGAGAACGAGGTTTACTTCTTTGTAATGGGATTATAACCTATTGGTTCATCATCGGTTCAAATATATGTTTAAATATTGAAATGGTTCTTGTGTAGATTGGGATTGCATGAACATTGTGAATGATGATTAAGGACCCTTGGTGGTCTGGATTATTGGAATGGGGTGATGAATTATGTATGACTGATTGTAATGTTTGTGGCCATGGCATGCTTCATGTGAATATTAAGTCTAGGTAAAGACGGGGAGTCCAAGCTAATTTATAACTGTGATAATAATTGTATATGTTTGTGTTGCTAAATTGTGGTTACTTGTTCATATTTATATAACTGGAGTGTTGTTAAGACAATGTTTTGGCATGATAATTTAAGGTAGAATACTAGAATAGTTAATAGAGTTAGTAGTGACATTGTATTTGGAAAATCTCTTTTTGGTAGAAAGGGGTAAAGTTATGATCTGATTTGAGGGAGGAATGGTCTAGATGGTGGAATTGGAAGCAGAAAGAGGTGGGTGAATTGAGGTAGAGGGTATGGGTTTCAAGGTAATACCTAAACGTAGTAATAGTGGTGACTGAGTGGAACAGGATCCTAAGTTTATCTTCAAGTTGCATGTTTCTTTTGATTAATTACCTTGTATTATGTGGTGAATTTGAGTCTGACGATGATGTCTACCAGTACATGTTATTTGTATTGATACTACTCTTGCTATGCCACTTGGCATAGTCTGGTTGTTGGGTTCAGTAATGTTTCATAGATGAAGACGATGATGATCTGCGACAACTTCTACTCCTCTTTCCTTATTGTGTGAGTTGCGTCTTATTTCTTTTATAGATTGTTCTCTCAGAAGCTCTTGTACATATTTAGACTAGTTCATTGGGAAGGGTTTTAGTGTTTTATTTATAAGAACTTTGTTTATTATTAAGTTAATAATTTTCCTTTATTTAATTAGGGTGATTAGTTTATAATTGTTCAATTTCGCACTTCATGAATTTTGGCGTAAGGGTTCTCCTATCTAGGTGTTAAAGTAGGTGTATGCACAACCCAGTGGGTTGGGTCGTGGGAAATCGTTATCAAAGCCCAGGTTATCAGTATCCTAGTACAAGATCAAATGTCGAATAAAGTCCTTAGGATTATTGTGTTAACGTCCACATTTAATTCTCGGGGGGCTATGAAGTATTCTAGAAAGTCGTCTCACTTCTCTACTCCTTTTATGTGTCTAGTCATTTGTCGTATGTGTTGAGTTCAATATGTGTCTCTAGATTCCAATTGGTATATAAACAAAGTAAACTGGATATCGGTGTCATGACCAAAGGGACGCAAGTAATGAAGTTGGAACTGGGAAGGTTTCAATTGGTATCTGGCCTTAAGATTCATGTGTATGCATGAATTGTCATTTAATGGTCATTTATAATATGAACAGAAGGTAATGAACCTTGTTGTCTTAACAATATAACAAGATGATTATTATTATATGCATTATATTGCCTGAATATTTGCATAAGGAGAAAATGTAATTGTGTGTATTCGTGCGAAATTGTGGACATAGAAGTCGGAAGAGTCATAATTCGATTATGCTTAATGATTTAATGATGAATTACTATGTGTTTAACTAAATATGTTTTGGTGTAGTTCGATCTTAAATTTTATGATCAGATGACGTAGGTCCTTAACTGTGTACTGCTGGATATGATCTTGGATTATGATCAAAGACATGATGCAATGCCTATGGTATTTATGTTTGGGAATGATCGTGGGCTTATTTTTTTAAAAAGTTTAGTTTTGTTCCAAGAGTTAGTATGGATATGGAAATGGGGAGATTTGAATAATTTCAGAATTTTTGGATTGACCTCATCGGGGCTGCCATAGAGGGACTAGTCAACTACAACCTTTCTCTATAGCGGGAATTTTTCCTCTATAGAGAAAACCTTTGTAGCAGTGTGTCCCTCGTTCTAGTTGGCAGGGGCGACATAAAACCCAATCCCTATTTTCCTCTATTTTTTCTTATAGTTTGGGCATTTAAATCACTTAGTTCATGCCAATGTAGAAACAATATAAATTCATCCAAGAACAACCATTGCTTATATTACTTGAGATTAAAAGTAGAAATAAGCATCCATGTACTACAAAAAATAAAGGAAAGTAAGAAAGATATCTTCATGCCCATGCGGGGCAAACCCAAAAAAAATCTAACCATATCCGAAATGGGGGATGTTCTAATCAGACTCAAGATCATTTTGGGGTCTCTAGCCTGTCCACGCCTTGCTCATGAATGGAAACTCTCAAAAGTCCTCTAGGGTTACTAGGGGAATCTCTTGCTGCGGGCAACGAATATAAAGATAACCTTGATGGCCTTCCACATCCTAGCCATTAGGCGGTCCTACTTCTGGTTCTTCTTTCTCTTCTAAGCTAGTTGCCTTCATAGCATCTCATACTCTTGGGAAGTGGGAGTGGGGTAGTGGCTCAGCTGGTGGCACCTCTCAAGGATCTCTGGACAGCGGCTAAGTCTCTCTCCATGCAGTCGCCAAAAGGTGGGTGCTGGGAGTAGGAAGGAGGGCCATTATCATCCACAACGTCGATATTATCCTTGCACGACTGCTCTCTGCATCGCCTACCCTCCTCACCTTCTGCTCCACAATAAGCAATTTCCTCATC
Organism: Solanum pinnatisectum; assembly: GCA_035578085.1. Taxonomy (NCBI): domain Eukaryota; kingdom Viridiplantae; phylum Streptophyta; class Magnoliopsida; order Solanales; family Solanaceae; genus Solanum; species Solanum pinnatisectum. The sequence goes on along the minus strand of CM069078.1, from coordinate 28,687,741 downwards.
AATAGGGTATTTGATTGGGGGTCCATCTCTACTACCCTTTCAGTGTCATCCTCATGTACCCCAACTCATTTGCAAAGCGCAAACACTAGCCCAGGATTGAACCGGACTTTCTTCTTACCCTTGTAGAATTCCTTTCAGACATATACTATATGTGCCCCCACATTCATCTTAACCCCCTAATAGCACAGTCCACAACCAGAGCCTTGAGATGGGTCACATCAATAAAAAATTTTGATGGATAGATCCTCCAGCCTACTAGTGCCAACCACCTCTGTGCATTTGTAGAAAAATAAGTATTAGTAATGATCTCAGTAGTGACCCAAGAGACCATACCTTGATAATCCTCTTTGACCAAAATCCCATAGCCAATCTTCATCTTTTTTAGCTTGGCCTCAAATTTATCATTGGAACGTTAAGCACAACAAGGACCTCATTCAACATCTGAACATTCATAGGAATCTGTAACTATCAAATGCAAATAAAAGGCTAGGGGAATCCAAAAGAACTGTCGGGAGTAAGGCATAGAATTTCCTCACCCAGCCTGAGTAAGTAGCCTGAAGTACCTCGACCAATGGACCCCAACCGAACTCCTAGATCAGGTTGTAGAAAGTCGGTGCCTTTTCCTTCACTCCTCGCATGCAAAAAGCCCTGTCAAAATAGAAGCCCATAATCCAGTAGTCCATTAACCGCTCCCAACTAGCTTCATCAAGGAAATTTGCGTAAGGAAAGTTTTGTCCTTGGTTGGAAGCCATTTGATTGTTTGAACATGCAAATACATGCATAACTGGTTTAGAAACCATAAAATCTTCTAAGAAGGGATTTTGAAAGCCCTTCTTACAGTTGCTCTAGCAGGCAGGGCGAGATAGAACAGAATCCCTGTTTTCCCCTATTTTGCCAAATGGGGCAAACCCAAAAATAAGTCTAAACATATCCCAAAGGGGGGATATCCTAATCATACTCAAGATACTTTAGGGCTCGCTGGCCTGCCCACGCCTTGCTTAGGAGGGTGAGTGGGGGAATCTCCTGTTGGGGAAACAAAGATAAAGATAACTTTAATGGCCTTCCACATCCTGGCCATTAGGCGATCCTGCTCCTGATTCTTCTTTCTCTCTGAAGATAGTTACCTACAAAGTATATCATTCTCTTTGGAGAATGAGGGTGGGGTTGTGGCTCTGGTGGTGACACATCTCAAGGATCTCCGGACAACGGCCAAGTCTCTCTCTACGCGGCTATGAAAAGGTGAGTGCTGGGAGTGGGAAGTGTAATGACCCTCTAGGTCATTTTCTCTATTATTTGATCTCTTCAGTGTTTAGAGCTTTCTTATAGTGACTTTCTAGGACTGGAAGTTCAGTCGTCGGGTCATTCGTTTGGGTTTTTTTTAGGTTTTTGTGTTTTGTAGCTTTTGAACCTTAAACAGTCATTTTCAATCAAAAGTTCAAGAAGATGGCATCAGAATCCAATTCAGACAATTCCATTAACTCTGTAAGGGACATTTTAGGCTAGTAGCATAATTGGTATGGCTATCAACACTTTCGGTATGAGTTTGTGCGATTAGGTGTTTTAACTTTCCAATTATGGTCTAAGTTTGACCTTGGTCAATATTCTTGATAAATTCACATGCATGAGAACTTTGTTGGAGAGGATAACTTTGGAATATTGATATTGGTATTGAACGACCTTTCGTACAGTTCGTGAGGCTTCTGGTCTTATTTTGAGCCCCTTTGTGGATTTTAGCTTCAAACAAAACTTGAGTGTGGGACCCACTTTTCATCGAAAGGACCTCGTATGTAAGTTTTGATGGTTCCATTGAGTTCAGAATGACTAATTTGATGAGGTAGCATATTTTTCTTGTGCATAGGGGATTCTGAACAAATCTTGAGCACCCCGTAGGAGCTTTTTAAACTCCTAAGATCAGCTGATGCAACCCTTGTTAGTGCAGCATGTTTTGTCCTTCGCGATCACAGACTGGGTCTTCACGTTCACAAATAAATGGTATATTAATCTTTGAGAATGTGTACCAGGTCCTCGCATCCACGAAGAAGGGTTTTGTTCCTCCTCGCGGTCAAGAACCTTGTCTCTGCGTTAGCAAAAGACAATTTCCTCGTGTCTTTAATAAAGACCAGGTTCATTTTCAGCTTCACCCTCAAACTACTTTTGGCTATTTTAAGATCTAGGAATCTCCAAATTGAGTGACTCCAAGTGATGGAGGTCCGTGGTAATCGCGACTATGCATTGGAGTGTTTGTGGAAATGCGAAAAGCATCGGATTGATCTAATTCTTACCGCAAAGGGGCTGCCTGTTCTCTTTAATTATCGAATTGGTTGCATGTGTGTCATTGGATTTTTCGGGAATGGAATTGTATCCCATTTTGGGACACAAGCTCAAGTAGTCGTTTAGGATCCTTTGACAGAGTAATTTTGGGATTCCTAGTGTAGGTCCCACAATCTTATTTTTTTCTTTTTTTTTGTCCATTGCCAATTTTTACAAAATTAGTGTCTAAACTTATGTAATAACGTTTTTATCGATAATTTGGTAATGTGGTGGTATTCGGAGGTGTTTCAGAAGTGGATAGCTCATGTGTGGAGGATTTGGAGCGCTCGTGATCGGAGGTGAGGTAGGCTTCGATCTACTTTATTGATTGAGCTTCTTAGACAATGCCTAGTATAGATTGCATATGTTGTTGGATTGTATTGCTAAATATTTATCTCTCATCTTGTTATCCCATCCTTCTTGATTTCGTAGGAGTCTTAGGCTTAGTGTAGGTATTGAAATCCTTAGTTTAGGCATGTTGTTTCGCTTGTGAAATAGATGCCCTTGGTTAACCTTGTTAGGATTAATCCTTTGTGGCCTTAGAGTAGGTGGGACACTAGATGCTTTAGGTTGTGCTTTATCGCCTTATAGTTATAGTTTGATCCCTTTAGGGCTTGTTTTGGGCCGTTTCCTTGCGTCGATGCTTGTGACCTTGGTGGCTTGTCATAGTCGTGGGTTGGTCTTAACTGCGCTCAGTTTGGGACTAGAGCGGTGTGATTGTGGTAGGGCGGTGTCCCTTGAGTTTGCTCCCCCTTTTATTGATTTGAAATCTATTTTTGATCCCTTTTCTTGTTGATTAGTAATTTGCATGTTGTATCCTTATTGAGCTTAGGATTATTTTCTTGGGCCTAAGGCCACTTGTGAGGACCAGTTGGATCCTTGGTTGGTAATCTCTACTTAGGTAGCATGGTTTTAATGGTTGATTTTAGGTGCCTTGTTTGAATGTTGGTGATGGCATGCATTGTGTTGTTTGCTCATTCTCGCGGATTTTGTGGTACGATCTCGGCCCATGCATTGGAATTTTTATCATTTATGATGAGATACTATTTTACTTGATTTTATTCTAAACGGGTTTTAATGGGATTCATACCACCTGAATTACTTGACTTACTGATTTTTGAGATTATGAGGAGTCAAGGATGTGCTCCTTTCCTACTTGAGATATTAGAGGCATCTGGGATGTGCTTAGGTTTCACTTGACTACCCGATGCATTGATGCCCTTTCTTGCATGCTTTTAATTTTACTTACACCCCCGGGTCACTCTTGCTAGTTGAGTGACTTACGCCCTGGGAGTGGACTGCCTGGCTGGGTCGCCTTGATACCTGAGATCCTCTTCAGAGTAGACACGCCCCTAGGTTACTTTTTCTAGCAAGGCAGCTTGCGCCCCTGGGAGTAGACTGGTTAGCTAGGTGGGCTGGATTGATTTGTGTCACTCTTGCTAGTTAGGCTAGGAGTTAATTGGAGTCCTATAGTTATGATTTCGGATGGGCACTGATGGTTCTGGTGCTTACCCTACATTCATATGCTTTGCCTATCACTAGTATACTTGTTTGTTGTTTGTACCCTCCAGTTTATGGGGGTCGGTTGGGTTATGTTTGTTGTTTGTAATTTACGACCTTTGGGGGGTCCAACTTGGTTATTGTTTGACTATATTCTATTCTCTGTTATTGTTTTATTATTACCTAGTACATTTTTTACTCAGATTCTTACCCATTGGTTCCTGTCTCTATTCTTTATTGCTTGTCTACTTTAGCATCTCATGTTTAATTTCATGTGCTATGTTTTCCTTATTGCGTGTTGTTTATGCTTGTGTTATCTTTTGAGCTCAGTTGGCTATTTCTTGTTGGGTATTGTTTTTGGTACTCATACTACACTTCTTATCTGCAAATTGTGGTTTGAGTTATCTCCTTTGATTTGGAGTCGTGCGGATAAGCTTGAAGTTTCGGAGATTAGGGTGAGCTCCTGGTGTTCAGAGCTACCGGTTTCCTTCTGTTTTGTCTAGACTTAGTCTTTATATTGTATTCAGAGATAGCCTTTACTTATGTTGTATTTGTAAAGCCTTGTACTCTTGTTTTGGATTAGACTCTCAACTACCGAATGATGCCAAGTCTTGGGATAGTTTCTGTTAGTATTTCTATTGTTTACCCTTTCTTCGCTTGTTTTGAGCTTTATGCTTCTTGTTGTTGGCTTCTGCTTGATAATATGTTGCCTATGTCTACAGACTGAGGGTTGGGCTTACCTATTGGTGGGTTGTGATAGTTTTTAGCATGACCTAAGAAATCGGGTCATGATAGAAGGAAGGCCATCATCATCCTTAGCGTTGACATTATCCTCCACACTTGAAACTTCCATGGTACAGTTGTTCTCTGCATCGCTTGCCCTCCTCATCTTCCACTAAACGATAGGTAACTTCCTCACCAATAGGGGGTTGAATAGGGGTCCCATCTCCACTACCCCATCAGTTTCATCCTCAGGTAGGCGCAGACACCAACCCATGATTGAACAGTCCCTTCTTGTTGCCCTGTCACAACTCAAAGTACACCCTAGACATGACATGGCATATATATAAGACCCCGAGAAGCCCTACACAAGCCTTTCAAATTCAAAATACCAACCCAAAACTTCATTCTACTCTATCAATTCTTAGCATGCAATACCTATTATGCATACAACGAAGTAAGGAGGGTAGAGAACGTGATTGTTACCTTAGTATTGAAGTTTGGGATGGAGTGATCGGGAGAAAAAAAGGGATTTAGGAGAGTTAAAATGGATAAATGGGTGGGAAATTCATTCCTCTCCCTTTTATTCCAATTTTGATTCCCAACTAGCCCTATAGCGATATTATACCATCTATAGCAGGGGTCCTGTTCAGTGCACGGGGAATTTTTTTTTGTTGTGGCTTTGTTCGTTTAAATTTTCTATCTCGGTATTATTGGGTACATGGGACATTTTAGTGTTATGTGGTTCACGAGGGGTTGAAATTCTGTCTCCTTGAGAATGGTTCGAAGATGAATGTAAATTGATATCTACTGTAGTGACCAAATCCGTTGTTATTAAAAAGAAAACTCATGCAGAACCTTAAAATTCTTAAAATACGTTGTCAAATTAAAATTTGGGGTACACAACAAAAATCTCTAAATTTGAATTGATTCGGGCTGACATTAGCCCGCGTAGCAGAAAGTATCCCACCATGATGACATCGTTATGGCACCAACATGGCCTCTTTAGCACAACTGATGGAATCAAACCCTAGACAAAATGATGTCTTTTAATTTCCCTCTCATTTTTATAGGGAAAAGAGACGAGGGTTGCTCCAAGAATTCTCCTAAGAACTCTAAACTCAGGGACAATGAAAGGGGTGGAATTCAGTGCAAAAATGTTAACACCCATAGATTCCTAGTCTACATCCATCAGGATTCACCTCCATGGAGCCAAAAATTTGTATCTAAAGTTCTTTAGCAACTGTTTGACATCCAAGGAGGCTAGGTTTCCTCAACCAAGTAGTTAGACTTGTATTTACTAATATGATATCATGCTTATTGTTAGGATATTATGATCAAATTTTTTCTAGAAGGAATCCTTTTGGGTAGGTGATGGTTATTGTTTTTAAGTTATGTAATATATGCATTATAACAGTCTTATAGTATACATGTTGGGGAAAACATAAAGGGTTAATGTGAAATGACATCATATTGATAATCTCATGCAATGAACCTGTTTAATTTACTTGTGGCATTGTGATTATTCTTTGTGATTATGATCATGCATGTTGTTTGTGATTGCTAGTTGGCTCGGGTACTATGCCGGTAAAGTTTTACTAATGGTTGGCTTGGGTACCACACCAGTACATGTTTACCAATGGTTGTCTTGGGTACCATACATAGTACGGAATATTATTCGGTTGGCTCAAGTATCATGTCAATATACTAATAATTTGTGTGTAGGTTTCATGAGAGAACTGAATTTACTTCTTTGAGTTGTGGTTGTTACTTGTAGGTCCATAAGTGGCAGAGATTTGTGTTTAAATGTTAGGATGGCTCTTGTTTAGACCAGGATAATATGTTAAACATTGTAGATGATGATTAAGGACCCTTGGTGGTCTGAGTTACTGGAACGGGATGATGAATCAAGTATGACTAGTTGTGATATTTGTAATTATGTGGGACATGCTTCATGTGAATGTTAAATCTTAGTGAGGACAGAGAGTCTGTGCTATTTTATAATTATACATGTCTATTTTGCTAAATTATGGTTACTTTTTCATATTTGTATCACTAGAGCGTTGTTAAGTCAATGTGTTGGCACGAGAATTTGAGGTAGAATAATAGACTAGTCAATAGAGTTAGTAGTGGAATTATATTTATGAAATCTCGATGTTATAGCAGAGGGTTAATTTTTGATCTGATACAAGCGTGGAATGGCCTAGATGGTGGACTCTATAGCGAAAAGAGGTAGGTGACTTGAGATAGAGGGTATGGGTTCCAAGGTAATACCTGCATGTAGTAAGAGCGGTGACTGAGTGGAACATGGTCCTAAGTGTATCTTCAACTTTCATGTTTCTTTTGATTAATTACCTTATATTATGTGGTAAATTTGGTTCGGTTGATGAGGTCTACCGGTACGTGTTGTTTGTGCTAATACTACTCTTGTTATGCCACTTGGCATAGTTTGGTTGCAGGGTTCAGTAATGTTTCCTAGGTGAAGACAATGATTATCTTTGACAGTTTTTTCTCCTCTTTCCTTATGGTGGGAGTTGTGTCTTATTTCTTTTGTAAATTACTCCTAGAAGCTCTTGTACCTGGTTCGACTAGTTCCTTGGGAAGGGTTTTAGTGTTTTCTTTAGAAGAACTTTGTTTATTATTAAGTTAAGAATTTTCCTTCATTTATATAGGGTGATTAACTTATAATTGTTCCACACTTCATGTCTTAAAATTTGGCATAAGGATTCTCCTATCTAGGTGTTAGAAAAGGTGCCAGCACGGCTCGGTGGGTTAGGTTATGACACTTTCACAATACTTGCAAGGACAGGGAACAGAGTCAGAGAGGGGCCGTACTATGGGGTTTTATAAGGACACATGGGATGATTTTAGGACCCCGCTCCATCGATATCCACCTTATCTAGAAGGTAGTGTTTTGCCATAGATACATGGCCAGCGATTTGATCATTATAGTCAATCATGACTGGGACAGAGCATTCCACACTCAGTCTACACAGCCTGATATGTGACATTAGGTATTTAGGCTTTCTTTAGAAAGGTATGTTAAGGTTAAGCTCCGTTATTTCTTTTAGACCAAATTTTGAGAAATTCCTAAAATATCAAATGTGATATTTACCATTCTATTGCTAGAAATACCTCCTCTAAAATGAATTGGGATCATAACTGAAGTATTTTTGTGATTCTATTATGTTGATATATAACTTGTTTGGTGAAATATGGTATTCAACATTTGTATGTCATTTCATTGACTTCCTTGACTATATGTTCATATATATGAATTTTTATCCTTATTTGGGTTGTGTGGCTTAAAATGGTTATGAGGGAACATTAATATATTGCAATCAGTCCTCCTTCCTTGCTAAAGTGTATTTTGAAAAACCTTAAAGTAACATATTGATTTCAAGAATTCTCAAATATAACTGCTATGTTTAAACTACTAAAACACATGATTTTTGAAATACTTTCTTTTACAAAATATTATGAAAACATATATAGGAAGTAAGTGAAGCACCTTAAGATCTTTATGACATCCATACATTTAAGATACCTTTATAAAGTCATGTTAAGTGCTCAAATTTTTTTGAAAGCGTATGAGGTTCTACGAGGCATACGAAAGTGATTACGAGATTATGAGAATGAGGGAACCAAAGAGCCAAAATTGAATAAGTTCTTATTATGGAATATTATATGTATTCAAAGTTCATATCATATCGTGTTATATGCATTAACTTTGAACTATAATCAGAGGGAGGGGGCCTATTTTCCCACAAGTGTATGTATATGGTACGGGCGGCCACAAGTTGGAAAATATGATGTTGATTAACTATTGGAAGAGACCATCATAGCTAGCATTTGGTAGGTTTTTACAAGAATTTGCATCTATATATATATATATATATATTCAACACATATGATTACATTAGAATACCATGCATATTTAATTACTATGAGGTTAGATGTGAACCATGAAGGATATTTGAGTTTCAGTTTCAAGTAGTATTCATTGCTTGAGCTAGTTGAGTTTCTTATTCTTCCTCAACCAGGTCAACACATGTTTTACTTGAAATTGAAATTGAACTTGTATTCTCCAAGAGATAAGACTATGAAATCCCTTTCAGTCATAATCCACTGAAGCTTGGAATCTGGGTTGGCCTTGTCAAACTGCATGTGTATAGGGTTTCTCAAGAGCAACTTAATCGATTTGTTGTTTGGCACTAACTTGTACTTTGGGATAGTTTGCTATTGTCTAGGGGTGGTTTAATTTTCAGTTTGTTGGGGAAGGGCTGGAAACTCCTAGAGTTATGTTTTCCTTTTTCTACCCTTAATTAACTACCCTGCAAGAATTCTCGAGTAAGAAAATTGTTTGCATCGCATTGGCTAGTTTTGTTGTGTTGTGTAACTTGTAAGAGAACTAGCCAAAGATACCCATATGGATAAGATTTGAAACCTGGGGTAAAACTATCCAAATCGAAAAGCTAAAATCAAAATCAAGTTCTACAAGCCAAGAGGAGTTCGTAGTTGAAACCCCCATTAAAATCGGTCAAGGAACGAGTCCCAAATCATGAAGATATAATTTTACCAATTTAGGGGGAGAACCCCAAAATTCACTCTAAAATCAAGGTTTAAAAGAGTATTTCGGAAGATAAACATTGAAGGAATCGATAAAGAATAAAAAAGGGGAGCTTATCCACACAAGAAATCACCAAGAAGTAACCAAGAATCGCCTCCCAAAGCTCAACGATTTGAAAATGGTTAAAAAATGAGAATTTTGGGGGAAATCCCAAATTTGGTTCTCTTTAGGTAAATTTACTTATTGCGATCGTGAGCCACTAATTCTTGTGATCACGAAAGATATGAAAGGTAATATATCGCGATCGTGAGAATTTTTGTCCACGATCACAAAGACTAGAGAGGGTTCGTTGCAAACACGAGCCTTTGGGTTGCGATCACGAAGGTCACGAAGAAGACACATTGTGATCGCAAGACTGAGGGTCGCGATCGCGAAGGTCAAAAATGACATGTACTAGAAACTTAAAACTAGCAACTCAAACTCAAAATAAAGCCTTGGAATGAACCCTCGAGAACCATTTGGGGTCCGACAAAAATAAAGTAGACATGCTTTCGCACTAAATTTGACATTCCAAACTTAATAGAATCATCGAATTTCCAAAAAGAGGTCAAATGACAGAAATACCCTCCGGGCCACTCTTAAGGCTAAAAATTTAACTTCTCACCTAAACGCCCAAACCTCAATCTATCGCTCGGAAACCAAACCAGCCACTCTTCTAGCTAAAACTCAACGTTTCGGACGAGATGGAACTAACGGAATTCTCATCCGACGCTCGGAATTCAAAATGTTGACCAAAGTCAATCCTATCAAGAATTCTAGGGGTCAAATTACCAAAAACACACCCGATCGCATCGAAGACCATACCAGCCATTACCGAAACACAAACTAAGCATTAAAACTCTATGGAGAAGGAGAAAATGGTCATTTCACAATTAAAAAAATCATAAGAAATGGGACATTACAATGCTTATGACACTCTTAGAGTCTATTGTGGATACAATACTCTTATCCAGTCTCAATCCCATAGGCTTGGCATGTATAAGTATGTGTATATATCTTCCGTTGCGATCAACAAGTACTTCATTTTTTTTTTCTCCTCTATTTTTTCTTAGATATTGTGCTTCCCATGATTTTGATTATTATAAAATTAATTAAATAATAGTTTAAAGAAAATAGTAAATGAAATTTTTATTTATTGTAGAAGCTTTTAATGAATGGCAAAAAGTTCAATCAACCTTTTTAAAGACCGTCATGATTTTAATATATCTATATCTATACTACCTTATAAGCATAAACTCCCTAACTTGAATGTTAAATTACTATAACACCCCCAACTTAAAACACCAAATTTAGTGTATATTTTATATTTTATATTGTATTTATTTATTTATTCTATATTACATTAAAAGCTGACACATTTTCACAATGATGGGTAGTGATTTTTTCGAAGGGTTGTGACTTTTTATAGAGTTGTGACTTTTTCAAAGAATTATGACATTTTTAAAAAGTTGTGATTTTCTTATAGGGTTGTGATTTATCTAATAGATAATCATAAACACCTTATAATACTATCCTTTGTTTTCTATAAATAGAGAGATTTTCTCAAACTTTTAAACTACGAATTTTGTAAGTTTTCTATCTTCTTAAAACAAGGAAAATTATGAGAGTTCTTCAATTATGCAATTACAATATTTTTTTTAGTAAACTAGACCAATCAACAAAAATATATGGAACAATTAGAATGAAATAATTCAACTTCAAATGGAAAGACCATCTAGATAATTATTATGTACTCATTTTCATAGCCATAATAACACTTATGCAGCAAATTTTACTCGACAAGAAGTTCAATGATTTTCTGTGTAAGTCTCAAACTGTTGGAGTAAAAAGATTTGATTAAAAACTTGTTTGAAGAGTCCAAACTAGATTTAATAGGTACTCCTTCGTTTCGAATTTATTTGTTGTACTTTTATTTTTATTCAGTTTCATATAAAAAAAATTCTTGGAGGGTCGGGGTGCATCTTTAAAACCACAAAGTTAAAAATATTTTTATATATTCCACATATCCTTAAATTAAAAGTCTTCTTTGTTTTTTTGAAATTTCATGTCAAATTAAAATTAGACAAATCTATATTCCTTTGTTGTTTATATATAGAGAGGTTTTTCACACTTTTAAACTACGAATTTGTAAGTTTTCTATTTTTCTTCTAAAAACAAGAAAGATTGTGAGAGTTGTTAAAATGTGTAAGTCTCAAACTATTGGAGAAAAATGATTCAATCAAGAAATTGTATGAAGAGTCTAAACTAGATTTAATAGGTACTCCTCCATTTCCAATTTATTTGTCATACTTTTATTTTTATTCAGTTTAATATAAAATGTTCTTTTTTCTTGGGGGGTGGGGGGGCCTTATTTATGACCACAAAGTTGAAAGACATTTTTATATATTCTTCATATCCTTAAATTAAAATTCTTCTACATTTTTAAAAATTTCATGTCAAATTAAAATTTGACAAGTCTATATTTTTTTTATCTATCTATCTATCTGTACTAGTTTAAAAGAATGAACTATCTCACTTAATTTAAATTATTATTATACCCCAAAAATAAAACACCAAATTTAGTATTTCTTCTATGTTTTGTATTGTACTATATTTATTTATTTATATTATATTATATTAAGCAGACACTTGTTTACATTGAAGGGTTGTGACATTTCCAAAGAGTTATGACTTTTTTCGATGAGTTGTGACCATTTCGAAGGGTTGTGACTTTTCTATTGGAATGCGACTTTTCAAAAGATTTATGTCTTTTCCCAAGGGTTGTGACTTTTCCAAAGAGTTATGACTTATTCGATGAGTTGTGACCTTTTTGAAGGATTGTGACTTTTTTAAAGGGTTGTGATTTTTTTTTTTTATAAGGCACAAAAACCATTTTTTTTCATACTCTACTCTTTGTTGGCTGTAAAAAGTCGGGTTTTCTAAAAAAATTTAACAAATTTTAAAATGTTTTTCATTGTTCTTCTTCTCCTTAAAACACCATATTTAGTATATCTTCTATATTTTATATTTTATTCATTTTGTATATGATATTATATTATATGATATTAAAAGAAGACACCATTTCACATTGAATGGTTACGACTTTTTGAAGGAGTTGTGATTTTTCTTATGAGTAGTGACCTTTCCAAAGGGTTGTGACTTTTATGATACGAAATAATATACACATGCTCATGCTACCCTTTGTTAACTATAAACAGAGGGGTTTCGTTACATTTTAAAACTAAGATTTTTTTATGTTTTCTATTCTTCTCTTAAGTTTATTGAAATCTGAACACTCCCTAAAATGAATGTTAAATTAATGTAATAACCCAATTTAGTAAATCTTGTATATTTTATAACAATATTTATTTATATTATATTATATTAAAAGTAAGAACGCAATATGGGGTAGGAAGGAGATAGTATATTTAAGAGGTGTAACTAAGTGATTTTAACAGGAGATCAGGTATAAGAATCTCCCTAGACTATGACAAAAATCTCAAACACACATCTTAACAAAATTAAGGTTTTATTACCTGCCTGAACCCCTTTTTTTGTAATTTGGTGCACCTTTTTGGCTTATGTGGCATCCAAACATCTCTCACGCGCCTCAATTGTTTAGAGTCGTTGAATGTGCCACATAAGTCAAAAGGTGTACAAAATTACAAAAAAAATAAGTTTCGAGCGGGGGAAGGGGGTAATGTGACTTAGTTCATTTAAGGTGTGCTTCTGAGATTTCAGTCATAGTGGGTGGTACTTGTGTCTTATCCAATTTTAAGAGTGACTAACTTTCAGTAGTAATCATAAGAAAGTTTACATCCACTATACATAGGAACTTATACTTTATCATTCATTTTATATTTTCTTACTTAATTTTCTCATTTAATAATATTCACAATATTTTTGAAAATAGTTTAGTACATGATTTGATATTCACGTGCAACGCACGTGCGTCAAAACTAGTATTGCTAGGGGGTGAACCCCCTTTGGCGGAAAGTTATATTATTTATACATGGTTAAAATTAATTTTTTAGGTATAAATAATAGATGTCGAACCCCCTTCGGCTATTTTGTGTGTCTATTTCTTCAAATTTTGAACTCCTTATTGAAAATTCTGGCTCCGCTACTGTATAGATGGATAGATGTAGAATGACTATCTTAAAAGAAATTAGGTACTTTATTTTTTCTAATGTATCCTTGTAGGATATTAAAATAGACAGCTACATATTTAAAGGTAAAAAAAAAATTATCTTGCCATTTGAATTCAATTTTAAAATAACAAATTCAAATTATGTGCCAAAATTTGAATATTAAGAAGAGTTCTGATAAATGATGCATCAATCATATATGTTTCTTTATAAACATCAAGAATGAACTATAACTTTTACTTTTATTTGTCTAAGAAAAAAATGCGCACTTCAATACATTCATAACATATGGTGTTTTTTTTTAAAAAAAAATAAGTGGAACTTCACAATTTTTTATTATTATATGTAATAACAAACAACTGCAAAAACCATTGAGCAAACGATGCATGCGGACGAGTGTTGAAACTTTTACGGATATTTTTGTTTGGCCAACAATCAATCACTAATGTTACATCACCAAACAACCTCACATACCACTTAATAAATAAAAAGTTAAGTTAGTCACTCTCAACATAATGCACAATCATTTCTTGATTGTCTTTTTTATCAATAGAAACTCATTTTATTGTTTCTATTAAAATTAAACTGAGAAAAAAAATAGAAAAAACGAAAAGATAAGATGGAAAAGTTGAGATTTGGTCTTGTGTTGATAGTGTTGTGTCTTTCAACATCACTAGTGAAAGGAGGAGATCCTATTTTGACCTTTGAATGGAAAGTGACTTATGGTACCATCTCTCCTCTTGGTGTTCCTCAGCAAGTTATTTTGATCAATGATAAATTTCCAGGACCTATAATCAATGGCACGTCTAATAATAACATTGTTGTCAATGTCTTCAACCAGTTGGATGAGCCATTCCTTTTCACATGGAATGGCATCCAACAGAGGAAAAACTCTTGGCAAGAAGGCACCCTTGGCACCAATTGTCCCATTCCTCCAGGGAGCAATTTCACATACCATTTCCAGGTCAAGGATCAAATTGGAAGCTTTTTTTATTACCCCACCACAGCTTTGCATCGAGCAGCTGGTGGATATGGTGGAATAAGTGTCCATAGTCGTGCATTGATTCCCATCCCCTTTGATATTAACCCTGCTGATGAGTTCTTTGTCTTGGTGAGTGATTGGTACACCAAAAGTCATACTCAATTGAGAAAGTTTTTGGACAGCGGGCGTTCGATGGGAAGGCCTGATGGAATAATCATCAATGGAAAAGGTGGAAAAGGTGATGGAAAAGATGAGCCAATGTTCTCTATGACCCCTGGAAAGACATATAGGTATAGGTTTTGTAATGCTGGTATGAAGGATTCCATCAATGTTAGAATCCAAGGGCATACCATGAAATTGGTGGAAATGGAAGGATCTCACGTTGTGCAAAATATGTATGATTCACTAGATATTCACTTGGGACAATGCGTCTCTGTCCTAGTGACTGCTGATAAAGATCCCAAGGATTACCTCCTTGTGGCCTCTACGCGATTCACCAAGGAACCCCACACTGCTACATCCATAATCCGTTACACTAATGGCAATGGCCCTGCCTCACCAGAGTTGCCAAAAGCCCCAATTGGTTGGGCTTGGTCACTCAACCAATTTCGCTCTTTCCGTTGGAATTTAACGGCAAGTGCAGCTAGACCTAATCCACAAGGATCATACCACTACGGCCAAATCAACATTACACGCACCATCAAACTTGTGAATACAGCCGGGACAGTGGACGGAAAGCTCCGATATGCCATCAATGGCGTCTCACATGTGAACCCTACAACCCCAATGAAGTTGGCTGAATACTATGGTGTTGAAGATAAGATCTTCAAATATGACCTTATGAAGGATGAATATGAACCTCCAGCTGGGAAAGCAGAAGAGAAGATCACACTCGCACCCAATGTAGTTAAAGTCACTTACCGTAACTTTGTGGAGATCATCTTTGAGAACCATGAAAAGAGTGTACAATCTTTTCACTTGGCCGGATACTCCTTCTTCGCTGTTGCGTGAGTACCTTTAATTATGAGTATTATGCTGGAATATTAAAAATTGAACTTGTTAAGTTGAAATCATGCATATTACAATAGTAATATAATTAAATTACCTTGTGCATGCAGGATTGAACCTGGAAAATGGACCCCAGAGAAGAGGAAGAACTACAATTTGCTTGATGCAGTATCCAGGAATACCATCCAAGTTTATCCTAACTCATGGGCAGCCATAATGACCACTCTTGATAATGCTGGTCTTTGGAACCTGAGATCCAACTCAGTGGAAAGACAATACTTGGGGCAACAACTTTACTTTAGCGCCCTTTCTCCAAAAAGAGATTTGAAAGATGAATATAACATGCCAGACAATGATGTCTTGTGTGGAATCATCAAGGATATGCCTCTTCCAAAACCTTATTCCGTGTAAATATTCGTAAGTATGATTTCATAATAACTTCTTTCTCCTAACTCTGATATTTTATGGCAAAGAATCTTTCATGTAGGGTTAATATTTTGAGTTAGAGTGAGGATTTAGCTTACTCAAAGAAAAGACAAAAAATTACCAGAAGGATATGTATATGTGAAAGGGATCGAAGAGCTGAAACAACTGAAGAGAAAATTGGCTGGTCTTCTGTCCAAGGGGAATATAAATTCCTTCTTTTTTGTTTTGAATACCATAGGCAAGAAGTTGTTTTTTATTTGTAACTTATTGCATTGATCAAATCACTTTTAAATAAGTGGACAATGAATGTTTCTTATCCTCCTTGGTACTATTTATTTTTTCTACCTTTATCTTCTTTCTACTTTGGTTTCAGCTTTTTAACTGTTTACTTTTAATAATTAGGAGTATTCCATAATGATATATCTTTATTCGTTGTTGAATACACAAAGATAAATATGAATTCCAATAATCCAATTCATATGGGAAGAGTCATAAGTAGCCATTTTTTATTTTCAGTTCTAGCATTCCTTATCCTCTTGAATTGATCCACACTAATGTATGGGATCCTTCTCAACAATTGTCTAGCAATAAATTTTGTTATTATGTTTCTTTCATTGATGACTTTAGCAAATACATGGTTATTTCCTATGAGTTACAAAAATGAGGCTTATACCATATTGTTGTGCTTTAAAACTCAAGTTGAGAAGTTCTTTGAGCGTCATAAAAAAGTGATACAATCCAATTAGGGTGGCAAATACAGAGTCTTGTACAAGTAGAGCTCAACTCTTGGATTAATTTTACATGGGTTGTGAATGTAGACATCAAATAAAATGCTAGTCCCAAATATATTA
The DNA here is from genome assembly GCA_035578085.1 of Solanum pinnatisectum. Lineage (NCBI taxonomy): Eukaryota > Viridiplantae > Streptophyta > Magnoliopsida > Solanales > Solanaceae > Solanum > Solanum pinnatisectum. The sequence goes on along the minus strand of CM069078.1, from coordinate 28,671,187 downwards.
ACATCTTCATAATGGAGAATAAGAGATTTCTCAATAGAAATTAGAAATTGAAGCACCGATTTCGTAGAAATGACTTACTGCACATAATTGTGAATATCTAACCCTTCATGTTCAATTTAAATCTTCATGGGCATCCTCTTTTAACAGCATCGCCTGGTAGTGAAAAGACACAATAACCTCATCTATAAATTATAGTTCGTGAAAAGCTATACACATGTATGTATTTAGAACATTGAATTTCCAATGAGGTGGAGAAAGCTGAGAGTTGCTACCTGGAAAAGAAGACATTCATCAATATGGTTTCTGGATATCATTGGTGCTAATGTAAATGGACATGAGCATGTTTTACTGTTGAAAACTAAGAATAGTAAAAGACACCCGGTTACAAACTGTCCCCAAAGAGAAGTTACTCTAGTGGATATAAAGGTTCAACAAATACGACTACTGGGACTTAAAGGCACAACATTTTAAACAGAACGCATAAAGTCACATGATCTTCATACTATTTCAAACATAATACACAAGGTAGTGGTAAGGTCTGCGTACATTCTACCCTCCCCAGACCCCACTTGTGGAATTTCACTGGATATGTAATCACCTCTAATTAGATTCTGCTATGTCAGTTGAAATTAGTCCGACAATCTGAGGCAACTGTGACTACATATTCCACAAAGTCATAACTGATCAATAGTTGATCTTGGTCACTCAAAAAAAATAAATAGTAACATGATCAAAGTCATAACAGGGGCTGCAAATGATACATCTGGTGATCCGAAGCTGTATCCATATGTGCCTGCTCTTCTCTTCCTCTTCTGCATCTCACATTCCCAAACTTATCTCGCTCTTAGAGGTGCGTGTCTTCAGTTGCACGGAAGGTTGTTTCGATAAATCTTTAACTTAGTTGCTGGTTTTTTCCTCATAACAACCATGTGAAATTCTTGGTTTCATTCATTAACTAAGTCCATGATTGACCCGGATGTTTCATAACTTTCCTTTCCTGCATCAAACCCCTTAATTTTGATGCTTCATCCCAATTTTCATGCTCTGAACAAGTATTTGACAACAGAATGTAAGGACTGTGTTCACTTGGCTGAAGTTGTAGCAATTTCTCAGAAACACGTCTTGCCATCTTTACATTTTTGTGCACCAAGCAAGAAGATAAGAGTACCTTCCAAACTTCAGACATGTTAGAGATGCCCTTCTCATGAATGAAATCATAAGCCTCATCTAAACAACCTGCTCGGCCAAAAAGATCAACCATACAAGAGAAATGTTCAACACCAGGCTTGATGCCATAAACTTGTTTCATCAACCTAAAATACTTGCATCCTTCTTTCACCAAACCTGCATGACCACACGCAGTTAAAACACTAATTAAACTTACTTCATTTGGTGCAATCCTCTGATTCAGCATAAGCTCAAATAGCTGAACAGCATCAGATCCTTTTCCATGTATAGCATAACTGTTTATCATAGTAGTCCAGACCACAATATTCCGAGTCTGGGTTTGCTCAAAAAACAACAGAGCAGAATCTAACTTTCCACATTTGGCATACATGTCAATAATTGCTGAAATCAAAAATATGTCACATATGTGTCCAAGCTTTTGGACATAGCCATGAATCTGCCAGCCAAGTTCCAAAAGCCCACTACTTGCAGAAGCCCTAAGAATGCTTGACAGTGTAAACACATCAACTTCCAATTGATCACGTACCATGGAGCTAAAGACTTGTAAAGCATCTTTCAGCATGCTATTGTGAATATAACCTGATATAATTGTACTCCACGGAACAGAATGTGAATGTTGCACTTCAACAATACCTTGACGGAATTCTTGGAAAATCCTAGAAGCCTTCTCTATCTGACCACATTTGCTGTACATAAAAATTAACGAGGCCCTTACAAGCGTGTCTTTGTACATTGACAACCTCATCACTTTACCATGGATTTGCCTTCCTAATTCAAGATTTTTAAGCGAAGACATCAACGCTGATGATATAGAAAACGTAACATTGTTAAAAGAAGTCCCATCTAAGGTCATTTGACGTAGGAGCTTAAGGGCATCCCTATCAAACCCATGTTGCAAAAGTCCATCAATGATTGTATTCCAACTGGAAACATCTTTTTCAGGCATTATTTTAAAAAGTTTGACACTTGTCTCCATATCATCTGTACCGAGATATCCTGCCAGCATTATATTCCAAGATACGACGTTTTTATCACTCATCCGTTCAAAGAAGCGTTTAGCATAATCCAAAGACTCACATTTAACATAAAGATCAAGTATAGCATTCTCCAAAGCAACATCCAAATCAACTGCAGCAGTAACGACCATCCAGCCATGTATGGACTTTCCTAATCTAAGCCCGTTACTAACACTGCAACAACACTTCAAAACACTAGATAAAGTGAACTCATTAGGAATAACAATACCCTCTTTTCGCATTTTAATGAACAACGATAATGCATTTCCGTTAAACCCAAATTGAGAAAAACCCGATATGAGTATCGTCCACGTTCGAACATCTTTCTGAGTAATTTCATCAAACAGCTTCTGCGCAGATGCTAAATGGTTACTTTTTGTGTAAAGATTTAAAACATAGTTACTGATAGGTAAGTCGCGAGCAGACCCGTCTTTGATTTTCTTGGCGTGAATGACTTGGACATTAACTGGAAGCAAAGGCGAAGAAGAATAATGTTGAAGCTTTATGGGAACTGGATTTATAGCATTACTTAAAACTGAAAGTGTAGAACATTTTAGAAGATGATGAGGGTAAAGAAACGCAAACCCTGCGTATTTCTTCCATATCATTGTAATTGTAGCAGCTCTGGAGATTGAGTCTTCATTCACAATTTTCTCCCACAAACTCCACCTTTGTTCTCTGAATGAATCAAAATTTGAACACTCATTTGATTGAACATTTGAAAAAGAGTTGTAATATTCTATTGCAATCTAAACTACAATCCATCTCTTTTTTTTTTTTTTTTTTTGTTTCCGATCCGATGTCCTTGACCGGCCTTGAAGGTAACATTCCACCCCAATTCTTATTGATCAATTCATCTCTATTTTGTTTTCTATACACTATACATATTAGGAAACTTGTCCGTAAAACAGTAAATTTAGAATCATTTTTTTATAAATTAAGTAAAAATTCTATTCTACTTAGATGGCAAATCGAGCAGCTTATTGCGCTAACGGTAATGGATGAAAGGGAAGAGGGACGAAGTGAAGACGGGGTTTACTCAAACGAGTTGAATAAGCAAGCCAATAAGATCAAATTGCTGAACCAAGCCTTATTAGCCCTCTTAAATAAAATAATTTTAAAAAAATTCGCACTAAATTACATTTAAAAAAAACAACCAATTTGTGAAGGAGTTGAAAATGTACATTGTGACAAAGATCAGAGGATTTCTAGGTTATGCAAAATGCACTGTTACCATCGCTTGAGAGTAGAGGCGGATCCAGGATATAAAATCACTGGGTGCCAAGTAAATTTATTGATTAAATCAATTTGGGCTTCGAATTAAATTATTCGTCTTTTCAATCTACATGATAAGTCAACCAACAAAATATGAACAGTAATAAGATCACAATTTATGTATTATGCATACTACAAATTGGCACCCCACATTCGACTAAGATCACAAAGTTAAAACTTTCAATAATATTACTAATGTCATAAAATATTCATCATTCAATTAAAATTGACCTCAATGATTTTTCATATTCTGAAAACGGTCAATGATGACATCATTATTTACATTTACAAATACATTACGCTCTATGTAACATATTCAATAATTACTTAAAGATTGATGATCAATATTATTCCACACTTCATTTTTACGTTCTTTGTGAATGGAAATGCCCTTGATCTTCACAATTATCGTATCAACATGTAAAATTAGAGTCAACTTCACAAGTAAATAAACAAGTGAATAAGTTTCCACAAAATCTGTCTCAAACTCTCATTCAATGCCTTTGTCAAATCACAAATTCCTTGCAAGTTGAAGAATTTGGAAGTAGCACCTCACAAATGAATTGTGAAAGTATCGAATTGGTAACTCAAATATAGACGGAGGAAAAAGTAGCAGTGGGGCGATTGGGCGAGGGAGGTTGATATTTGGAGAAGAATACCAACATGGTTTTCGGTTTGAAGAGAGAAAAAAAAACTTTTCTTTTTAGCTTTTATATCTTTTAATAAATATTAACTAATAAATTATAAAGAAAAGTCAAAATTTAATAAATTAAATGAATCAAAAATAATTTTTATTATGAGTAATACTTTATATTAAATCAATATAACAATTAGAATTTAGAAACAAAGAAAGAAAAGAAAAGAAAATAATTGTGAGAAGCATTCAGCGAGATTCAAATTTTTTGTTGTGCTGTCAATTTTTTTTTTTTAAAAAGCATTCACCAGGATTTAATCCCGAGATCTCCACTCATATTATATGACCCTTTGCCACTGGCACCAGGCTTTGATTCACTACTTGGTGGCTTGTTTTATATATATATATATATATATATATATATATATATATATAAAGAGAGAGAGAGAGATTCCGTCGAATCTTGTGGGTGGTGTGGCACCCCACGGGACTTATAGATCCGCCCCTACTTGAGAACATCGTCGCCATTTAAACAAAACAAAACAAAAAACTTCACATGGATATTTTGTTCACATAATTAAAAATAATGAACAATGAAAGGTGAGAATTAAAATGAGCAATTTTGAAATAGGACTTTTTAGGCCCTCTAATAAGAATGAAATAATGAATTAAAAATTGAAATGGTTAATGCATATTTTATTTCTCTTAAGAAATCATTCTCTATTTAATTGAGCAATGAAGGTAAATAATATTGAAGCTAAAAAGAGTCAAATAATTCTCTCTACTATGAACAATAATGCCATAAATGTAATCATCGACAATATTCCTCCAAAGCCTCCCAATATATTGATTTAGAGCCCCACAAGAGAGAGCTTTCAGACAAAATTGATGGATAATGAGCATATGGCTGATTTAAGAATGGAGGAGTGCAGCGATATAGCTGGTGTTAATGCACCAACTATCCCAATTAATCATGACAAACTAGATAAAGGTACTAATGGCATTAAAACCATTCTCCTTTCTGAGGTAGACAATGAAAGATTGTGCGCACCTTGGAAACACTCACTCATCATTAAGCTCCTAGGTAAACAAATCACTCATCAATACTTGAGAGAAAAAATACAAAAGTTATGGAACCCCACGGAGCAATTTCCTCTCATCGATATGGGGTTAGACTACTTCATAGTTAAGTTTTCAAAGGAAGAAAATATGAACAAAGTTTTCTATGTGTAATTCATTTTTATTTTGGTTTTCTACTTCTGGTTTATTTTTACAGTAATTTTATGTTTATTCCATCCTTTTAGTGGATCTTCACTATATAATTGTTCTAGTACATGTTTTATAGGGCCTAATTTGTCTATTGTGAATACTATGTATTCTATATCGTTGGTACTAATTGGCATATTCTCTAATTTTTGTGTAATATTTTCACTTTCTTTTATCCATTCTGTGGTTTTTCGTATTTTATTTCCTACTCTTTTTGCTCCTACTTTATGGTTACATGGTGTTGTTAACCACCAGTGAGTTTTGGTTATTATATGTGGATAATATCTGTCTAAAAATGGTATTCCTAAGATTATATCTTTTGTAGGTAAGTCATAATTGTATATTTCTTCTATCTTGAGTATCTTATTCCATATTTGTATTTTTACATCTTTTTCCTTAAAGTGTATCAAACTTCCTTCATTATTAAATCCTTTTACTACTATTGGTGTTTTTAATTTTATCCATTTATCTTTTGGTAAACAGTTATATTTACATATGTTAACTTCTGCTCCTGTATCTATCATTGGTGTATAATATCTATTATAGTATCCTTCTATTTTTATTTTCATAAGTACATGTATTTTCATAATATTATTCCTTTTATTAGCGTTGTCCTATTATTATAGGTGATAGTTAGATAAGTAGGTTCTATTTTGTAGGGTTTTACTTTTTCTAACCATTTTAATCCTAATATGATATCTGCTTGTTGATTTTCTCTAACTTCTAGTTTTATTTTCATAGGTATATCTGCTATTATTATTTCTGCTTCTATTTCTATTTGAGCAACTATTAAAGCTGGTAAATCTGAGCATCTTTGCTTTGTTACTTTGTTTATTTTCATTTCTTCTTTATTTAAGAATTTTTCTATTATGTAATTGTCTTCTTGTCCTGTATTTATTAATATTAGATGTTCTTTTCCTTCTATTATTCCTATTATGTAATATTTGTTAGGGATTATATCATGTGCTAATTTTTTTATATATTCTCTTTGTAGATTATTTTTAATTTTTCTAGTTCTTCCTATTCTTTCTTCTATTATATCTAAGTTGTCACTAGTGCCTATTTCTTTGTATGAGTAGTTATTATTATCTATTATTTTAACAAACTGTTCAAATAGGGTTTCTATCTCTATTCCTCTTATTTTACTTTTTGCAGTTAGTTTGTCTTTTTGTAGTTAGTACATATAAATTTTTACATCTAACTGTACATATTTTACTTCCTGGGGCTAAAGTAATTCCATTAATTTTCCAATATAGTACTAGTGCTTTATCTATATTTTGGTTATCTGATAATGAAAAAGAATACCAAACAGATAATGAAATAGAACAATTAAATGACTGAAGAAAATATACAAATAATAAGAGAAGAATATACGACAGATGATTACTCTGAACAAAAAATAATTTTTTATAATAATATATTTGAAAAAGTAAAAGGAAAAGAAATTGATTTAAGTGTGGAAAAAATATTTAGTATGTCATTAATAAAAAACTCTTTTAAAAGAAATAAAGAAGAATTTTATATAATTAGTCAGAAAGAACATATTATAGATTGTAAATATGCCCAAGGGAAAGCTGAGGTGCCAATTATAAATAAAAGATGGTTATAGATTATAGAAATTTAAATGCAAAAACGACAACTTATAATTATCCAATCCCCAATAAAATATTAAAAATAAGACAAATACAAGGATATAATTATTTTAGTAAATTTGATTGTAAATCAGGATTTTACCACTATATCCAAATGGTAATACATTCCATTCATAAAATCCTTGTGGTACAGTAAACGCTGTTAATTTTTTAGATTCTTCTTCTAATTTTAAGTGGTAAAATCCTAACTAAGTTAAAACAAAGAATAAAGCACGAATAAAAAATGAACAAAGAAGAATTTGCAATAAGTGAAAAGACATATGAAAATTATGATGGATTAAAAATAAAAATAATTTTCTCAAATATAGGCAGAAGGTATAAAAAAATAGGTGAACAATTATATTTAATGTTAGAAAAAGAAGAATTAAAACTAGAAGATAGTCTAGCAGCTATGATAAGAATAACAAAAGAAAATGAAGAAATAGATAGAGAAAAAGAAATAGAAAAAATAAAAATCCAAAATGAAGAAAAAATACAACAAATAACGCGATGATAAATATTATAAAAAACATAAGAAAAGGTTTAAAAAATATAAAAAAATAAAACATAAATATAGAAATCCAAGAAAAAGATATTTTGCAAAATCTAAACGACCATATAGGAAAAAGAAAAGTATAAGTGAATGTAAATGCTATAATTGTGGAAAATTAGGACATATAGCAAAAGACTGTAAAATACCAAAAACACCCAATAAGAAACAAATATCATAAATAATTGTAGAAGAAGAAGTTTGCTTACAATTAGAATATTTAGATTATGAATTAGAAAGTGATGATAGTATTTATGAAATATCTGATAATGAAAAAGAATACCAAACAGATAATGAAATAGAACAATTAAATGACTGAAGAAAATATACAAATAATAAGAGAAGAATATACGACAGATGATTACTCTGAACAAAAAATAATTTTTGATAATAATATATTTGAAAAAGTAAAAGGAAAAGAAATTGATTTAAGTGTGGAAAAAATATTTAGTATGCCATTAATAAAAAACCCTTTTAAAAGAAATAAAGAAGAATTTTATATAATTAGTCAGAAAGAACATATTATAGATTGTAAATATGCCCAAGGGAAAGCTGAGGTGCCAATTATAAATAAAAGAGAATTAAATAAAGAGGTACAAAAAATAAGGAGTAAAGAACAAATTAAATATGTACATTTAGGAGGAATAGAAATACTTATAAAAGCCTGTTTTAAAGAAGGAATAGATACTCCAATAGAAATATATTTAGCAGATGATAGGATAATAGAACCTATAGAAAAGAGTGTAATAACAGCAGTAAGAGGAAATTTGATTTACCAAAAATTTAAATTTACAGTTAATACTAATTATTCAGTAGCACTAACAGACCAAAATATAGATAAAGCATTAGTACTATATTGGAAAATTAATGGAATTACTTTAGCCCCAGGAAGTAAAATATGTATAGCTAGATAAAAAAATTTATATGTACTAACTACAAAACACAAACTAACTGCAAAAAGTAAAATAAGAGGAATAGAGATAGAAACCCCATTTGAACAGTTTGTTAAAATAATATATAATAATAACTACTCATACAAAGAAATAGACACTAGTGAAAACTTAGATATAATAGAAGAAAGAATAGGAAGAACTAGAAAAATTAAAAATAATCTACAAAGAGAATATATAAAAAAATTAGCACATGATATAATCCCTAACAAATATTACATAATAGGAATAATAGAAGGAAAAGAACATCTAATATTAATAAATACAGGACAAGAAGACAATTACATAATAGAAAAATTCTTAAATAAAGAAGAAATGGAAATAAACAAAGTAACAAAACAAAGATGCTCAGATTTACCAGCTTTAATAGTTGCTCAAATAGAAATAGAAGTAGAAATAATAATAGCAGATATACCTATGAAAATAAAACTAGAAGTTAGAGAAAATCAACAAGCAGATATCATATTAGGATTAAAATGGTTAGAAAAAGTAAAACCCTACAAAATAGAACCTACTTATCTAACTATCACCTATAATAATAGGACAACGCTAATAAAAGGAATAATATTATGAAAATACATGTACTTATGAAAATAATAATAGAAGGATACTATAATAGATATTATACACCAATGATAGATACAGGAGCAGAAGTTAGCATATGTAAATATAACTGTTTACCAAAAGATAAATGGATAAAATTAAAAACACCAATAGTAGTAAAAGGATTTAATAATGAAGGAAGTTTGATACACTTTAAGGAAAAAGATGTAAAAATACAAATATGGGATAAGATACTCAAGATAGAAGAAATATACAATTATGACTTACCTACAAAAGATATAATCTTAGGAATACCATTTTTAGACAGATATTATCCACATATAATAACCAAAACTCACTGGTGGTTAACAACACCATGTAACCATAAAGTAGGAGCAAAAAGAGTAGGAAATAAAATACGAAAAACCACAGAATGGATAAAAGGAAGTGAAAATATTACACAAAAATTAGAAAATATGCCAATTAGTACCAACGATATAGAATACATAGTATTCACAATAGACAAATTAGGCCCTATAAAACATAGACTAGAACAATTATATAGTGAAGATCCACTAAAAGGATGGAATAAACATAAAATTACTGTAAAAATAGAATTAATAGACCAAAATAGCATAATAACCCAAAAACCCTTAAAATATAATTTTGATGACTTAAAAGAATTTACAATGCATATAACAAAATTATTAGAAAAAGGATACATACAAGAAAGCAATAGTAAACATACTAGCCCCGCATTTATAGTTAATAAACATAGTGAACAAAAAAGAGGAAAAAGTAGGATGGTTATAGATTATAGAAATTTAAATGCAAAAACGACAACTTATAATTATCCAATCCCCAATAAAATATTAAAAATAAGACAAATACAAGGATATAATTATTTTAGTAAATTTGATTGTAAATCAGGATTTTACCACTTAAAATTAGAAGAAGAATCTAAAAAATTAACAACGTTTACTGTATCACAAGGATTTTATGAATGGAATGTATTACCATTTGGATATAAAAATGCACCAGGAAGATTCCAACATTTTATGGATACCTATTTCACAAAACTACATAACTGTATAATTTATATAGATGATATACTATTATACTCTAAAACCTATAATGAATATATAGAATTATTGGAAAAATTTATAGTCACAGTAGAAGAATCAGGAATAAGCTTAAGTAAGAATAAAGCAGAAATTATGAAAAATCAGATAGAATTCTTAGGAATACAAATAGATAAAAATGGAATAAAAATGCAGCAACACATAGTACAAAAAATTATAAATTCAGAAGAAATACTAGATACAAAAAAGAAATTACAATCCTTTTTAGGATTAGTAAATCAAGTAAGAGAATATATACCTAAACTAGCAGAATATTTAAAACCGTTACAAAGAAAATTGAAAAAAGATGTCGAATATAATTATAATGAAATAGATAAAAAAAACAAGTTCAAAAAATAAAGGAACAATGTAGAAAACTACCAAAATTATGTTTTCCAGATGAAAATGAAAAATTCAATTATATAGCAGAATCAAATGCAAGCGAAAATAATTATGGAGGAGTATTAAAATATAAATATGAAAATGAGAAAATAGAACATCACTGTAGATATCATTCAGGAACATTTACAGAAATGGAAGAAAAATGGGAAATTAATAGAAAAGAATTATTTGCATTATATAAATGTCTATTAGCATTTGAACCATATATTGTATATAATAAATTTATTGTTAGAACAGATAATACGCAAGTTAAATGGTGGCTAACAAGGAAAGTACAAGACTCAGTTACTACAAAAGAAATAAGAAGATTAGTATTAAATATTTTAAATTTCTCTTTTACTATTAAAGTAATTAGGACTGACAAGAATATAATTGCAGATTACTTATCAAGACAAAGTCGTGCAAACGGACTTTGAGGAGGAAATTACAAATACAATACTTATGAATGAATTATTGGAACAAATTAAGATGCTCAACAGTAGAATATTACTTATGGAAACAAGATATGTGGAGAAGGACCACAATAAACAACCAGAGCTAGTAGTGCAGTCAGAGCACTTTAAACAACCAGATCTAGAAGGTGACGTTGGGAAACACCTAAAACCCAAATTACTAACAATTTAAATATTGCAGGTACATCTACAAAGGAATCCTCTACATCAAGAAAAAATTACAATTTGAATAAGGTATTTGAAAAACCTTATGCCCCATCTCATATAACAAAAAATGAACTATTTATACCACCACAAATACATACTTATGCAACAACCAAACAAAGAAAACCTACAACCACATAACCCGTACATATCTTGAAAATATTGAAAAAATCCAAAATCTCCTAAATACCCAACCTATTGAAAACCCAGAAAAATTAAAAACTCATCAAGGATATATTACCCAAAAATTACAAAACTATAATAAATTGATTGCTTTGCCAAATACCAAACCAAATTTAGTAGCAACTTGCTATGCTTATGGACTTATTTCAACAGTATATACAGTTACTGGAGATGAAATTAGCCAAATACCAGAATTATACCAAGCATTTATGAATTATAAGAGAATTACTAAAGGATAATTATTTTATGTTAGATTTTACTCTGCGCCAGCTGAAGTATTATTTGACGAAATTAAGCCAATTATTACAATTATAAAAATAGGAATGACAAAGGATTATATTATTCCAGAAGAAATTACAAACAACCAATTATACCAAGAACAGAACTACCAGCTTTTTATGCCAACAAAAGAATTATTGGACTTAGTACAATATTAGCAGAATTATCCAACGTATATGACGAGACAAATTACATATGGAAATATTGTTCAAGAAATCACTTATTAATTTATTCAACAGCAAAGGAATTAAGACCCATGGACAAGTTAGAAGTAAAAAATTGGGCACTGTCATTACTTAAACCGGAACAAAAACCAACAACAAAAGCTATCAGAAAAGGATTTATCTCAGAAGACAGCTTAGACCAATATTGCAAGCTTATTGGAAAAAAATATACAGAACACGTGTGTAGTAGATGCAGCGGAATAAATAATTATGTACCAGATGTCAACATAGATTGAAGGAATAAATAAAAGACAAACAGGTGGACGGACAAGAATTAAAGAAGAAGCAATTATTGGACAATGACATAAAAAGAAGAGACAAAACAATGTGATAAAAAGTAAAGCTAAAGCTAAGGAGAAAGCAACGTAAGGAGGAAGCAATATAAACTGTCGGGGACTACTATGTAAATAATTAGGGACTTACTTTGTAAATATGTTTCTTATTTTACAACTTTAGTCCTTAGTTTATTTGTATATATAGGCTAATATGTAAGAAGAGGAGGACACACCTCTCTCCCTACATCTCTCTAAATATTTTTGTTATTCAACTTTTGTAAAAATATTCAATAAAATTATTTTCCCCAAATAATAGAGCAAGACTTAGCAAATACTGCAACGCAGGTATACCCACTTATGATTATGCTTAGCTAAAATAATTAATTCCTGTCAACCATAATATTATGTGATATACTTATGATTATTATTATGGAGTAGAATTATTCAATAATTTATTATCTAGTTTGCTAGCATAGAGAAAAGTAGGAGAAAACTTCTAGAACTATGCCATCCAAAAATGGGAAACCATGAAAGGCAAAGAGGCCGTGTTAGGGGAGTACCTAAATGTTGAGGCGTTGTTTAGGAAGATAATATCCGAAAAAGGTATCATGCTAGTAGTGATTAGATGATAAAATATGAATACTCTAATTCATAATAAGCTATCATAAGATTACCATAGGATAGACATGGAGGGCAGGAATAGATTAATAAATTGATAAGACTAAATGGATATCTCAGACATACTCACTGTAGAAGTTAATAATAGTTATTTTGAAGATAATTATAAGATACTTATCCTTAAAGTATTGGAAAAAATAACTGAACCTAGTATAAAAAAATTAATCTGGGAAAAATTAATGAAATACGAAGAAGAAGAAATGAATAACCTAATAAGACAAAATTGGTTTGACGACATAAGAGAAGTAATACAAGAATTATATGATAGTACAGATTATTTAGATATATATTCAGACTATAATAGTGATTAAATTATGATAAATGAAGAATACTTCCAACTCTGGAAAGAAGTTATGACTGAAATAGATTCATGGGAAAACATTATAAAAACATATTTAGAAATGTATTTTAAAACACAAGACGTACAATACCTGAAAATGTTAGTAGAAGGAGCTCAAATAATTATAAGCAAAAAGGAAAAAGAAAATGAATTTTATAAAAAAGCATTTATTTAATAAAAGTTAATAAAAATCTATGACAAAATCAAAATATAGCCCGAATTCCACACCTAACCCCAATTTGGTATCAGAGCATAGGATTAACATTAACATAGTTAAGAGAAGATGAGAACACCTTATAAAAATACTCATACATATAAATAGATAAAACATAATCTAACATATTTATATATAAAATATAAAAAATTAAATAAACAAATAAATAAAACTAGAGAAGAAATCTATAAATTAGATAAACTAATTACAGAAATATCATTATTAGAATATAAGTTTATAACTAAGTTAAAACAAAGAATAAAGCACGAATAAAAAATGAACAAAGAAGAATTTGCAATAAGTGAAAAAATATATGAAAATTATGATGGATTAAAAATAAAAATAATTTTCTCAAATATAGGCAGAAGGTATAAAAAAATAGGAGAACAATTATATTTAATGTTAGAAAAAGAAGAATTAAAACTAGAAGATAGTCTAGCAGCTATGATAAGAATAGCAAAAGAAAATGAAGAAATAGATAGAGAAAAAGAAATAGAAAAAATAAAAATCCAAAATGAAGAAAAAATACAACAAATAACAAACACAAAAAATAATAGAATAAAAGAATTAGAAAGAGAATTACAAGTATTAAAAGAGGTATATGAGAAACAGCAAGAACAAGAGGAAGAAAATAAATTATTAACAGAAATCCAAAAATATAAAGAAAAAATCACAAAAAATCAAGAAAAAACAGAAGTAGAGAACCAAAATAAAAATGAATTACACATAGAAACTATAGAAGAAGAAGATATGGAAGTAGACCAAACTTCAGAAATTAGTGAAACGTATACGGAAATTATGGAAAATAAAAAACTAATAGAAAATACAGAAGTAGAAATAAATTATGATGAAAAAATGAAAGAAACAGCAGAACCTAGTACTAGTACAACAAGAACATATCCAAAACATGAAAGACCACAGACATATACACGAGATTATACAAGTTCAGATAGATATGAAACCTTATGGAATAAAAGATTAAATATAAAAAAATGGAACCCTAAACAAATAAATTTAGAACCTGAATACTTGAATTTAGACTGTGTAACAGATATAAACCAAACTATACAACTATGGATAGGATATATAGCAAAACAAATAATAGACAATAAAATTAATATGACAGAAGTACCAGGATACATAGAAAGAACATTTATAGGAGAAGTAATATTATGGTTCTTAAATTTAGAAGAAGAAAGTAAAAAGACATTAAGATCAAGTAAAGATATACAAGCCAAAGAAACAACATCGGTAATGGATACACTCTATAAATATGAAGCAACTATAAGAAATGAATTTAGCAGTATGACAACAGAGGAAGAAAAATGAAATAAAAATAAAATTACAAATAGAAATTTAATGAACAAATTAGGAATATGTAACATGTGTTATTTAGATGAATACACTTGTGCATACAAAGAATATTATTACAAAGGAGTCTATAATACACAAGAAAGTCCAGGAATAAGACATTTATATTTTTCAAAATTACCAGAACCATTTAGTTCAAAAATAATAAAAGCATGGGAAGAAGCAGGATTGCACGATACATTAGGAGCTAGAATAAAATTTGTAAAACAATGGTATGCAAATATGTGTGAAAAATATAAAGAAGATATAAAAATGGAAAAAACAATAATAAAAAATTTAGCATGTTGTAAAGATAAAGTAGCAAGCATTGTCTACTAAGGTGAAGGCTTCTTATGTACGAACTGCGCAGATTAGGCCACACAATTGGAAGATGCACGTACCGCAAACCGCCAACAACACCATCGAGCTCCCAAGATGATATGAATGGTAAACAAACCACAGAGGAATGGCAAACGGTAAGGCTTACTCAAAAGAATTGCAAATTCAGAGGTACCACATTCATTCATTAATCTATAACTACAACACCACCGAGTAATACGATCCACTTAAGCTCACCAAGTATTTATGAAAAAATTGCAGTCGACTTAGATAAAATTCATCCAAAAACTAATTTTTATCTTTTGAAAACAGAAGTCGTTCTGTTTCTTATATTGCTATTGATATCAACAAGAGAAGAGCTAGTTCCATGCCTCAAGTCCATGAAAATTCAGATAATCTTAATTTAAATCCTAGCAATATTATCAACCAATTCCAGTGCAATAATAAATTTGAAGCCCTTAACAATTCGAAGGACCCTATCAATTCTTCCATGTCTGATAGCTCCAAAAATAATTGTATTAGCTCTGGACCTATTAATGTAATTAGAAACAAGAATTGTCCTTCGACACAAACTAAGAGGGATAGTTTTTGATAATATACCAGTTGTTTTGACGTGTCAAACCCCCAACGAAACCCTATTATTTTAACAACCCCTTATGGGTCCACCATTTTTAAAAAATATCTAGGAAAACTAGGGTTGGGACGGAAATAGATACTACTTCTCCAATAAACAATCAGCTTCTACACTTAGCCACCCCCAACGACCAAGTGGCAATGTAAATTTGCACTAATGATTTACCAAGCAATAATTCTTCCACCTGCTCACACAACTTTTAGCCAATAACTTTTCAAGCATATCATCTTATATGCAATCATCACAAGATTACATACACTCTAGCTCCATTAATACCACAAGAAAAGACAATGTTTGGGACCTCCATTCCTCTTCATCGAAAAATCCAACTCTCTCCACTTTCCCGACCTCTGAAATTCTTCAACCCAGTATGAACAACATTCCTCCCATCCCCCCACAAATAACTCAACACCCACTGTTATTTGCTACTCAGCTAGTTCATCCTCTCCCCCATCCCAGTCCCTACTAGAGAAGAGCCTGCAGGGACAAACAATCATCTTCTCCATGGAAATAAATGGGGTGGAGACGATGATCATCTTACAAAATCAAAACTTCCTAGCTCAATTGATATCAGAAGGGATGAAAATTATGATGGGGCACTTTGTGAACCACATATGGTTGACCAATGTTCTAGACCCTTTACCCCCTTTAGTTACCCCATTCTTCATCCAAATCATGCAAACTCTGTGAAATCTTCCACACCACTTTAATCCTTACACCAATATGAACAACTCAGTCCGAACTCCTTTCTATGCCCCACAGGAGTTAGTCAACAACAATCTTCTCTTTTTTTCCCATGGTTTTGGATAGCAGTGCAACAAAATCACCCTACCATAATACCAAATCCCAGAAATATCCAACCACTAGCAGCACAAGAACTAGGAGGGGAAGGGGGACGCCTACTAAAAAGGACCTCATTCACTGAAATGTCAAGCTTAAAAAATGCAGCCCTTATGATATTCATGGAGGACGAGGACAAAAAAGTACATCCACAACTATCCATTGGCTCTAATGAAGTGCTCTTTCGACCTAAGGCCAGTAATGAACAGTGCACTGGCCAAATATGTTATGGTAATGGCCCCAACAATGAAACAAAGTCAAAATTCCCTATGATGGACAATGCTGAAATCCCTCTCTCACTTTACTTTCCTATAAATCAACTTACTAGTTTCATAGTGTGGAACACTCATGGGGCAAATAATGACAATTTTAAAAGGAACTTTTAAAAACTTATTAAAAACATAACTCTTGCATGGTCACTCTTCTGGAAACAAAAATGGATAACCACCTTAGCATTATAACTGTTTTTTATTTTGACGATTACTAGGAGGTTCCGCTCAGGGTATATTATGTTATCTTGTCATGCTTTGGCTTTCCAACTTCATTACAGTCACAAGGAAAAAACAATTTCCTTGGGAACTTCAAGCTATGATTCAGGTATTCCATAGAAAAACTACTTATTGGTTCACCCGCTATTTATGCAGTATGACCTATGTTGATTGTTTCAAACAGATAGTTTTAAAAATATTGCTAATTTGATTAACTATCTGTGGCTAGTTGTAGGGGATTTTAATGAGATTCTAACGCAAAAAGATTAAATAATCTACTCAATCACATAGTTTGGAGGATTATTGAATTTGTTTCACTAGTGAGAAAGTGCAATCACATACAAAGACGAACTACACCATATAAAGTCTCAATCTACAATCGTACCTGTTAAAGATAAGTTCTCAATGTTCGTCGAATAATCTTCGGTCAACAACTCTTTTTATTCACAGAAGAATCTCCAATCAACAAATCTTTGTTGCAGGAACTTTTTAGAGAAGAAGAAGAAAGAGAAGGAAGAAAGAGCTCTTCCTTTCTATTGAAACTGAGTCCATTTATAAATCTAAAGGGATGCAACTTTTAAGAAACATTCGCAATAGTTCTGTATCTTCCCCTTTATTTATTAAATATAAAATAATTAAATATATATATATATATAAATCCTTATTTATTATTTAAATAGATACGTGCTGACCCACATGAGTGGCCCAAATTTAATACCTCCATCTCCCACTCACACATAGTGGGTCAATTCTCATTCCTATTTAGTAACTTTCATAAAGAGCGAGGGGGTGATGGGCAACCTTAGTCGATATGTTGCTCGTGAGCCGCCAAGTACCAGTCTCGCAATAGTATTGGCGCAAAAGGATCGGTCCTTCACATGCTGATCGTTTGTGAGTCCAACTCGCTCTCCTGCCAGGCCTTTCACGAGGGAAGTGAATCAACAAATGCATGCAATTCCAGTTTCAAAGGGAGTTCTTGACCAGTTGAAAAAAATATTAGCTAACTTTTGGGGAGGCGGTGATGAAGACAAAAGAAAGCTTCACTGGATATTTTTTGATACTATGTTCCTTAACTAGTGCATACTTCGAGAGCTTCATTGTTATATATCTATTAGGAATATATAATATCTCGATCAATGAAACTTGAAGTAGATTATAACATGTAGTACCCTAGATCATTTATCACATTCATATTTCTCATCATCTAGTTTCCTTAAATTTGAGTTCATCATTATGTAATTGTTTCACAGACAAACATAAAGGACGAGTCAATGAACACAAGTAATGTGATAATACTCAATGATCTTCCTCATCTCATGAATCTCTTAATCTGAATGTGCTATGCTTTTTTGGAAATATCCCGCCAGATCGAATCAATTATCATCTCTTGGCAACATACCATGATAACAAACACCAAACTGAATCTCAAGAAACTAATTAACGTCATGAGGTACACTGTGACAAATATTTATAATTTTCAGGGCTTCACATGATATCAAGTAGAGACTAAACTTGTATTGCCCTTATAGGTCACTATATGCATACATGGTATGAAACATGTACCACAATATTGACTTATTTCTCATGGAGCATATGTCCTTTATTGATTAAATATTGTGCAGATCATAGTTCAGACAACTAATGCCTAACTTTGACTTCACAAATCTACTCATCAGTAACATTAGAAACATACTAACTCACTTAATAACATATGATTAAACACAAACTAACAAACGACAGTCTGATTATAAACTTGTGGCTCTCTATTATCACCACTTCTAACAATAATTAGTTTATAAATGTCTCATCTCTACGTATCACTTTGACAATAGAGGTAATTGTCTGTGCGAATAGACAAATCTTTTCGTCTGTTTGACATACTTTTTATCCTTAAAAATTTATGTACACTACATAAAAGTGATATATGTATACAATCCAACAAGAATGGAAAATTATGCATAAATCAACATTAACTTCAATAATGTGAATTTACCTAAACATGCATGAAAAAAAATAAAAATATAAATACATCAGCATCTACTAAACCCAATGACTTCACATGTCTCTCATAAGCATCACATGTTATGGGTTTTGTTAAGGGACCTACTATCATTTGATGCGCAAATATGTATTTCATGTTCACTTTCTTTTGTACTACCATGTCTCTTAAAAAATTACACTTTATGTCAATATGTTTCGTCTTTCCATGATATTTTAGATCCTTTGTATAGGCTATTGCAGCCGAACTATCACAATAGATTATACACACCTAAGTGAAACAAAAGACGCTTAAGCGAAACAACTTTTGGTACAACAGATGAAAGTGCAACAAATCCAGCTTTTATTGTAGATACGGCTATACATGTTGCTTCTTGCTACTCCATGATATAGCTCCATCACTAAGCAAGAATGCATATCTAGAGGTGAGTTTTATTTTATTTAAATCTCCTACCAATCAGCATATCTGTAGCCTTTGAGTTACACATCATTTTCTTGATAACATAAGGACTGATCGGTTGTGTCTTTGAGATACCTCGATATCCTTTTAAATACTTTTCAATGTTGCACTTCTAGGTCAGATTGAAATTTGCTAACTAACACAGTTGTATAACAAATATCCAATCTAGTACACATCATAGCATACATAAGACTACTGTCAACATTGATATAAGGAACTTATCTCATTTGTTATTTCTCTTGTGGAGCTTAAGGGCATATAATTCGGTTCAAAGCTTCACTTTTTGGAACTAGAGTATTTATGGATTTGCAACCTGTATATTAAAGCGTTTAAGAACTTTTGTAATGTAGAATGTATGTATCTTCACCCATATCTTTTATCACAAAATATATGATAACCACTCTTTTATCTCTTTTATAAATCAGATGTCACTTGCAGATATTAGTATGTCGTCTATATACAATGATAAGATCTTTTTTATGCAGGCACAATGGTCTTCATGAATCATAACAAATCCTCTATTGCTTTTAACCATTATTCATTAGTGGGGCATGTAAGAGCCTCATTTATATTTCTTGGCTCTTCATCATCCAGAGTAACTATAAATGCTTCCATTTCGATCTCAAATCAACTATGGAAAATTTGTGGACGACTTGTTAAATGAGGTTGAGATTGACAAATTGATTTATCAATTGGAAAGTTACTCCCACTCGAATCATTAATATCAATAGATTTGATTCAGATGGTGTATTAGTGGGAATAGGAGCTGATCCGTTATGATTAAAATGACTCCCACTCAAATTCATTTGAACTTTGGCAGTGAAAATGATCTGGTCCGTAGTTTCGAAAAGAGATCAGTATTGACCTATCTCACCCTGATTAGGAAAATCATTCAGTATGAATCTAACATCACGTGACTCAACTTCAATTACAATGCCACTATCTTATAAAGATACATTATCTTCCCCTTGGACCTAATTTTTCATATTGGGAAGAAGGGTTATGAATATAAAAGAACACAACTCCAAGGCTTTAAAATGCTCAAGTTGGGCTTTCGTTTAGTCTATAACTCATACGATGTAGTTGTAAATGGTTTTGAAGGGACACAATTAGGTACAAATGCAGTAGTGAGTAAAGCATCACCCTAATAGGTGATTGACAATTTTGCTTGTGCCATCATCAATCTAATCATTTCTAACAAGGTTCTATTTTATCGTTCTGCGATACTATTTTGTTGTAAAATATAAGGACTAGTCAATTTTCATTGAATTTCCTTTTCTTCATAGTTTGAACTCATCTGACAAATACTTTCTTCCTCGATCGGTTCTTAGAGGTTTTATTTTCTATCCAATTGATTCTCAACTAAGTTCCTGAACTTAATAAATCTACTTAAAGCTTCAGAGATATCAAATGCATATAACTGAATTGAGTAAAATCATCAATAAAAGTGATTAGGTAATTGGCACTATGTCTTGCCCTTACATTCATTGGACCGTAGATGTCAGAATGAATTAATTGCAATGGAGTATCATCTCTTGTCCCTTTACCAAATGGTTTTCTTATGGTTTTTCCGGCTAGACAGGATTCATAAGTAGACAATTCTACTTTACTTATTGTGCCAAACATACTATCATTTTGCTAAGTGATTCATTCTTTGCTCACCAATATGGCAAAGTCTAGCATGTCCTGTATTTGCATCATTTTCACAATTAGAAGTTGACGTAAATAAAAGAAATTATTATTATTATTATCATTATTATTATTCCGACACAATTTATTAATATAAATATTATTAAAAAGTATACTACTGTTAAAAACAGTAGAAAAGAGGAATATGATATGCCTCAACAACTAGATCTTCTTAATAAATGGACTATTCCTAAAATCCAGCTCAAGGTTATAAACCAAATGGGTACTTTTGAGAAAATGGGATTTAAACAAATTGTTAAAACCACAAAAGAAACTATTTCTGTGGATTCTGATCATGGTACTTTTAGGTTATTGTCTGAAAGTGATTTTGCCCCTTATAGAGAAATTAAATTTAGATATATGCATATTGGTTTGGTTCAAGTTGCTTTTAAGCCCCTCACTCTTAGAGGCCTACTAGAGAGATTTATAGCAGCTCTAAGAGATGACAGAAATTAGAATTGGAAAAAATCCCTTTTAGGGACAGTTCAAACCAGTTTGGCCTATGGCCCTGTTTATTTTAATGCCTATCCTAATTTCCAAATTTCGTTGAATGATGAGAATTCGCTAAATACTTTAATACCAAGTATAAAATTGCATGGTTATGATTATTTGCCCGATATAGAGGTTATCTATATTTGTTATAGAATTTATTATGAGCCATTATATACTTTAAATCATATGTGTAAAATTATGGATTTTAAAAACGAAACAATTTTAATAGAAACAAATTTTAGTAAGTCTAAAGTTACAACTAGAAGGCCTATTAAGTGGGATGAAATTGATTTTCCTAAAGAATGGGTGATCGAAGAGGCAGTTCCACCCAAAAATAATATAAATCCTAATATTTCTGATATTGACCAAACTCCTGATGGGACAGTGAGAATAAAATTCACTAACCAAAATTTATTAATGAGTTATGCTGATAATATAGGTTTTCCTTCAAGAATGCTTAGATCTAACTTATCTTATATATCTCCTATTGATTATATTGTTGATATGCCTTCTATAGCGTCTACTTCTCAAATTAAAGAAGAAGATAATTTTAGAGTATCCACTTCTTATATGAAAGAAGGAAAGAGAGTTGAAAATATCAAGATTGAAATCATATAGTTACTCCTGAAATGGACCCTACTTTGTCTGAAATGGACTTTTCAAGTGGTTTACATGGATAGATTAGAACTTATTTATTTTAGACCAGGGTCGTCTGTAAGAAAGAAAATTTTCCAGCCCAAATGGGAATCATTTAGAAAATGGTTTTTCAAAAATTTTGATAATAAGCAACAAACATTCTTCCAAGAAGATTTTTATAATGATCTTTCTGAAGCAAATAAAGCTATTGTTTTTGTACCATGGTTTATGACGAAATATGTTTATAACTATAGTTCTATGTTAGAACAAGATCATAAATTATCTGATGGTACAATTACCAAATCTCTCCTACCTCCTCAACAATCTTTTCAAATTGAAAAAGATAATAAGACCGTACATTTTACTGCATTTGCAGAGTTGTTTGATGATAATGATACTGCTCTTATTACTTCCAAGCATGTTAAAACTTTAATACGACAAAACTATTACATGAATGTTTATGCGAGCATTGTAGGAGAGCATATTCTTTCCTTACATGATAAAATTAGTCATTTATGTTCTGAATTAGGGAAGTCTAAAATTCCTGATAAAGGAAAGGAGAAGGCTACTCCTACTATTCAACCCCCTCTAGAAATAAAGGACTTTAAATTATCAAAGCTTTATAATATTAAAAGATTGCTTCAAGAAAGGTTTCAGCGTTTTAGGGGTTAAATATTAATCCCCTCCAACTACGTGAGAGTGATATCACTGATAGGAATAATATTCCAGATGAGATTAATAAAATCTTGGAGAAACATGCTAGAAAACCGATTCAAAGGATGTATTACTATCCTAGGTCGACTCCTCAAGATATTCTTCTTGAGGAGCAAGAATATTACGTCTCCAATAGTTTTAGTGGGATAGAAATTTATGTGTGGAATATTATGGTTTTGCTGATAGACAAATTTATACTCTGGCTCATAGAATTCTTATGTATAATACAATGTGCAAGGCAAACAAGAATTCTGAAAAGGATATAGCCAACATGATTATTGCCGAATTTACAAGCAAATTAAAGGGTTGGTGCGATAATTATCTCTCAGAATCCCAACGTATGGCCATTCTAAATGCTGTTAAGGATGAAAATGGAATGATTCCAAATGTAGTCTACACCTTGGTCCTAACCATTATAGAACATTTTTCTGGAAGATGGTCGGATAATAGTGAAACCATTAGGACTATGCTCCAAAACCTTGGATGTAAAACCCTAACATCCTTTAGATGGTACAAGGACATTTTCCTATCTAGAGTTATGGAATTACCTGAGTGTAAAACTCCCACTGGAAATCCAAGTTTATAGATGGGCTCCGTGCTTTATTTGCAGAAAGAGTCAGGAAAGCCCTTAAAGGAGATGCGGTGAGTATTAATTACAATGACTATACTTATGGAAAACTTATAAGTGTTTGCACCCAAGAATGTCTCTCTTCGTGCAATGAGATCAAGTTGAATCAACAAATTAAAAGATATCATTTGAATGAGAAACAACAATTAGGGGAATTTTGTGAACAATGCCTAAATCCTCTAAGAAGTCTAATAGACATAGAGGAAGAAGAGATTATAAGGAAAAGCCTCATAGGTAGTACAAAAAAAGAAAATGCTTAGACAAGCGTGAAAAAAGAAAAATGTATTATCAAGAGAAAAATGAGTTTTATAAGAATAATAAATCAAATGTCTGCCATAAATGTGGTAGAATAGGCCATTATGCAAGGGATTGCAAGGTCAAGGATAAGATTAAAAGCCTTGATCTAGAGGATAACATTAAGGATTCCTTATATAAAATCCTCCTCAATTCGTCTTCGGAAAATTCCAGCCTTAACAATAGTGATGGAGAGGAATCCTCTACAATTGAAGACCTAAAAGTTGTTCATGAAGAAGACTGAATGTCCTCATCTGAGGAAGAATGTATGTCAGATCAGCCAGCCTTGTGATAATAAAGATAAGGACAAATTTTATCAGTTGTATTCTTAGTTTAAGGACTTAAATATCAATGTTATCAGTAGTGATAACTGGGTAGAGATACTCAGGATGATTGATGATCCAACCTTAAGGTCCCAGATTATTGATAAAATTGGTAATACCTGCACCTCTACTAATAATACTAGAATTCCTAAAGAAAATTCCGCTCATAATAATGCTTATACCATTGCAGAATTAAAGACACAGCTAAAACTTAGGTCTCAAAGGGATCATATCCTTACTACAATTCAAGATTTGGTTGAGGAGAGTAATAATCACAAAAAAGAAATATCTTCTCTCAAAAATCATAATATGATTGTTGATGAGAGAATCACTTATACGGAAAATAAAAACAATAACCATCATGGGAAACAGGTTATGGTATAAGGTAATCCTCCTGATATTCCTGAAGCTAATCTTCCTAATACCCTTAATGAGTTTACAGATAATAAGAATTTTTTTTAGAAATTATCGAGCTAATTACAGCTCATAAACCTTTGGCAAAAATAACTCTTTTTATTCATTATAACTTAAAAAAGGATTTTATTGCTCTTATTGATAGTGGAGCTGATTTGAACTGTATTCAAGAAGGATTAATCCCATCAAGATATTTTAAGTGACTACACATAATCTTCGAAATGCTAGCAGCCATAAAATGGAGATTGAATATAAAATTCCTAAAGCATATATATGTACAAATAATATGTGTATGCTTGAAAGTTTTGTTTTAATAAAAAACATTTCTAACGAAATCATTTTAGGAATGCCTTTTTTCTGGCATATTTATCCCATAACTCTCTAGAATGAGACTGGAATAACTGGTACTTTTGAAGGAAGAAATATAAGAATTGATTTTATATCTCAACCATTTTCAAAATTCATTAATGAAGTTAAAGATACGATTTCTCCAAAAAATAAACAAATTGATTTTCTTAAAAATGAGATTTGTAGTCTTACCATAGAAGAGACTTCACAAAATCCTAAAATCCAAGGAAAGATTGAGATTTTAAATAATCAATTCTCCCTACAAATATGTGGAGTCCACCCAAATGTGTTTTGGGAGAGAAAAAAACATGTGGTAAGTCTTCCTTATGAGGTAGAATTTTCTGAAGCTAATATTCCCACTAAGGCAAGACCTTGACAAATGAATTCAAAATATTTGGACTTATGTAAGAAAGAGATTGATACTCTTCTTCGAAAGGGATTAATAAGGCCCTCAAAATCTCCATGGTCTTGTACTTCTTTCTATGTTAATAAACAAGCTGAGCAAGAAATAGGGGTACCCAGACTTGTCATAAATTATAAACCTTTAAATAAAGTTTTAAAATGGATTAGATATCTTATTCCCAATAAAAAAAGATTTATTAGACAGACTTCATGAAGCTATCGTATTTTCAAAATTTGATTTAAAATCAGGTTATTGGTGAATTCAAATTTCTGAAGAAGATTAACATAAAACAG
The DNA here is from genome assembly GCA_035578085.1 of Solanum pinnatisectum. NCBI lineage: Eukaryota > Viridiplantae > Streptophyta > Magnoliopsida > Solanales > Solanaceae > Solanum > Solanum pinnatisectum. The sequence continues at coordinate 28,645,419 of CM069078.1, read as the reverse complement.
TCTTTAACGTCCCAATGGGACAATATGAATGGAATGTCATGCCTTTTGGATTAAAAAAATCCCCCTTCTGCATATCAAAAAATTAGGAATGATATTTTTAACCAGTTTAGCAATTTTATCATTGTATATATAGATGATATATTGGTATATTCAATAACCTTAGAAATGCATTTTAAACATCTTGATCTCTTTAAGAAAATTATTATTCAAAATGGTTTGGTTATATCTAGACTAAAAATGCATATTTTCCAAAGCAATGTTAGATTCTTAGGTCATAATATTGAAAAGGGAAAAATTATTCCCATTCAAAGAAGTATTGAGTTTACATCTAAATTTCTTGATGTTATTACTGAAAAACCTAGCTCCAATGGTTCTTGGGAAGCTTAAAATATTTCTCCTTTTATAAAGGATCTATCTAAAGATACGACTATATTATATGATAGACTCAAAAAAAGTCCTAAAGCTTGGAGTGATAATCATACTAAAGCAGTCAAGCACATTATGACAAAGGTTAATAACCTACCGTGCCTCACTTTAGCCAATTCGAATTGGCAAAAGATAGTGGAGACAGATGCCTCTGATATTGGCTATGGGGGAATTTTAAAACAAATTTCTCCTACTGAAAGACATGAATACCTCATACAGTTCTATTATGGGAAATAGAATAATGTTAGAAAAATTATGCTACTGTAGCTAAAGAAATTTTGGCTATAGTCAAAACTGTTCTAAAATTCCAAAGGGACTTATATAATTAAAAGTTTATTATAAAAACTGATTGTCAAGCAGCTAAATTCATCTTTAATAAATGTGTAAAACATGATGTTTCTAGACAAATGTTTGGAAGATGGCAAGCTTTATTATAAAAAGGGAAAAAATAATAGTCTTGTAACATCTCGCAATTTGAAATAACTAGGAAGAAGCTAAAAATTGGAAATAGTCATTTTTGGAAAGAATGAAAATCTGGAAATTTTGTTAAGTTAGGAAAAGAAGTTTTGGGTTAACTTCAAACGGCCATAACTCCTAGCTCAGGATGAGTTAGGTGTACTTCCAGATATGGTAGGAAAGCTCTTGGAATGATCTTTTCAACGCCACTGAGTTTTTGTGATTCCGAGTTCGTATGAGTGAGTTATGCCTTTTGAAACTTGGGATGTTGGAATAAGGAAAGTCCAATCCGGATTTTGAAAGGGTAGTTTGGTCTTTTCTTTGCCCAATTATTTTATTTCGTTTTTGGTAATTAAGTTAGGGTCTAATCAGAATTAGATCAGTTTATTCTTTTACCAAAATACACTAGTACTTGGAGAAAACAGAAAAGGCGAAGAGAAGCAAGATTCGTCAAGATTGTCGAGTTTAGCTTGTGGATTTCATCGGGGGTGATCCCTACAAAGTATGTGAGATCACATAGCATTGGGTTAGTTCACCCACACACCAATCATGTTTATTTCAGTGAAGATTGTTTTAGAAAGTTGAAAGTTGATGAATCTTGAATGGGGTGGGTTCTTGAAATTGGCCTTCGTTCTTGAGTTAGATTGAGATTGAGGAGTTCCTTGAGGTTATAATGTTGTTTCCTTAAGTTGTTTGAGTTAGATTCTTGTGTATACATACTGGGTATCTGAATATAAAGGGAATTTGAGAAAAAGAACCAAGTTTAGGCGAATTGGGGTTAGAAAACGAAGAAGGAGCAAGTCAGGCAGAAACTGAATACCAGGTCCGCGTTGCGGACCTGTTCCTCAGAAGTGTAACTTTTCTTTGCGTTGTGGAGAGCTCACGTACCTCTCTCCTCAAAAGTTATTTCACGACCAAATATTTAAATGCTTCTCCGCGTTGCGGACCCACCCTCAAACAGTGATTTCTTGATCTTTTCTCATGTTTATCTATCTAAAATCATTCCTAAACATCATGAGATCTCTCCTATCAAAAATCACAATCCTTGAATCCATAATTCATTTCAAGGAAAGTTAAGAGTCAAGTTAGAAGTTAAGAAGCAAGTCAAGAGAAGTTCGTTAAAATTTTCTAAAAGTTTTTTCCAAATGTTTTAACTTTGTTTTAAGACTTAAAGTTCAAGTTGAGTAAAGATTAAAGAGTAAAGTTTTGAAGTTTGTTTTATCAAAAGTATATGGGGACTATGTATTCCCAAAGGGTTTAAAATGTTTTCACATTTAAACAAGAAAGGAAACCTCGATTTCCGAAGAACATTCGGGCTAGTTTTTAGAAAAGAGTAATCGCTTTCTAAATGAAGCAAGAGAGGAAACTTTGATTTCCAAGATAGCCTTTGAGCTATGTTTTTGAGCACTAATCTCAAATCACAGAAAGAAGTATGTTTTAAACATAAGAGCTAATATCATATTTTTGGGAGTAGTATTGAGCACTGATATGGGGGAGAGTTTAGACAACTCACAGCCCCCATAAACTACGTAGACATCATAGGTAGAAAAGGCTCATACTTTTTAGATGATTCATTTAGTTCTTTTTAGCATAGACTAGTGGATCCACTTAGTAGTTCAAGTTCTATACCCCCGGCAAGGTATAGGACGACTATGGCAGCTTGAGGCAAAATGCTGTATCATCACAATAGCTCTTATGTGATGGTTGTCAGTTAGAGAAACTCCCACAGAAGTTATTATATTCTTATATACACAAATATTGTATTTTTACATACAATTTAGAGTTATATGCATCTTTGCATACACACAGAGTTGATATCATGTTTTAAACAACTTTTCTTTATATTGCACTTGTTTTAAACTCTTTTATATTGAAATGAGTTCAGTTATGTTGAGTTGAGTTGAGCCAGGTAAGTTCTTCAGATACTTTTCAAGCCTATGTTGTGTTTAGCATTCCTACTCGCATACTCGTACATTCAATGTACTGATGCCAGTTGGCCTACATCTTATTATGATGCATACACAGGTAACTAGGATCGGTATCCAGCGCATTGCTGATCCAGTGAGCACTCCAGAGTCAGTTGGTGAGCCTCCTTGCATTCCGAAGGACTCCTTTTTATTTCTCTCAATTGTTTTAGAGGCTTCATAGACAGTAAGATGTTAGTTCTTGAGTTTTCTATTTCCTATTATAATGGTTGAGACTTGAGTGGACACTATTGTCTAGTGAATGTTATCATGATACATTCTAAGTTTTATTGAGCAGTTTAGTTTACTTTTAAAAGTATTTTTATTTATGATTCAAGTCTTCTGCTGAGTAAGTAAGCTTGACCAAGGGTTAACTTGGGGCCAGCAATGGTTATCGAGTGCTGGCGATGTCTAGGGTGTAGGCTCGGGGCGTGACAAGTCTTCCTGATTTTCTAACTAGAGAATATTTAAGTTAATAACTCTTTGTCTCTTAATAGCAGGAGTGATGCGGCCATCTGGAAGTTCTTCCTCTAATAGAGGAAGAGGAAGAGAAAGAGGAAAAACACATATGGGAAGAAATAATATCTTGGCTCAAATAGGAAACCAGAAGCTAATATAGCTTCAAACATTGTATAAGCATATACAAGCACATCGAGAATCAATACTGAACATCCGATGTACAAGGAATTCATGAATTTTATACAATCTAGAAAAGTCCAGGGTAATAACCCACCATCTTATTCTTCAGCCTTTGCTGATAAAGGAAATGAAAATATTGAATTATATGATAAAAATGAAAAAGATGAAGTAATACTTCATATTGAGCCAATAAACTTACAATGGAAAGATAATCCATGGAAGATTATGACCAGATATTTTGATACATCATCATATGTTGTCCCAATTTATAAATACATAATGCATTATGAGATAATACTCTCATCCATTCGGTCTGCTGAATTCCAGCACTTTTACCTAGCCAATACTAAAATGGTTTATAACTTTTCAAAATTAATTATCAAGAGATATTCACCCTAGAAGAATGGGGAATAACCACAATGAAGGAAAGGGAATAAACCCATCTAGAACAAAAAAATTGCAGTCAAATTTAATTACTGGTTTATATTGAGATCTTTAATAAAGCTTTGTTATATGAGAATTCTAATAAAAATCATTCATGGTTCATAAAAATATGCTCCCATGTCTATAAACAACATATACCAAATTGGTTTTGCCAGTGGTGGATTTTATTTGGTCCGTCTATGAATATACTCCTGGAGGAATACAAAAAATTATATGTTGAATAGGTTGATACATATTTTAAAGGAATGCCATTAATGTGCTTTTTCATAGAATTCTCTATTCAATGGACAATGCAATGGACAATAGAAGTCCAAATGAATGAAGAAGGATTTCCTTACTTAAGGAGAAAATTTCATACAAAATTTTGGAGTAAATTACTCCAGAGAGATGCTGAAGGAAAGGTCCATGGACATGAGATTATAGATTCCATTAAAGACTATAGATATTAGTAAGCATCAATTAGAAGTTATACAAGGCTGAGATGCTATCAGCCCTTTCAAAAAGATAACCAGAAAACTACAAATAAAGAAGGGGGTTATATGCAAATCATAACTTCTTGCATCATACAAGGAAGAAGTCAAGAAAGATCTAATAAAAAATATAGGCATAGAATTTTCAGATAATATATCTATGGCTACGTCTAATAAGGAAGAAGACACTTGTATAGCAGGAGAATCCCAAAGTGTTCATAGCACGGAAGAGATGGACATTGAAATATTTATTCAATAGTTCAAGAACCATATAGAAGAATCTTCTAGTTCAGACAAACTACAGGGAAAGGAGACTAGAAAAGACTAGATGATAAGACACTAGCTTTTAGAAAAGTTAGAATAATTGTAAGCTTTTATAAAGTTTCAGACCCCAATGTTGGTCCAATAATGTAAAATGACGTAAGCCCTTACGTCATAAATTTTAGATTTTTTTTCAGGTCCTTTCTATATAAGGATCTCTTTGTATGAATAGAAGGTAGGCTTTACCTAACCTTTCTTGTACTACTTCCTTTGTGCTTTCACTACCATCTAAATATAATAATTGTTGGTGTTTCTACTTCTGAGAATTATTGCTGAAAGTCTTTCCCAGTTAAGGTATTGCTCTTCTCTCTTCTTATTATTAATTAAAACATTCTTAAATTTTTAGTACCCTAAATGATAGGCTAGACAGTTCGTGTTGGACTAACAGCAACTTGAACTATTATAGCATGGTGAGAAAAGGAATGTTCCGATGTGTCTAAGGTTGGGTAGTGTAGTCCAGGGAAGACACCACCTATCCCTATCACCGCCATGGCTCTGATACCATTTATTAATATGAACATTATTAAAAAGCATACTACTGTTAAAAATAGTAGAAAAGAAGAATATGATATGCCTCAACAACTAGATCTTCTTAATAAATGGACTAATCCTAAAATCCAGCCCAAGGTTATATACCAAATCGGTACTTTTGAGAAAATGGGATTTAAACAAATTGTTAAAACCAGAGAAGAAACTATTACTGTGGATTCTGGTCATGGTACTTTTAGGTTATTATCTGAAAGTTATTTTGCCCCTTATAGAGAAAATTATAGATTTATGCATATTGGTTTGGTTCAAGTTGCTTTTAAGCCTCCGACTCTTAGAGACCTACCAGAGAGCTTTATAGCAGCTCTAAGAGATGGCATAAATCAAAATTGGAAAAAATCCCTTATTGTGACAGTTCAAACCAGTTTGGCCTATGGCCCTGTTTATTTTAATGCCTATCCTAATTTGCAATTATCTTTGAATGATGAGAATTCGCTAAATACTTTAATACTAAGTATAAAATTGCATGGTTATGATTATTTGGTTGGTACAGAGGTTATCTGTATTTGTTATAGAATTTACTATAAGCCATTATATACTTTAAATCCTATGTGTAAAATTATGGATTTTAAAAATGAATCAATTTTAATAGAAACAAATTTTAGTAAGTCTAAAGTTATAACTAGAAGGCCTATTAAGTGGGATGAAATTGATTTTCCTAAAGAATGGGTGATTGAAGAGTCAGAGCAACCCAAAAATATATAAATCCTAATATATCTGATATTGAGCAAACTACTGATGGGACAGTGAGAATAAAATTCACTGACCAAAATTTATTAATGAGTTATGCTGATAATATAGGTTTTCCTTCAAGAATGATTAGATCTAACTCATCTTATATATCTTCTATCGATGATATTGTTGATATGCCTTCTAGAACATCTACTTCTCAGATTAGAGAAGAAGATAATTCTAGAGTATCCACTTCTTATATGAAAGAAGGAAAGAGAGTTGATAATATCAAGATTGAAAATCATATAGTTACTCTTGATATGGACCCTACTTTGTTTGAAATGGACTTTCCAAGTGGTTTACATGGATAGATCAGAACTTATTGATTTTAGACCGGGGTCACCAGTAAGAAAGAAAATTTCGAATGAATTTTTCCAGCTCAAATGGGAATAATTTAGAAAATAGTTTTTCAAAAATTTTGATAATAATTAACAAACATTCTTCCAAGAAAATTTTTATAATGATCTTTCTTAAGCAAATAAAGCTATTGCTTTTGTACCGTGGTTTATGATGAAATATGTTTATAAATATATTTCTATGTTTGAACAAGATTATAAATTATTTGATGGTACAATTACCAAATCTCTCCTACCTCCTCAACAATCTTTCCAAATTGAAAAAGATAATAAGACCGTACATTTTACTGCATTTGCAGAGTTGTTTGATGATAATGACGCTGCTCTTATTGCTTTCAAGCATGTTAAAACTTTAATACGACAAAACAATTACACGAATGTTTACGTGATCTTTCTAAGAGAGCATATTCTTTCCTTGCATGATAAAATTAGTCATTTATGTTCTGAATTAGAGAAGTCTAAAATCCCTGATAAAGGAAAGGAGAAGGCTACTTCTACTATTCAACCTCATCTAGAAATAAAGGACTTTAAATTATCAAAGCTTGATAATATTGAAAGATTGCTTCAAGAAAGGTTTTAAGGGTTAAATATTAATCCCCTCCAACTAAGTGAGAGTGATATCAATGATAAGAATAATATTCCAGATAAGATTAATAAAATATCGGAGAAACATGCTAGAAAACCGGTTCAAAGAATGTATTACTATCCTAGGTTGACTCCTCAAGATATTCTCCTGGAGGAGCAAGAATATTACGTCTCCAATAGTTTTAGTGGGACATAAATTTATGAGTGGAATATTGATGGTTTTGCTGATAGAAAAATTTATACTCTGGCTCATAGAATTCTTATGTATAGTACAATATGCAAGGCAAACAAGAATTCTGGAATGGATACAACCAACATGATTATAGCCGGATTTACAGGCCAATTAAAGGGTTGGTGGGATAATTATCTCTCAGAATTCCAATGTATGGCCATTCTAAATCCCGTTAAGGATGAAAATGGAATGATTCCAAATGTAGTCTACACCTTGGTCCTAACCATTATAGAACGTTTTTCTAGAAGATGGTTGGATAATAGTGAAACCATTAGGACTATGCTCCAAAACCTTAGATGTAAAACCCTAACGTCCTTTAGATGGTACAAGGATGTTTTCCTATCTAGAGTTATGGAATTACCTGAGTGTAATAACTCTCACTAGAAATCCAAGTTTATAGATGGGCTTCCTGCTTTATCTGTAGAAAGAGTCAGGAAAGCCCTTAGAGGAGATGCGGTGAGTATTAATTACGATGAATATACTTATGAAAATCTTATTAGTGTTTGCACCCAAGAATGTCTCTCTTTGTGCAATGAGATCAAGTTGAATCAACAAATTAAAAGATAACATTTGAATGAGAAACAACAATTAGGGGAATTTTGTGAACAATTCGCAATTGATATGTCTGAATCCTCTAAGAAGTCTAATAGACATAGAGGAAAAAGAGATTATAAGGAAAAGCCTCATAGGAAGTACAGAAAAAGGAAACGCTTAGACAAGTGTGAAAAAATAAAAATGGATTATAAAGACAAAAAGGAGTTTTATAAGAATAATAAATCAAATGCCTGCCATAAATGTGGTAGAATAGGCCATTATGCAAGGGATTGCAAGGTCAAGGATAAGATTAAAAGCCATGATCTAGAGGATAGAATTAAGGATTCTTTATATAAAATCCTCCTCAATTCTTCTTCGGAAAATTTCAGCCCTAACAGTAGCGACGGAGAGGAATCCTCTACAAGTGAAGACCTAAAAGTTCTTCATGAAGAAGACATCATGTCCTCGACTGAGGAACAATGTACGTCTTGCCAGATCGACCAACCTTGTGATAATAAAGATAAGGACGAATTTTATCAGTTGTATTCTCAGTTCAAGGATTTAAATATCAATGTTATTAGTAATGATAACTGGATAGAGATGCTCAGGCTGATTGATTATCCAACGTTAAGGTCCCAAATTATTTACAAAATTGGTAATACCAACACCTCTACTAATAATACTAGAATTCCTAAAGAAAATCGCGCTCATAATAATGCCTATACCATGGCAGAAGTATAGAGAAAGCTAAAACTTAGGTCTCAAAGGGATCATATCCCCACTACAATTCAAGATTTGGTGAGGAGATAAATAATCTCAAAAAAGAAATATCTTCTCTCAAAAATCATAATATGATCATTGATGAGAGAATCACTTATACGGAAAATAAAAACAATAAACATCATGGGAAATAGGTAATGGTTAAAGGTAATCCTCCTGATATTCCTGAAGCTAATCTTCCTAATGGCCCTAACGAGTTTACACATAATAAGATTTTATTTTTAGAAACTATCGAGCTAATTACAGCTCATAAACCTTTGGCAAAAATAACTCTTTCTATTCATTATAACTTAAAAAAGGATTTTATTGCTCTTATTGACAGTGGAGCTGATTTGAACTGTCTTCAAGAAGGATTAATCCCATCAAGATATTTTAAGAAGACTACACATAGTCTTCGAAATGCTAGAGGTCATAAAATGGACATTGAATATAAAATTCCTAAAGCATATATATGTACAAATAATATATGTATGCCTGAAAGTTTTGTTTTATTAAAAGACATTTCAAATGAAATCATTTTAGGAATTCCTTTTTTTTGGCATATTTATCCCATAACTCCCTGGGATGAGACTGGAATAACTGGTACTTTTGAAGGAAGAAAAATAAGAATAGATTTTATATCTCAACCATTTTCAAAATTCGTTAATGAAGTTAAAGATATGACTTCTTTAAAAATTAAACAAATTGATTTTCTTAAAAATGAGATTTGTAGTCTTATCGTAGAAGAGACTTTACAAAATCCTAAAATCTAAGGAAATATTGAGATTTTAAAGAATCAATTCTCCCAACAAATATGTGGAGACCACCCAAATGTGTTTTGGGAAAGAAAAAAACATGTGGTAAGTCTTCCTTATGAGGAAGAATTTTTTGAAGATAATATTCCCACTAAGGCAAGACCTTGACAAATGAATTCAGAGTATTTGGATTTATGCAAGAAAGAGATTGATACTCTTCTTCAAAAGGGATTATTAAGGCCCTTAAATCTCCATGGTCTTGTACTACTTTCTATGTTAATAAACAAGCAGAGCAAGAAAGAGGGGTACCCAGACTTGTCATAAATTATAAACCTTTAAATAAAGTTTTAAAATGGATTAGATAACCTATACCCAATAAAAAAAGATTTATAAGATAGACTTCATGAAGCTATCGTATTTTCAAAATTTGATTTAAAATTAGGTTATTGGCAAATTCAAATTTCTGAAGAAGATAAATATAAAATAGCCTTTAACGTCCCAATGGGACCATATGAATGGAATGTCTTGCCTTTTGGGTTAAAAAATGCCTCTTCTGAATTTCAAAAAATTAAAGCAATTTTATCATTGTATGTATAGATGATATTTTGGTATTTTCAAAAACCTTAGAAATGCATTTTAAACATCTTGATCTATTTAAGAAAACTAGTTTTTTGACACGTGCGTTGCACGTGATTACCAATTCCAAAAATATATGTTATAGTAAATAATATTGCTTATTTAAAAGATGATTTTAATAATAAGCTTAGCAAAAAATAATATTGCAGATTCTTTGTGAATGTTCAGTGTGGATCGTCATATATATATATATATATATATATATATATATCTTATTCACACAAACCTATGAAGATGATCAATGAAATATTTTATTAGTTAAATGCAATAATGTATATATTTATTTCAATTTGATGAGGTTCAATCAAGTAATTAGTCTTATCAAGAGCTTGTTAACTTGATAACACATTTGTGACATATATAATACTTTAATTTAAATACAAATACCTACCCAAATATAAATATATATTTGCATTAATGAAACTATTTATCTCATAAAATTGCTATTAAATAAATAATAAAAATTAAACTAATACAAACTTCAACTGCATTATTACAAGTCATATGAACTTTTCCTTGTCTAAAATACTGAAATATTAAAAATAGTAGATAAGTAAAACAAAATTGCAATGACTATATAATAATAACTATTTTGAAGCAAACTTCCTCAGAGTCTAAATCACATAAGTAGCATTACTAAATAAATTCATTTTTTTGTCTTGAGCATCAAAAATAAATCGTGACAATTCTCTAAATTTTAGAAAAAGATATTCAGAAGCATATATCTACATCACAAGAGAAATTGTTAACAAAATCAAATGAATATAGTTTACATCATGTTAACTTCATATATTGGAATATTGCATACTAATGTATATATTAAGCAAAAATAAATAAATAATGATTATATCATCAAAATTATTTTCCTCAAGTACTCAAGGTTATGGAATATACCCTCTTAAGATAGAACGACATACTTCATCAGAATAGTGGTACCTCATATTCTGCTAATCATCGACTCACTCAACGAAAATAAATCACAAAAAAAAATAATTAAAATGCAAGAAAGAAGAAGAGTAGAAGATTAAAAAAAATGTGGTTGAAAATGAGAGGAACTTTCTCTATTTATAGTCAACAAAGGGTAGTATGAAAAAATGTTTTTTGTGTCTTATCTGACAAGTCATGACCTTTCCGAGAAGTCACAAAGCTTTGGAAAAGTCACAACTTATTGAAAAAGTCACAACTCTTTGGAAAAGTCACAACTAAATGAAAAAGTCACAACTCATCGAAAAATCACAATCTTTTGAAAAGAGTCACAACTTATCGGAAAAGTCACAATTCATCGAAAAATCATAACCTTTTGAAAAGAGTCACAACTTATCAAAAAAGTCACAATTCATCAAAAAAGTCACAACCTAAGTCAGGGATATTATAGTAATTTAACATTCAACTTAGGATTTCATGCTTTTAAGGTAATATATATATACACACACACACACACACACACACACACACACACATTAATGAAAATATTTATCTCATAAAAATTAGCTACTAAATAAATAATAAAAATTAAACTCATACAAACTTCAACTGGCGTTATTACAAGTTATATGAACTTTCTTCGTCTAAAACACTAATATTAAGAAATAGTAAATAAGTAAAACAAAAGGACAATGTTTATATAGTAATATACTTTGAAGCAAACTTCCTGACAATCAAAATCACATAAGTAACATTAATAAATAAAGTCATTCTTCTGTCTTGAGCATTAAAAAAAAAAATTGTAACAATTCTCAAACTCTTGAGAAGTTTAATAATTTTGGAAAAAGATATTCAGAAACATATATCTACATCACAAAAGAAAATGGCTAACAAAAACAAATAAATTTATACTACATCATGTTAGCTTCATATATTGGAACATTACATGCTAATGTGTATATTTAACAAAATATTTTTTTTTATATCACCAAAATTATTTCACTCAAGTAGTTGACGTTATAGAATATACCCTCTTAGGATAGAACGATTTACTTCATCAGAATAGTGGTACCTCATATTCCTCTAATCTTCAAACTTGCTCAATGACAATAAATGACACGAAAAATTTTAAAATGCAAGAAGAAGAAGAGTAGAAGATTAAAAAAAGTGTGGTTGAAAAATGAGAGAAAGACTCTATTTATAGTCAACAAAGGGTATTATGAACAAGTGTTTTATGTTTCTTATCTTAAAAGTCATGACCTTTCCGAGAAGCCACAACCCTTTGTAAAAGTCACATGTTATTAAAAAAGTCACAACTCTTTACTCATCGAAAAATCACAACCCTTTGAAAAAGTCACAACTTATCGAAAAAGTCACAACTTATCAAAAAAGTCACAACTCATCGAAAAAGTCACAAGCTAAGTTAGGGATATTATAGTAATTTAACATTGAAGTTAGGAGTTCATGCTTTTAAGGTAATATAGATGGATAGATTATTATTCAAAATGGTTTGGTTATATCTAGACCAAAAATGTATATTTTCCAAACTAATGTTAGATTCTTACTGATGTTATTACTGAAAAAAACCAGCTCCAACGATTCTTGGGAAGCTTAAATTATATTTCTCCTTTTATAAAGGATCTAGCTAAAGACATGGCTATATTATATGGTAGACTCAAAAAAAATCATAAAGCTTGGAGTGATAATCATACTAAAGTAGTGAAGCACAGTAAGACAAAGGCTAATAGCCTACCATGTCTCACTTTAGCCAATCCGAATTGGCAAATGATAGTGGAGACAGATGCCTCTAATATTGGCTATGGGAGAATTCTAAAACAAATTTCTCCTGCTGAAAGGCAGGAATACCTCATACAATTCTATTCTGGGAAATGGAATAATAATCAGAAAAATTATGCTACTGTAGCTAAAGAAACTTTGGCTATAGTCACAAGTGTTCTAAATTTCTAAGGGGACTTATATAATCAAAAGTTTATTATAAAAACTGATTGTCAAGAAGCTAAATTCATCTTTTATAAAGATGTAAAACATGATATTTCTAAACAAATGTTTGGAAGATGACAAGCTTTATTTGCACCATTCGATTTTGGAATACATTATAAAAAGGGAACAAATAATAGTCTTCCCGATTTTCTTACTACAGAATATTTAAGTTAATAACTCTTTGTCTCTTAATAGCAGGAGTGATGTGGTCGTATGGAAGTTCTTCCTCTAATAGAGGAAGAGGAAGAGGAAAAGCACCTATGGGAAGAAATAATATCTTGGCTCAAATAGGAAACCATAAGCTAATAGCTTCAAACATTGCAGAAGCATACACAAGCACATTGGGAATCAATACTGAACATCCGATGTGCAAGGAATTGATGAATTTTAAACAATCCAGACAAGTTCAGGGTAATAACCCACCATCTTATTCTTCAGCCATTTCTGACAAAGGAAATGAAAATGTTAAAGTATATGATAAAAATGAAAAGGTGAAGTAATACTTCTTCTTGAACCAATAGAGTTACAATGGAAAGAAAATCCATGGCAGATTATGACCAGATATTTTGATATAGCATTATATGCTGTCCCAACTTATAAATACAAAATGCATTATGAGATAATACTGTCATCCATTAGGTCTGCTGAATTCCAACACTTTTACCCAGCCAATACTAAAAAGGTTTATACCCTTTCAAAATTCATTATCAAAAAGATATTCACCCCTGAAGAAAGGGGAATAAGCACGATGAAGGAAAGTTAATACACCCATCCAGAACAAAAAATTGCGGTCAGATTTAATTATTGGGATTATATCGAGAGATTTAATAAAGCTTTGTTATATGATAATTCTAATAAAAAACATTCATGGTTCATAAAAATATGCTCCCATTTCTATAAACAACATATACCAAATTGGTTTTGCCAGTGGTGGATTTTATATGGTCCGTCTATAAATATACTCCCAAAAGAATACAAAATATTATATGTTGAATGGCTTGGTATATCACCCAAATTAATAAAATTACAAAAAGATGATACATATTTTAAAGGAATGCCATTAATGTACTTTTTCATAGAATTCTCTATTCCATGGATAATGAAATGGACAATAGAAGTCCAAATGAATGAAGAAGGATTTCCTTGCTTAAGGAAAAAATTTCATACAAAATTTTAGAGTAAATTACTCCAGAGAGATGCTGAAGGAAAGGTCCATGGACAGGAGATCATAGATTCCATTAAAGACTCTATTGAGATTAGTAAGCGTCAATCAGAAGTTATACAAGGCCGAGATGGTATCAACCCCTTCAAACAGATAACCAGAAAACTACAAATGAAGAAGGAGGCTATCTCCAAATCAGAGCTTCTTGCATCATACATGGAAGAAGTCAAGAAAGATCTAATAAAAATATGGGCATAGAAGTTTTGGATAATTATCTATGACTACGTCTAATGAGGATGAAGACACTTGTATAGCAGGAGAATCCCAAGTGTTCATAGCTCGGAAGCGATGGACATTAAAATATTTCTTCAAAAGTTCAAGAACCAGATAGAAGAATCTTCTAGTTCAGACAAACTACAGGGAAAGGAGACTAGAAAAGACTAGATGATAAGACACTAACTTTTATAAAAGTTAGAATAATTGTAAGCTTTTATAAAGTTACGGACCCCAATGTCGGTCCAATATTGTAACATGACGTAAGCCCTTATGTCATAAATTTTAGATTTTCTTCAGGTCCTTTCTATATAAGGATCTCTTTGTATGAATAGAAGGCAGGCTTTAGACAACCTTTCTTGTACTACTTCCTTTTTGTTTTCACTACCATCTAAATAAAATAATTGTTGGTGTTTCTACTTCTCAAAATTATTGTTGAAAGTCTTTCCCAGTTAAGGTATTGCTCTTCTCTCTTCTATTATTAATTAAAACATTCTCAAATTATTAATAGCCTAAATGATAGGCTAGACACTTCGTGTTGGACTAACAACAACTTGAACTATTACGACATGGTGAGAAAATGATTGTTCCGATGTCTCTAAGGTCGAGGTAGTATAGTCCAGGGAAGGGAAGATCTTGGATTAGTCCGGTGTTTCTAGTAAGGCCCATGTTAGCCATGAATGAGGCATTGTTTAGGCTATGCTGGAACCGTAAAAGATGTTTTTGTCCCTGTATTGCATGAATCATAAAAGAACATTTAGTAACATCAAATCATGGATGACACATGACTTAGCTTTGATTGGCAATATGACATGCCCTTCAATGGATAATAAAGACAAATAGGCATAATTGACTATTCCGTGAGAATTACTCTTAGCATCGAGAGGATATTAAGATGGAAGCTATCCCGTTAGTAGAGGTTAGGTTTCTAGTAGCAATCTCCATGTCCCTTAAGTATGTGCCACCATAGGATGTTGTCTTATTTAGACATTAGCTAGTGGATCCACCTTAGATAGAAGCTCATGTTCTTTACCTTGGCAAGTAGGAAAACCTTTTTCGGTGTTGGAGACACTTAATTCCATGTTTATAGCTCACATGGTCTCTATGTCGGTTAAAAGGTAATTTCCCACAATAATGAACTAAGGTTACTTTAATTATAAGTATCTTATGAATGTTTTAAAGATAGCTTGCATTAACCATATTTTATGACTTATGTTTTCTAACCCTTTAAGCTCAGGTTTTAGCTAAGTCATTGCATGTTATGAAAATGCCCTTTTTCGCATGATTATTATGTTTTATGCATGACTATCATACTTGGTACATGTTTGTACTAACATATACTCTTGCCTACATTTTCCCCAAATGTAGGGTCCGACATACAGGGTTCCTAGTTTCGTGGCTAGAGTTCATTGGAAAGATTATCGCAGTGAGTCCTCATGCTTCGAGGACCAGACTTTTAGAGTTTTCAGTCATTTTCTTACTTTTAGACTTTGTACATGATGCCAGGGTTACATCCCGGTCACTCTTGATGTATTAGATGTCAGATGAGACTTTGTAGACTTCCGCTATACTTTGATAAATCTCTTAGACTTTGAAATGTTAACTTTAAATATCTTTTGAGTTTCTATTATCTTGTATGATGTATGTTAAGTAGATTGTATGGGGCCTCTCAGGGTCTTATATGCCATGTTACACCTAGGGGGTACCTAGGGTCGTGATGAATTTGGTAATCAGAGCACAAGGTTTAGAAAGGTCCTAGGAAGTCTCATAAGCCATGTCGAGTAGAGTCTTATTCATGAGTGTGAAACGCGCCACATTTGTGAATTAGAGGCTATAAGATGTTTAGGAAACTCCACTACTTTTATTACTCTAAAATCAGGCGATAGAGTTTAACTCTATAATGTCTCTCTCCTAATCTTTATTCGATGCTCTACATGATATGGCCACTCTAAGGGCATATGCTAGAAGGAATGCAAAAGAGAATACAAATCAAGAGGCTCCTCCTCAAGCTCCTCAAGTTCTGGTCGACCCTTTGGCCAAGCAAGTGACTAATGTGCAGTTTAGGGCTGCTTTTCAAATGTTGGCTCAGGCCATGACGGCCTAAGTCAATATAGAGGTTGTGGTCCACGTGAACCCAAATGTGGGTATGATGGCATCTAGAGTGAGGGATTTCACTAGAGTGAATCCTCTGGAGTTTTATGGTTCTAAGGTCGAAGAAGACCCTCAAGAGTTCATTGATAAGGTTTATAAGGTGTTGATGATCATAGGAGTGGCGCCGGTGGAAAAAGCGGAATTGGCCACTTATCAACTTAAGGGTGTTTCTAAATTATGGTTCAACCAATGGAAATAAAAGAGAGTGGAAGATGTGGGTCCTCTTGATTGGAAAAAACTTAAGGTGGGTTTCCTTGATAGGTTCTTTCCCCTTGATATGAGGGAGGCAAAAGTGCTTGAATTCATTAACCTTAGTCAAGGAAGTATGAGTGTGAAAGAATATGCTTTGAACTTCACACAATTATCGAGGTATGCTCCTAATATGGTTGCCGATCCTAGGGTAAGAATAAGTAAGTTTTGTTTCGTTTGTATCCGAAATGGTAGTTAAGGAATGTTGTAGTGCCATTCTTATCAAGGACATGGATATTTCTCATCTCATAGTTTATGCTCATTAAATTGAAGAGGAGAAACTTAAGGAAAGATCTAGGGAGGCAAAGAGGGCCAAAACTGGTGATTGTAACTTTTTACATTTAAGGTCCGATGGACATGGTCGTTCTAAGTTCCGATCAAGGTTTTCCGATCAAGGTTCCACCAATGTTCCTTCTAAGTTCAACAAAGATAGAGTGTCTAACCCTAAGCCTCAAGGAGGAAATGGTGGTGGATCTCTATTGCTTATGCGTACTTGTGCTAGGTGTGGAAAAAAGCACGAGGGTAAGTGCTTAGTCGGCACAGATGGTTGCTTCAGTTGTGGTAAAAGTGGTTATATGTTGATGGATTGCCCGATACTTACAGCTAAATGAAGTGAGGGTAAGCCAAGCTCCTTTTAGTGGTTCGGGTTCAAATTCTCCCAAGAAAAACTAATTCTATTCACTTTTGACTTGTCATGAGCAAGAGGGTTCACCTGATGTGGTTACCGGTATGTTGAAAGTTTTCCAATTAGATGTTTATGCTTTACTTGACCCTGGTGCTACCATGTCTTATGTGACGCCATATGTGGCTATGAGGTTTAATATTCTTCCGAATGTGTTGTTAGATCCCTTTTCTGTCTCTAACAAACAGATGATTACAACACTATAATCAACTAAAAAAAAAAACTTGAATGAAAACTAGAAAACTTAATCGTAATGATCAGGTTATTTAATTTAGTTCTTCGTATCCACAACACTCAAAATCTTCAATCAAAACTCTCTCAAATACAAACTCACTCTTACTTGATTGTGTTATGCTTGTATCTCTCTATGTAAGTGCATAAAATCATTGTAGAAAACCCTACCTATTTATAGGCACGAAACCTTTCCTTCTTTAGTTTGAGTCGGTGACCTCTTACTGCTTCCCTTTCCTTGTAGCCTTAAACTAACTACCATGTCTTGTACTTCATTCACCATCTTGAACTTCTTTCTCTACACTAAAACTTCTTCTCCTAATCCACTTGGACTCTATCTCAGAGGAACATGATTGTGGAACTTGTTTCTTACATCTATTCTCCTATTTATCACACATAAGAATCTTCCTCAATCCAAAACCTTTCTTTCATTACGCAAGAGGTCTCTTAAATCTTAATCAATCATTCTATTAAACAACTTACCATTTTCTATTGCATCGAGATGGAGAGATCAAGATTGAATGCTGACATCTTGACCTTCAATGAAACTCTTAATGCTATTACTAATTAAACTCATGCTAATATGTCAAGAGATGAAAGAAGAGATGGTACTATCCAAGAACTTGGACATACTAATTTTGCATTAGTTGAAGCCACTACTGAATACCTCTCTAATCTAGATTCTACCATCGCTTATTGTCGTAGAACTTCCATATCTTGGTACATTAGCAGGAGTTGAATTACTAGTAGCATTAAGAGTTCCACTGAAGGTCAAGCTGTAAACATTCATCTCAGGTGCAACAATAAATGATAAGTTGTTTAATAGAATGATTGGTTGATACAACCTATTTGTCAATGTACAAATGCAAATTTACTACCTCTTTCTACTAAAAAGGCTATAACATACTAAAAATACATGTATGTAAACTAAAAAAAAAAAAAAGATAATCATAAACACAACCTGAAAAGGAATTATACCAACCTAAGGCAAGTAAAAACACATAGAGGTGGAAAAAACATATTTCACAAGGATTATAAATACATATCTACAGTTACTTGTACTGGTATTTGAATTATAGTTATTTCATAGAAACTATTTTCCACCACCATTTGGAAAGAAATGTAACATTTCACAATAATGTTAAATACATATATAGATACTTGTACCAATATTGGATTATAGTTGATTAAAAGAGTTAAGGAGCCATTTGGAATGGGAATCAGATAGACAACGTTATCCAATGAATTAAGATATATCCCATGAGAGTTTATTCGATCTTTATTGTTGTCATGCCCTGAGCCTACACCCTGGGCGGGACTGGCACTCGAGAACCATTGTTGGCCCCAAGCGAACCCTTGGCCTAGCTTAACTCTTAGCGGAAGACTTTACTCAACATAAATGTACTTTAAAAGTAAACTAAAAGATCAAAGATAACTGAGAATGTATTATAAGTAAACATTCACTGACCAAAGTGGAAACTCAAGTCTCAAACATAACTAAAATGGAAAGACTGAAGAACTAACATCAACTAATTATCTATGAAGCCTCTAACAACTGAGATGGACATCGGGACAAGACCCACGACATCCTTATGAACTAAAATACTGAAAATAATAATAAAAAAAAAGGGATCCCCCGGAAGCAAGGCGGCCCACCAACAACTCTGAAGCTCAACTGTATCAACGAAGCGCTGGATGCTGATCTTGGACACTTGTATCAATATCATAAAAAGATGCAGGCCGTATGGCATCAGTACATTGAATGTACGAACATGTGAGGGGAACTCTAAAACAAGACATAAGCTTGAAAGGAACTGAAGGAACACACCTAGTCTCAACTCAACTCAACTTAACTCATTTAAATATAAAGCAATAGTGTAAATGCAGTATAAAGAAAAGCTTTTAAAACATGGATAACAACTCTGTGTATTTAGAAATACAATAGTAATTAAGTTTGTATGCAAAGATACAATATAATCTCTGTTTGTATATGAAAATACAATTAACTCTGTGTATATAAAAATACAAAATATCTTTGTGGGAGTTTCTCTAACCGACAATCATCACTTCAGAGCGATGTTATGATATAGCGTTTTGCCTCACACTGCTAGGGCCGTCCTATACCTTACCGAGGGTATAAAACCTAACTACTAAGTGGATCCACTAGTCTATGCTAAAAATCACTAACAAATCATCTAAAAATTATTACCCTTTCTACCCATGTTGGCTACATGGTTTATGGGGGCTGTGAGTTGTCTGAACTCTCCCCCATATCGGTGCTCAATACTACTCCCAAAAATGTAACTAGCTCATATGTTTAAAAACATAACTCTTTCTATGATTTGAGATAATTGCTCAAAAACAAGCCCAAAGGCACTCTTGGCAATTAGTGTTTCCTTTCTTGATTAACTGTGAAAACATTTACTCTTTACTGAAAACTAGCTCAAAGGCTCTTTTGGAAATCGGTGTTTCCTTTCTTGATTAAATGTGAAAATATTTACTCTTTGGGAATACATAGTCCCCATATACTCTTTTGAAGAAATGAACTTCACTCTTTACTCTTTACTCTTTAGTCAACTCAAAACTCAAGTTTTAAAACAAGTTTAAATTATTTGCAAAACACTTTTGAAAGGACTCTAAGAACTCTCTAGACTTGGCTCTTAACTTTCCTTGAATTTAAAAATTTTGGATTCAAGGTTGTGATTTGTGATAGGAAATATCTCGTGATGTTTAGGAGTGTTTTTATATAGTTCAACATGAGAAACAATCAAGAAATCATTGTCTGGGAGAAAGTTCGCGACGTAAAGATGCATTTTAATATTTGGTCGCGAAATAAATTTTGAGGCAGAGGGGTCCACTACCTCTCTACGACATGGAGAAATCTTCTGTAAAAAGGTCGGGTAGGCCCGCGACGCGAACTGGGATGCCAGATTCATCCGACTTTTTTCCTTTTCATTTTCTAACCCTAATTCACCTAAATTCGATTCTCATTCTCAAATTCTCTTTAGATTCAGATACCCAGAACATGTACACAAGAATCTAACTCAAAGAACTTTTATAGTCAACACTATAATCTCAAGAAATTCCTCAATCTCATCCCAAATTCAAGAAACGAAAGTAATTCAAGAATACACATCAAGAACATTCAAACTTTCAACTTTTTTTAGGACGAATTAACGCTGAAATAAACATGTTTGGCACGTGGGTGAACGAACCCAATGTTGTGTGAAGTAACATACCTCGTAGCGATTAACCCATGACGAAATCCACAATGAAATCTTATGATTTTGACGAAATCATGACCTATTCTCCTCTTTTCTCCTCTTGAGTTCTTTCTCCAAAAAAGCTACCATGAATCTTTGAGTGCGTAAACTGAACTAATTTAGTTTAAACCCCTACTTAATTACCAAAAAAAAAATAAATTAATTGGGTATGGAAAAGACCAAAATACCCCTTTAAAATCTGGTTGACTTTCCTTATCTGGACAACCCAACTTTGAATGATCATATCTCCCTCATACCAGCTCGAAATTAGTAAACTTGGTTGCGTTGGAAAGATAATTCCAAGACCTTTCATTTGACATATTATTTACCACCTAAATCATCCTGTACTAAGAGTTATGGTCATTTAAAGTTGACCCAAAACTCATACTTAACATAACTTTTGCCGAATTTTAGATTTTCATTCTTTCCAAAAATGATTCTTTCTAATTCTAGTTCTTTCAAATAGCGAGGTGTTACAGTTGTACAAATGATTGGGTAGATAATTTTGAAATGTCTTCTTATTGTGGCTTTATGGCTTGAAATTACTTGGAGTACATGTTAATTAGCATTGTTATGCATGTAATTTAACCACGAGTCTGCAAAAATTATTTGAGCATAGTAGAGTGTTTCATTACTTGCAAGGTGATGGTGGCCTAATATGTGGCTCTCTTACTAGAGTTGGTGCATTAGAAGCTGATGCAATGGTAACATCCATGGGAGAACCATTAAGACTCAAACTTAACCGTTAAGAAATATGAATGCATCTGACCATTGCATCAACTTCTAATGTAGAAACTCCCGTAAGAGAGCCACAAATTGGGCCCATCATCATCTTGTAAGCGATGAAATACTCTATCGTGCGCCAAGCAATTTCTGCAGACTCAAGGTTAAATTTCATGGATGACAATGCTAATAAATATATACCTTTGAGCAATTTTAGGTTACCCTATGGTAAGTATGGGAAGTAGAAATATAGTGTCAGGAAGTGTATTGTAACACCCCGCAGCTAGAAAGAGCTAGAATTAGAAAGAGTCACTTTTGGAAATAATGAAAAATCTTGAAATTTGACAAAATTAAGTTAAGTGTGAGTTTTGGGTCAACTTCAAATGACCATAACTTCTAGATCAGGATGATTTAGGTGTGCTACAAGATACCGTAGGAAAGATATTTGAATTATCTTTCCAACGCTGCCGAGTTTTTGTGATTTTGAGTTTGTATGAGGGAGATATGCCCATTTAAAGTTGAGCTATTTAGATAAGGAAAGTCAAAACCGGATTTTAGAAGGGTATTGTGATCTTTTCACCACCCAATTAATTAATTTGGTTTTTGGTAATTAAGTTGGGGTGTAAACTAATTAGACTCAGTTTATGCTATTGAAAAATAAGTTAGGGTTTTGAGAGAAGAGAAAAGAACAGGAGAAAAGAGGAGAATAATCAAGGAATTGCCAAGTACTTAAAGTTTTGCTTGAGGATATCGCCAAGGGTTGATCCCTATGAGGTATGTGAGATCACATAGCATTGGGTTAGTTCACCCACGAGCCAATCATGATTTGATTCAACGTAATTATGCTCTTGAAAGAAGAGTTTATGAGTACTTGATGAATATTGTTGAAAGTTTTGTTTGAGTCTTGATTGTTGAAGTTTGGAGAAGTTCTGAGTTAGATTCATGAAATTAGATGTTTTTTTGAGTAGATTCTTGCATATTTTGGGTATGTAGTCGAATCTAAGTGTTTGGGGAAATACCCAATTGAGTTTAGAGGGTTTAGATTTGAAAAACGTCTAAGAGAATTCGTCAAAAATCTGGGAAAAAGGGTAGGATGCCGCACCATTCAAAGCACCCCACAAAGTTCTCTGAAGATTGGCCTCTGGGGCTCCGTGCCAGCCAGAGCGCCCCAAGCTAGACTTTGAATTTTTGGGTCTCGCGCCCGTGCCATGGACGCCAGGTCTTCTACTTTTTCCCACTTCTTTCCGTACTAGTCCCCTTGAAATGTACCTATGTTTCCTAGTTGATTCATACACTCTAAGGTACGTCGAAACAACATGATATCATCCATAAAATGAGATCATGATCCTTGAATCCATAATTCAATTTAAGAAACATTTTTACTTTGTGTTAAGGCTTGAGTTTTGAGTTGAGTAAAGAGTAAAGGTGGAAGTTCATTTCTTCAAAGAGTATATGGAGAATATGTATTCCCAAAGTGTTTAAAGTGTTTTCACATTTAAATAAGAAAGGAAACTGAGATTTCCAAAGAGCCTTTGAGCTAGTTTTCAGAAAAGAGTGAATGCTTTCATAATTAAGCATGAGAGGAACATTTGATTTCCAAGAGGAGCCTTTGAGTTAAGTGTTGAGAAATTATCTCAAACCAATGAAATAAGATATGTTTTTAAACATTAGAGATAGTATTATATTTTTGGAGTAGTATTGAGCATCGATATGGGGGAGAGTTCAAACAACTCCCAGCCCCCATAAACCATATAGCCACTATGGGTAGAAAAGGGTCATACTTTTTAGATGATTCCTTAGTTCTTTTTTTTATCATAAACTAGTGGATCCACTTAGTAGTCAGGTTCTATGCCCTTGGCAATGTATAGGACGATACTGGCAGCGTGAGGCAAAATAATGTATCATCACAATAGCTCTTAAGCAATGGTTATCGGTTAGTGAAACTCGCACAAAAGTATTTTGTATTCTTATATACACAAAAGTAAATTGTATTTTTATATACATTTCAGAGCTTACATTGTATCTTTGCATACACATAGATTCATTATTGTATTTCTAAATACATAGAGTTGTTATCCAAGTTTCAAAAAGCTTTTCTTTATATTGCACTTGTTTATATTGCTTTATATTGAAATGAGTTTAGCTTAGTTGAGTTGAGTTGAGACCAGGTTTGTTCTTTTAGTTTCTTTCAAGCTTATGTCCTGTTTAGTATTCCCCTCACATGCTCGTACATTTAATGTACTAATGCCATTTGGCCTGCATCTTTTAATGATACAGATACAGGTAACCACGATTGATGCAATGCAGATTGCATCAAACCCATCCACTTACAAACTTCAATGTATTGATGGATTGTTCACAAGGATGAAGGCTCTTGGGGTTGAGATGATGTCAAGGAGGGGATTCTAGGCCTTGCTCGGTAAGAAATGCGCTTTGAAGGAGCTCCAAGTTAAGCAACACCATGTTTGGATGATAACTTGAAGTGTGGGAGGTCTAACGAAGCAAGGAGGATCAAGTGAAGATGTTGCTCCACTCGGCGAGCTGACAACCACTTAGGCGACTCGCCAAACTCCATTGGCGAGGGTTCCAAATCTCCTAAGGTTCCAAGGAGCTACAAAGGGAAGCTGCTCAGTCGGTGAGCTAGAGAGCATTCAACGCATTGCCCATTGACCCCCAAGACTGTTGAAAGTTACAGTAGGTGCCAGAAGCAGGAGCAAAATAGGATCCTAGTCCAAAGCTCTTGGGCGAATCGTCGAGTCATTAGGCTCGCCGGACTTGGCTCGCCCATTGGCCATTTTGGGTCACTTTTGGGCCCTTCTATGTAATAATGCCCTAAAACTATAAATAGACAGTTATGGGTTCATTTTAGGGTTAGACTATTTTGAATATTGATGTTGTAAACTGAAAACTCATGTTCGAGTGTTGAGCTTGGTAAAGCTTTTGTTGATTATTGCTTAGAAAAGGGGGTTGCAAGGTGAACTCGATTACCTTGAGTTCTTCATAAGAGTTAGGTGCTATTATAAGATTTATCAATTGAGGTCGTTGGGTTTAATATACCCTTAGGTTGCTTTTGATTTCCTCTTTGTGTGTCTATCTATTTATCTTTTATTTTCTTGTAAATTCGATTTCTGCATCTTACCGTGATTCCTCTTGTGAGAATTACATCATTTGATATCGTAGCTGAGCTAAGTTTCGTTCCTACGAATCTAGTCTTGGGTTTTGTTGCTAAAAAAGAAAAGTGTTCAACTCATTTTTGAAGAAATTTTGAAATGGGTCTTGTTGATTTGAGTCTTCTATGGAGTTTCCAGGTTAGATTAGTTTCCCTAACCTTATTTGAGTCTAGGGCTGTGATTTGAAAGGGTTTGGTTCACTATTAAAGAAACCATCATTAGAGATTGAAGAAGCTTGAAGAAAACACAAGTGGGTTTTGAAATCTGGAAGTTTTGGCAAGGAATTGAGTGCTAAAAAGTATTGGGCATTGCTCCCTATAGCAAGGAGAGCTTGCATCTCAATTTTCGTGAAATTCTAAGCTAAAAATCTAGAGGGTTAATTTTTTGCCCTTCATTGTGTTCTTGAAGTTATTGAAGTACATTCAAGCCTTCAAAGAGAAGAACATTCAAAAAGTAAGGGTTTGATTCTAAAAAGGAAGAAAGAGAAAGTGTAAAAGTGTTTGTATAAAGGGAATTTACCAAAAAGGGTAGATACTAAAGGACAAGGGCAGAGGGGGACCAAAGAGGTTCAATTTTTGGAGTTGTGCAGTTGTAGCTTGAGGACATTGGGTGAGCCCTGACTGATCACCCAGCCCATTCGGTGCCTCGCCCTTTTGGCAGTTAGGTCACCGAGTTGACCTTGTTTTGGTTGGTGCTATTGGAAAATTCGGCGGACTCTGCCTGGTTTGCCGAGTCCATTCGGCTCACCGCCGAACTTCAACCCAGATCGCCGAGTTGCCTTAGTAGATTTTTAAGTTTGGCAAACCCATCTTCAAGTTGGTGAGCTAAACTTCACTTTTGGCAAATAAAACATGCCATTTGGCCACCGAAAACTAGTTTTATGCCCTATTTCTCAGGTTCTAATTCCTAGTTTCTTTTTCTTTTGATTCTAGTTCGTTGTCAAGAATCCTAAACTGATTTCAGCTCGTAATTGGCCTAGTTGTTGACTATTGGTTCTTGAATTCACTTCTTTGTTAGTGCCTTTTCTTTTCGTGCTTTTATTCGTTTTACTTCGTAGTTAACTTCTTGATTCAAGTCCGTTTGCTTTAATTGAGTCATCCATTTTTCTTTAAACAAAAATCCATTCTGGCCAAGAGTAGAGTTGACTCTTTTATGATCAACCGAGTATAAGCAATCTTCAACATTAGCCGCACCAATTTGAGAGGCAATCAAAGGTGTGTAAACACAAGTGATTGTGAGTTCATTTTACTAACGCTAACGTTGTTTGTAGTTTTTTTGAGTTGTCATTTTGTAGGTACAAAGGAGTTATAAGGAAGTATGTCATCAATAGCCTCAGACTCATGCGACTATGATATGGGAGACTATGAATGTAATGATGGGGGCTATGGATGTAAGGATGATGGTGATTATGGAGGCTATGATGATAGCCATGATCAAGAGCCGAATGGGAATGAGAGCTACTATTTTGGAAGAGAATATGAGGAAAATGGTGAAAATAGCTGGAGGAAAAGAAGAACCTTGTAGTAGCTCCTATGGTGATGAAGAAGCATGTGAGAGATCTTATTCCCACTTTGAGAGTGAAGATGGTTCCTATGATGATGCCGAAACATGTTACACGTCCCATTCTTAGGATGAAGGTAAGGTGAGGTATAATACTCTTTTATATAAGAATTATTAGGGGTATGCCCCTAAGGCTTGTGAAGATTCATATTCTTACTCTTGTGGTAATCCTTACCCTAATCGAAGTAGTGTGTATGGTTACACTAGGTCAAGTCAAAGTCATCCAATGGGAAGAATAAAGTGTGCAACTCTAATGTCTAAGGATACTATATCCTATACTTCTTATGGTACTACACACTTGTCGAGATATGGGAACCAAGGTAGATATGAAGGAGGTGTCAAGGGTCTCGGTACCAAACATATTAGTTTTCCTATCTTTGAGGAAAGTGTAATCCCGAGGCATATCTTGATTGGGAGTGGCAATGTGAGCAGAGTTTCCAAAACCATTATTTTAGAGTTAATGAGCGATCCATGTATGCTCTTCTACACTTTAAGGGTCTTGCATTGGGTTGGTGGAATCAGGTGGGACTCCATGGAAATACCCACCCATTGATATGGGAAGAATTGAAAGGCCTGATGAGGTTCAAGTATGTGCCAAAGGGGTACACAAAGCTTTATAATGTCGATTCGAGAAGGAAAGTTCTTAGGACAAAGGTTGACATTTGTGGGGCTTTGGTGCTTGATCTTGTCCTCGATAATGGGTACAATCAAAACTAGATCACTCCATCTATAGTAGCCTACTTGGGACTACCTCGACTACCCAGGCATTATCCGTACACCATGGAGGGATGTAAGGTTACCGAAAGGGTAAAAGTCTCTTTCACAAGCGGTGAATACTATGAGGAGGTTTGGTGTGATATAATTCCCATGGTCTCTTGTCACTTATGTTTGGAGGCCAATTGGTTTAACGAGCATAGGGTCCCAAACGAGCAGAAATGGTCCAAGTATGTTATGGATCAATGGGGAACACATCTATTAGCTCTTCCTAAGGTGCAAAGTGAGAGACAAAAGATTGAGAGGAGTAAGGGAGAGCAAGGTGGCAACCTTAGAGTGGAAAAATGAGAGGTTGAGTGGAGTGAAGTGAGAGGGTTGCCACAATCTCAATCTAATGTTTTTGTTCATCCTTCACTTGGTAAGGATTCTTATGTAGGTACAAGCGTGATGAATGGAGGAACACGAGTTCCCAACAAAGAGCCTATAGTCGAAGGTGTGATGGCTGCACTTGTGGGATGTCCCAACATTCCTACCGGAGTGTCATTTCAAGGTAAAGAAGATATTTCTTTCCTGCGTCAAGGTACAATAGCTAAACTTAACACTTTTACCATTGCGAATGAACAAAGTGTAAATGATAGCTTATCTTTAAGTGAGTCTAATATTTCTTTTCCATGTGTTGATAATGTACTTGTTGAGAGTATGGATACACTAGTTGAGGGTTCTTGTGATGTGATTAAGGAACCTCAATTTGGTGGTACTAATGATAATGTTGATCATTTGAATAGGAGCGACTCTTTGAGCATATCTTTTGTGGAAGATTCGGTCACTTGTTTTTCTCATAGAGATCATGTGCTTGAAATTGCTTCGGAAAATGATATGTGTCTTTTTGAGGGTTAACTTACATGTTTTAATTCTTCCCTGGTGGTTGATTAGCCCCTCCTTAAGTACAATATCCTATTTGAGATGACGAAATCACTCCTAGTGATGTACCTAATGGTGTGAATCATAAGAGTAATGTAGTTCTTGATAACTATACCCTCTATAGTAACCCACTATGGTGTGAAGCTTTTCCTCCCAAAGATGGAAATCTCTTCTTGGAAGATGAGAGTACTCTTGTGGGGAAGGATTATGATGAGGAGGAAGGTGGTGTTTGTTTCCATTACCTCTTCTGCTTGATGTGTTCCAATTGTTAATGGTATGACCCCTGAGTTTGAATATATTAGTAGTCATACCTATGAAAACACCCTTGAGGAAGTTGACTTATGAGACACCTTTCTCAATTACTTGTTTACATATGATGATGATCACGCTTTTGATTGGAGTATATTGTCGGAGGATAAGGGTGCCAATCTAGCAAAAGGGGAAGTACTTAATCCAAGTTCATGGATTTCCTCTCCATTTGACCCCGGTAGTAATTTGCATTGTGGCACTTGTGTAGTGATGCTTGGTCTGGATGACAAATTTCACATGCTACTTGACATAAGGGAAGCCTTGTGCTTGTTTGAATGTGGAACCAATGAGGGCTTACATATGAGGTTGTTTAAGTGTATTGGTTCCTTCGCTCTACCCCTTTGTCAAGGTTTCTTATGTATCAAAGTATCCATTGTTTTGATGGGTTACAAACCCTTTGTAGATATTTTCGATGCTTGTATGTTAAATTTGTGCATCCTTGGCATGGTGAGGAAATTGTTATTGCTAACGCTAACCTTCATGCCATGAGGATCTTGTTCTTGTTTGCTTCCCCTATGGTTTTGCTAGGTTTGGATTCGAGGACGAACCCTTTTCAAGAAAGGAAGAATGATGCAATACAGATTGCATCAAAGCCATCCATTGACGAACTTCAACGTATTAATGGATTGTTCACTAGGATGGAGAATCTTGGGCTTGAGATGATGTGAAAGAGGGGATTTCAGGCCTTGCTTGGTAACAAACGCGCTTTGAAGGAGCTCCCAGTTGAGCAACACCATGTTTGGATGATAACTTGGAGTGTGGGACGTCTAACTAAGCAAGGAGGAGCAAGTGAAGACGTTACTCTACTCGGTGAGCTGACAACCACTTTAGCGACTCGCCAAACTCCCTTAGTGAGGGTTCGAAGATTGCCTTAGGTTCCAAGGAGTTACAAAGGGAAGCTGCTCAGTTGGCGAGCTAGAAAGCATTTGGAGCATCACCCGTTGACCTCCAAGACCGCTGAAAGTTACAGTAGGTGCTAGGAACAGGAGCCAAACATGATCCATCACCAAAGCTCTTAGGTGGATCGCCGACTCATTAGACAAGCCCGACAAGGCTTACCATTGGCATTTTGAGTCACTTTTGGGCCCTTCTATGTAATAATGACCTAAAACTATAAATTTGCATTTAGGGGTTCATTTTAGGGTTCAACTATTTTGAATATTGATGTTGAAAACTAAAAACTCATGTTTGAGTGTTGAGCTTGGTAAAGCATGTGTTTATTATTGCTTAGAAACGGGGGTTACAAGGTGAACTCGATTCCCTGAAGGTCTTCATAAGAGTTAGGTGCTATTGTAGGATTTATCGATTGAGGTCTTTGGGTTTAATATACCCTTAGGTTTCCTTTGATTTCCTCTTTGTGTTTCTATCTATTTATCCTTTATTTTCTTGTAAATTCAATTTCCGCATCTTATTGTGATTCCTATTGTTAGAATTACATCAAGGATCACCATCTAGTGCATCGTTGATTCTAGTTGAGCTTCAGAGTTTGTTGGTGAACCTCTTTGCTTCTGGAGGATCCCCTTTTTATCGCTTTGAGTATGTTTAGTTCTTTAAGATGTCGTGGGTCTTATACTGACGTCCATCTAAGTTGTTTAGAGGCTTCATAGATAGTTAGTGATGTTAGTTCTTGAGTCTTTCTATTTCCTGTTTTGATTTTTGAGACTTGAGTTGCCACTTTGGCTAGTGAATGTTATTTTAATACATTCTAATTTTTTTTATTGAGCAATTCAGTTTACTTTTTAAAGTATTTATATCATGATTAAGTCTTCTGCTGAGTAAGTAAGCCAAGACAAGGGTTCGCTTGGGGCCAACAATGGTTCTCGAGTGCCAGTCTCAGCCAGGGTTGTAGGCTCGGGGCGTGACAAACTTGTTATCAAAACCCAGAGTTCAAGAGTCCTAGGGAGTCTATGAAGTCGTGTTTGTAGAGTCCTAGTTATCGGTGTGAAACGCACCACATCTATAATTAGGAGGCTGCAACACTTAGACACTATCTGACTTCTTTCATACTCATTTCGTGTGATCGAGTGTATATCTATAAAAGTTCTTTCTAACTTGTGCTTGCGTGTGTCTTTCAAATCATGCCTCCATGAAGAGTTGTCAAAGGTCATCAGGCTAGAAGAAATGTTGAACCACATGAACAAGGGGTACCTAATGCACCAGAAGTGCAACCCCAAGGAGAGGTCACCAATGTTGAGTTCTGTGAGGCTATACGGATGTTGAGCCAATTTGTGACCAATCAAGCTGGGCAACAGATAGGGATCGACAAGAAGAGGGTGTCACTTCAAGGATTCATGAGTTCTTAAGGATTAATCCTCCAAGATTTACTGGTTTAAGTGTTACTCAGGATCCAAAAAACTTTGTTGAGGAGCTTCCAAAGGTTTTTGAGATCATGCATGTTGCTGATGCTGAGAGGTTAGAACTAGCTGCATACTAAATGAATGTTGTCGCTAGGATATGGTTCGACCAGTGGTAAAAGAACCAAGCTGAGGGAGCATCACCTGTGAGTTGGGCCTATTTTGAAGAGACCTTTTTGGGGCGTTTCTTCCCTAGAGAACTGAGAGAAGCGAAGGTACGAGAGTTTCTCAGTCTTAAGCAGGAGTCTTTGAGCGTTTATGAGTACAGTCTGAAGTTCACACAACTTTCCCGCTATGCTCCATAAATGGTTGCTGACATGAGGATAGGGATAAGTTTATTCGTTGCTAGGTTGTCTTGCCTGTCAAGTAAGGAAGGCAAGACAACTATGCTGATAGGGGATATAGACATAGCAAGGCTAATGATCCATATGCAGCAAGTTGAGGAGGACAAGCTGAGGGATAGAGAAGAGTTTAAGAACAAGAGGGATAAGACATCAGGGAATAAGTCCGAGCAGTAGAAGAATAATGCCAATCGGTCATTGTTCCAACAGAAACAAAAGGGACCTGCTCCATCATCTGCTAGTGCACCTGCACCAAAGAACAAAGGCGAGTACAATATTCAGAATTTCAGAGCTAAACCTGCCTATTCTCAGGGTAGTATGCCACAAAGGGGGTAGTAAGCCTTCTGCATGTGCTAAGTGTGGTAGGAACCACTCATGAATGTGTCGTGATGGCTCCACTGGTTGCTTAGAGTGTGGACGAAATGGTAATTTTTTGTGAGAGTGTTTGAAGAACAAGCAGGGTAACGATAATGGGGGAAATAGAGGCCAGGCTTCTTCAATTGCTCCGCTAGACAAAGTTGTATCTAGAGGAGCTAATTCAGGGGTAGGCGGATGAGGAAACCGTATGTATGCTATCACTAGTCACCAAGAGCAAGAGAATTAACCAGATGTTGTCACTGGTATGATCCAAGTCTTTAACTTAAATATTTATGCTTTTCTAGATTCAAGAGTGAGTTTATCCTTTTTAACCCCTTATGTTGTGATGAACTTTGATGTTCTTCCTGAAAAACTTAGTGAGCCCTTCAGTGTTTCTACACCTGTTGGTGAGTCTATTCTAGCATAGAGAGTTTATCGTGATTGTCCCATTTCCGTCAATCACAAGAGCACTATGACTGATTTAATTGAATTAGACATGGTAGATTTTGATGTTATTATTTGTATGGACTGGCTTCATGCCTGTTATACCTCAGTAGATTGTAGTACTTGAGTAGTCAAGTTCCAATTTCCTAATGAGCCATTTATAAAGTGGAAGAGTAGTTCAGCAGTGCCTAAGGTATTCAAGCCTTATTTAGATATGTTTGTTATCGTGTTTATTGATGACATACTAATCTATTCGAGGAATGAGGATGATCATGCTAGCCATCTCAGAAAAGTGCTCCAAACTTTAAATGATAGAGAGTTATATGCCATGTTCTCTAGGTGTGAGTTTTGGCTTGAATCTGTGGCATTCTTAGGCCACATTGTTTCCCATGATGGAATTAGGGTTGATACTTAGAAAATAGAGGCAGTGCAGAATTGGCCTAGACCCACATCTCCAAATGATGTTAGGAGTTTCTTGGGGTTGGCTGGATATTATAGAAGGTTCGTAGAGGGTTCTTATCTATTTCGTCCTCTTTGACCAAGTAAACTCAGAAAATAATAAAGTTTCAATGGTCTGAAGCTTGTGAGAAAAGTTTTCAGGAATTGAAAAAGAGGTTGACTACTGTCTCAGTGTTGACCTTACCAGAAGGTACACAAGGCTTTGTTGTATATTGCGATGTGTCTAGAGTTGGTTTGGGTTGTGTGTTAATGCAGAATGGCAAAGTTATAGCTTATGCCTCCAGACAGCTTAAGGTTCACAAGAAGAATTATCCACCCTATGATTTAGAGTTGGCTACCGTAGTATTTGCTTAAATAAGTGGCGTGATTATTTGCATGTTGTTCATGTTTATGTATTCACTGATCATAAGAGTCTTCAGTATGTGTTTCGTCAGAAAGAGCTTAATTTGAGACAGCTGAGGCGGTTAGAGTTACTCAATGATTATGACATGAGTATTCTTTATCACCCAAGTAAGGCTAATGTTGTTGTTGATACCTTAAGTAGATTGTCTATGGGTAGTGTCACCCATTTTGAGGAAGATAAGAAGGAGTTAGCAAAAGATGTGCATAGACTTACACGATTAGGAGTTCCACTAATGGATTCCACAGAAGGAGGAGTAGTGGTGATGAATGGGGCTGAATCATCATTAGTGTCAGAAGAGAAATAAAAGCAAGACCAAGATCCCATATTGCTTGAATTGAAGGCAAATGTTCATAAGCAAAAAGTAATGGCTTTTGAACAAGGGGGAGATAGTGTATTAAGGTATCAAGGTAGATTTTGTGTACCAAGGGTGGATGAAATCCAAGAGAGGATCATCGAGGAAGCTCATAGCTCGAGATACTCAATTAATCCGGGTTCCACAAAGATGTATCGTGACTTGAAAGAAGTGTATTGGTGGAATAGTATGAAGAAGTGCATTGCAGAGTTTGTTGCTAAGTGTCCAAATTTCCAACAAGTTAAAGTAGAGCACTAGAGGCCCGGTGGTATGACATGAATTATAGAACTTCTGGAATGGAAGTGAGAGATGATCAGTATGGATTTCATCACAGGTTTACCATTGTCTCATAAACAGCATGACTCGATTTGGGTGATTATAGATCAAATGACTAAATCAACCAGTTTCTTGGTGGTAAAGACTACCCATACAACAGAGGACTATGCCAAGTTGTATCTTCAAGAGGTAGTTAGACTTCATAGGGTGCCAATTTTGATTATTTCAGATAGAGGTGCGCAATTTACCGCACAGTGCTGGAAATCTTTTAAAAAAGGCTTGGGTTCAATGGTGAACTTAAGCACTGCTTTTCATCCTCAGACAGATGGGCAAGCAGAGCGCACTATTCATACCTTAGAGGATATGTGGAGGGTCTGTGTGATTGATTTCAAAGGTAATTGGGATTATCACCTATCTCTCATTGAGTTTGCGTACAACAATAGTTACCACTCTAGCATCTAGATGGCTCCTTATGAAGCTTTTTATGGGAGAAGATATAGATCTCCTATTGGATAGTTTGAAGTTGGTGAAGCTGGGTTGATTGGACCAGACTTAGCTCATCAAGCCATAGAGAAGGTGAAAGTTATTCAAGAGAGGTTGAAGACAGCGCAGAGTCGTCACAAATCCTATACAGATGTTTGGAGAAGGGACTTAGAGTTTAAAGTAGATGATTGGGTCTACTTGAAAGTTTCACCCATGAAGGGTGTTATGAGGTTTGGTAAGAAAGGAAAACTTAGTCCCTGGTATATTGGCCCTTACAGAATATCCAAGAGGATTGGGAATGTAGCTTCTGAGTTAGAGCTACCCCAAGAATTAGCAATAGTTCATCCGGTGTTCCACATCTCCATGTTGAAAAAGTGTATGGGCGATCCTCCATTGATCATACCAACTGAAGATATTAGTATCGAGGATAGCTTATCTTATGAGGAGATTCCTGTTCAGATTCTAGATCGCCAAGTTCGCAAGTTGAGAACAAAAGAGGTAGCATCAGTCAAAGTTCCTTGGAGGAATCAGTTTGTTGAGGAAGCTACTTGGGAAGCTGAGAGGATCTGAAGAAGTGATAGCCACATCTCTTCGAATCCAGAGAAGTTCCAAATTAAGGTACTAATCCTTTTCTTGGTATTTATTTATAAGTTGGCATGTTGTATTTGCATTTTTGCTTGTTGGGTGTTTGAACTGAATGTTAGATGTTACACCCTTAGCCTACTAGGATTGATCTCATTCGAGGACGAATGTTCCCAAGGGGGAGATATTATAACACCCCGCAACTAGAAATAGCTAGAATTAGAAAGAGTCATTTTTGGAAAGAATGAAAAATCTAGAATTTGACAAAATTAAGTTAAGTATGAGTTTTAGGTCAACTTGAAACGACCATAAATCCTACCTAAGGATTATTTTGGTGTGCTACAAGATACCGTAGGAAATATCTTTGAATTATCTTTCCAACGCAGTTAAGTTTGCGCAATTTCGAGTTTGTATGAGGGAGATATGCCCGTTTGAAGTTGGGCTGTGTAGATAAGGAAAGTAAAAACCAGATTTTAGAAGGGTATTATGGTATTTTCACCACCCAATTAATTAATTTCATTTTTGGTAATTAAGTTGGGGTCTAAACTGATTGAATTTAGTTTACGCTATTTAAAAATAACTTAGGGTTTTGAGAGAAGAGAAAAGAGGAGAAAAAGCAAGGAATAGCAAAGTTCTTGAAGTTTTGCTTGAGGATTTCACCAAGGGTTGATCCTACGAGGTATGTGAGATCACATAGTGTTGGGTTAGTTCACCCATGCACCAATCATGATTTTATACAGTGTAATTATGTTCTTGAAAGAAGAGTTTATGAATTCTTGATGAATATTGTTTAAAGTTTCGTTTGAATCTTGATTGTTGAAGTGGAGAAGTTCTTGAGTTAGATTCATGAAATTAGATGTCATTTTGAGTAGATTCTTGCATTTTTTGGGTATGTAGTAAAATCTAAGTGTTTGGGGAAAGACCCAATTGAGTTTAGAGAATTTAGAGTTGAAAAACATCTAAGAGAATTCGTCAAAAATCTGGGAAAAAAGGTTGGGCGCCGTGCCACTCAAAGCGTCCCACAAAGTTCTCTGAAGTTTGGCCTCTGGGGCACTGCGTCAGCTAGAGCGCCCCAAGCCAGACTCTAAAGTTTTAGGTCTGGCGCCCCATGCCACTCAGAGCGCCAAGGATGCCAGGTCTTCTACTTTTTCCCACTCTTTTCCGTACTAGTCCCCTTGAAACGTCCCTATGTTTCCTAGTTGATTCCTACACTCTAATGTACATCTAAACAACATTAAATCATCCATAACATGAGATCATGAGCCTTGAATCCATAATTCAATTCAAGGAAAGTTAGGATTCAAGTCAAGAGAAGTTCGTAGAGTTTTCCAAAAGTCTTTTACAAATGTTTTTACTTTGTGTTAAGGGTTGAGTTTTGAGTTGAGTAAAGACTAAAGGTTGAAGTTCATTTCTTAAAAGAGTATATGGGGAATATGTATTCCTAAAGAGTTTAAAGTGTTTTCACATTTAAAAAAGAAAGGAAACTGAGATTTCCAAAGAGCCTTTGAGCTAATTTTCAGAAAAATGTTAATGCTTTCACAATTAAGCAAGAGAGGAAAGTTTGATTTTTAGGAGGAGCCTTTGAACTAAGTTTTGAGAAATTATCTCAAACCACAGAAAGAAGATATGTATTTAAACAAAAGAGCTAGTATTATATTTTTGGAGTAGTATCGAGCAACGATATGGGGGAGAGTTCAGACAACTTCCAGTCTCCATAAACCATGTAGCCACTATGGGTAGAATTTGTGATACTTTTTAGATAATTCCTTAGAGCTTTTTTTAGCATAGACTAGTGGATCCACTTAGTAGTCATGTTTTATGCCCTCGGCAAGGTATATGACGGCCCTGACAGTGTGAGGCAAAATGTTGTATCATTACAATAGCTCTTAAGTGATGGTTGTCGGTTAGAGAAACTCCCACAGAAGTATTTTTTATTCTTATATGAACAGAAGTAAATTGTATTTTTATATTTATTTCAGATTTTACATTGTATATTTGCATACACACAGAGTCATTATTGTATTTCTAAATACACATAGTTGTTATCCATGTTTCAAAAAGCTTTTCTTTATATTTCACTTGTTTATATTGCTTTATATTGAAATGAGTTCAGTTCAGTTCAGTTGAGACCAGGTTTGTTCTTTCAGTTCCTTTCAAGCTTATATTTTGTTTAGTATTCCCCTCGCATGCTCGTACATTCAATGTATTGATGCCCTTTGGCCTTCATCTTTTAATAATGCAGATACAGGTAACCAGGATCTACATCCAGTGCATCATTGATTCTAGTTGAGCTTCACAGTTTGTCCCATGTCCATCTCATTTGTTTAGAGGCTTCACCGAAAGTTAGTGATGTTAGTTCTTGAGTCTTTCTATTTCCTGTTTTGATGGTTGAGACTTGAGTTGCCACTTTGTCCAGTGAATGTTATTTTAATACATTCTATTTTTATTATTGAGCCATTTAGTTTACTTTTTAAAGTATTTTTATCATAAGTATGTCAGGCCAAGGGTTTGCTTGGGGCCAACAATGGTTCTCGAGTGCCAGTCCCGCCTAGGGTGTGGGCTCAGGGCGTGATATGTATGGAGCAAGTCTCTACCATAGTAACACAACTGGTGGTTAGTATTTAATTTTTTAAGAGGAGCATTGGGAAAAGAACTTGTTAGGACAAAAAATAATCAGGTGTCAAGGTAGCAATGAAAACCTCGAAAGACCATGAGTAAGAAAACAAACGAGAAATATACCAAAAGACACAAACAATTAATGTGGTTTGGTTAATCAACCTACGTCTATAAGAGGAGATGACCAATCCACTATATAAAATAGAGTATAAAGTATAGAAAGAAATAACCTCACACAAGTCCCTCAGAATACAAAGAGGTTCACACAAGTGTTAACGTAACACTTGCGTCTCACAAATTCTCCCCCTAAAAAATGTTGTAGAGGGGAAGGCTACAACTTGTAATACACTATGATTGTTGAAGTGTGTGACTATCTCATATAAAAGCTTAAGCAGTTAGAAAGGACTGATTCTTTTTTTCATGGAGCTCACTTTTATTGGATAATTATATTCTCAATAAGCCCCCGCACGCGTGAGCTTGATTCTTCTTTTTTTCATGGATCAAGCACGTAAAAATTCTTTTTGATATGATTGGCATCAATCCCACGACTTCTGCCTACTCTGATATCCTGTTGAAGTGTGTTAACATCTCATCTAAAATCTTAAATTGTTAGATAGAGCACACTTTTATTAGTTAATTATATTCTCAGCAATGCTAATGAGTTAAGGGAAAGTTTCTGCCCTTGGATTGACTAGGTTGACATTACTAACTACATGCATGTTCTATATGCTATTGAGCGAAATCTTGTTTTGCATTTCAAGTTAAATAAGTATTCTAATTCGTGGAGAAAGACACTCCAATATTTGTCCTACTTCTAAAATTTTGTTTCCATTGGGAAGTCAGGTGAATTTATGTTATGTCTATTTTATTCTCCTCTAGTTTGTTTGTTTGTCTTTTTCGTAATATTTCAAATTACTGATATATTACTAAATGTTGGCTATATCCATGCCAGAGTTGTTATGGTCTGCCAAACTAGTTGTAGAGGAAGGTATTGCTAAATAGTGCTAATGACCACAACATGACCTACGTCCAGCAACAGTTATTCGACTGCATAGTACCAGCTTTGGTGGAAGCTTTGCATAAGGTTGACTTAAATTGACAAGTAATTACTAGAGATGCGAATGATTGTTGAACTTGCAATTTAATCCTAATTATGTCTTAAAACATATAGTATGATTTTACTTTTACTCCTTCTCATGACCATTAATATTTTAATCGTATTATGTATTATTTATTATGTATTCTTCTCTGGACTTCAGATATCTGGACTACTCTTGGTTGAAGGTCAGGTCCGAAGCAATGTGGATGCGATAAAGCAGGTAATCATGGCCAATTCAAGTTGAAAAAGGAAACAACAGAGTTAGCAAAAGATGAAGACTTTTATTCATATGAAAGGGAATTGCTCAAGGAGGAAAATGAGCAAGAAAAAGAAGTGTTTGACCAAGTGTGTTTAACATAAGATTGTTTCAATAAAAATGAGTGGTAAACTTGTTTACCATTAAACATATCTTGGCATTGGCAGGCTTACCATTTTGAAATCTTTATATACTGGTGAAATATTGGGTACACTAATCAAAATATTCAAGGCCTATTTTTGTATGTCCCTTATGGATTCTAATGTAGCTCTTGCAAGTAAGTTCTTTTAATTTGTCTTATATCTCATTCTTATTAACTTCCCCACCTGCATATATTAAGAGCAAGGATAAAAAATCTGAAGAAAGGACAATAGCAATTTACATCATTGATGATGTTGCAGTGGTGGAGCCAGGATTTTCGTCAAGGGTGTTTATACTTTAGGACAAGTAAAAAAGTAAACCTTGCTGGTCAGATTATAAAGATTGGCCACAAAATAGTCATACCTCAATTATTGATTTCTACATAGTGCTCCAAGTTGTTCATACTCTTTACATGTTCAATATCAAATTAACCAACTATCCAAAATGAAAATTCTTAAAACGGAAACTTACAAAATATCACTAGATAAACTAACAAAGATTAAGCAGACAAATATATTGACGGATAGTTTCATACACACCAAAATATGTAAAGTGGTAACTATAATTGCACTCGACGACACTTCATCTCTTGAAATGTTTTCATAATACACTCATTAGAAACATCTTTAAATAATTGTTTCTCTACATAAGGAACTATGCATTCATCTAAGAATTCATCATCCATTCAATTTTGCAAGTCATTCTTGATAATCTTCATTTCTGAAAAAGCTCTTTCAACGGTAGAAGTGGCAACAGGTAGAAGCAAAGAAAACTTCACTAAAAGAAATATGAGAGAATAGTTTAGATGCTTCTTTGTCCAAACCAACTTTATTGAATTTTCCCCAAGTCCACCCAAATTGGAGAACCTTTCATCAATATCATGAACATCAATAATGCAATTTACAAGTTGATTCTCAAGAGGTCTTATGTTGGACTCATCAAAGTCATCAGGATATAATTCAGCCATTCTCATTATTTTCTTTTTGTCAAAACTAGAAAATGAATCAAGTGGATTCAAGCAAGATACTCCATTAATAAAATCACTTGTCACCTCATTGAAATGGTCATTAAGTTCTTGTAGCAGCCAATCAATGATTTTATAAAATAGGTAGAAGCAAAGCAAACTTCACTAAAAGAAATATGAGAGAAGAATTTAAATGCTTCTTTGTCCAAACCAACTTTATTGAAAGTTCCCCAAGTCCACCAAAATTGGAGAACCTTTCATCAATATCATGGACATCAATAATGTAATTAACAAGTTGATTCTCAATAGTTCTCATGTTGGACTCATCAAAGTCATCAGGATATAATTCAGCCATTCTCATTATTTTCTTAAGTCAAAACTAGAAAATGAATCAAGTGGATTCAAGCAAGATACTCCATTAAGAAAATCACTTGTCACCTCATTGAAATGGCCATTAAGTTCTTGTAGCTGCCAATCAATGATTTTATAAAACACATCCACACGATAATGGTGCAAAGTAGTACAAATAACTACTTTACGTCGTGATCTCCCAAAATTCGCATATGGATCATCAAAATTGGGTAATGAAATGCCTTGCTTGATACAAAATGCTTCTACATTTTCTTTAA
Source organism: Solanum pinnatisectum (assembly GCA_035578085.1). NCBI lineage: Eukaryota > Viridiplantae > Streptophyta > Magnoliopsida > Solanales > Solanaceae > Solanum > Solanum pinnatisectum. Next base: position 28,605,475 of record CM069078.1, on the reverse strand, counting down.
GTGAATCCCAACCAATATATTTTTTTAGAGAGGATCCCGTTCATTATCTCTTAAAGCTTGCAACCTTCCCTTTGCTACCTTTACATGAATCATGGCATTTGCAATATCTTGCTCCTTTTTCTGTAATGAAACATTAAGATCATTTGTGATTCCTAAAACATCAATCATCAAATGCATCAAGAAAATAGTCTCAAACGTTTCACAACTTCTGAGAAATCCCGATGCGCTTACTCTTTCTTCCAAAGTACTTGCATTTACAACAAGAGTATCAAGTACATCAACAATAAAGTCAAAGCTACTAATAAAGTTTCCAAATGACTTGTAGTGATATCCCCAACGAGTATCACCGTCTTTAACAAGACCAAGTTCTTGGTTCAACCCTCTACCCGTTTCTAGTTCACCCATATTCAATTCCATTCAGAGATACTTTTTTTGAGATTCTCAAAAATTATATACACATTTAAAATAAGCTCCCAACACATTCAAAATATTTGAAATTAACAATACAAGTTCGCCAAATTGAACACACTTTTTAGGAACCGCAACAAGTGTCAATTGAAGTTGATAAGCAAAACAATGAACGAAATGAGCCGATCTACTTTCTTGTCTAATCAATATTTCAATACTACCTAGTTGACCTTGCATATTGCTTGCCCCATCGTAACATTGCCCACGTACATTAGATAAAGTCAAATAATGGTGAGCAAGTACATCTACAATTGCTTCCTTTAGAGATAAAGCACTAGTATCTTTAATATGAGCAAGTCCAATAAATGCATCCATCACAAACCCACTTTTGTCAACATATCTTAGACAAATAGCCATTTGCTCTTTGTGTGACACATCTCTAGATTCATCAACTAATAAAGTAAAGTAGTCACTATTTATATCCTCTATTATAGCCTTAACTGTTTCAATCTTACACGTAGTCACAATATATTTTTGGATGTCATGAGTAGTCATTTTATTATTTTTTGGAGTTTTTCCAACACAAAAGGTTTAATTACATCATATCTAGTAGCATACCAAGAAAGAACTTCAAGAAAATAATCCTTGTTCAATGACGATTCATTCTTTTCATGACCACGGAATATAAAACCTTGATTCAAGAATAGTATTACCACATCGATTGAAGTATTTAAGCGAACCCGATATTCATGCTTACTTTTATCATCCAACTTGTTAAATGCGGCTTGAATGGATTGTTGTTCTTGTATGAGATCTTTACAATTTCTTTTGGATTGATTATGAACACTATTCGGTGGACCAATATGTGTAGCAAACCTATCTTTTCTATGACAATTTGTAAATCCCTTAGTCAAAAATACATTACCACCACCTTGATTAATATTTTTTCATTAAAATAAATAACATGGTAAACAATAAGCAGCATCTGCACTAATACTGCATTCCAACCAATCACGATATTCATCAAACCACATATAAACAAAATAACATGGAGTTCCAAAAAAATTAGTTTGAGAAAACTAATGAGTTTGAGGTTGACAAGGACCTTTAATGATGTATGCCCTCCTTATCTCATCACGAAGGTTTGGATGATAATTCAAACTTGGAGTTATGTTGGCTGGATCAGCCTTTAAATCATTTACATCAAATTCTTGTCTTTGGGAAGAGGGAGATGGTATTTTGATTTGGTCGTTATTTTCATCTCGGCATAGTTGATTTTTATTTTGAGGCGGCAAACTTGTTTTTGGTACTGTAAAAAATTATTTCTTGAAGCTCATTGAACTCCAAACTGAAATAGCAGTCAAGTGTACCAACTTATTAAAAATCAATCCAGAATACACCAAAACTTGATCGATACTCGAATAAATAAAGTAGCTTTCAACATAAAAATTAAGATATACAAGTCTTTCAACACATGATTAGAAAAAATTAAACCAAAGGAAAAAAAGAATTGAGAAATACTTTTCCACACTTCAATGGCAGTTGAGGAAGAAATATACAATGATTAAAGCATCCAATTTCTTAAAACTTGCAAATATGTATGAACATTGAGAAGAGAGAAAGATAAAGAGTAAAGTTATAAAGGGTTTTTGGGAGAAGGAGAAGACAAAAAACTAGAAGGAAAGACAAATAACTATGAATCTATTCTTTTTTTAAATTACGAAAACTCAAAAGAAGACCTTTTGTTGACTTAAAAAGGTCACTTTTGTACTATTTTTTAAGAGAAAAATGGAACAAAAATAAAAAAAAACGAAATGCTCAAGCCTGGGCTCGAACCCAAACCACAAAAGCCCGAGTTTTGGATTTTTAAAGAGAAAAAATGGAATAACAAAAAAAATTAAACAAAACACCTAAAGTCGGGCTCGAGCCCGGAACACTAAGGTGGCTTTGCACAGCCTTAACAGCTGGACAGTCTACCTTTATTGTGTCAAGGGTATTCAACAATTAGTATATATCCAAAAAGATCGATATTTAGTATATATAATTGCAAAAAAATTCCGATGAAGGATGCTTATCTAATCGCCCTCGCCAAGTTATAGCTCCGACCCTGCCGAAGATATGTAGGCGACTTAAGGACAAAGTCTCAGCCACACATTTTTTTCACAATTTCTTATTGTTTTATTTGATCCCGCTAACATCTTTCCATTAGTCGGATAAAATCGGCTAGTTAGTCAATGTCTTTGCCCACCAGTTCATCTTTCATTATCGAGAAAAGAGGGGTAGTTGTTGACAACCAATTTTGAACGATCTATAACCTCTTTTCGAATTGCTATCTGATTAAATATGTGTTTAAAAATCTAGTTCTTTATTATATATTTAGAATTATGTTTAAATTTTATCTAATTAAAAATATACTCTAGTATTCATAGTCTAAAAAAAATTATTATTATTCTATTGTTGTTGTTGTTGCTACTGCTACTTCCGTTGTTGTTGTTGTTATTGCTAAATTTGAGATAATTAATCTACTTGTCAATTTAACGTCTACAATACTTAAGTGTGTTTATCTTATATGAAAATTATTAAATATGTATAGTATAACCATTTATTGGATAACAATTTATTAAACTTTCCTCAAAATCATTTGAATAGTAGCCCCTTTTATTCAATCTATTTAATTTCTACCCGTTTATACTTAATTTTAGCCCATTTTGAACCAAGTATTCCATCCCAAAGTCAAGATCTCATATTTAATCCCAACCGTCCATTCCATTCTTTTATATCACAATCCCACATCTCATCTTGATCCAACAACTAAGATTGAGTCTCCTACCACTTCCCTATATTAATATCCCAACACCCTAACCCTAATTTTTTTTCTCCTCGTTCCCATTGAAAACTGCAGGAGCTGCTCCCCTATCTCCCAACTTCGTCCTTCATCGGTGAAGACCACCAGTGAAACCCCTGCTCCAGCCTCACTCACGGGTCACTCACCAAGTGAGCCCCTCTCCCTCTTCTTCTCTCCTCATGGTGATTTTCCAACCACTAGTGCAAAACGACCACTTTACCACCCAAACCTGTCGCCCCTCTCCTCCCCTTTATCTTTTCCTCCACCTCTCTTCTCTTTCGTGTTGTCCGATGAAGTGCCTCACTATGCAACCTCAACCCATCTCCTCTTCTTCTTCTTCTTCTCACTGGTTGCGACCCGAAACTCTGACAAGACAGTCTCCGTGAAGATCCATCAGGATTCTACAACACAAGCCAACCATCATCCCTCCCCTAGTGAGATCGACAACAACGAAACAAGAGCATCGTTGCTCCACGCTCCGACCAGCGAGACCCGCTGGAGCCTTAAGGTTTTGGGGGTTATTGAAGAAAGATCTTAACAAATCCACCCATATTCATTTTTTTATTTTTTAATTTGGATTATTATCTCATCTTTTAAACAAATTCTTAAATTGCCTATATTTTTTAGTTTAGTAGTTATGATTGAATTCTTACGCTACTTGAAATTCAATAATGGCCACGAAATTTCTCTTAGGCAAGATTTCCTTATAATTTTGAGTTCATAAACTTGTGCATTTTTCGCCTTGTGTGCTCCTATTTTTATTTGAATGTAATATGCCCCTTTTGTAATGGGTGTCAGTACGCCTTGAGTTTTTCCGTAAAAATACTAATTGAGTTGTGGTTTCTTCATTTAATTGTAGCAAGCTTTACTATGAAAATTTGATTTATTTGTTTAATGAATTGATCAATTATTATGAAAATCTCCATGATGCATGCTTCTTTCCATTTTTGTTCCCTTCATCGATTGGTACACCTTAATATTTACCTATCCTTGGTAAACTTTGACATGATTCTTCTCCTTGATTGACTCTATTTTACTCTCCAACATTTCTTTCTTTTAGTTAGTGTGGACATCTTTGACTTAATTGTTCTTGGTAAACTTTTGCTAGTTATAGTAAGTAAATATACATGCGTAACCCTTAAATATGGCAGTCTCTAAATCATGTTATTTTGGACTGAAGTCTTTGATTGTATTAACATGGCTCCTTTAATTTTGGAGGTCATTCATGATTCTTTTCTTCTATTGATTATGACAAATTCATCGATGGTAATCTCTAATTGGCTATTTTCCTTATTAAATTGCACTATTTTAATACCAATTGATTTATGGTAAAATCTATGCATTGATGTTCCCCATTGCTTGTTTATTTTTGGAAAATTTTTGACTTGGTATCATATTTGATTAACTGGATTTTTTAAATTTGCATGGTTATGATAATATCAAATTAAATACCAAGAATGTGGATCTAATTGAGGGGAATAATTTTCTTTCCTCTTCTCTATTTTTGTACTTGTTGATGTGTCCTCTATATTATACTATAAAAACAAGACTCCTTCCATATTTTCCACACTCTTAAACAATCACAACACTCTTATACACTCTCAAAGGAAATAATATTGTTACGTACTACCTTATTAGTTTTTGTTGTTCTTGTGGCTGCACGAAGTTTGGACTTCGGTTCTTATAACAAGTTTTGTGTGCTTATTTGAATACTGCTTAATCGGTTAGTGATCTTTGCTAGAATTATAATTTGTGGTATGTTCAAGGTAGTTACTTCATTATCTATTTTGTTATCTTGTCTTACTGTAGTGTCCTTATAAGCTTACTTTTTTTTAAGAGTACCTTTATTACTTTAGTATTTTATTTTAAGGTACTAAGAACAAGTATACTCTCACCCCTTTGAATATTCTTTGAAAGTACATTATATTGCAACGACGTTGCTTGGTATTCAATCATGGCAAGTGAAGAAGTCAATGTGACAAGCCGAGCTAAAGTGGAATTGTCACCCCAAAAGGGGCATCAGGTAAATTTTGAAAAATGATGAAAACAATTATGTTATAGTTAACTTCTTGTATGAAGAGCACATATAGCTTAATAAAAACATGGCAACTAGTTATTCCCTCCTATTCTAATTTTATATGTCACCCTTTTAGAAGTGTTAAAAACTTGACAATTTTTATTACTACGTTCACTTATCAACATATTATCATAAAATTTTAATATAAAAAAATTTACTTATATTTTAGCTTTACACAACTTTTTAAATATCAAAATATTTTTTTTAGTACTCTTGAATAATTTTTCAAAAAAATACTTTCCGTCTTTTCTTAAGGCATTTAGAGAACCGATCAGAAAAAATAGAATAGATAGAGTAACACCGTTTTCGACCCATCCTTGTCAAATCCTGGTCTCTTTCTCTCACTCGCTCGCTCGCGCTCTCTCTCTAGAAACTTTAACTTTATGTATTGTTGATTTATTTAAATTTCTATTTGCATGATATATTTTATTCTTTTGATTTGGAAGCAATCGGGTTAGTACTTTTGTCCTTTCTTCTTCTTATGGTTATTTTATTTTTTTCTTAGCTTTTTTTTTTTTATTTCACATTATCCACACACTTTAGCATTTTATTGGAAGCGATCAGGTCAATCTCTCCTTCTTTATTTGCTAATATTTCAAGTATCTTATTTTTGTATTTGATACTCAAAAATCTTGCTTTGCTTGATTGAATTCATAATTTTTTTGTGGATTCATTGGCTCTGTTTGTACCAATTTTTATAAGTTGCATAGATTTAGTTTACTTTTTTTTTTTAAAAAAAAAAAGTAAGTTTGCATGTCTAGCTATCTTATTCGCCTAGTCTTATATTAATTAGACAATCATCGATACATGCTTAGTTCAGTCACCCGTCCTAAATATTTTTTGATATTCTTTGTCTTACAGTGAAATTATTTGCCATGTTAAATCCCCACATAATTCACAAGATTCGACCAGGACTCACATTTGTGGACCTCGAAGGGTGCTTAACACCTTACTTTTAAGGTAACTTGAAACCTTACCTGATCTATGGTTTCACAGATCCTTTTAATTAATATTGTTTGTAATTAGGATAGAATGATGCCCTAACATGCCTTTAATTTGTTAGGTGGCAACTATTCTTTTTTATTAATCATAAAAGAGTTGTCACGTCATTGCATAACCCGTTTTGAGAAAAATGGGGGGCAATAATAGCCACCATTGTGAGTTTGGGCGATGATAATGGTGCTAAAGAGACATTGCCACTATGCATAGAGAAGGTTCTTGAAGAGAACAAATATGTGATGCGTGAAGAGTTGCCAAGGCACTTAACTCTTGGCACGATGTAGACCATAATATCGAACTAGAGCCTGCAATGAAGTCGCCCACATATTCTGTATATTGCATAGATCCAACTGAGTTAGAGGAGTTTAGGAAGCAGTTGAAGGATTTCCTTGAAGTCGGTCACATTCGCCGACTAAAGCACCCTATAGAGTGTTGATCCTATTTCAAAACAACAAAGATGGGTTGTCACGCTTATGCATAGACTATTGGGTGGTCAACAAAGTGACAATAAAGAACAAATACCCCATCCCTCTTATTGGTAACTTGTTCAAGAAACTTGGACATGCCAAGTACTTCACCAAGGTGGACTTTCAAAGAGGCTACTACCAAGTTCACATAGAAGAAGGGGATGAGCCGAAGACAATATGTGTCACTAGCTAGATACAGAGCTTTTGAGTGGTTGGTGATGTCTTTCAGATTGACCAACACACATGCTACCTTTTGAATACTGATGAACAAGATCTTTCATCCATACTTAGATCAGCTCATAGTGGTGTACCTAGATGACACGGTCATCTAAAGCAATACCTTGGAAGAATATGTCGATAACTTGTAAAAGGTTTTCCAAGTCCTACGAGAGACAAGCTTTATATCAAGCGGGAGAAATGTTAGTTTGCCCATCATGAAGTACACTTCATGGGGAATTTCATTAGCTAATATTAGTTGTGGATGGATGAGGCCAAGGTACGAGCTACATAATTCATGGTTAATACTGATAGTATGGCCACTGGCTATTTCCACTCACACACCAAAGCAAGCAAAGTGGCAGGATTTCGTAGTTGAATTTGATTATGAGTTAGTGTACAAACCAAGCAAGGGCAAAATGTTGTGGCTGATACTTTGAGTAAAAAGTCCAAGCATATTATCATCACCACAATCTTCTGTAATATTCAAGACACTATTAAGGATGGTATGCATCAAGATTCTGAAGCAAAATGACTTATGGAGCTAGCTGCTCAAGGCAGATGAGACACTTCTGGATGGAATATGGACTATTACTCACCGTCAGACGAAGGGTCTTGTCTAAGTTTGGAACTATTAGGTGGCATATCATAAAGGACAGCCATAAAAGGTCGTGGGCTGGACACTCAAGGAAGTGTTACATAAGGGCATTGATCGAGTTAATCTACTATTGGTCGCGCATGTGAGAAAAGATAGATTGTTATATGCGGAGTTGTCTTATGTGCCAATAAGATAAGACAGAGCAACAAGAGCGTATATGAATATTAGAATCACTACCCATAGTGGAGTGCCTATGGGAGAGTATGGATATGGACTTTATAACATGCTTACCAAAGTCAAACATATATAGGACGATCGTGGTCGTGGTGGATAGGTTTTTGAAGTATGTTAGCTTCATGACCGCCAAAGCAGGTTGCACTAATAAAGAGGCTGCCAAATTATTCTTTAGGGTCGTGGTAAATATTAGGTTTTCTCGAGGCATATCATTTGCGATCAAGGTCCACATTTTACAGGAAACTTTTGGATAGAGTTGTTCGATATGCTTGGCACACAGTTGCATTTCTCCACTAGTTTTCACCCATAAAAAGATGGACACAAAGAATATCAATGCCTTATTGGAGTGCTAGCTAAGGTACTTTTTGCGTTCACGTAAGAATTATTGGGCAATACTATTAGACATAGCCCAATTCTCATATAAATTGCAACGAAGTGAATCTACTTAGCAAACACCATTCGAGTTAGCCACACACTAGCGACCACAAACTCCACAATATTAAACTGTTAGACAGATCACACTATTATTAGTTAATTTCAATCTCAACAATACCAATGAGCTAAGGGAAAGATTCTACCCTTGGATTGACCAGGTTGACATCACTAACTACATACATGTTCTATATGCTATTGAGCAAAATCTTGTATTGCATTTCAAGTTAAATAAGCATTCTAATTCTTGGAACAAGTCACTCCAATATTTATCCTGCTTCTGAAATTTTGTTTCAATAGAAAAGTCAGGTGAAGTTATGTTATGTCTACTTTATTCTCCTCTAGTTTGTTTGTTTGTCTTTTACGTAATATTGCAAATTACTGATCTATTACTATATGTTGGATATAGCCATCCCAAAGAGGTTACAGTATGCCAAACTGGCTGTAGAGGAAGGTACTACTAAATAGAGCTAATGGCCACAACATGACCTACGCCAAGCTACTATTAGACTGCATATTTTTTATTTCAGTGGCTTTATGTCCTAGAAGACAAGTTTCATTCAAATTAGTTAATAATTAATTGATTTTACTTACTATTTTTACATAAATGACAAGTAGAAAAGAGGTAGGAACTAGAATAAATAGTTCAGTAGCAACAAATGCAAGAATATTACTTCCATATTCTCATCGGTTATTTACTTGGCCTTCACATAGTAAACTAGTTATTGATTGTTTATCATTTTAACCTACTAGCACACCTTTCCCAGAGATTTAAACAGACAATTTGCAAGGTTTAATCGAGATCATTGTTGTACTTCAAGAAAAAGATAACCTGTTCATCTGCTACCGTCAGTCAAAATAATTAATTATTTTTGCATTTGTTGCTACTGAACTATTTATTCTAGTTCCTACCTCCTTTCTTCTTATTATTTATGTAAAAATAGTTAGTCAGAACGATTCATTATCAACTAGTTTGAATGAAACTTGACTTCTAGGATTTCATAAAGCCATTGAATCGAAAATAAGAAAAGGCTACACCAACCATTGGATCATATGAGAATGTTGTACGATTTTACTATTACTCCTTCTCATGACCTTTAATATCTTATTATGTAATATTCTCTGGACTTTAGATATCTGGACTAATCTTGGATGAAGGTCAGGTTTGAAGCATTGTGGATGTGATTAAGTCAAACTAGCAGACGAGCAGATAGAGCAAAATCTGAAGACTTTTGTTCCCATAGAAGGGAATTGCTCAGAGAGGAAAATGAGCTAGAAAAAGAAGTGTTTGACCAAGTATGTTTGACATAAAATTGTTTCTCAAGTGGTAGATTAGTTTATCATTAAACATGTCTTTCGCATTATCAAGCTTATCATTTTGAAATTTTTATAGGCTGGTGAAATATTGTGTATAGTAATAAAAACATTCAAGGCAGATTTCTTTCAATCAAGATTATTCACAAAGCAAAAGTCATTTCAAGGAAGAGCATTGCTCATATTGAACAAGAGACCTGATTGAGTGTTGCAGCGTCTTTAGTTGGTTTTTGAGTTTTGTGTCTTTTGCTCTTATATTGTAAATCTACTACTAAGTTATAAAGGAAAGTAGATCGTTTCTTCTATTATCATTGTGATCTAATTAAGTAGCTAGTGTTAGTTGTGGAGTAGTGCTGAAGTCTATATCAGCTAGAGTTAATTGGTATAGTGGACAATAGAGTTATGATATACCGTGAGTTTACAGTATTTTTGATACATTTCACTGAAGAGTTGTGTGTATCTAGGGCCATTTTATATTGGAAATAATGTTTTATGTGTTATGTTTGTAGGAAATAGGCTTTGACATGGTTGAGTGAGATGGCAACTGAAATTCTGCAAAAGTGGCCACCCACGGAGGGACCTACGGACTGTAGGTCCTGTGACGGTCAGTCGATGGGTACGTGTAGATAGGAGCATCAGGGAATTCTAACCAAGTGTGGAACTACGAAGTGATCTACACAATATAGGTCGACCTACGGGCCGTCCTACACATCCCTCAAATATGTTCAGAGAGTTGAAGTTCCAGTACCTGATGAAAATCCTAAGTGTGGAGCCACAGAAGAGGACCCATGACAACCTACGGTCCGTCCTGCACATCTGTCATTGCTGATCTGAGAGTGAAGGTTCCAGCCTCTATGGAAAGAGTTCTAAGTGTTAACCAACGGAGGGGACCTACGGATCATAGGTCGACCCACAGTCCGTAGGTCGACTCGTCAATCAAAGCCGCGTCCCTGAAGTTTATTTCCTTATTTTGTTTCCTTTTTGTTTATTTGGCAATTTGATTTCCGAATTTCGATTTATAAGATTTTCACTTTGAAATTCAATTGGAGATTTCAGGTTTCTTCTACTCTAATCGTAAGTTCATGAATGCTTTTTACCAAATTATGAATTGTGTTCTTTCAAGCATGAGTAGCTAAATCCACAACTAGGGTTGTGGGAACCATGATCAATTAATAAAGTTTGAATAATAGTTAAGTAATTCTTGAATAGTGTTTATGCATGTATTGTTAATTCTTTCGCTTGGAAGTCTTTTAAACAGTGAGCAACGTTAGAACTCGCCTCGTTGCTACTTGCCGGACCAAGGAGGTAGTTAATGAGAAAAGAATTAACAACAGAGATTTAGTGGGATACTATCTAATAGTCTAATGTCAATTGGTGCGATGATGAAAACTAAGCCATACATTGATGTGATGTCTAATCTGAGGTAAAGGTAAGGGTTAGTAAAGTATATACATCTAGCCGGACCAAGGTACTGGGTGAAATTCCCTATTTGGAGGACCAATCACTTAGGGATACCTATCTTACCATCTTTGCATGTAAAACACTAGGAAAGGATTACTATTATTAGGATCATTGTGTTCAAAGCTAATGGGGAACACATACACCCTAGTTTCTCTCTCTTATTGATAACTCAAATTTTGAATCTTGCTCACTTGTTACTTAAACAACAATCAATTATTTGTTTCCAAAACTCCCCCTTTATTTACTTGTCTTGGAAATAGTTTAGTTAAACAAATATAATCGTGAGTTATGTTTAAGTTTGAACCATATTCCTCATGGGATCGACCCCAACCTATAAGTTGGGGTCTTTATTTGATGATGACTGCTTATACTTCTTTAGGAAAGTGTAATTTGAGCGTATCAAGTTATTGCTTAGTTGTCTTGTAATAGAGGTGTTACAAGGGTAATAGGATTAAAAGTTTGATCCACTTTAATTACTTGATTTTGTAATTACGAGTTGCTTGAAATTTTGTGAGATAGCAGGCCGTGGCTTTATCCTCCCTTGAGCAAAGAGATCTCCACATAAAACCCTTTGGGTCTTTTACCTTTCAGCATCTAACTTGAATACTTTATTAACTATTTATGTCAATGGACCTTGTCTCTATCATGGTGGACTAGTATAAGACAACAATATTTTCTCCGGACTTCAGATACCTGGACTACTCTTGGATAAAGGTCAGGTTTGAAGAATTGTGGATGAGATTAAGAAGATCATCACAGCCAGTTTCAAGTTGAACAAGAGAACCAGCAGAGAGAGAAATAGTTGAGCAAGAACATGGGTGCAAGCAATTTCATTTATCTGAACCCCGCTAATGTCATATCCAAGCTGCTGTTTATTGTCTTGGTGTCTGTGCAGAACATGGTGGGCTTTGCTTTCAAGTTTTTAGTGGGAGGTATTGTATAGTGTTGGAAACCTTTCCTATTTTTTTCTGGAGTAGTATGACGGGGGAAGGTGTAACCTATTCCTACTTTAACTCTATTTCATTACATTTATATTTTAGAGGATTGATGTTGTTTCAATTTCTAGAATGTTACTCACTTATTTTATATAGATTTTTTTAATTTTGCTATAACATGTAACTTTTGCTTGTTGTAGGAGAACATTGTTATGATTTCTTCAATTCTCATATCCGAGACCTTTTGTTCAATAGTCGATAGAGCAGACTGCTAGTAGGATGATTATTCTATTGAAGCAGACTCAGCAAACACTGCCACCAGTCTCCCTAGCTTCAATGCAGCCTCAGCAGTAGTTAACACTGTAACCAATGCTAGGCATTGTGGGTGAACAACCTTTCACCAGTGCAATGAACCTGTCGAACCTGTAGCTATGTATGAATCAAATACTCTCCATTCTCATTAATGCCATTCATTTTGACTTAGAGTCTATGTTCTGGCATGCTGTTGGTTTTGGCAAAGTATGCGTGAACTCAACTTCACTTTCAAAATGCCTCTTTACCAAAAGAAATGAAATCCGCGGTATGAGATACTCCTTACGTCCAATTTTATATATGATATAATTTGAATTTTAAAAGTCAAACAAGAAAATCTTTGACCATGATTTATTCGTATGCCCTTTAAACATTTTACTTTTCTAATTCTTGTGGCTTATATTACCCTTTATTTAGTTTCTAAATATGTAAAAGAAAACAAAAACAAAGATTGTATGTCCAATTTTATAGTCAAAATAAAGAAGTTTGACTTTCAAAATTCAGATTATGGTGTCATATGGTTTGGAATAGAGGAAGTAACACTTTTGGCATCTTCTTAAATGCTTCTTTCCTATTTTACATAACTTATTACAATATAGTACCAAAATAAATAATGACAATATCTTGTGGGGTGATCCAAAAACTTAGTTGTAATTCTTCTTTAATGTACTTTGCCAAATGTGACTGATGATAAAGTATTGTTACTTTTTTATTTCTCTATACAATATACATATGTCTAGCACACTTATTTGAGTACTATCGAGACAAAACATGTAAGTTTTTAATCTCAGAAAAGAATGTCATCATTCTAATCATCTTCTTCACTGAACAACATGAACGTAGAGAAAAAACTTACAACTCTTATAGTAGATGATAACATTGTAGTTCGAATGGTCCACAGAGCACTTCTAAGGAAATTTGGTATGGAAACTCAGGAGGTGAAAAATGGTCAAGAAGCAGTTCTTGCTCATCATAATGGTGCATGCTTTGATTTGATTATGATGAACTTGGATATGTTAGTAATGAACGGTCGTCAAGTATGCTTTTATAAATCGTAATTTAGTTTCTGTTTGAATATCTTAATTTAGACGTAATTCAAGTAAAAAACTATTAGAAATATTTTCTATATTATGCAGGCAACTAAGGAACTTTGAGATAGGCATGTTGATAGCTTGATTGTAAGAATGACTTCCCGCGAAAAAGAAGAAGAGGAGAAATCATTCCTGGATGCTGGCATTGATTATTACTACCCAAAACCACTTACTATTGATGTAGTTCGCGATCTTGTTGAGAAGATTAATGGAAATGCTTAAAGCTATCAAAAGTATTTGGTATGAATATGATTAATGTATTAATATATATATAGAGATTAAGGAAATAACTCTATGACTAAGGTATGTATGAGACACCTACAATTACTAATAAATCCATTTTGGTTGGTAAAATAAAAAGCTTTTTGTTTTTCGAATTAAAGTATTAAACAATGAAACAAACAAATAAACATGATACTAGTTGAAGTATATATCATGTTTATAAGAATTGGATGGTACAATTAAATAACCTAATAGCAATATAAACATAATTATCTTTAATTTTGGATAAAGAAATTTACTATTAATTTCTGCATCAAATTAATAGGCCTTGACTTTGCTTGTGGTTTTGTTACAAAAACAAACAAGAATATAATTAGACACAATCTTTAATTAACTTTTCCATTTTTATCATCATAAAAACACTTTATAAGGTGACACATTGGGTTGAGCTCAACATAATTTGAATTAGGTCAATCTCAACTTAAATATTTTAGTAATTTTAAAGTCAAAAATAAAAGTATAACTTACATAAATCTCAAAGTGTAAAGTAGAGGTGACAATTTCAGCCCATATAATTGAAATGGATCCATTTTCGCATATTAAATTAAATAGATCACTCATCTTTTCTTAAATGGGTAAATATGTACTTCTACCTATATAAGGTCATACAAATATGAACAAAATGGGTAAACATGAGAATCCATATACACCCATATATTACTCACTTATCATAAAAATCCGTAATTGCACTATTTGTTTTTGAAAATAAAAAATAGAAAATTGGGGGGTTGGGGTGGATATGAGGGTGAGGGATAGGATAGGAGGGGGAAAAATTTTTGAATTTTTTTTTGGGTATGGGTGGTGGTGTCCTGGGGTGGGGGTTGTTTGGGGGGGGGAGGGTTGACAAGGGTTTAAAAATATAAAAAAATTGTATAAAAAATTAGTTTTTAATTAACAATTTAGCTTTGATTTAATTTTTTTTTGGCTTTAGAAGATTGAAGTGGGTTACAACAATTTTACCCAAACCATATGTGACCAAATCCATATTTACCTATATTTTATATCGGTGGATTGTGATCCAATCCATTTTAACTCAATCCATATTCAATCCATCCAAATCCGATCTAATCCACCGATTTGCCACCGCTAGTGTAAAGAGTAAATTACAGCATATCCATACTATTTTTCTAATTACAATAATACCTTAAAATATGTACCTTCCGAATACATAAGTCACCATCTGGATACGTTAATTCTAATACAAGAAGAATCCTTCTGTTGTGCTAAAAAATGGAACAAAATCTTTTCTATTGAGCTTAAAAAAAGAAAAGATACATAAAATTAAATATCAAATCCATAATTCACGCAATTACATTGTTGTCATTGCTAATCAATCTCTCCCAAATCATAACAACTTCAAAAAAGTCAGATATCAAATTTCTTCTCCCAAATTGTCAAAAATCTTTTCAATTTTGATTCAAAATCATTTAAAAATTGAGTTGATACATCATGAATATCTCTATTTTGTTGAGACATTCAAGAACTAATATAGTGAGGTGAGTTATGAAAGATACAAAAGTGATGGAATAGTGATTGGACAAAATATTTCTTTTGTGAAAGTTGAATCAACCATTGCAGCTTGGAGATCGATGAGTTGAGGAAAATCTAGAGATTCGATACATTATAGAGACGAGCGTTGATTTATACCTATACAATTGTTTGAAGATCATCTTAATTTTGATTCAAAATTGTCAAAAAATTTTGAGATTCAATATTTTTCTCCTAGTTCATCAAAGATCCTTTCAATTTTGTTTCAAAATTATAAAAAAAAAATTGAGATTCTAAATTCTTCTCCCAGTTCATCGAAGATCCTTTAGATTTTGATTCAAAATTATTGAAACTTTTGAGAAGATACATCATGAATATCTTCGTTAGTTTGTACTTGGAGGTGAAGAAACATGAGCTAGAACTTTCAATGTATCTACTATACATTGATACAACACACAAAAAGGCTGGAGATATGTTGTGTAGTCGATTTTTCTATTTGTGATCTCGAGATGGATATATTAGTCATGATACATGTCACCCTAAGGCTATCCCCTTGACATAAACACGGGACCTAGGATCACGAGTTACCCCAAGCTAACCCTGGGCTGACATATCATATGCATACTAAAACAACTCAACAAAAGATACTATGTGGAATCAAAATCAATTGATAACTGAAAGATAGGGAATACCCAATACTGATCTGAATATATAAAAACTACTAAGAGTTTAATGATACTAAATATTCACTCAAGACTAAAGTTGAATCTAATACTATCTCTGAAAAAGGCTCCAACTGACTAGAGTTGCTGGGACATGTTCCCAGCTAACCCTAGCAAAAGTGAAACTGAAATAAAAGACAGAAATGGAAAACATGTCTACTGTCCTCGAAGTATGAAGACTCACCACTGATGCTGCTGAGTATGGATCGAGAACCAATCTACATGTGATCTGAATGTTGAGGACCTGAACCTACATCAAGAAAGGATGTAGCGTAGAGTATACGTCAGTACTTGGAATGTACTGAGCCTGCGAGATATAGAATATAACTGAACAAATATGTAAGCTGAACAAAGCATAACTAAGAAATGACATAATCTTAACATAATGTAAATACTGAAATATACTGAACTGAATGCAATGACCAAGTACTAATTATTAACATGACAAGCTGGACTGAATACTGAAATATAACTGAATACCTTGTCAAATGTACTAGAGTATGACTGTGGGAGCTAATATTAATCGACATAAAACCACGTGAGCTAATCATGGAGTTCGATGTATACGCCCCATCGAGAGGACCCAATAAACCTTGCTAGGGGTATAAAGGCATGACATGCGTGATCACTAAATCGGATGCCCACTGAGGGGACTTATCCTCATACGGGGGCACGTAGTTCTAGGACTGTACGGGTACGCTCAACCCTAGTCCAACTCGATGTTAAGTATACTCCCAACTAAATATGTATATGACACATAATAACTGAAATACTGAAATGATGAATAGCTCAAAATATTGACATGCAAAATCTGAGAACATGACAATTATATACTGATAATGTGACATTCGAAAACTAAAGCATGATTATCTATTTTACTAACATAGCAAGTGTACTTCATGAACTAAAAGAAACTACAAAACTATGGTTCTGAGTTTCATACAAGGAATTTAATAACGACCCAAGAAAACATGATAATTCGATTAGGAACACTATAACAGCTAAATCACAACAAATATCTAAAGTTTCTAGAAACCCTAGGTCTAAAAAAGATATAGGGAATCAAGAGTCTGACTAAATTCTAGAGACCTAGTGGACAAAAGGAATCTACTAGTGAAATCCCACATACCTAGTGACAAAATCTATGGAAAAATCCTTCAATTTTGGGGCTGGAACTTGAAGGAAACCTACTGGTTGTTCTTGGGAAATCTAGCACCTCTTGCTTTTATTTTTTCTCTAGTTTTGATGAATTTTGGAGAATAAAGATTCTGGGTATGTCTGACTAAGTTATTAGGCTTAAATTGAGTAAAACGACGTATTTTAGACATTAAATGACGTATCTTAAGGGGCCCAACGCATAGGGAAAAGACCTAATTGACCCTAAGATAAAATCTGATGAAGGTCATCCACGGAGGGACCTATGAACCGTCGGTTGACATACCAACCATCGGTAGGGGTTGTCGGTCAAGCTTTGCCCGATAGGGCTTCACTAAAACGAGCATAACATTTTTCTCCAAGATGGGATTTTAGCAAACTCAGTGGCGTTGGAAAGAGGATTTAATCTTTCATTTGATAGGTCATGAGATACATAATTCATTCTGTGCTAAAAGATGTGACCGTTTGAAGTTGACCCAATTGCCAATTCCCTCCAATTGGTTGTTGCCCCTCACCTACGGTCAGACCTACTGTCCGTAGGTCCAACCACGGATCATCCTAGTCGATCGTGGGTGGGGTCAAAGACCATAAATATTTGGTGCCCAATGACGGACCCCACCTACGGACCATGTGTCAGTCCACGGACCGTCAGGGGCTTCCGTGGTTCTTGCACCAGGTCTAGAAAGCTGCATTTTTTTCTATTTTCTCAAATCTGAGATGTTACAATATCTCCCCCTTGGGAACATTCTTCCTTGAATGAAGTCTAAACAAGCTGAGTATGGAGGGAAGGAGCTTCAATCCCTACCACTAACTACTAGAAACAGATATCTAACTGAACTGAGTTCCAAAAACATGCAAATATGCTGAAATGCAAGAACAACTGAATGAACAAGATACTAAGACTGAATTGACGCACGAGTAAACTGAGAGTCTGGAGTGGAACTATTACCTAAAGCTAAAATGGAATCAGAAGGAAAGAGATGAGGATACTTAGTCTTCATGGTTGCTTATGCTTCTCAAGTAGCTCCCTCTACAGACTAATTCCTCCACAAAACCTTCACAAGTGACTTCTTTATTTCTCAACCTTCGAACCTGATGATCAAGAATTTCAACAGGCACCTACTCAGACTATCCTTCACAACAACACTTTCTAATGGTATTATCGATGCTGGATCACCCACACACTTCTTTAACAAGGAAATGTTAAAGACTAGATAAACCACTGCTTGTTATGCAGGCAACTCTAACTCATAAACCACATTTCCAACCCTTTTGAGGATTTTGTAAGGACATACATATCTAGGACTGAGCTTCCCTTTCTTGGCAAATCTCATCACCTCATTTATAGGTGACACTTTCAGGAAAATCCAATCATTGATTTCGAACTCTAAGTCCATTCTCCTTACATCTGCATAGGACTTTTGACAACTCTGAGCTATCTTAAGTCTATCTCTGATGAGCTGAACTTTTTCCATAGCTTCATGAACAAAATCTGGCCCAATCAAGGCTGCTTCACCTACTTCAAACCAACCAATTGAAGACCTACATCTACGTCCATATAATGCCTCATAAGGGGCCATCTAAATACTGGAATGGTAGCTATTATTGTAGGCAAACTGTATATGAGGTAGGTGATCATCCTAACTACCTTTGAAATCTTTCATGCAAGCTCTCAACATGTCCTCTAAGGTCTAAATGGTAAGTTCTGCCTGACCATCCATCTGTGGATAAAATGTTGTACTGAGACTTACCTGAGTACCATGACCTTTCTGAAATGATTTCCAGAAATGAGAGGTAAACTGAGGACCTTTATCTGAGATGATAGACAAGGTAATCCCATGCAACCTGACTATCTTATGGATGTAGAGTTTGGCATAGTCCTCCACTGAATTTGTAGTCTTGACAGCTAAGAAGTGAGTAGACTTAGTCGCTTTGTCTACTATCACCCAAATGGAGTCATGCTGCCTACGAGTATGAGGTAAATACGTAATGAAGTACATGTTTATGATTTCCCCACTTCCATGTAGGAATGTTAATCTCTTGAGTCATACCTCCTGGTTTCGATGCTCTACCTTATACTGTTGACAATTAGGGTACTTAGCCACAAAATCTGCTATATCCCTTTTCATACCATTCCACCAAAAGACTTCCCGCAGATTACGATACATCTTAGTAGGTCTTAGATGGATAGAATACCTGGAGTTATGGGCTTTTGTAAGGGTCTTCTACCTCAACTCACCCACCTTAGGAACACATAAGCGACTCTGGTAACGAATCACACCATCTCCCTCTTGGGAGAAAACCTCCACTTTCTGCTGATGAACTGCACCTTTCAACTGAATCAATATGGGATCACGATCTTGTTTTCCCTTAACCTCTGCTACCAATGAATATTCGGATATATTCTGAACTGTCACACCACCATCTGACGTGTCTGTCAGACCAAGTCCTAAGCAAGCAAGCCGGTGAACATCTTTTTCTAATTATTTCTTATCTTCCTCAACATGTGCTACACTACCTATAAACAGTCTGCTGAGTGCATCAACTGCTACATTGGCCTTACCATGATGGTAAACCACATTCATGTCATAGTCCTTGAGGAATTCAAGCCATCTCCTCTGGTGAAGATTCAACTCCTTCTCGATGAACACATACTGAAGGCTCTTGATCTGTGAACACATCAAGATGAACACCATACAAGTAGTGTCTCCAAATCTTTAAGGAAAATACTATTGCTGCAAAGTCGAGATCATGAGTCGGATAGTTCTTCTCATGCACCTTAAGCTGTCTAGAAGCATAAGCTATAACCTTACCTCGCTGCATCAACACACAACCTAGGCCGACCCTGGATGCATTACAATATATCACATAACCGTCTGAACCATTTGGTAGAGTCAAAACGGGAGCTGTAGTCAACTTAGTTTTCAGTTCTGAGAAGATCTTCTCACACTCATATGACCACTGAAACTTACCTTTTTTTGAGTCAACTAGGTCAATGGGAAAACTATGGATGAAAATCCTTCCATGAATCTCATGTAATAACTAGCCAAACCCAATAAACTTCTGATGTCTGTTGGAGAGGTGGGTCTGGGCCATTGTTTCACTGCCTCTATTTTCTGAGAATCCATTTGGATCCCTTTGCTAGATACCATATGACCAAGGAAAGTGAGTGACTGTAACAAGAATTCACATTTGCTAAGCTTAGCAAATAACTGGTGATCTTTTAAGTTTGCAGAACAACTCTTAGATGAGTAAAATACTCCTTCTCACTCCTAGAGTAAATGAGGATATCATCAATAAAGACGATAACAAACAAGTCCAAATACTGCTTGAATACCTTGTTCATTAAGTCCATAAAAGCTGCAGGACCATTGGTTAGTCCAAATGACATAACTACAAATTCATAATGACCATACCGAGCCTTGAAGGCTGTTTTTGGGATGTCACTATCTCTGACTCTGAGTTGATGATAACCAGATTTGAGGTCTATCTTTGAAAAATGACTAGCACCCTGAAGTTGGTCAAACAAGTCATCAATCCTTAGGATAGGGTACTTACTATTGATTATGACTTTATTCAACCGCCGATAGTCAATGCACATCCTGATAGAACCATCTTTCTTTTTCACGAACAACACTGGCACACCCCATGGAGAGATACTCGGTCTGATGAAGCCTTTATCTAGAAGGTTTTTTAACTGTTCTTTCAATTCTTTAAGCTCAGCTGGAGCCATTCTGTAAGGAAGAATCAAAATGGGCTGAATATTTGGAAGGAGGTTTATTCTGAAATTGATTTCCCTTTCGAAAGGAACTCTAGGAAGATCTTCTGGAAACTCATTTACTTCTGAAACTGACTCAAGTGTTGCGGTTTCGGAGTTTGAAACCTTAACCCAAACAAGATAATAGATATACCCCTTAGAAATCATCTTTTTGGCCTTAAGATAAGAGATAAATTGACCTACAAGCACTGAGCTACTACCCTTCCATTCTAATACTGGCTCGTTTGGAAACTGAAATCGAACGATCCTAGTTCTATAATCGACTGAGGCATAACATGAATATAACCAATCCATTCCTAGAATGATATTGAAATCTACTATTTCTAACTCTACGAGACCTGCTGAGGTGACTTTTTGAGAGACTGTGACAGGGCAATTTCTGTATACCCATCTAGCTATAACTGGTCACCAACTAGAGTAGAGACTGCAGAGAGGTCTGAAAGAGTTTTTGGACTGACACCAAAGTTTACTACTATATAAAGAGTTACAAAAAACAAAGTAGCCCCTAGATCTAACAACGTATAAATATCTAAATAAAAGACTCGTAATGTACCAATGATCACGTCAGGAGAATCTTCCTGGTCCTGGCGAGCAGGCGACTTGTTGGTGCTTTTGGAGCGGTAGATGAAGTTCTATTATTGTAACCTCCTTGCCCCTGCCTGGTAGAAAGGCAATCTTTCAACCTATGGACAAACTAACCACATCCTAAGCACCTTTCCTTGCCTACAAGACACTCGCCCGGATGGTTCTTACCACACTTTGGACAAGTCAGGAAAATCCTGTTATCTGAAGCACTCCCCTGAGACTTAAATCCTTATGCCCTACCTTTATGATCCTGTCGAAACCTAGGGGATAGAGCACTAACTGATGAAGGTGTTGGGGCTTTAGACCTCTGCTGAAACTGTGAGCGACTACCACCGCCTGACTTTTGCTTTGAGTACTCATAATTTCCTGTTCTGGCCTTTTTGTTGTCCTTAGCCATTTCTCTAAGCTTATCTCCCTTAACCTATTGAGCATGAGTCATAAGCCTAGAGATATTCATATCCTCGAACAACATAGCATTTCTGCACTCTATCTTCACTTAGTCGGATACCCCAAACTAAAACTTACTCATCTGTGCCTTGGAATTGGCAACCACGTGTGGAACATACCTGAAGAGCTGAGTAAACTTAAGTCCGTACTCCTAGACTAACATGGTATCTTGCCTCAAATTCATGACCTCCTGAGCTTTAGCCTCCCTCAACTCTCTCGGGAAGAACCTGTCCATAAAGGCTCCAGTAAAACACTCCCAAGTCACAGGAGCTGCATCTGAACCTCTATTGTTTTTCCACCGAGTGAACCAAATGTGAGTCATATCCTTAAGCGGGTATGATGCCATATCTACCCTATAATTATCAGTCACTTGCATAACTCAAAAGAATTTCTTAACCTTATCAATGAAGTTCTGTGTGTCCTCACCAACCTGGGACCCTAGAAACTCAGGTGGATTCATCTGAAAAAAGTCTCGAACTCTAGCTGCAGCTGATCCTCCATTAATGTTAGTAGGAACTGAGACCTGTTGATTGTTCTGGTTGGCCACACTCTGAGCCAAAAGTTGGATCGCATTCCAAAATTCTACATTTGTAACCTCATGGTCTGGGATTGGCGAAACTGCATTAGCATTGCGGGCATTAGCATTCCTTATGTATGCTCTACAAGGAGGCATGATCTGATACGCATAATGATGGATTAGAAATGAGAAATTGGATCATACATCATGCACGATAAGAGCAACAAAGAAAGTGAAGTTTTTCTTAGAACACTTTGTAGACTCCCCCTTATAGATATAGTGCACTTCACACCATGAAAGAGACTCTACTTAATGCGGCTTTCAGACATCCTAGGACTCTTAAACCTAATGCTCTGATACCAGGTTTGTCACGCCTTGAGGCTACCCCCTTGACATAAACACGGGACCTAGGATCACGAGTGACCCTAAGATTAACTCGGAGCTGGCATATCATAAGCATACTATAACAACTGAACAAAATATACTATGCCGAAGCTAAATCAATAGATAATAGAAAGATAGGGAATACCCAATACTAATCTGAATATATAAAAACTACTAAGAGTTTAATGATACTGAACATTCACTCAAAACTAAAGCTGAATCTAATACTCTATCTAAAAAAGCCTCTAAATGATTAGAGTTGCTGGGACATGTCCCCAACCAACCCTAGAAAAATTGAAACTGAAATAAAATACTGAAATGGACAAGATGTCTATTATCTTCGAAGTATGAGGACTCACCACTGATGATGGTGACTAGGGATCGAGAATCGATCTACGCGTGATATGAATGTTGAGGACCTAAACCTTCATTATGAAAGGATATAGCGCAGAGTATGTGTCAGTATTTGGAATGTACTGAACACGTAGGATATAGAATATAACTGAACAAAGCATAATTGAGCAATGAGATAATCTGAACATAATGTAAATACTGAAATATATTGAAATGAACTGAACTGATTGCAATGACGAAGTACTAATTATTAACATGACATGTTGAGACTGGATACTAAGATATAACTGAAAACCTGGTCAAATGCACTAGAGTCTGACTGTTGGAGCTACTATTAACCGACATAAAACCACGTGAGCTAAATGTGGAGTCCGATGTATAAGCCCCATCGAGAGGACCCAATATACCTTGCCAGGGGTATAAAGGTATGACTGGCATGATCACTAAATCTAATGCCCACTGAGGGGACTTATACTCCTACAGGTTTTGGGACTATACAGGTACATTGAACCCTAGTCCAACTCGGTGTTCAGTTAACTCCCAACTGAATATGTCTATGACACATTATGACTGAAATATTGAAATGTTGAATAGCTCAAAATACTGACATGCAAAATATGAGAATGTAAAAATTATATACTGATAATGTGACATTCGAAAACTGAAGAATGATTATTCATTTTACTAATCTAGCAAGTGCATTTCATGAACTAAAAGAAACTACACAACTAGGGTTTTGAGTTTCACACAAGGAATTTAACAATGATTCCAAGAAAACATGATAATTAGATTAGGAACACTATAACAACTAAATCACAACCAATATCTAAAGTTTTTAGAAACTCTAGGTATAAACAAGATATATGGAATCAATAGTCTGACTGAATTCTAGGGACCTAGTAGACGAAAGGAATCCACTTGTGAAATCCCACTTACCTGGCGACAAAATCTACGGAAAAATTCTTCGATTTCGGGGATGGAACTTGAAGGAAACATGCTCGTTGTTCTTGGGAAAGCTAGCGCTTCTTGCTTCTCTTTTTGCTCTAATTTTGATAAATTTTGGAGAATAAAGATTTTGGGTATGTTAGACTAAGTTATTAGGCTTAAACATAGTAAAATGACGTAATTTAGGCATTAAACTACGTAGTTTAAGGGCCCCAACACATAAGAAAAGACCTAAATGACCCTAACTTAAAAGTTGAATAAGGTCATCCACGGAATGACCTACGGACCGTCGGTTGAGTTACCAACCGTTGGTAAGGGTCGTCGGTCAAGCTCTGCCTGACAAGGCTTCACTAAAACGAGCATAACTTTTTACTCTGAGATGGGATTTTAGCAAACTCAGTGGCGGTGGAAGGAGGATTCAATTATCTTTCATTTGATAGGTCTAAACCACCTAATTCATTTTGGGCTAAAAGATATGACCATTTGAAGTTGACCCAACAACCAATTTCCTCCAATTGGCTGCTGACCCTCACCTACAGCTAGACCTATGGTCTGTAGGTCCAACCACGGACCGTCCTGGTCGACCATGGGTGGGTCAGAGACCATAACTATTTGGTGGCCAATGACGGACCCCACCTACGAACCGTGTGTTAGACCACGGACCGTCGGTGGCTTCTGTGGTTCTTGCACCAGGTCTGGAAAGCTGCATTTTTTCTATTTTCTCAAATCTGAAGTGTTACAATAAATTGATATTTTTAAAATATTTAGTAAATTGTTAAGTACTGTAGTCCTACATGATATATTAAAGTAGTAAAGGTTGCACATAAGGTGTTTGGTTTTAAATCGATAACTTGCCGTGTGGTCGTTATTATGTATCAGATATATCTAGTGTCATTTTGTATGAATGTATCATGACCAAAGTTTTTTTGATTTGTTTTTTTGAGATGAATATATTACTCATGATACATTATTATTCCTAAAATATTTGGAAATTGCTAAGTATTGCAATCCTACAAATACATTAGAGAAGTAAAGATTGCTTCTAAAGTGTTTTGTTTTATATAGAAACATTACTGTGTGATAGATATTAAGCATCAGATACATGTCGTGTTAGTTTGTATGTATCGTTGAAAAAGAATGAGTATTTAGCAATAATTTGTATAAATGTATCGTGGCCATTAATATGTATCAGATACGTGTCATTGAAAAATTGCATATCTTGTACAACCAATTGCATATCTTCTACGAAGAAAATCAAATTGAAAACCACTTGATGGGATTGAAAAATATTACTAATACATTATAAAGCTCGATATATGGAAAATGATACATTATACATTACTTACGTATAAAGTACGTTTAAATTGAACATGAAACTCACTAGTCGAAGTATCAGCAACATTAAGTTACGTATCCGTATAACAAATATAAATATGATACATTGCATAAAATTACTAGTCAAATTATCATCAACATTAGGTTATGTATCAGTATAATAAACATAAACATGATACATTGCATAAAATCCACTAGTCGAAGTACCAGCAACATTATATTATGTATCGGCATAATAACTATAAACATGATACACTGCATAAAACTCACTAGTCGAAGTATTATAAACATTAATTTATATAAGTATAATCAATATAAATATGATACATTTCATGAAACATAATCATTGTATCATGAAGCTGAATTACGAAATAAAATTAACAAGATATATTGAGACTATGTACATTTGGTAACGATGGGCGTGATAATCTATATCCAATCTTTTTCTCTATTATTTGTACATTTTTTCCACAATCGATTTAGAGATAGAAGATACATCCTTCATTGACTTTGACTTCTCTAATATCAAATTCTTCATGAATAATGATTTGTTTGATACATTAAAAACTTGTGCTTTTAAGAATCAAAATAAATGGCATACATTGAAAGCTTGTGCTTTTGATAGAGACGGACGTGATAAGGCAGATCTGACTTTTCCCCCATTTTTGAGTGTTTTTTCACAATAGATTGAGAAGTCAAAATCTTTCTTCGACTTTGACTTCTCCAACTCCGGATTCTTCATGAACAATGGATCGTTTATTTTTTTAGATCTATTTTCAACAAAATCTTCATCATCACAATCAAAGATATAACATACATTATCTTAAGTAGTTGAAACTAATTGGGTCATCCCAATACTAAAAGATGGAGCATCATCCATATGTATCCGAATTTTGTAGATGAAAAATCAATTTTTTTTAAAAAAAATGACGATGATGTTGAACTGGAAAGAAAAAAATGAATTAAGAAGAACTATATCTTGATTAACTTGAAATCAATTAACTAGAAAGAGAAAATATTTGAAATTTAAAAATGGAGTGATAAAGGTAACTAGTGATATAGTGGAGTGATTATAGGAGTGAAAAAAGGAAGAAAATCGTGGAGTGATTATCATAAAATTACTATTTTTACCGCTCCCGATAGTTGCCCAGAGTCATTCCTAATAGTTAGTGAAGTTGGTTTGAGAATTTTGAACTATTCGTTTAGCTATAGTTAATTAATTGACGAGTAATTTTTAGATAATTAATTTAGTTTATTACTAATGAGCTAAGTTTATAAATTTTTTAATAATTTGGTCCATATATATTAAGATAAGTTAGTAAGATTTTTCACTTTTAGTACCTAATTAATTCAGAAAATAAAATAAAGAGGAGCAGAAAACTAACCGGCGTGCGGCATGAACACGGACCAAAGGAGGACAAACTGCTTCACGTAAGGAAGATTCAACTAAAGCTTTTAATTTCTCATATGCCTGCATTAATTGCTCTGCATATGCTTTCATTAATTGCTGCATATATATATAATAATAATATTATAGTAGAATTGGATTGAAAAGGGGGATTTGGAATATAAAGAATTGGTAGATGATATATATACATATATTTAACATTTTTTTGGAAATTGAGAAAGTGGGTGTTGGCCAATCAAATTTGAAAGGATTTAGGCTATGATTGGATAACATGATTGAATTAATAGCTAGGAATATAAGGTATATCAATTTGAGGTTTGAAACAGTGTGCCCTCGTGATGTTGTTCGTAATTGGCATCATTGTTTCTTTGATTTTTCAAATTAATATCATGTTATGATTCAAGTTTTGATATATTTGTCACACCCCGAGCCTACACCCTGGGCGGGACTGGCACTCGAGAACTATTTCTGGCCCTAAGCGAACCCTAGGCCTGGCTAAACTCTCAGCGGAAGACTTTAAGCATTATTACAAGGATCAAATGCATTTATAAAACAATTGTGTCAATTTAAATTGAGAACGTTTAAGGATAAAACATTCAAACTATTCATGCATGGCAACTCAAGTCTTATAGCAAAACATCTGAAATACAAGACTAAAGAACTATGACTACTCGTCTATGAAGCCTCTAAAACAAAGAGGGATGCCGGGATAAGACCCCCGATCATCCTAACAACTGAAATACTAAGGCAATGTAAAAGGAGTCCTCCGGAAAGCAAGGAGGCTCACCAACTGACTCTGAGTGCTTAACTGGATCAACGAGGCGCTGGATGTTGATCTTGGTTACCCGTGTCTGCATCATAAAATGATGAAGGCCAAATGGCATCAGTACATTGAATGTACGAGTATGCGAGGGGAATACTAAACAAGACATAAACTTGAAAGGAATCTGAAAAGAACACTTACCTTGGCTTTACTCAACTCATGAATAACTCAACTCAAATGCCTAGTAAAAACAACAATAAAGGTGTAGTTTGTACAAAACATTTAAAACAATATGTGATAACTCAATGTATTAAAGAGATACAATAACAACTCAGTTTACTCATATTATAATGTAATATAATATTGTGAGAGTTTTTCTAACCGACAACCACCACTATGAGCTTACATGATGATACAGCGTCTCGCCCATGCTGTCAGAACTGTCTTATACATTTCTGTCATATACAACGCCTGAACTAAGTGGATCCACTATTCTATGCTAAAAACCACTAAGGAATCATCTAAAAAGTATGATCCTTTCTACCCATGATGGCTACATGGTTTATGGAGACTTGAGTTATTATGAACTTGCGTCCCCATATCGGTGCTAAAAACTACTCCTAAAATATACTCAGCTCATATGTTTTAAAAACAAAGCCCTTTCTCTAATTTGAGATAATTACTCAAAAACTAGCTTAAAGGCTTTCTTGGACATTGGTGTTTCCTTTGTTGCTCAAATGTGAAAACATTTTAACTCTTGGTAATACTTAGTTCCCATATAATCTTTGAAGAAATGAACATTACTCTTACTCTTTACTCAACTCAAAGCTTAAGTCTTAAAACAAAGTTAAAACATTTGTAAAAGACCTTTGGAAAACTCTATGAACTTCTCTTGACTTGACTCTTAACTTTCCCTGAATTGAATTATAGATTCAAGGTTCATGATCACATATTTATGGATGATTTCATGATGTTTAGACGTACCTTAGAGTGTAGAAGTCAACTAGAAAGCATAGGTACGTTGCTAAGGAACTAGTACGAAAAGAAGTGGGAAAAGGTGGGAGAACTGGCGTCCCTGGCGCTCTAAGAGGCGCGGGCGCCAGAGCCCAAACTTTAGAACTGAAGTTGTGGTGCTCTAGTTGGTGCGTCATGCCAGAGACCAAGTTTTAGACACTAAAGTGGGGCGCTCTGGCTGGCGTGGTGCCCCAGACCCCTGCCTAGAAAACTCTGATTTTTCTCCTTCGTTTTTCAACTCTAAGCCCTCTAATTTCACTTGGTTCTTTCTCCAAACACTTAGAATCGACTATATCCTCAATATATGAAATATTCCACTTGAAATCACACCTAATTTCATGAATCAAACTCAAGAAACTTCAACAACAAGAACCCACAAGATTTCAGACGAATTATCATTAAGAACTCATAATATCTGCTTTCAAAACAACACAACTTCACCGAATTGAATCATGATTGGCACATGGGTGAACTAACCCAACACTATGTGATCTTACATACCTCGTAGGGATTAACCCTAGGCGAAATCCACACGAAAATTGCATGATCTTAACTAATCTTGAACTTCTTTTCTCCTTTCTCCTCTTTTCTCTTTTCTCCAAGCCATAGCATAAATTTCCAATTGTCTAAAATAATCTAATTATGATTAGACCCCAATTAAACCCCTAAAATTGAAATAAAATAATTGAGTAAGGAAAAGACCAAACTACCCTTCCAAAATCCAGATTAGACTTTCCTTATCTAAAGAACACAACTTCAAATGGGCATATATCACTCATACAAACTCGAAATTGCGTAAACTTGGTGGTGTTGGAAATATAATTCCAAGATCTTTCCTATGGTATCTTAAAGCACACCTAACTCATCCTGAGCTAGGAGTTATGGTCGTTTGAAGTTGACCACAAACTCAAACTTAACATAACTTAACCAATTTTCCAGATTTTTCATTCTATCCAAAAATAACTCTTTCTAATTCTAGCTCTTTCTAGTTCTTTCAATTAGCGAGATGTTACAATATCTCCCCCTTGGGAACATTCATCCTTGAATGAGATTACTCTTATTAGGCTAAGGGTGTAACATCTAATATTCAGCTCAAACACCCAACAAGCAAATCTAACACATCAAGTATATAAATTAAAGAGTACTAATAAGAGAATTAGAGCCTTGATCTGGAATTTCTCTGAGCTCAAAGTGATGTGGATATCTCTTCTTCATATCCTCCTTAGCTTCCCAAGTTGCTTCCTCAACAAACTGATTTCTCCAAAGAACTTTGACTGACGCTACTTCTTTAGTCCTCAACTTGCGAACTTGACAATCTAGAATCTGAACAAATATTTCCTCATAAGACAAGCTATCCTTGCTACCAATATATTCAGTTGGTATGATAAGTGAAGGATCTCCCATGCATTTCTTCAACATGGAAACATGAAATACTAGATGCACTCATAAGCTATATTACCAACCCTTTTGGATATTCTGTAAGGGCCAATATACCGGGGACTAATCTTCCCCTTCTTACCAAATCTCATGACACCCTTCATGGGTGAAACTTTCAAGTATACCCAATCATCTACTTCAAACTCTAACTCCATTCTCCTAACATCCGTGTAGGATTTCTGACGACTCTGCAACATTTTCAACCTCTCTTGAATAACTTTCATTTTCTCCATAGCTTGATGAACTAAGTCTGGTCCTATCAACCCAACTTCGCCAACTTCAAACCATCTAATAGGAGATTTGCATTTATTCCCTTAGAGAGATTCATAAGAAGCCATCTGGATGATAGAGTGGTAACTATTGTTGTAAGCAAACTTAATGAGAGGTAGGTGATCATCCCAATTCCCCTTGAAATCAATCACAAAGGCCCTCAACAAATCTTCTATAGCCGGAATAGTGCGCTCTGCTTGACTATCTGTCTGAGGATGAAAAGCAGTACTTATGTTCACCTTTGAACCCAAGCCTTTCTGAAAAGATTTGCAGAATTGTATAGTAAATTGTGCTCCTCTGTCTGAAATAATTGATACCAGGACTCCATGAAGTCTGACTACCTCTTGGAGATAAAACTTGGCATAGTCTACTACTGTATGGGTAGTCTTTATTGGCAAAAAGTGGGCTGATTTTTTTATTCTATCAACAATCACCCAAATAGAATCATGTTGCCTGCGAGACCGTGGTAAACCTGTGATGAAGTCCATATTGATCATATGCCACTTCCATTCCGGAAGTTCTATATTCTGAGCCATACCACCAGGCCTTTAGTGCTCTACTTTAACTTGTTGGCAATTCAGACACTTAGCAACAAACTCTGCAATTCCCTTCTTCATACTACTCCAGTAATAAAATTCTCTCAAGTCACGATACATCTGGAAACCGGATTAATGGAATATCTGGAGCTATGAGCTTCCTCTATGATCCTTTTCTTATAGTTCATCCACCCTTGGAACACACAACCTACCTTGATAGCTCAATACACCATCTCCTCCTTGTTCAAAAGCCAATACTTTTTGCTTATGAACATTTGCCTTCAATTCAGTAAAATAGGGTCTTGGTCTTCCTTCTCTTTTACTTCTGACACTAATGATGATTCAGTCTCATTCATCACCACTATTCCTCCTTCGATGGAATCCATTATTCAAACTCCTAATCGAGCAAGTCTATGCACATCTCTTGCTAGCTCCTTCTTATC
This sequence comes from Solanum pinnatisectum, assembly GCA_035578085.1. Taxonomy (NCBI): domain Eukaryota; kingdom Viridiplantae; phylum Streptophyta; class Magnoliopsida; order Solanales; family Solanaceae; genus Solanum; species Solanum pinnatisectum. The sequence goes on along the minus strand of CM069078.1, from coordinate 28,574,223 downwards.
TTCCTCAAAATGGGCAGCAGTACCCATAGACAACCTGCTCAAGGCATCAACAACAACATTAGACTTACCTGGGTGGTAAAGAATACTTGTGTCATAATCCTTAAGTAATTCTAACCATCGCCTTTGTCTGAGATTAAGCTCTTTCTGAGTAAACACATACTGAAAAATCTTGTGATCGGTGAACACATCCACATGAACATCATAAAGATAATGGCACCATATTTTCAAAGCAAATACTACGACAACCAATTCTAGATCATGGGTTGGGTAATTCTTCTCATGAACTTTCAATGGTCTGGAGGCATAAGCTATAACTTTGCCATTCTGCATTAACACACAACCCAAACCAACTTTAGATGCATCACAATACACAACAAAACCTTGAGTACCTTCTAGTAAGGTCAATATTGGTGCAGTAGTCAACCTCTTTGTCAATTCCTGAAAGCTTTTCTCACAAGCTTTTGACCATTGAAACTTCACTATTTTGTGAGTTAACCTGGTCAAATGGGATGAAATAGATGAGAACCCCTCGATGAACCTTCTATAATATCGAGCCAACCCAAAGAAACTCCTAATATCAGTTGGTGATGTGGGTCTAGGCCAATTTGCACTGCCTTTATTTTTTGGGTATCAACTTTAATTCCCTCTTCGTAAACAATGTGGCCTAAAAATGCCACAGATTCAAGCCAATACTCACACTTATAGAACTTGGCATACAACTCTCTATCATTTTTGGTTTGGAAAACTATTCTGAGATGGCTAGCATGATCTTCCTCATTCCTCGAATAGATTAATTTGTCATCAATGAACACGATAACAAACATATCTAAATAAGACTTGAATACTATATTCATAAGGTCCATGAATGCAGTAGGCGCATTGGTAAAACCAAAGAACATAACTAGGAACTCATAATGACCATAACGGGTCCTGAATACTGTCTTTGGAATATCACATTCCCTTACTTTTAACTGATGGTAGCCTGATCTGAGGTCTATCTTAGAAAAACAAGTAGCACCCTAAAGTTGATCGAAGAGATCATCAATCCTCGGAAGAGGATACTTATTTTTGATGGTAACCTTGTTTAACTAACGGTGATCTATACACATCCTAAGGGAACCATATTTCTTTCTCACAAATAAGACTGGATCACCCCAAGGTGAGATACTTGGTCGAATAAAACCCTTATCAAGGAGATCTTTCAACTTCTCTTTAAGCTCTTTTAACTCTACTGGATCCATTCTATATGACGGAATAGATATAGGATGAGTATCGGGAAGAATACCTATACCGAAGTCTATCTCTCTCTTAGGACGGACTTCGAGTAGATCATCTAGAAAGACCTATGGAAACTCACTCACAACTGGAACTGACTCAATCAGAGGTATCTCAACACTATAGTCATTGACTCCAACTAAGTGATAGACACACCCCTTGGAAACTAACTTTCTCTCCTTAAGGTACGAAATAAAATGACCCTTAGGCACTGCTGAACTGCTACTCTACTCTATAACTGGCTCATTAGGAATTTGGAACCTAACAACTCGAGTTCTACAATCAATAGAGGCATAACAACCATGAAGCTAGTTCATACCTAGAATGACATCAAAAATCCACCATGTCTAGCTCAACTAAATCAGCCATGGTGTTCTTGTGATTGATGGAAATGACATAATCACGATATACTCACTCAGCTAAAATAGACTCTCCAACCTGTATAGAAACACAAAAGGGCTCACAAAGTTTCTCAGGAAGAATATCAAACTTCGTTGTAACATAAGGAGTAACGAAAGATAAACTTTCTCCTGTGTCTAGCTAAGCATAAACATTAAGGGTAAAAAGTTTGATCATACCAGTGAAGACATCTGGAGAATTCTCTTGCTCTTGATGATTGGTAATAGCATATAAGCGGTTTGTTCCTCCGCCAGTACCGAAAGTAGCTTCTTTAGATACAGCCCTGTCTGGTGGAACAACTTATGAAGATTGGGCTCTATTGCCCTGATTCCCATTACCTTGTCGATTCTTAGGGCACGCTTTCATAAAGTGACCCTTTTATCCATACTTGAAACAACTTGTGGAGCCATCGTGACACTTAAATGCATGGTTCCTACCACACGTAGCACATTCAGGAGCCCAGTTACCTCCTTGTGCCCCACTACCCTTAGATTGTGCAGGTCTAGCTCTGAAGTTCTACGAATTCTAATCATTATACTCACCTTTGTTTATGGGTGCAGGTGCACTAGCGATGATGGTGCATGTCCCTTTTGCTTTTGTTGAAAGGACGAACAGTTCAGATTACTCCTTTGCTGCCCAGACTCACTCCATGTCTTAGCTTTCTTGTTTCAAAATTCCTCTCTATCCCTCAGCTTCTCTTCTTCAACCAAATGCACATAAACCATCAACCTTGCTATATCCATGTCACCTATTAGCATCGCAACCTTACCTTCTTTACTCAACAGATGAGACAGCCCAACAACAAACAAACACATTCTACTCCTCATATCCGCAACCATCTCCAGAGCATATCGAGAAAGATGGGTGAACTTTAAGCTATACTCATGAACACTTAGTGAATTCTACTTAAAAGTAAGGAATTACCATTCCTTGGCTTCTCTCAGTTCACGGGCAAAGAAATGCCCCAAGAAAGCCTCATCAAACATAGCCCAACTAAATATTGGTGCATCCTTAGCTCTACCCTTCTTCCACTAGTCAAACTAAGTTCTAGCAATATTCTTCAGTTGATATGCAGCTAGTTCAATTCGCTCAACATCAGCAGCATGCATGACCTCAAATACCTTTTGCAATTCCTCAACAAAGTTTTCTAGATCCTCAATAGTGCTTGAACCAGTGAAGTTTGGAGGATTCATCCTAAAGAAATCTCGAATCCTCGAAGTATCAGCCTCTTCCTATCGAGCCCCTCTTTGTTGCCCAACTTGGTTAGTCACAACCTGACTTAGTAGTTAGATTGCTTTCCGAAACTCAGCATTGGTGACCTCTCCTTGAGGTTGCACTTCAAGTGCATTTGGTACCCCTTACTCCTCAACGTTACACATAGCAGGACAATCTCTGACAGCTCTTCGTGAAGACATGATTACCGAAACACACGCGCAAGCACAAGTTAGAAGGAAACTTCATATAGATCAACTCTATCGAACGAAATGAATGTGAAAGAAGTGAAAGAATTTCCTAAATATTGCAGCCTCGTAATTATAGATGTAGTGTGCTTCACACCGATAACCAGGACTCTACAAACACAGCTTTATAGACTCCCAATGAATCTTGAACTCTGTGCTCTAATTCTAAGTTTGTCACACCCTAAGCCTACACCCTGGGCAGGACTGGCACTCGAGAATCATTTATAGCCCCAAGCAAATCCTTGGCCTGGCTAGACTCTCAGAGGAAGACTTTAAGCATTATTACAAGGATAAAATGCATTTATAATACAACTGTCTCAATTTAATCTTAGAACGTTTAAGGTTAAAACATTAAAACTAGCCATGAATGGCAACTCAAGTCTTACAGCAAAACATTTGAAATACAAGACTAAAGAACTATGACTACTCGTCTATGAAGCCTCTAAAACAAAGTGGGATGTCGGGACAAGACCCCCGATCATCCTAACATTTGAAATACTAAGGCAATGTAAAAGGAGTCCTCCAGAAAACAATGATGCTTACAAACTGACTCTTAGTGCTCAACTGGATCAATGAAGTGCTAGATGTTGATCCTAGGTACTTTTGTCTGCATCATAAAATGATGCAGGCCAAATGGCATTAGTACATTGAATGTACGAGTATGCGAGGGGAATATTATAACACCATGTATGCTAGAACAAACAAGAATGCAGACTTCAAAGTTGCAGGGGTAGCTCACGGTTGCCACCCACAGGCCGTAGGGTGACCCACGAACCATGCTATTGGTCTGTGGATAGCCACCTACAACCAATCCCCAGAAGCCTCAGAAAATTGGCTAAGGGTAAACCCACGGTAGGACCTACGAACCGTAAGTCAGACCACGATTCATGGTCTAGGGCCATAGGTCAGGCCCCCAACTTCAGCTCCCAGTCATCAAATGATGGTTGACTAGCATGGACCATCGATCTCGTCTGTCGGTATCCCCAAGAGGTTTTAAGTCAGGGGTCTTTTGGGCATTTCCTTATGCGTTGGACCCCTAACTACGTCGTTTAACCCCTAAACTACGTAGTTTTGGTCATTTTTAGCCTATCAACTTAATTAAAACATAACCTAGTCAGTTCATTCTCAGGATAATCGATCAATCTTAGAACCAGAGAAGAGAAAGAGTCGACAAAAGTTTTCAAAGAACGGAGCAAGGTTTCCTTCAGCTCCAACCTGAAATCAAAATATTTCTTTGTGGAATTTGTCACCATGTATGTGGGATTTCACTAGTGGGTTCCTTTCGCCCATTAGGTCCCTAGAATTCAGTCAGATTCTTGATTCCCTTAATATTATCTAGACCTAAGGTTTCTAGAATTTGAGCAGATCAATATAAATTAGTTATTTTAATGTTCCTAATGATATTTTCATGATTTTAGTATGGTTTGGTATAAATTCCTTCATAAATTGAGAACCATAGTTATGTAGTTCTTTTAGTTCATAAATTGAACATGCTAGGTCAGTTTATTCAGTTATACATTCTCTAGTTATGAATGTTTCATTATCAGTACATTAATGTTGCATTTTCAGTTAGGATGTCAGTATTTTGAGCTATCTAGTATTAAAGGATTTCAATTATAAATTGCTAAATTACATAATTAATTGGGAGAAGCTTAATATCGAGTAGACTACGGCTAGTCACCCACAAGTCCAGAACTACGTGCCCCGTAGGTTGTACGTCCCCTCTATGGGCGTCATTTTAGTGATCACCCAGTCATGCCTCTATACCTCTGGCAGGGTATATTAGGTCCTCTCGATGGATCATATATATCAGACTCCAAATTTAGCTCATGTAGTTATATGTCAGTTATTAGTAGCTCCCACAGTTCAGTCAAATTCTATTGCATTGACCATGTTATCAGTTACAGTCAGATTTTAGTGTCATCATGTAATAAACCTGGTCATTGCATTCAGTAGTTCATGATTCCATGCTTTCAGTTTAGTATCATGTTTATCTCTTATCATTGCTCAGACATTATGCTTTGGTTCAGTTATGTTATTGTTCGGCTTTACTCTATCATACATGCTTAGTACCTATTAAGTACAGACGCATACTCTGCGCTACATCTTCTCGTGATGTAGGTTTAGGTTCTTAGCTTCCACATCATACATAGATCAGTTCTCGATCTTCAGTTAGCAGCATCAGCGGTGAGTCCTCATTCTTCGAGGACGAGTGACATGATTATCTTCCTTTGCTTTTAGTTTTAGTTTTAGTTTGCTAGATTTAGTTGGGGGCATGTCCCAGCACTTCTAGTCAGTTAGAGGTTATTTTCAGACAAAGTTAGATTCAACTATAGTGTTAGAGTTTGACTTTTCAGTTGTTGTTTAAACTTTCTATTTCATATATTTAAATTTAGTATATGGATATTCTCTATCTTTTCAGATTATCTCATGATTTAGCTTCCACACAATATTTATTTACTTTAATTTATTTAATTATGCTTATGATATGCCAACATGGTTAGCTTGGGGTCACTTGTTATCCTAGGTCCCGTTTCGACATCCTGGGGGTAGCCTCGAGGCGTGACAAACTTGGTATCAGAGCACTAGGTTTAAGAGTCCTAGGATGTCTAAAAAGCCGCACTAAGTAGAGTCCTTTTCAAGGGTGTGAAGTGCACCACATCTAATGAGAAGAAGGCTGCAAAATGTTTTAGGAAAACTTCATTTTCTTGTTACTCTTATCGTGTGTAAGGTGTTATCTTATTCCTCATTCTAACTCAACGTTTGCGCTTTTAGATCATTCCTCCTCGTAGAGCTATCCCCATGAATGATAATGCACGCATTGCTAAATTAGCTCCTCCACTCCCAGATCAGGAAGCTTCAAATGTTGAATTTCAGAACGCTATCCAGTTGTTGGCTCTGAGTGTGACCAACCAGAACAATCATCAGGTTCTAGTTTCAACAAATGCTAATGTTGGGTTAGCTGCTGCTAGAGTTCGAGATTTTGTTAGGATGAATCCGTCTGAGTTCTTAGGATCGAAGATTGGTGAGGATCCTAAAAACTTCATTGATGAGGTCAAGAAGATCTTTGAAGTGATGCAGGTAACTGGGAATGATCGGGTTGAGTTGGCATCTTAGCAGCTTAATGATGTAGCTCATATTTGGTATATTCAGTAGAAAGAGAACAAGGGTATATATGCAACTCTTATCACTTGGGAATGCTTTAGTGAGACCTTTTTGGACAAGTTTTTCCCAAGAGGGTTGAGGAAGGCAAAAGCTCAGGTGTTCATGAACTTGAGGAAAGGTAGCATGACAGTCCAAGAGTATGGACTCAAGTTCACCCAACTATCCAGGTATGCTTTTCACATGGTTGTTGATTCCAGGGCTCAAATGAATAAGTTAATGTATGGAGTGTCAGACTTAGTGAAAACAGAGTGTAGGAATGCTATGTTGCTGGAAAATATGAACATCTTTAGGCTCATGACTCATGCTCAGGAGGTTGAGGGAGATAAGCTTAGGGAACAGGCTAAGGAGAATAAGAAGGCTAGAACAGGCAACTATGATTATTCTTAATAGATTTTGGGTGGTGGAAATCGCTCGGAGTTTCAGTAGAAGTCTTCAGCTCCAGCACCTTCATCAGCTAGTGTTGCATCCTAAGTTTTGAAATGATCAGAGAGGTAGGGCAATATGCTCTAAGTCTCAAGGTAGTGTTTCAGGCACCAGAACCTACCCAACTTGTCCTAAGTGTGGTTAGAACCATCCGAGCGAGTGTCTTGCAGGAAAGGAATGATACTTTCGATGAGGTCAGTCGGGTCATAGGTTGAGAGATTGTCCTTCTGCTAAATAGAGTCAATGAGGCAATAATAGTAGAGCTCAGTCTACAACTTTAGCAGCACCAGCAGGTTGCCCAACTCAGCATGGGTACTCATCTGGTACAGGTGGCAGATAGCGCCAAAACCGGTTGTATGCTCTTCAGGCTCGCCAGGATCAGGAAGATTCTCCTGATGTGGTCACTGGTATGTTATAAGTCTTTAATCTAGATATTTATGCGTTGTTAGATCCAGGGACTACTCTTTCCTTTGTAACTCCTTATATAGCAGTCAAATTTGATTTTAGTCCAGAAAGTCTCTCAGAACCCTTCTCAGTCTCTACTACAGTCGATGACCCAGTTATAGCTAGATCGGTATACAGTAATTGCCCGATCACAGTCTCTTAGAAAGTCACCTCAGCAGATCTTATAAAGTTAGAAATGGTAGACTTCGATGACATTCTAGACATGGATTGGTTACATTCCTGTTATGTCTCAGTCAATTGTAGGTTTAGGATTGTTCATTTTCAGTTGCCAGACGAACCAATCTTAGAATGGAAGGGTAGTAGCTTAGCATCTATGGGTCGATTCATTTTGTACTTTAATGCTAGAAAAATGATCTCTAAGGGTTATCTCTATCATCTAGTTTGGATTAAGGATTCAAGCTCTGAAACCCCAATTCTTGAGTCAATTCCAATAGTCAATGAGTTCCCAGAAGTGTTTCCAGAAGATCTTCTTGGAGCTCCTCCCGAAAAGGAAATTGACTTTGGAATTGATCTCCTTCAAGATACCCAGCCAATTTCTATTCCTCCTCACATAATGGTTCCAGCTGAGCTTAAGGAATTAAAAGATCAGTTGAAAGACCTTCTAGATAAGGGTTTCATCAGACCTAGTATTTCTCCATGGGGTGCACCAGTGTTGTTCATGAAGAAGAAAGATAGTTCTCTCAGGATGTGCATTGATTATAGACAGTTGAACAAGGTCACAATCAAGAATAAGTACCCTATCCCCAGGATTGATGACTTCTTTAACCAACTTCAGGGTGCTAGTCATTTCTCAAATATAGACCTCAGATCTGGTTATCATCAGCTCAGAGTCAGAGACATTAACATCTCCAAAACAACCTTCAGAACTCGGTATGGTCATTATGAATTTGTAGTTATGTCATTTGGACTAACTAATGCTCCTGCAACTTTCATGGATTTGATGAACGGAGTGTTCAAGAAGTATTTGGACTTGTTCGTTATCGTCCTTATTGATGATATCCTCATTTACTCTTGGAATGAGAAAGAACATGCGAATTATTTGAGGGCTGTCCTGCAAACTCTCAAAGATCGCCAGGTATACGCTAAGTTTAGCAAATGTGAGTTTTGGTTGCAATCAGTTGCTTTCCTTGGGCATATTGTGTCTAGCGAAGGGATCTGAGTGGATTCTCAGAAAATAGAAGCAGTGAAACAATGGCCCAGACCTACCTCTCCTACAGATATCAGAAGTTTCTTTGATTTGGCTGGTTATTACATAAGGTTCATGGAATGATTTTCATCCATAAAATCTCCATTGACTAAGTTAACTTAGAAAAATGTTAAGTTTCAGTGGTCAGATGACTGTGAGAAAAGATTCACAGAATTGAAAACTAGGTTGACTACAACTCCTGTTTTGACTCTATTAGAGGTTCAGACAGTTATGCGATCTACTATGATGCATCTAGAGTCGGCCTAGGTTGTGTATTGATGCATTGAGGTAAGTTTATAGCTTATGCTTCCAGACAACGTAAGGTGCATGAGAAGAACTATCCAACTCATGACCTCGAGCTTGCAACAATGATGTTTGTAATTAAGATTTGGAGATAATACTTGTATGATGTTCATGTAGATATGTTCACAGACTATAAGAGCCTTCAGTATGTGTTCACCCAGAAGGAGTTGAATCTTCGCCAGAGGAGGTTGCTTGAGTTCCTTAAGGATTATGATATGAGTGTGCATTACCATCCGAGTAAGGCCAATGTAGTAGCAGATGTTCTTAGTAGACTATCTATGTATTGTGTAGCACATGTTGAGGATGAAATAAAAGAACTAGCGAAGGAGGTTCACATGCTTGCTCGCTTAGAAGTTCTCCTTATGAGTATATAAGATGGAGGTGGAACAGTTCAGAATTGATCAAAATCTTCATTGGTAGTGTAGGTTAAGGAAAAGCAAGACAGTGATAAGATATTCCTTCAACTAAAGGGTGCATTCCATCAGCAGAGAGTTGAGGTTTTCTTTCGGGGAAGATGGAGTGCTTCGCTAACAGGGTCGATTATGTGTTCCTACGGTGGGTTAGTTGAGGCAGCAGATTCTTGTAGAAGCCCATAATTCAAGATATTCTATTCATCCAAGAAACACTAAGATGTACTGTGATTCGCGGGAAGTCTTTTGGTGGAATGGCATGAAAAGGGATATAGTAGATTTTGTGGCTAAGTGCCCAAATTGCCAACAAGTGAAAGTAGAACAACAAAAACCAGGAGGTATGACTCAAGAGATCAGAATTCCTACTTAGAAGTGGGAAGTGATCAACATGGACTTTATTACAGGATTACCTCATACTTGCAGACAACATGACTCCATTTGGGTGATAGTTGATAGAGTCACTAACTCGGCGCATTTTTTGGCTATTAAGACTACAGATTCAGCGGAGGACTATGACATGCTTTACATTAATGAGATAGTCAGGTTGCATGGGGTACCTTTGTCTATCATCTCAGATAGAGGTCCTCAGTTTACCTCTCATTTCTGGACGTCATTTCAGAAAGGTCTTGGTACTCAGGTTAATCTTAGCACAACATTTCATCCACAGAAGGATGGCCAGGCAGAGCATACCATTCAAACCTTAGAGGATATGTTGAGAGCTTGTGTGATCAACTTTAAGGGTAGTTGGGATTATCACCTCCCTCTTATAGAGTTCGCCTATAATAATAGCTACCATTCTAGCATTTAGATGGCACCTTATGAGGCATTGTATGGGCATAGATGTGGATCTCTAGGTTGTTGGTTTGAAGTTGGTGAAGCAGCCTTGATAGGGACAAATTTAGTTCATGATGCTATGGAGAAAGTTCAACTCATTAGATATAGACTTAAGACAACCTAGAGTCTCCAGAAGTCTTATGCAGATGTAAGAAGAAGGAAATTAGAGTTCTAGGTTGATGATTGGGTTTTCCTGAAAGTGTAACATATGAAGTGGGTGATGAGATTTGGCAAGAAAGGGAAGTTTTGTCCTAGATATATAGGCCCCTACAAGATCTTGAAAAGAGTTGGTAAAATGGCTTACGAGTTAGTGTTGCCAGCATAACTAGTGGCAGTGCATCCGATTTTTCACATTTCTTTGTTGAAGAAGTGTGTGAGTGATCCAGCATATATAGTACCCTTATAAAGTGTGGCTTTGAAGGATAGTCTCACTCATGAAGAGGTATAAGTTGAAATCCTTGATCGTCATGTTCGAAGGTTGAGAAATAAAGAAGTGGCTTCAGTCAAGGTTTTATGGAGGAGTCAGTCTGTAGAGAGAGCTACTTGGGAAGAAGAAGCAGCCAAGATGGCCAAGTACCCTCATCTCTTTCCTCTTGATTCCATTCCAGCTTGAGGTAATAGTTCCTCTTCAGTTTTTCAGTCATCCATGCACAGTTTCAGTCTTAGAATCATATTGCTTCAGTTTGTACTTGCATTTTCAGTGTATTTGCATGTCCTTGGAACTTAGTTCAGTCAGAAATAATTTTTCAGTGTTTAGTAGTAGGGGTTGCAGCTCTCTCCCTCCATTTCAGCTAGTTTAGTCTTCATTCGAGGATGAATGTTCCCAATGGGGAGATAATGTAACACCCCGTATGCTAGAACAGACCAAAATGAAGATTTCAAAGGTGTAGGTGCAATCCATGATTGCCATCCACAGATCGTAGGTTGACCCACGTCCCATGCTGGTGGTCTGTGGATGGCCACCTGTGACCCATCCCCCAGAAGCCTCAAAAAATTGGCTAAGGGTAGACCCACGCCAGGACCAACGAACCGTAGGTCAGACCACGATTTGTGGTCAAGGGCCGTAGGTCAGGCCCCTAGTTTCAGCTACCAGTCACCAAACAACGGTTAACCAGCACGGACCATTGGTCCAGCCACGGTCCATCAGTCCTGTCCATTGGTGGCCCTTACAGTTTTTATATCAGGGGTCTTTTGGTCGTTTCCTTATGCTTTGGACCCCTAAACAAGGTAGTTTTGGTCAGTTTTAGCCTAGCAACTTAATTAAAACCTACCCTAGTTAGTTCTTTCTCACAATAATCGATCAAACTTAGAACCAAAGAACAGAAAGAGTCCACCAAAGTTTTCTAAGAACACATCAAGGTTTCCTTCAGTTCCAGCATGAAATCAGAAGATTTCTCTATGGAATTCGTCACCAGGTATCTGGGATTTCACTGGTGGGTTCCTTTCGCCCATTAGGTCCCTAGAATTCTATCAGATTCTTGATTCCCTTAATAATATCTAGATCGAGGGTTTCTAAAATCTCAGCAGATTAGTATAAATTAGTTACTTTAATGCAAAATAAAAACAACAATAAAGGTGCAGTTTGTACAAAGCATTTAAAACAATAGGTGATAAATCAATGTATTAAAGAGATACAATAACAACTTAGTTTACTTATATAATAGAGAAATATAATACTGTGTGAGTTTCTCTAACCGACAACCACCACTATGAGCCTAAGTGATGATACATCATCTCGCCCACACTGGCAAAACTGTACTACACTTTGCCGTCATATAGAACACCTCAACTAAGTGGATCCACTAGTCTATGCTAGAAAGCACTAAGGAATCATCTAAAAAGTATGATCATTTCTACCCATGATGGCAACATAGTTTATGGAGACTTGAGTTATTATGAACTTGCATCCCCATATTAGTGCTCAATACTACTCCCAAAATATACTCAGCTCATATGTTTTAAAAACAAAACTCTTTCTGTGATTTGAGATAGCTACTGAAAAACTAGTTCAAAGGCTCTCTTGAAAATCGGTGTTTCCTTTCTTGCTCAAATGTGAAAACATTTTAACTCTTGGGAATACTTAGTTCCTATATAATCTTTGAAGTAATGAACTTTACTCTTACTCGCTACTCAACTCAAAGCTTAAGTCTTAAAACAAAGTTAAAACGTTTGTAAAAGACCTTTGGAAAACTCTATAAACTTCTCTTGACTTAACTCTTAACTTTCCTTGAATTGAATTATGGATTCAGGGTTCATGATCTCATGTTTATGGATTATTTCATGGTGTTTAGACGTACCTTAGAGTGTAGAAATCAACTAGAAAACATAGGTACGTTGCTAAGGAACTAGTACAGAAAGAAGTGGGAAAAGGTGGGAGAACTGCCGTCCCTGGTGCTCTGAGAGGCGCGAGGCGACAGAACCCAAACTTCATAATTGAAGTTGTGGATCTCTGGTTGGCACGTCTCCCCAGATCCCAAACTTCAAACACTGAAGTGGGGCGCTCTGGCTGGCGCGGCGCCCCAGACCCCTACCCAAAAAACTGTGATTTTTCTCATTCGTTTTTCAACTCTAAGCCCTCTAATTTCACTTGATTCTTTCCCCAAACACTTTGAATCGAATAAATCCTCAATATATGAAAGATTCCACTCAAAATCACACCTAATTTCATGAATCAAACTCAAGAAACTTCAACAACAAGAACCCACAAGATTTCGATTTATCATCAAGAACTCATAATATTTGCTTTCTAAACAACATAACTTCGCCGAATTGAATCATGATTGGCGTGTGGGTGAACTAAACCAATGCTATGTGATCTCACATACATCGTAGGGATTAACCCTTGGCGAAATCCTTACAAAAATTGTACGATCTTGAACTTCTCTTCTCCTTTCTCCTTTTTTCTCTTTTCTCCAAGCCCTAGCATAAATTTCCATTTGTCTAAACTAATCTACTCCTGATTAGACCCCAATTAAACCTCTAAATTCGAAATAATATAATTGGGTAAGGAAAATACCAAAAAACCCTTCCAAAATCCGGATTAGACTTTCCTTATCTAAATAGCCCAACTTCAAATGGGCATATCTCATTCATACGAAATCGCGCAAAATTTGCGGCATTGAAAAGATAATTCCAAGATATTTGCTATGGTATCTAGAAAAACATCTAACACATCCTGATCTAGGAGTTATGGTCATTTGAAGTTGACCACAAACTCAAACTTAACATAACTTAACCAATTTTCCAGATTTTTCTTTCTTTCCAAAAATGACTCTTTCTAATTCTAGCTCTTTCTAGTTCTTTCAATTAGTGAGATGTACAATATTGGTATATGTAATTAAATATTAGGTGTAGGATATTATGTGATTACCATTAGATGTATGATATTGGAAAAATTGGGGCTTAACCTTAGGCTTGAGACTTCAGAATTTGATTATAGATTTGAGTGAGTTTTTGGGTCTAGACTAGACACATAGTAATGTATGTTGTTAGTTTCAAAATCTTAGTATGATTATTTATTCGAATAGATTGCATTGATTTCGAAATTCGACAAAAGAGGAAGACTCCAGTCCATGAGTGATTGTTCAACTATTTGAGGCAACTGGATTTCTAAACCCTTGTTAAGTGTTTAGAATTTGTGTATTTCCTTGTAATATGTGTTTGGGAGTAATGAGACTTGGTGATGGGTTGACTTGTCCATATTGAATAATTCTAATGTATGAAAAATGGGCAATAAAAGGCAATGTGATTAATTATTGGTGTGTGACGTGTTGAGAATAGTATTGAAAGGCTTATTGACTCATTTTTTTTATGTTGTATCACAATTGTGTTGTTGTGAATTGTACATTGTTATAAAAATGATCATCTCCTCATTATTTATGTGAACATGTCATTTGCATTGGTTCTAAGACATGATTGTGTAAGTATTATGTGAATTGAGGAGGATGCATCATTTCGAGGGACGTGTCGTGCACCACGATAGATACTATGATTCAAAGAATGTGTCGCATGCCGCGATGAATACTATTATTGAGGGACGTGTCGCACACCACGACGGATTTTACTATCGAGGGTCGTGTCGCACACCGCGGCGGATGCATGGACAAATATATTCCCCATGGTACCAGACTGAGATACATCGAGTGTGTATCACTAGGTCAGATATGCATCACTATACTTGACATTGCATTTCACATCTTTATCATTACTGAACTTGATATTGTGTTTTGTTGATCTTGTGAATGCCTTTCTGTGGAACTTGTGATTGATGAATATTGAGCTTGTTGTTGAGGATATGTAATAAAGTGTTGTTATAGAACTGTGTGCTTGGTAAATTGTGAATGGTTAAGTTGGGCTGGTTTTATGCAGGTGGTAGTTGTGGAGGTTCGGTTGGGGTCTAAGGAGTACTACTATTCTATTCCATTAGCTTGTGCTTAGAAGTTTACTTGCTGAGAACCGTGTGGCTCGGTACTTATCCCTTGCTTCTATATTTTTGTAGGTTATAAGCCCAGACCTTCGTGATACTTTCTCTTCTCTTCTTGTCCGAGGCTTCTTGTGTAGGTTTGTGAGGTAGATGCTTGTCATCTTAGTAGACCTTCTTTCTCCTTATTTATGATTTGTTCTATTCTAGAAACAATATCATTTGACACTTGTATTTTCTTTCAATTTTTTTAAAGCACATTATTGGCTTGTACACGTGACAACCAGGTTTTGGGGTATATTTAAGTCGATTATGAATTTCCATACTTTGTCATATTAGTTGGGTATTAGGCTGACTTGTCTTGGTAGAATAGGACGAGTGTCATCACGTCCATTTTTGGGTCGTGACATACATTTAATTTTCTTCTTTTTTTTTAAATAATTCTTAAGGAGAAAATTAGTAAAACTACCCTTCTTGTTTATGATTTCTTAAGGGGCACGTACAGAAGAAAGTGGAAAATTGATATGGGACATCGGGAGTGTAGAGTTAATATAGAGATTTGTTTTTAAAAGAACAAAATAATGAAGTCAAAAAATATGTAGAATTAATTATAAAAAAGAAAATAGGAAATAAGGAAATATGAGTCCCGAAAATAAAAGGAATTAGAAAGGGAACAAAGAGGGGGGGGGGGGAGGGGAAGAAACATATTTAATATATAAGTTATTTTGATAGCTGATTTAGAGAAAAGAAAAAAGACAAAAGATATATGTTGCATCAATCATATTAAAAATGGTGAATATATGTTTATTATATTAGTTAGATATTTTTGGGGAATTTTCACAAATAACCACTATAACAAACTTAGTTATGCTCCATATCTATAGTTTGCATATTTATGGGTTGTAGCTATAGTTTAAGATGTCTCGTTTGTATAATTCTTAGGTACCTTTGTATAATTGAGTTATTTTTATATAAACTCGACATAACGAATTTACACAAACACAAACATCTAATCTTTAAACAGTTATACAATTACATTATACAAAAGTTATACAAATTTTGAATTATACAAGCATGCGAATTATACACACTCGAAACCACAACCCATGTAATTATCATTGAATGTAGGTCGCGAGTGGTAATTTAACTAAAACTATAGCTATAATGACTAATTAACTAGTATATAGAAAAATAATAATAAAGAAATGAACAAATATTGGAGGTAATTTTGTATACCATGTTAATCAACATCTCAACGAAACTCATCCTTCTTAATACTTTGGTTTATAATAACCACGAAACTCTATTATATGCCTTTATCATATCTAGTTTTATTACACATTAGTCGGCTCACCTCTTATCCTAGGGCTCTTTACATAATTCATATACATGAGATCAATAATTTTCAATAAAAATGGATGCATGTATATATAATGTATCGATATTGTATGAATAGTGTATAACTGAATATATATATATAATGTTTACACAATATTTATACATTAGAGGAGTTCATCTTCCTCAACAAAATAATTTTGTGTTTTTAATCTAAACAAACTCAAACCTCCACTAAATAGTTTCAAATTTTAGATATAAGCTTCTCTAGATATTTTTGTGTAGTTTGATGTATTATTCACTAGAAAAGATTCATATTTACGACATATCGAATTTTAATTCTCGACATAACCCACAATCCTAATGGTACAGATCATGAAACTTCAGGAACTCAAGCCTGATAAAACATTTAGGAATCCTTCAGCTTATTCCTCTACTTCTTCCTCTAAGGTCTCATGTACATCCATAAATTTTTGTAGTTGCTCTCCTTTAATTTTTCTTTTGCCTCAACTCCTTCTATAGAATGTAAGGCTCTTTGTTTGTATTGATGTCAAAGGAAACACCTTTCCTTACACCTGCAACAATGCCTTCTTCTCTCAATGATTCAAGGTTAATAAGAAGATTGCTTCGTTTTAATGGAGCTCTAAATTGTAGCCATTGGTTAACGTACGTTATTCTCAATGGTTGTTGGGAGAGAGGGATAGTAAGTGTCTCTTAAGAGTATTTTGTGGATTTCTTGTATATGTAATGGCTAAAGGTCTTGGTGGTATTTTGACGAGGTATGGTGGGAAAAAATGAATAAGGGTTGTGAAAGTCACGATCCAAATTACAGGATCGTGCATGCACCTATTCTAATCTAATTAGATAGACGATTTTTTACCAACTTTCCCCCATTAAATAGAAAATATACTCTCAATAAAAGTATTTCCATTGATAAGGTAAAACTAAATAAGAAAATTCCTTCCGGACTTTACAAAATATTTAACAACTAACAAGGACCTAGTCTAGATAGGTACAAGAGCTTATAATAGAGTACATACATATACACAAGAGAGAGATACAACTTTCACTTGAGAATAAAGTGGGTAAAATTTGATGTTGAATAACCACTATTCATGCTTCAAACCCTGAAACAAAGCTACATCAACCAAAGGTGTAGCAAGAGTAGTATAAATACACAACACATACTACGTAGGAATCATAGGCCAACCTTGATAAATATCACGTAAAAATATCAAAAAATAAATAGAAACAACACATATAAACATATATATCACCTTTTTAGGTGAAATATTGACCCATCGGTCCAATTTTATTATTTATTTTAAAACAAAATAACAATAATGTTCTGATGACCCAAAGGACCAACCCAAGATCCAAATGAAAAAAAAAATCTAGCGTTTAAATAAGAAATATACATCTTTTTCTTGTCAACTATTCCTTTTCTACTTTGACCTATAGGGGTTTTCCCTACTTTCTCAATTTTTTTCTCCATGTTATTTTCATTTGAGCTACACCATCGTTGCCCCAGGAGTCACTTGGAGTCGGTCTTCTCCAATTTATTGATGAGCATTTTATCTCTTTTCTGATCATTGGTGTTCCAAGCTTGTAAGTTTTGTATTCCCTTTTCATTATCTATCGCAAATCTATTCTTTCCTTTTCTATCTTGAATGCCTTGTTTTATAGGCAAATGGACTTAGGATGTGCTCTTTTAGTTGATGCTGCTTTTGTAATTTTGTAGAAATCGGGTCCATTTTGCACATTTCTCCCTTTGTATATTTCTGAAATCCTTACATGCTTTTTAGGGTGTTGTACCCTTTTACTTCTAACTTAGATGTAGGGAATATTTATTTTTTTGAATTAATTATTCTCTTTTGCTTTGATGGTATCGACTGAAAATCTTGAAAGTATGTTGTATTCTCTTGCTCGAAATATAGATTTGTAAAGAAATCTGCTAGCTTATTTCCTTTTATGAACATATATGTAATCCCAAATTGTAATTGTTCCGTCATCTCTCTGATTCTCTCTACTTCATGTGTGATTTTTTGTGGTGGTTTCCAAACATTATGAGTATGTTTCTTAGAATCATCAAGTTTGTCTTTGTGTCAGCATTAAGAATTCCTTTGCTAAGACGGTATCTCATGGCTTTATGAATTGATGTAGTCTCTTCAATTAGAGTTGAAGATTCTCCTATCTATCTTGCCTTCGTATAAATTAGATCTTCAATGTCATTCCTTAAGAAAAATCATAGGAATTTAGTCATGGATTTCCTTGATTTGCTTCATCTGTGTTTATTTTGATTGTCCATATGATTGTTTCTTCCACTTAACTAAACAATGAATATAGGTTAGGCTTGTAATTGCTCAAGAAATGTATCAGTGTCAGCTAGTCTGTTGGTGATAAAGTTAACTGGGATAGTTTACTATAATCATTTGATTAATTATCAATTGCATCTTATAAATGATCCTCCCATAAATAGTATTTTCTTCATGTTTTCTTGAATTTCTTCTCTTTCATGATTTCAATTTAGTAATGGTTGGTAAGGCTCAATATATGTGCTAAAGCTTTGGAGATTGCGAAGATGTCTATCACTTTAAGATTACTTGTTGTAGTTGTGCAACCCATCAATGTGTACACATGCACAAGAAGTAAATTGTCTCCGTAGCCTTGCAATTATTGGAGATATTAGAAATAAGTGTATCGCACTCCCATAAGAACTTCTACTAGGGTTATGCCTGATTTTGTAGTGTATGGTAATGAAGTTCTTATACCTGCTAAAGTGGAAATACCATCTTTGAGGCTTATTCAAGAAGTTGAGCTAAGCGATGCTAAATGGGTGCAGAACTGATTTGCGAGCTTAACATTAATTGATAGAAGAATAATTAATGCAATCTATCACGGTCAACTCTATCAAAATAGAATGGCTAGATCTTCCAAAAAGAAGGTTAGACCAAGACATTTCTCACTTGAGCAATCGGTTCCGAAGCGAATATTTCCAAATCAAGACGAGGCAAATGGTAAATTCTCATCGATTTATCAAGGTCCATACATGGTTTTTTGGGTTTTGATAGGAGGAACACTCATACTAGCAGAAATGGATGGTAAAATCTGGCCCAGACCTATCAACTCAGATGTTTTAAAGAGATACTACATTTATCTTTGATTACTAATCTTTACTTTGTAATTTGGAACTACGTTAGACCTGATTTCCGTTTAAGAGGACATACGTAAGCGCTCCTATGGAGTACGGTCTCATCCTAATAAAATTCACATTTTTCTTGACTATACAATTGGGGTAGGATTTATGAGAGGATCTCAAAAATTTCATCAAAAGATGATCCTATTGCAAATCATATGACTGAAGTAGAACTTTTGAGAAGATCTCAAATATTTCATCAAGAGAGCATTTTATTGAAAATCGTAAGACTGGGGCATAATTTTTGTAAGGATCTAACAAATTCATAGAAAGTGATTTTCAATCTATAAAAATGATCAGAACATCGGAAGTTCCATATTGGCAGAAATTTTTGAATGTTTTTTACAAAATTATCTATGATGAACACCAAAATCAAAAGGACCTCTTCCAATTGCATATTGTAAAGTATGAAAATGTGTCATTGATGAGTCAGGGATTTCGACTCATTTAGGGCTTAATATTCAGGGATTTAGTGTGCTCAATACTTATATTATCCTCATAACTGATGTTAAAATGTTAATATGCAACAATGAAAGAAAAAGATAAAGACAAGGACATTAAGAGACAAATAGGAGCGAAAAAGCTGAAAAAGTTACGGGAAAGAAAAGCTAGTACTCGCCAAAGCCACTTGGCGAGTCGCCGAGTGGACCTTCAGCTCACATAAAGATCCAGCATGCCAACCCATGGACAAAACCAACTTGGCGGTCAAATGAGCAATTCAATGACACGCCAAAGAGATCAGTGATGCCAATCTAGCTTGTCAAATGTTACAGAAAAATGTGGTGGAAAGCCACATAAAGAAGGTGAGAAGAGAATCATTCGGCGCATCGCCGACCAGTTCAGCAAGCCTGACTTACTTTGCCGAATGTTACAGAACAAATTGGTGAAAAGACACACCAAAAAGGCGAGAAGAAGAACACTCAGCGTATCGCCAACCAGTTCGGCGAGCCCGACTTACTTCACCGAGTGGACTTCGTGCTAAAATTCGGGGAACGTATAAATGCAATTTTCAAAGGAAGAGAAGGTCTTCCCACATTGTTCACTTCTAGGTTTTAGATATTTTACATTCTAGAACATTGTTTTACATTTTTGAGCAAGAATTTAGAGAAGGTGAGATTTTTAGCTTTAATTTGAGCATTTGGAGCTTCTGGATCGTTGTCAAATCTGATGGAAAACTTCGTTGGTAACAATTTCTTGTTTTTTACTATGTTTGGCTAAACCCCTCATGCTTGGGGGTGTGACTATGTAGTTGAATGCACTAATTAGCTAATGGGTTTTATTAGTTACTGATTTTATTGTTGATTTAAAGTGGGTTCAATAAATTGTTTATATTTTAAATGAGGAATTGCAGTTGCAAATGCAATTTTAATTTAGAACTCGATAGTTGCTTGAGAAAGAGGTGTTAGAGTCGAATTATTATTTGATGATGGTATCACTTGTTGAGGTTGGAAAGAACTCACTTTAATCGCAATAGTTAATTGAGAAATGGCTATTGCACTCAAAACCTAGCCTACCCACTGATATTCAACATCTTTGAGTAACTCATAATAACCCATTACACGAAATTAGCATTCAACTTTTCACACTCCCAAGAAACCTTCTCTACATGTTTATTTTCGGTTTTTAGTAGTCATCAGTTGGTTACTCAAATCCCCCCTATTTGATATTGTCTACCAAAATTTTGTAATTTACTTTCATGTTGCGAAACTGCTACCTCTACAAATGATTAGAACATAATTTTACTTCTTCAATAAATTCATTACTGTATCACTCTATGTGGGATCGACCCCAACTATTAGTTTGGTTTATACTTGTTAGCGACCACCTACACTTAGAAGTGGATAAAGTGTAGTTGAGCGTTATCAGTCATGCTCAAAGATTCAACAATATTTTAGACAATCTATCATTTTTGTGTTTTCCAAAACTTTTCTTTCAAATTCTTATTTTTATACTATTTATATATTACCCAAAGCCATTGTCCGAAAAAGACCTAGATGTCTAGGACGAATGGAGTGTGCAAGTCAAAAAAGAGATACAGATCAACCACCCTTTTTATAAACTAACAACATTTCTTTAAATGCAGAAACGACAGGTACAAATGCAAGAAGAAATTCCAACATTTTCTGAATAATTGCCATGAAATAATGATATGTCCTTCCAATAAGACGAAGGTATAAGCTACTCTATGCTCTCAATTGTTATTTTGAACCCTACAACCTCCAAGAAATGACACTATGTCCTTCCAATAAGATGAATATCTAAGCTACTCTACACTCTCAACTGTTATATTGAGCTCGACAATCACCATGGAAGAGACACTTTGTACTTCCGATAAAACAATGGTCTAAGCCACCTTATATTCTCAACTACAACATCGTTTTTGAGAAATATATTGTGCCCAAGAATATAATCGTGCTCGAGAATTTGCATATTCCCTAGAATTTAATTATGCCCGAGAAATTGCCTTAAGCTTGATAATTGCATTAAGCCTAAAAATTGCATTGTGTTGGAAAATTTGCATTGCCCCAGAAATGCATTGAGCCTGAGAATTGCTTTGTGCTTGAGAAATTTGCATTGTGTTTGGAAATTTGCATTGTGTCTGGAAATTTGCATTGTGTCCAAGAATTACATTGATTCTGAAAATTTACATTGTGCCCAAGAATTTGCTTTATGTTATAGAGTTGCATTATGCCCGAGAAATTACATTGTGCCCCAAAATTGCATTGTGCCTTAGAATTGCATTATGCTTGAGAAATTGCATTGTACTTGAGAATTTGCATGTGCCTGAGAAATTGCATTGTGCTCGAGAGCTGTATTGTCCCTGAGAATCACATCCTGCCAGAGACTTACATTGTGTTAAAAAATAACACTGTGCTTGAAAACTACATGAAGCTCGAGAACTATATTGTGCCCGAGAACTATATATATGCCCAAGAATAATATTGAGACCGAGAATCACATTAACGTTGATCTAAGGTTTAATCAAGTTATGGAAACCATATTGAGCCCCCAAATATACATCTACACGAAATATCTATTGAATCAAGCTATAAATATCTCAATATGGCCGAATTACATTGAAAAAATAGATACACATTCTTTTACCATTATTTTAATGTTCCAAAGGTGCCATAGTCTAAATTTTTTTAATTCATGGTATGCAGACATCATTTCATGACCTTATGATTATATTTATGGTTATCATGTTTCAAAGCGTCACAGTCTAAAGGCACCATTTCCATGGCCCGCACACATCATCTCATGGCCTAAGGATTTAATTTCTACATATCATGTTTCGAAGGTGTCATAGACTAAAGGCATCAATTTCATGGCCTACAGAAATTATTCCATGACCCAAGGATTAAATTTTCTCATATCATGGCCCTAAGATGTCATCCTTATTGTCTTGAGACAAATTTTCATGATCTAACTAGAAAATAGTTTTTCACGATCCAAAGTACACCCTAGACGTGACATGCATATAAGACCCCAAGAGGCCCTACACAAGCCACTTAGCATACATCATACAAGACAATAGAATTCAAAGAGTTCAAAAGGAAGTTTTATATCATCACTACAAGAAAACAGTTGTTTAGCTACAGACCCAAATCCTAGCTAAAGTGATAAAATCCCTAGCTACTGTGAATTTAGCTAGGAAGATGACCCTAGTAGACCTTCAAAGCTAATAAGCTCTTAGCTAATTTTTAGCTAGCAAATAATGTCATTCCTAGCTAATTTAGCCAAGATATCTCTGCTAGGCTCTTTCCGTAGCAAATAATTTGCTACGATGTATACTAGCTAAATTCATAGTGAAATTTGCTTGGTAACTGTTGACTTTACTAAGACTTAGCAAGGAATTACCCTATCTAAACTTTCAAATTCTCTAGCTATTTTTCAAACTTTGCTTGGAACATTTTCTTTGCTAAATGACTAGCTAAAAACAGCTAGGGATATTTTCTAGATAAATCTGGCTAGAAAATGTACGATTTAATACAAATATAATTGTCTATATTTGACACAAGATGAAAAACATAGTTAAATCAAATCAATATTTCAAAATAAGCACAATTATAATATCATCAATCCTTGAATAGTGAAGTACATGTTTACTTGCTAAAACATGTCTTAAAACATAAAAACAGTAACATAAATATCTTAAAACATAAAAACAGTAACATAAATTATCTTAAGGTACATTTGGGGTAGAACCAGATCCATTTGGTGGTGGTTGA
Organism: Solanum pinnatisectum; assembly: GCA_035578085.1. Lineage (NCBI taxonomy): Eukaryota > Viridiplantae > Streptophyta > Magnoliopsida > Solanales > Solanaceae > Solanum > Solanum pinnatisectum. The sequence continues at coordinate 28,551,120 of CM069078.1, read as the reverse complement.
GGAGTAAAATCAAGCATCCGAGCCACAGCAGCACGAACTGCAATAGTTACTTGAGCTTCTATATTTTCCCGAATATCCATTTGCACATGCTTTTGCATATTCGTCATCCGTTGCTCCAACACGCGGTCAAGAAGTTGTTGAAATTCAGGTGTTTCAAATATTTGTTGAGTAGGAATATTTGAAGGATTCGAGCGATGAGAGGACGACAATTAGAATTCTTTGAATCACAAAGAAACAATTTCTAGAACCAAGCCCATATATTTTTCCTTTCTTAGTTCCACCAACTGCTTTCTATCCAAGTTTTCGAATTGCTCCTCCGATACCGTTTTCAATAAATTCACATCATCTTCACTAGTTTTTTCTCCTTCATCTTCTCCATTTGTGGTCGTGTTTCTCTCCATGTCTCCGTCATCTACTTCAAGACCTTCTTCATTCCTTAATGTTGAAGTCTCACCCACCTTATCCTTAATTGTATTTGTAAATGTATTCTGAAAAAGAATAAAGTGATTAGCTATTACATTGTATAACAAAGCTATCAAGTTGCAAAATGTGCTATGAAAGTACTCAAATGTATTCTGTAATAGAATAAATGGACAACAAGAAATAAACTTATATAATTAAAGGAATATAATACTGTAATTGATGAAGTAAACAATGAAATATATATTTGAACTAATACAAAAACATCTTTGTAAACACCAAGGACATATAGACTCGGAATGCACTGTAAAACAAACGGAGGAAGAACACAAAAGAAGGAAAGAAATAGAGGCAAGAAAGAACCAGCAAAACACCAAAAACAAGGAGAACAAAGAACAACAACAAGACAACCTTATAGTGCAAGAACAGAAAGTGGAATCATCACACAATAAGGCAGTAGTCATGCATCAAAACAGACCAACAGATCAGCAACAACAAGAAGAGCAATGGCAGACTCAAAAGAGAAAGAGCAATAACCAATTGCCAGCACAAAAAGGAATACAGAGGGAAACAGACCAACAGATCAGCAAACAGACAGGTATGATATCTATCCCTAATTATAATACAATTATTGATCTTGATATGCAGGAACAAACCAATAGTCAAGTGGAAGCAGAGAATCAACAAGCAAAAAAGAATGCAACCTTAAATTCACAGGTTGCATCAGAACCAGTTCTTAAATCAACTATGCATAACATGATACCAATGGACCAACAGAGTAATGAGCTGGAAGGACAAAACAGGAAGATCTCAGGTATTGACTCAGTGCTCCCCAAATCCCAAAACCCCTTTAGTATTCTTGCTGATTTTGCTGATGAAGTTGAAGGAGGTATGGATGGGGGGTGTCAGGAGAAGCCAATTAACTTGCAGGAAGGGGTGTCCAAAGGGGGGAATTTGACTCATGTTCTGCATAAGGTTGCCCACACAGACCATAGGCCTGACCTTAGAACTCCTGCTACCACTCCTCAAGTCCCTACCAAGCAGAATAACAACCAGGTTAAGGAGATGCTGGTAAGATGCAAAAGGACCCAGGCAAGGTGAAGAATACAGGAAAAATTCAGAAACAGTCAATAGACAAGGATAATACACCCAAAGGTAATCCTAGTAGCAAGAAGAAACAGGGAGATCATCAGGTACCTGCAGGGGAACAACATTATCAAAAAGATACAGAGGTTACAGAAGAACAGACTAACAATAAAGGTCAAGGCAGGTTAAGTAAGAAGGAAAGGAAGGCTATCAAGAAAAGACAACTGAAGGAGACTAAAGAACAAAGCAACACATGCCATGATAAAGGGGAGTCAGGGGATCAGAATCAGAAAAAAACTACTGGTAGAACAAACCCAAAATTTGATTATGATGTTCTAAACTCAGAAGATGAACTTGATGAAGATACGCAATCCATCAATGAAATTGATGATAATGACGAGGATGAGGAAACTAGTGCCCATATTAAGGCATTTGGTTCCACAATCCCCTCGGAGTATCATGATGAAGTTCAAGAAGTTACTGCACAGCAAGGGTTGTCTCCTAGAGGAAGGAGAACTCAGAAACAGTCCAAGACACTAGCAACCACCAGTACATCTGCTACCTCTAGCAGGCCAAATACGTCCAAAAGCAAAGGTTTTTAATGATGAACGCCATATGTTGGAATGCCAGGAGCATCAACACTCAGGGCTGTCTGGAAAGGTTACAATCCCTCAAGAAAATCCATCACATATCCATCATTGCAATTCTTGAACCCTTTACTGACAAGAATCAAATCAACAATTACAGAATCATGCTTAACATGGATCATGCAATATCCAATGACAATGGCAAGATTTGGCTCTTATGGAACAATGACATCACTTATACTTTCAAGGAAAGTAATGATCAACAGATTACTGGTGAAATCAAACATGAAGCATTTGTGGAGAAATTTATTTTTTCTGTTATTTATGCCAAATGTAGAGATCAGTTAAGGAGACCTCTTTGGGATAGAATGCTCCAGATCTCAACCAATGATGTTCCCTGGTGCAATATTGGTGATTTCAATGTGATTGTGTCGACTGAAGAAAAGAAAGGAGCTGTACCATATAACATGAACAAAAGTATGGACTTCATCAGTGTTATAGAAGCTTGTGGTCTGATTGATATGGGTTATAGTGGCCAGCATTTCACTTGGTGTAACCAAAGAGCTGAACATGCAAGGGTGTGGAAGAGATTAGACAGAGCCATGGTGAATGACAAATGGTTGGAGATCATGCCTCAAACTACCATTAGCCATTTGCCATCGGTGATCCGATCACACTCCCTTCTCATGGAAATCATCAAACTACTAACCAAGGTATCAATTATTTCAAATTCTTACATTGTTGGGTAGATAATGACAGTTTCATGGATACTGTGACTTCTTGCTGGAATAAAGAAGTACATGGTAACCCTATGTGGAGATGGCACCAAAAAATGAAATAGCTGACTACTACCTCAAGTACCTGGTCCAAAAAGGAATATGGAGACATTTATGCTAAGGCAAAAGAGTTTGAAGAAAAGGTCAAAGTAGCAGAAGAGGAGGTGATTCACAACAACACAGAAGCCAGCAGACAGAACCTTCACTACATCAATGCTACCTATATCAAATACTTGAAAATAGAGGAGGCAATTCTCAGGCAAAAGACTCAGCTTCAATGGTTCAAAGAAGGGGATGCTAATACCAAATATTTTCATGCTCAAACAAGTGCACTTAACACCACAACTAACAACTAAATATACTTAAAGTTCTTTCAAATGTGAAATCACTCTCCTTGCGTTATGCCCAAGAATTAAAGAAAAAGAAAGATTCTCATTAACAGAGCCATTTCTTTTTTCTTCTTAGAAAACAATTCACATGGATTTAAATTTAAACAAATATAACTTTCAGAATAAATATCACTGACAAAATGAGATAAAAACATACCCACATCCTTTCTGACTTTCCAGATCCACTTCTTTTCATTTTTGGTTTTGTGAGTCATTAGAAATAATTCATCATTCAAGCTCTTACCAGCTTAGTTCCTTCTACAACCATTAAATATATTGTTAATTATCAGCATAAATCAGAGAATAACATAAGACCAATACTAATTAATACTAAACAAAAATAAAGAATTACTTACATGTCTTCTTCTCAGACTCAAAGAAATGCAATCGATCCTCCAAAGATGTAAGGAAGGACCTTCTCCGTTATTAGATGACATTCTATTCTTTGAGTTGATTGCTGATATTTTCTTAAAACTGTCAGAGTTCCAATATTGCATCAAACCGTCCCAGTGAACTTAAGCAATCCACTTTGGTATTTTCTTTGTTCTTAAAAATGTCTTCTTTGCTTTTCCCAAACTGTCACTCAATCTTTCACTACCCACACGGTTAAAAGTTTTTCGAACAAGTACTTTATCTTCACCAGAAAAAGAATAATTCTTCTGCAAATATAAATTAAATAATCAATTTAGTACTGTTTTTCAAGTTGAGATGCACAATCTAGTTAAGAAAATAACTAGTTATCAAAAAGGTCGGCCTTGGAAACTTAAGGAGACATTGTGCAAACCGGGAAGTGTATGAGGCTTTTATATAATTGATTGCCAAGTGTGTAACAAAGTTGCTAAGCTTCCATGGGTTGTATCTTTCAAAAAAAAAATTCAAATGGCTACACGACTTCTACATAAAGAGATAGGACATATGCATAATGAAGACTCTTAAAAAACTTGTTGGCATGTGAGAATGATTTTCCAATGTAAAATTTGATTCAATCATAACACACTACTCATCGATCCAAGCGATTGAAAAGGAAATCAAAATATAAAAGAAACTTACCGTTTATGTCAAAATTCTAGAAAGTGATATGGAAAAGGCTGATAATTATCAAAGAGATAGTCTTCAAACACCAAGACATTCTATGAATAGCATTACTGAAAATGCTATATGACTTCAACAACACCAGAAAGAACAAAAACGTTAAGCTCGAGAAATCATCCTCCAACTCCACACAAAAAGACAACATCATGCCAAATGGAGGAATCTCCTTTAAAGACAAAATAATTTTCCCATTAACAAGTATACTACGAGATTCATGTATCAATTAGTGTCTTCTCACACGCGTGCATGCATACTTTTTTTATTTTTAGAATTTACTAATGTGAAAAATCTAATGCTTAAGTTAAATTTGCACATTCTTGTTCAGGTATAGATACCTCAAAATCATTAAACCATTTGTCTTGTACATGCTCTGGAACTTTGCTCCAACAATGCCATGGTCCGAGAAGCTTTTTAAAGGCTAATACCACATCTCGAACAGCCTTCAAGTGTAATCTACAAAATCATTAATACAATACATTATCGTAAGATTATTAAATAAAACATATTTAGCCATTACTTCTATAATTTTGTATTACTTACGTATCTCCATTTATCCAAGGATTTTATGCCACCAAGTGTATCTTGTCTGCCCTGTGGATTACTACTTTCAAAAGATGCGAGTGTTTGTTTAGGAGAAACATCTTGAGTTGGAGTTTCTTGTTGAGCACCAACATTCTGAGAAAAATGTGTTTCTTGTCGTCCAACATCTAGAGAAGTAGGAGCTTCTTGTTGAACACCAACATTTTCGTGGAGTAGTTATTTGTTGAGCATTGGCTTCTTGAGATGTATGTACACGGTTTCATGTGATGAGACAATACTGATGGTTTAAACTAACTTGCCGAGATGTAGGAATTGATGATTCACTAACATCCTTTGAGAAGTGTCCGTGTCACCACGCCTCCTCCTGCTTTGTTAGTTATGCCCCCACAGCCTCCCCAACTACGTTTAATGCCTCTTTCCCTTGTCATATTTCCTGATCAAAATCTAACAAGAACTATAGAATAATACTCAAGAAGTCAACATTTCATGCTATAAAAATGATTAATGTTGAGAAAATAATCAAGCTCATTTGCACTCAATGTTCACTAATATAATAAAAGCAAACAAGATAGATCGATTCACCCATTTAGATGGTGAAAAGTACCTATATATGACTAACTGAATATGACATCAAATACTCTACTAAAACATATGATAAAACTTTAATTGATGGCTGCTAGGCAACAACAAGAACCTTCACTCAACAAAGTCACTTAGTAGATGTCACCGCTAGAAAACAAATGCATTTAAAAGAGTGCTAAATAACCATTTTAACAGATTGATGAATCAACTTCGAAAAAAAATACTTAGGTTTCCAAAATGACATCAAGCAACAGAAAATAGTAGCAATAGTAATAAAAGAAAACACTCTAGAAAAGAAATTACAGTAAAAAGTCATTATCATTCACTCTCATCGGTTTCAAAGTTTTCATCACTTTGTTCATCTCCTTCATCTTCAGAGAGTTCAAAATCAGATTCTTCTATCTCTTCATCACTTTCAATAGCATTAATATCATGCTCTTGATTAATGTCATCAGTCTCATTTTCAACTTCATGTATTTCCAATTCACCATTTTCATGACGTAAGCTGTCAAGATCATCAGTGATATTTGGGATTATAGGGGGTAAATTGTCATCTTCTTGGTATGAGATATTTGGAGAATCAATTTGATTTCTAGCTTTTATTTTACACATCGCCCACCACCAATACTATCTTTCCTTTTATCGATATTCTGCAAAATAGACTTGTTGCGCTGCTTAGCCAATACAAAAGGCTCATAAGCATAGCTCGAGAACCTTTTTTATGATTGATATCAATCAATCCATACCGATTATGAACCTTACACCCTCGACCCATTGTTGGATCAAACCAATCACATTTGAACAAAACAAGAGTGGTTCTTTTCTTTGTTGGATTGGAATATTCGAGTTGTATCACCTCACCAAGCAATCCATAATAGTCACTTTCATAGTCATTCCAGGTTGTCCCTTTTATGCACACACCACTATTCATAGTTGATTTGTTAGAGCCATGACTAAGTGTGTGGAACCTATAGCCATTTGTAAAATATTGAGGCCAAGTTTGCACCCACTTATAAGGACCAGAAGCCAAGTCTCTTAACCGCTCATCACTTATGTTGTTAGCTGGATTGAGAACCTAAAAAATACACAAAATAGACCAATGATCTATATATTTATGTATAAATTATAACTTGATGTAGATAAATAAAAATAAGAACTTATTCATACTATGGTATTTTACTCACATAAGCTTCGAACCAGTTGGCAAATCTACTATTTGTCTCTTTATCAATTTCCTCGAGACTGATATTTTCTGAATTTCTTTTCAACTCAGCTTCAAAGATACTACAGAAGTAAGAATTTATTAATTTTAAATTATCCATTCATGCAGGACATATATATTATATAGGTAAAATCTATAAACGTACGGGATAAATGGTTGAATCTCCTCACAATTCAACAAAACATATATTCTTGTCGCATCCCACTCCTTATCGGACAAATAACGACCATTCATCTCCCCACTCGGACGTCCGGGATGCAAAAAGATGGATAGACAACCATCTGGTGCATCAACTTCACCTCCATCATCATTTCGAGTAACTTTGTTGAGCCTAATTTGCACATTAGGCTTGAAATAATGAGAACTGAATGTTGAAATTTCTTTAATGATATAGGCTTCACATATTGATCCCTCGACACGATATCTATTTTTCACCATTTTCTTTAAAGTGTGTATTTCTCTGCATTGGTACATATATAGTTAGTGTGATGTTAGGTAATTAAATTAATTATCTAATCAATGATATAGTTTAAACTTTTACCGCTCAAAAGGGTACATCCATCGAAAATGGACTGGACCTCCAGCTATTGCTTCATATGGTAAATGAATTGGCAAATGTTCCATGGGATCAAAGAAACCAGGAGGAAATATTTTCTCTAGCTTGCAAATTGTAACCTTTATGCTTTCTTCAAGCTTCTGGAGATCTTCTACTTTTAACACATTTGTGCATAAACCTTTAAAAAATAAACTTAACTCTGTTAAGGCATTCCAAATTGGCACTGACAAAATATCTCGAAATGCAATTGGTAGCAACCTTTCTAGAAATACATGACAATCATGACTCTTCATCCTTGATAATTTACAATCTTCCATGTCTACACATCTAGACAAATTTGAAGCATAACCATCTGGAAACCTTAAGCTTTTCAACCATTCACATATCAACTTTCTTTGTTCTTTTGTCAATGAATAGGTAGCCTTTGGCTTCAAAATTTTTCCTTCATGCTCTAACAATTCAAGCTCTGGACGATTGCAACAATTTTGCACATCCCTTCTAGCATTTAAATTATCTTTTGTTTTATCCGTTAGATCCATTATTGTGTTGAATATATTATCAAACACATTTTTCTCAATATGCATCACATCAAGATTATGTCGAATAATATTTGTACTCCAATATGGCAATTCCCAAAAAATGCTTTGTTTTGTCCAATTATGTTGATCCCCAAACCCTGGCAACTTATTGGAGGAGTGATGATCACACACTTTTGGTAAGGTACAAACTTTGTTCCAAACTTCTTCACCAGACAACCTAAGAGGAGGAGCAGAGTTCTCAACCCTTCCTCTTAAAAATGACTTTCTATCCCGTCGAAATGGATGACCCATAGGCAAAAATTTACGATGGCAATCAAAGAATGAACCTTTTCTCCCATATTTTAAGTAAAATGCCTTACTTTTACCCATACAACAAGGGCATGCTAATAGACCGTGTGTGCTCCAACCAGACAACATTCCATAAGCTGGGAAATCATTAATAGTCCACATAAGTGCAGCTCGCATTTGAAAATTCTGTTTCTTATGAGAATCATAAGTCTCAACCCCATCAACCCATAATTCCTTTAATTCATCAATAAGAGGTTCTAAGTATATATCTATATTCTTTCCAGGGCTCTTTGGACCAGGAATGAGAAGACTTAAGAACATATAAGGGCTAGTCATGCACATTTCGGGTGGAAGATTGTACGGTGTAATGATTACTGGCCAACAAGAATAAGGATGGGCCATATTCCCATAAGGACTAAATCCATCAGCTGCAAGTCCAAGTCTTATATTTCGAGGCTCTCTTGCAAAGTTAGGATGACACTGATCAAACTTCTTCCATGCCTCTCCATCACTTGGATGACTCATTACCCCAGGTTCTCGACAGTATTTCCAGTGCCATGTCATATGTTCAGCTGTCTTTGATGACATATATAATCTCTGCAACCTCGGAGTTATAGGAAAGTAACGGAGTACTTTATATGGAACATCTTTTTGCCTTCCACTGCCTCTTCTCTTAGGCTTATAGCGTGGTTTACCACACTTTGGACAATCTCTTTTGTCTTTATTATCCTTGTAATATAGGATACAACCTGTCTGACATACATCTATCTTTTCATATCTTAGCCCAAGTTTTGCAACCATTTGTTTAGTCCTATAGTAATCAACAGGTAACTTTGCATCTTCGGGTAAGAGCTCCTTCAAAAATAGCAAAATTTGATTATAGCAATTGTCACTCATGTTAGACTCAGACTTAATGTTCAACAACACTCGCACACCGATAGGGGAGAATGAGTCCGACATCCATCAAACAATGGCTCTTCAGCAGCTTTCAACATTTCAAAAAATTCTTGAGCATTTTGATTAGGAGGTTCTTCTTCATCAATATCCATATCAAATACATCACTGTCTAAGTTGAAACTAGGACCAGCTGCATCTAAGACCATAGTACGATATGGATTTATTGGTGTTCTATTAGCACCTATTTCATCACCTGTATTGGTACCAAGTTGAGGCCTAAAAATTGGTACAAAAGACTCCATGTGATTCCCATTGATGATAGTTGGGCATGAAACCATGCTTGTATAAATGAGATCTAATATCATGAGGTTCAAGAAACCCACTACTGTTTTTACATTTTGAACAAGGGCACCTTATACTTCCATTAGAAACAAAATCAGGTTGCATTAATGCAAACTCTATAAATCGACGCACACCTTCTATAAACTCAGAAGTGACTGTTGTTCGACTTGGCACTAGTCTCTTATACATCCACATGCGATCAACTCTAATGGAACTCATGGTTCCTATCTAACAAATAATGATAAAACACTTATTTTAGTACTTAATAATTTATTAATTAGTTAGTAATCAAGTAAATGAAATTCAAATTTAACCAGAAATGACCATACCACAAATATCTAATTTAAGAAGGGTTCAATATCACCAGAAATGACCATACCACAAATATCTAATTTAAGAAGGGTTCAATATCACCATTTAACTAAGAGAAAAAATTGTATTTTTCTAATACAAACATAAATTTCCCTTCCGCTTAGTCAAGTCTAAAATATTTATGTGATTTCTATAAGGGATGAAAAAAAAATATAGAAGCACGTGCATTATACATACTAACACTATTTAGTCACCTAAGTCCAACACAAAATCAGCCACAAAATCGCTTTTGATTCAAGAGGGACTCCATAGAAGAGCAATTGAAGTGCTCAAAGCTTCACCCTTGGAAGTAGAAGGTGGGTATGCAGAGACACTTATCGTGCAACAAAATAGAAAAGCAGAAGGTGAAAAAATGAAGCAGTGAGCTGAAACAGCTTGGACAAATTGCAGATTGTCACTGCGGAGGCACTAGAGTCATCCGAGTCATCAGCCAAAGTGCCTGTCATAGATACTCGACTAAGACAAGTCTTGTAGTTGTTTCTTTCTTTAACATATCTCCATCGAAAAGTTTAAGGCACATTAAACTCATCAACTCACAAGCATCTATATACTTTTTGTAGATATGATAAGCTCTAAACAGCAAAAGGGATTTCGAAAAAAAAACCTATAACAGGACAGTAACTACATAAAGCCGAACATGAAACTATCACCAATTGCAACGAAACAACATCTAAAACTAAAACGGTCACCAAAATTGAAGCAAAAGTTCAAGAAAGCAACTTGTGAAGCTAAAAGAGTCGCCTTGAGAAGAAGGTGATGCTTGCACCAGATCTTTAAGGAAATGTAAAACACAATAAAAAAATTGCATTACTTAAACAGAGGTGCACCTGGCAAACTTCTAACTTTTTCACTGGCTTGTCTTCGATTTGGCAGCATCCAGAGAAAATCCCAAAATGATTCCAACTTCTTTCTGATGAACAAAATAACAAGTTTCAATCTCAAGCTTTAAGAAAAGCAGGTTATCTTCAAGAAAAAAATACTGATTCTGTGTGAATTTCTTTCTCATATCTAACAAAAACATATGAAAAACTAGTTTTTCAACAATACCTCTTTATATAAATGAATTAGGTTTAGGAGAACTTCTTACCTTAACTGAAGAAAGAAGTAATGATTTGTGATTTCAAGCTTTTGTAAACTGGAATAAATAGTTAGAATTTTGGGAGCATGATGAAGAGACGTGAAGTAGTGCATCCTTCGTTTACGGGATTTGAAGAAGAGTTCTGCTCTACTTAGGGTTTTACTGGTACGTTTTTCTTTCTGATGGAGCTTCGGAGTACTCTTTTCTTTCTGCTTCTTTTATTTCTTTCTACTTCTTATATTATATAATTAATTGTATATATGTTAATTTCTTATTCTATTTCTTTTCATTTTATTATATATATATATATATAAAGGGATAAGCCCAGTACTCCAAACGTAATACTACCACTTATTTTAATATATATATATATATTTTATTTTTTTTAATTTTTTTTTATTTTTATATTATATTAATTAGTTGTATGTTACTTCTTTTATATATATATATATATATATTTTAATTTTTTATATTATATTAATTAGTTGTACGTTACTTCTTTTATATATATATATATATATATATATATGTGTGTGTGTGTTTTAATTTTTTATATTATATTAATTAGTTGTACGTTACTTCTTTTATATATATATATATATATATATATATATATATATATTAATTAGCTGTAAGTTTATATTATTTTTACTTTTTATATTATATTATTTTGTTGTAGGTTACTTCTTTTATATATATATATATATATATATATATATATATATTATTATTATTATTATTATTATTATTATTATTATTTTGTTCCTACACTAAACTAAAATATTATAAAATATCTACTTAATTAATTAAATAAAACATAGTAATCATTTATCCTAAAGTAAATTTCTTCTATAAATTTTAATTTTAATCGTCTTATACTTAATGTCGTTTTTAGTCAATCTACTCATCAATTATATAATATAGTCTTTTCATCTTATTTGTAAATTTATCTTATTCTATTTATTAATTGTAGCCTTTTCAATTTTTACCGCATCTCCTTTTATTAATTAGTTGTATTATATTAATTATTATTATATTAAATTTTAAAGGTCAAACGAAATTATGAAGTCAAAAGTTAAAAAATCAAAAATAATTATAAGAAAGTAATATTACATTTATTTGACACATAAAAACATGTGTCTGAATAAATCCTTTTACTATATATGACTTTTTCCCTTCTCTTAGTTAATTAATTTAAATAACTTAATAATAGTATTTGATCTTATGAAACGCGTACCTCTTGGAATCCTACTCTCTCTGTCTATTTTTATTTATCATATTACGTTTTTTGAAAGTTAATTTAACTATAATTAATTTTCATAATTTACATTAATTCGATATTATAAATAAAAAATTTAGATATTCAAAAACTATACCAAAACCAATTAAATTGTAATTTTTTGCATTTCAATAGGATGAAAATTACATCACAAAATGTTAATCAAAGTTTTTATAGTTTGACTCAAAAAAATGAAACTATGCCAATTAAAAGTGGATAGAGGCAGTAATTAATTAGTACGTCATTCCTTGGAAAAACCAACAATTGTATTTGAAGTACTATTGTTACAGTGATTCATATATTTCTTATTTACTATTAATATATTTAAAACTTTTCACATAAATATTATTTGTAATAATATTTTTTCTTATTTTATTTACTATTTTGCTCATTTGTTTGGTTTAAATATTTATCTTCATGATTCATATATATCTAATTACCTATACAAATATAATATTCATTAACTCTTATGATGTTCATATTGATAACCTCTAAATAATTAATTTAAAATTTTAAGATATCTTTTGATATTCCTCTATTTTATCTATATAAATTCAACTTCTCATATGACTCCGCTATCAAAACGTTTATCATTATTGTACTATCTAATTCATATTTTTGTTTGACTCGATAAATCAATCTCTTGAATTTTGATTCATTAGGAAGAAGATAAAGATAAGAACTAAGAAAATTATGCGTTAATTTTGTATTTATTTTTCTATCTATATTATTATATGACTTTAGTCTTAAGATTGGATACGTTGCATTTTTTCAATTTTTATTTCTTTGTCTTTCTCTCTATATCAGACATCTTTAATTTAATTTTATATGAATTTTTTATTTTTGAAAGTTTGTATTTTTATTTGGCCTCAAATTAGTCATTTATGACTTCATTAGAAGTTTACTACTATTAACCAAAGTTATGTTCAAGTGTAGAGTTAGTTGCTTAAAAGAAATACACTTAAACACTAAAATACGCCCTTCATTTTGTATTTAATTTCTTATCCCACTTTTAAAAATTTATTTATAACTATTGAATTTTACTATTTATTACACACATGTTTTTATAGAATTATAATTGTTCTAAAGATTTTAAAGAATATATATGGGACACACGACTCAATTCCTACTAAAACTTGAACATAGAATCTGCAAGAAACTGTCCTAGCAACCTATCAATTTGGCTAGGCATCTTTCCTAGCTAAAACATAGCTAGGGAATAGCTACGAAATATTTTCCTAGTTAAACCAAACTCCTTAAAGAGAGAACAATTGCGCCAATTAGATTTCCTGCAAAAACATTTGGCGCCAATTTTGATTTTCCGCCAAAATTTAGCTAGAGATTTTGCTTGGAGAGGTCCCAGGCAATATATTAGCTAGGGATTGTTCATAGCTAATTCCTAGCTATTATTTGACTAAATTTCCAGACTAAAAAGTTTACTAGGAAACAAGATATTTCTAGTTAAATCTGATGCTAATGTATTGATTAGCTAGGAATATTAGTTCTCTAGCTAAAATCTGTAGCTAATAGCATGTTTTCTTGTAGTGCATTAAGAGTTTGACAAGAGCGGAAGTCTAATATTTGTCTCAAAGCCATCTATTATATCAGTAGTGATTGGGATGTAACTCATCCATCACATACAACAGGAAAAATTAAATACAATAAGCAATAAAGGGTTTGGTCCTTAGAACATGAGGACTCACCAATCTTCAAATCTACTAAAGTGAACACTATCCACAGAGATAAGGAGTGGGAACATTAGACCCTACATTAGTGAAAAAGTGTAGGCAAAAGTATGTGTTAGTACATGAAATGTACTACGTATGAAGGGAATGAAATAAAACATGAGACATGATCATAAAAGGACATAATCAAAAACATGGAATGCATGACAAGTTAAAACATAATAAAATCGTTTAAGAAGATTCATAAAACACTAACATGGTCAATGCATCTTTATATAATAAAGACCGTCGTGATTGACACCCATACTAACCCTCCGGTGGGAGAATCATTACTACAACCCAACTAAGAAACTTAACAATAAACTAAACATTTGAAGATATGGAAGCATGTTTAAATGTCAAAGAAAAATGGAGTTTCCATAAACTCCGAAAGTTAAACAAAACAACTACCAAACATTTGCGGAAAACAACTCGTAGAACCTAAAAGTCAATGTACCAAAACTATAACGATCAACAAGTCTAAGGAAAAGGGGTACAACCCCAACCAACCATAAGAAATACTAAAGCACTAGTCTGAATCCGAAGAGAATGGACTAAACAAAAGAGAAGTCATGGTAGCCTGGAAGAACTGGCTCACCCTTGAATCCGGTCTCGATCAGTAATCTCCTAGCTGAGGTCTGTCAGTAGCCGTCTAAAGATGTCCTATACTCAACAAAGACAGAGCAAGTGCAGTATCAGTACACAACCACAGTGTATTGGTAGGATCACGTAGCCAGTCCCATAAGCACATTACACGCAAGCAATTACAACACAATAAGCATACACATATGTATATTACAATTCAATCATTATTTTAGAGCAACATGCAGTCTCCCATTATCAATGACAAGTAGATATAATATAACAATCACAATGGTCCTCTCATGAAACCCACATCCAAACTGTTATTGTGTCGGAATGTGACACCTGACCCAATATGCATGTGTTGGAACGTGACACCAAATCCAATAGATGTGTTGGAACGTAACAACTGATCCAATATATGTGTCAGAACGTGACACCCTATCCAATATTTGTGTCGAAACATGACACCCGATCTAGTCAGCATAACCACAATCACAAGTCACACTCATAATGAACAATGATCATATTCATAAAAGCAAGCAATGGGTTCATGGCATGTAATTATTCATATAAATATACTCATTTGCATTATATTCAGTTTACATTCCTTATTATCATACATGCATGCATACTATGAAGCAATTAACCGACATATATCTTACAAACAGGAAATCAAACCATCACCTACCTCGAAACCAAGCTTGAATCCTCCTAAGACACTTGAGCCTTCCCTTTCTAGATTTTTTCCACTTGTTCTTGGTCTATAAACAAGTAATTAACGCAAGGATCAATAATTAAGGTCTAATTTACCCGAATTATAACAACCCAATAACCCAAGACCAAACCCATGATCCTAATGTACATCTAGGGCTTTTCCTCCCATCAACTTCAGGCCAAAACCCTCCCCCAATAATAATTACCCAGGAATCTAAATTCTACGGATCAAAAAATGGATAACGGGAGTAAAATCCTTACCTTTAGCACCAAAAGTCATGGAAAACTGTCAAGAAATTTCCCTGGGTCATCTCCTAGCTCTTAAGAACAAATTTTGTAGAAAATTAATGAAATTTGGGTTTTTCTCCACTTAAGTCGCGACTGGCCCGCTACGGCAGACCCCAACCCACTACAACGACCTCGCCGTTGTGGGAATAATCCCATACCGATGGCTTTAACAGAGATAGAAACTCAGAATTTGAGTTCCAAGCTCCCATTTCACAACACACCTTTAACCCTTGACGTTCAGAAACTACCCCTTCACGTTGAGATCAATTTTGGGAAATCTACTCGCCTAAATTTGATTTCGTAAAGTCGTATTGGCTCCTTAACGTATTAGCTATCCACTCATGTGATCAAATCCACACTTAGATCCCCATCCATTACCTGATTTCCTTAGACCTCACCTGACTCAGTTTTCATTCAAATCTGGACTAGGCTACAATTTTTTAAGTCACTACTCAAATTTTTCTGGCCCAAATTCTTTCCTTATTAGCTTTTCTATAACAATTGGAGCAGGTCATTACAATATATACCAATTTACCCATCACTCACCCCTGAGTGATAAACTAGGAAAAACTAGCTAAAGTACGAGTAGAGTAGTACCTGAATCATTGAACAACTAGAGATACTTGTCTCGCATGTCTTTCTCAGTTTTCCAAGTAGCTTCCTCAACCAAACGATGCTTCCATTGAAATTTCACAAAGTTAATCTCCTTGGTCCTCAACTTATGGACATCACAATCAAGAATTGCAATCGGTTTCGCCTCATACTGAAAGTCTTTATCTAACAAAACTGAATCCCACTTGATAATGCCGCCATTATACTTCTTCAACATGGACACATGAAACACTATATGAACTCCAGATAAGCTAGGGGTAAGTCCAATTTATAAGCCACTGGCCCTACACAGTCAAAGATCTCAAATGGTCCAATATATCGAGGACTAAGCTTGCCCTTCTTGACAAATCTCATTACCCCTTTCATGGGTGATACCTTTAGAAGAACTTTTTCACCATCCTGAAATGCCACGTCCCTTACCTTACAGTCTGCATATTTTTTCTATCTACTTTGGGCTGCTAGAAGCTTAACTTGAATGCTTTTTACCTTGTCCTAAGCATCTTTCACCAAATCAACCCCCAAAGGTTTTACATCTCCAGCCTTAAACCACCCTATGGGTGATCTACAACCCCTCTCCTAAAGTGCTTCGAACGGTGCTATGTCAATGCTGGAGTGGTAACTATTATTATAGGAGAACTCACACAACGGTAGGAACTTATCCCAATGCAGTCCAAAGTCAATCACACATGCCCTCAACATGTCCTCTAACACTTGAATAGTTCTCTCTGACTGCCCATCCATCTGTGGATGGAAAGCTGTGCTAAAAGTGAGTTGGGTGCCCAACTGATCATGCAATTTTATCCAAAACTTGGATGTGAAGTGTGTACCACGGTCTGAGATGATAGAAAGGGGCACCCCGTGCAGCCTCACTATTTCTTTCACATAAACCTTAACCAACTGTCGAGCATTATAGTATACTTTGACTGGAATAAAATGGGTTGACTTAGTCAATCTTCCAACCACTACCCAAATGGAATCAAACTTTCCCAAGGTCTTGGGGAGACCAACCACAAAATCCATAGCTATCCTTTCTCACTTCCATTCTGGAATTGGCATTTACTGAAGTAAACCTGCCAACCTTTAGTACACATACTTTACTTGCTGATAGTTTTGGCACTTAGCAACAAGCGCTCTCCAAGAACACAACAAGATTTCTTCAGTTCTAGCCCTTAATTCAAAAGATTTCTTCGTGAATTTCATCACCAGGTATGTGGGATTTCACTGGTGGATTCCTTTCGTCCACTAGGTCTCTAGAATTGAGTCAGATTATTGATTCCTATATCTTGCTATAGACCTAGGGTTTCTCAAATTTTAGATATTAGCTGTGAATTAGCTGTTTGAGTATTCTTAATCCAATCATCAGATTTTTGTAGAATCGTTTCTTAGTTTTTTGCATGAAATTCAGAACCTTAGTTATGTAGATTCTCTTAGTTCATCAATTCACATGTTAGGTCGGTTAAACAGATATACATACTCACTTTAGAACGTCATATTATCAGTATATTTTAGAATGGACCCTATTTTGAGTTATAAATCTTGAGAAGCTTTTTAAAGCCAACACTTGAGTTTCAAAATGAGTTTTGATAAAATAAATATGTGTTTTGATAAAAGGGTTTCTAAAACATTATTAGTATGACAATCGAGTATGCCATCAATGTGTGAGAAGTATGGTATCTAGAAAAACAATCAATATTTATGCAGTATGACTTCCCCAATGATCAATGATCATATTATAATATGATTTTGAATTGTTTTTGAGAAAGAATTTCAAGTATGAGTATCTGCATGTCACTATTTTGAGCTATTCAACATTTTAGTATTTCAGTCATAAAGTATCATATACATATTCAGCTGGGAGTAGGCTTAGCACCAAGTTGGACTAGGGTTCAACGTACCCTCATTGTCCTAGAACTACGTTCCCCCATAGGTTATAATTCCCCTCTGTGGGCATCATTTTTAGTGATAATGCTAGTTATGCCTTTATACCCCTGGCAATGTATATTGGGTCCTCTTTATGGGGCATATACATTGAACTTCACGTTTATCTCACGTGGTTTTATGTCGGTTAATAGTAGCTCCTACAGTCAGACTCTAGTGTATTTGACCAAGTTTTCAGTTATACTTCAGTATTCAGTTTCAGCATGTCATGCACTTGGTCGTTGTATTCAGTTTAGATCATATTCAGTATGTATCAACATTTCCATCATGTTCAGATTAATGCATTGCTCATTTATGCTTTGTTCAATTATTTGTTTTGTTCAGCTACTATGCTATGCTGCATGCTCAGTGCCTTCCAAGTACTAACACACACTCTGTGCTAAATCTTTTTGTGATGTAGGTTTCGGTCCTCAGCAAACATATCACGCATAGATCGGTTCCCGATCTCCAGTTCAGCAGCTTCAGTAGTGAGTCCTCATACTTTGAGGACAATAGACATGGTTCACACTTTAGTCTTTTTATTCAGTTTCCAATTTTTCTAGAGTTAGCTGGGGGCATGTTCCATCAACTTTAGTCAATTAAAGGCTTTTTCAGACATTATTTAGAATCAGCTTTAGCATTTTAGTGCTTGTTCAGTATCATTAAACTCTTATTCAGTATTTATTTATTCAAACCAGTTTTGGGTATTCCCACTATTATCTCATGATTTAGCTTTCGTATTAGTTTATGTTTTATAGATATCTTCAGTTTGCTTATGATATGCTAGCTCAGGATTAGCTTGGGGTCACTCGTGATCCTAGGTCTCGTGTTTACGTCCAGGGGGTAGCCTCGGGATGTGACAAACTTGTTATCAGAGCATTAGGTTTAAGTGTCCTAGGATATTTAAAAAGCCGCACTAAGTAGAGTCTCATTCATGGGTATGAAGTGCACCACATCTAATGAGAGGGATGCTACGAAGTGTTTTAGGAAAACTTCACTTTCATTGCTACTCTTATCGTGTGCAAGGTATGATCCAATTTCTCGTTTCTAATTCGGCATTATGCATTTCAAATCACTGGTACGTTTCGTGTTTTTCCTCAAATGTTTCTGCATTGTTGAATCCAGGGGCTACTCTTACCTTTGTAACTTCTCTTTATAGCAGTAATCTTCGGTGTCAGTCTAGAAACCCTTTTTCAACTCTTCTAAGCTCTACTCCAATTCGTGACCCATTTATAACTAGATAGGTATACAAAAATTCCCCTATCACAGTCCCTTAGAAAGATACCTTAGCAGATTTTGTAGAGTTATAAATGGTAGATTTAGATATCATTCTAGGAATGGATTGGTTACATCCTGATAATTCCTCATTCGGTTGTAGAACTAGGATCGTTTGATTTCAATTTCCAATGAGCCAGTCTTAGAATGGAAGAGTAGTAGCTCAGTGTCCATAGGTCGAATTATCTCTTACATTAATTCTAGAAAGATAATCTCTAAAGGGTAGTGTAGTTAATGTTGACAAAAAAGGGAAGGAATTAGCAAAAGGTGTTTATCGGCCTGCTCGCTTAGGAGTTAGTCTTACAGACACATCAGATGGTGGTGTGATAGTCCAGAATAGATCAAAATCTCCATTGGTAGCAGAGGATAAGGAAACATAGATAGTGATCACATACTGCTTTAGT
Organism: Solanum pinnatisectum; assembly: GCA_035578085.1. Taxonomy (NCBI): domain Eukaryota; kingdom Viridiplantae; phylum Streptophyta; class Magnoliopsida; order Solanales; family Solanaceae; genus Solanum; species Solanum pinnatisectum. Next base: position 28,531,556 of record CM069078.1, on the reverse strand, counting down.
TGGAAGGTGATGTTCATCAATAGAAAGTAGAGGTTTTCTCCAAAGGGGAGATGTTCGCTTATGTATTCCTAAGGTGGATGAGTAGGTGAAGCAGCCTTGATTGGGCCAGATTCGGTTCATGATGCTTTGGAAAAAGTTCAACTCATCAGAGATAGTTTTAAGACAGAAGTCCTATGTAGATGTAAGGAGAAGAGATTTAGAGTTTCAGATATACGATTGGGTTTTCCTGAAAGTATCACGATGAAGAGGGTGATGAGATTTGATAAATTTGGTTGGGAAGTAGAAGTAGCCATGGAGGCCTAGTATCCTCATCTTTTTCCTTCCAATTTCATTTCGGCTTGAGATAATAGTTTCCTCTCTAGTCTTTCAGTTTACTCGTGCGTAAGTTCAGTCTTAGTATCTTGTTCCTTCAGTTGTTCTTGCATTTTTAGTGTATTTGCATGATCTTGGAACTCAGTTCAGTCAGAAATTAGTTTCTAGTACTTAGTGGTAGGGATTGCAGCTCTTTCCCTCCATACCCGACTAGTTTAGACTTCATTCGAGGATAGATGTTCCCAAAAGGGAGATAATGTAACACCCCAGATCTCAAAATGAAGAAAATCCTAGTTTTTAGAAAATTTGGTGCTAGTACCAATGGAACCACCCACGGACTGTAGGTAGGACCAAGGACCATAGGTGGGTTTCGTCGTTAAGGTCCAAATCTTTATAGTATCTGATCCCACCCACGGTCGACCAGTACGGTCCGTGGTTGAACCTACGGACCATAGGTCTGACTATAGGTGAGAGTCAGTAGCCAGTTAAAGGGAAATTGCTGATGGGTTAACTTCAAATGGTCATCACTCTTAGCACAAAAGGCACTAGGAGGCCATGACCTACCAAATCATAGATAATTGAATCCTATTTTCAATGCCACCGAGTTTGCTAAAATCCCATCTCCAAGTAAAAATTTATGCTCATTTTAGTGAAGCCATGTCGAGAAGACTTGAATGACAAACCCAAACGATGGTCGGTTGATCAAACGACGGACTATCCTTCCCTCCATCCATGGGCTTTGCAGGATTAAGTTAGGGTCGTTTTGGTCCTTTCCCCTATGCAATGGGCACCTAAAATACGTTGTTTGACCCCTAAACTACGTCATTTTACTCAGATTAACCCTAATAACCTAGTCCGAACATAACCAAAACCTTTATTCACTAAAAATTCGCCAAACAAGAGCAAAAAGAGAAGAAGAAGTTGACCAAGCCATTTCCAAGAATGCAACAAGATTTCTTCAATTCCAGCCCCAAAATAGAAAGATTTTTCCATGAATTTCATCACCATGTATGTGGGATTTCACTGGTGGGTTACTTTCATCCACTAGGTCTCTATAGTTCAGTTAGATTCTTGATTCCTATATCTTGCTTAGACATAGGGTTTCTCAATTCTTAGATATTAGCTGTAAATTAGCTGTTAGAGTATTCCTAATCAGATTATCATATTTTCGTAGAATCGTTGCTTAGTTCTTTGCATGAAATTCAGAACCCAAGTTGTGTAGATTCTCTTAGTTCATCAATTACATATGCTAGGTAAGATAAACAGATATACATGCTCTAGTTTCGAATGTCACATTATCAGTTTATTTCAGCATGGATCCTATTTTTAATTATAAATCTTGAGAAGCTTTTTAAATACAACACTGGAGTTTTAAACTAAGTTTTGAGTAATAAAGAAGAGTTTTGATAAAAGGGTTTCTAAAACATAATTAGTATGACAATTGAGTATGTCATCAATGTATGAGATGTATGGTATCTAGATATACCATTAATGTTTATGCAATATGACTTCCCGAGTCATTAATGATCGTATCATAATATGATTTAGAATTGTTTTTGAGAAATAGTTTTCAAGAATGAGTATCTACATGTAAGTATTTTGAGTTATTCAGTATTTCAGTCATAATGTGTCTTATACATATTTAGTTCGGAGTAGGCTTAGCTCCGAGTTGGAATAGGGTTCAGCATACCCTCATAGCCCAAAATTACATGCCCCCATAGGTTATAAGTCCCCTCTGTAGGCATCAATTTTAGTGATCATGTCAGTCATGTCTTTATACACCTGGCAAGGTATAATGGGTTCCCTCGATGAGGCGTATACATCGGACTTCACGTTTAGGTCACGTGGTTTTATGTCAGTTAATAGTAGCTCCCACAGTCAGACTCTAGTGTATTTGACCAGGTTTTCAGTCATACTTTAGTATTCAGTTTCAGCATGTCATGCACTTGGTCATTGCATTCAGTTTAGTTCATATTGAGTATGTATCAGTATTTCCATCATGTTCAGATTATGTCATTGCACAGTTATGCTTTGTTCAGTTATATGTTTTTTTCAACTATTATCCTATATGGCATGCTCAGTACCTTCCAAGTCCTGATGCATGCTCTGTACAACATCTTTTCGTATTGTAGGTTCAGGTCCTCAGCATCAAGATCACGCATAGATTGGTTCTCGATTTCCAGTTCAGCAGCTTTAGTGGTGAGTCCTCATACTTCGAGGACTATAGACATGCTTTACACTTTAGTCGTTTTATTCAGTTTCCAGTTTTGCTAGAGTTGGCTAGGGGCATGTCCCAACAACTTTAGTCAGTTACAGGCTTTTCCAAGCATAGTTTAGATTCAACTTTAGCATTTTAGGTATTGTTCAGTATCACTAAACTCTTATTTAGTATTTATATATTCAGACCGTTTTTGGTAGTCTCTACTATTAGTTATCTCATGATTCAGCTTCCGCATTAGTTTATGTTCCATAGATATGTTCAGTTTGCTTATGATATGGTAGCTCAAGGTTAGCTTGGGGTCACTAGTGATCCTAGGTCTCATGTTTACGTCCAGGAAATAGCCTCGAGACGTGACAAACTTGGTATTAGAGCATTAGGTTTAAGAGTCCTAGGATGTCTGAAAGTCCACATTAAGTAGAGTCTCTTTCATGTGTGTGAAGTGCACCACATCTAATGAGAGGGAGGCTACAAAGTGATTTAGTAAAACTTTACTTTCTTTACCACTCTTATCGTGCGTAAGGTATGATCCAACTTCTCATTTCTAGTTTGACATTATACGTTTCAGATCACTAGTATGTTTCGAGTTTTTCCTCAGATGTTTATACATTGTTGGATCCAGGGGCTACTCTTACCTTAGTAACTTCTCTTTAGAGCTGTAATCTTCGGTGTCAGTCCAGAAACCCTTTTAGAACTCTTCTCAGTCTCAACTCTAGTTGATGACCCAGTTATAACTAGACAGGTATACAAAAATTCCCTTGTCACAGTCTCTGAGAAATTCACCTTAGCAAATAATATAGAGTTAGAAATGGTAAATTTAGATATCATTCTAGGCATGAATTGGTTACATTTCTGATTATGCCTCATTTGGTTGGAGAACTGGGATCTTTCGACTTCATTTTCCAAAGAGCCAGTCATAGAATGTAAGGGTAGTAGCTCAGTGCCTATAAGTCGAATTATCTCTTGCATTTAGGATTAGTATTTTAGTCATAATGTATCATATACATTATCAGTTGGGAGTAGGCTTAGCACCGAGTTAGACTTGGGTTCAGCGTGTCCTCATAGTCCTAGAACTACGTGCCCCTGTAGGTTATATAAATCCCTTCTGTGGGTATCAATTTTAGTAATCACGCCAGTCATGCCTTTATACCTCTGGCAAGGTATATTGGGCCCTCTCAATGGGGTGTATACATTGGACTTCACTTTTAGTTCACGTGGTTTTATGTCGGTCAATAGTAGCTCTCACAGTCAGACTCTAGTGTATTCGACCAGGTTTTTAGTCATACTTCAGTATTCAGTATTCAGTTTCAACATGTCATGCACTTGGTCATTGCATTCAGTTTACTGCATATTAAGTATGTATCAGTATTTCCATCATGTTCAGATTATGTCATTGCTCAATTATGCTTTATTCAATTATATGTTTTGTTCAACTATTATCCTATCCTGCATGCTTGGTGCCTTCCAAGTATTGATGCATACTCTGCGCTACATCTTTTCGTGAAGTAGGTTCAGGTCCTCAGCATCCAGATCACGCATAGATTGGTTCCCGAACTCCAGTTCAACAACTTTAGTGGTGAGTCATCATACTTCAAGGACAATAGACATACTTTATACTTTAGTCTTTTTATTTAGTTTCCAGTTTTGTTAGAGTTATCTGGGGGTATGTCTTATCAACTTTAGTCTGTTAGAGGCTTTTTTTGACATAGTTTAGATTCAACTTTAGTATTTTAATGATTGTTCAGTATCACTAAACTCTTACTAAGTATTTATATATTTGGACTAATTTTGGGTATTTCCCACTATTAGTTATCTCATGATTTAGCTTCCGCATTAGTTTATGTTTCATTGATATGTTCAGTTTGCTAATGATATGCCAGCTCAGGTTTAGCTTGGGGTTACTCGTGATCCTAGGTCTCGTGTTTACGTTTAGGGGTAGCCTCGAGATGTGACAAACTTGGTATCAGAACATTAGGTTTAAGAGTTCTAGGATGTCTGAAAGCTACACTAAGTAAAGTCTCTTTCATGGGTGTGAGGTGCACCACATATAATGAGAGAAAGCTTACAAAGTGTTTTAGGAAAACTTCACTTTCATTCCTACTTTTATCTTACGTAAGGTATGATCTAACTTCTCATTTCTAATTCGACGTTATGCACTTCAGATCACTGGTATGTTTTGAGTTTTTCCTTAGATGTTTATGCACTGTTGGATCCAGGGGCTGCTCTTACATTTGTAACTTTTCTTTATAGTTGTAATCTTCGGTGTCAGTCTAGAAACCCTTTTAGAGCTCTTCTCAGTCTCTACTCATGTTGGTGACCTAGTTATAACTAGATGGGTCTACAAAAATTCTCCTGTCACAGTCCCTTAGAAAGTCACCTTAGCAGATCTTGTAGAGTTAGAAATGGTAGACTTAGATATCATTCTAGGCATGGATTTGTTGCATTCTTGATTATGCCTTATTTAGATGTTGAACTAGGATCGTTCAGTTTCAGTTTCCAACGAGCTAGTCTTAGAATGGAAGGGTAGTAGCTCAATGCCTATAGGTCGAATTATCTCTTACATTAAGGCCAACAAGATGATCTCTATAGGGTAGTGTAGCACATGTTGAGGAAAAAGGGAAGGAATTAGCAAAATGAGTTCATCGGCCTGCTTGCTAATGAGTTAGTCTTACGGACACATCAGATGGTGGTGTGATAGTGTAGAATAGATCACAATCTCCATTGGCTGCGAAGGACAAGGAAAAATAGATAATGATCCCATATTGCTTCAGTTGGAAGGTGCAGTTCATCAATAGAAAGTAGAGGTTTTCTCCCAAGGGGGATATGGTCGCTTATGTATTCCTAAGGTGGATGAGTAGGTGAAGTAGCCTTGATTGGGCTAGATTTAGTTCATGATGCTTTGGAAAAAGTTCAACTCATTAGAGATATATTTAGGATAGAAGTCCTATGCAGATGTAAGGAGAAGAGACTTAAAGTTTGAGATATAAGATTGGGTTGTCCTGAAAGTATGACCATGAAGGGGGTGATGAGATTTGACAAATTTGGTTAGGAAGCAATGTAGCCATGTAGGCCTAGTATCCTAATCTCTTTCCTTTTGATTTCATTTCAGCTTGATATAATAGTTTCCTCTCTAGTCTTTCAGTTTGCTCGTGCGTAAGTTCAGTCTTAGTATTCATTTCCTTCAGTTGTTCTTGCATTTTCAGCGTATTTGCATGATCTTGGAACTCAGTTGAATCAAAAATAAGTTTCTAGTACTTATTGGTCTGGATTGCAGCTCCTTCCCTCCATACCCAGTTAGTTAAGACTTCATTCGAGGATGAATGTTCCCAAGGGGGAGATAATGTAACACCCCAAATCCTAAAATGAAGAAAATCCTAGTTTTAAGAAAATCTAGTGCTAGTACCAACGGAACCACCCACGGACCATAGGTAGGACCACAGATCGTATATGGGGTTCCGTCGTTAGGGCCCAAATCTTAATAGTCTCTGATCCTACCCACGATTGACCAGTATGGTCTGTTGTTGGACCTACGGACCATAGGCCCGACCATAGGTGAGGGTTAGTAGCCAGTTAGAGGGAAATGTCTGATGGGTCAACTTCAAATGGTCATCACTCTTAGCACAAAAGGAATTAGGTGTCCCATGACCTCCCAAATGATAGATAATTGAATCCTCTTTTCAACGCCACCAAGTTTGCTAAAATCCCATCTCCGAGTAAAAAGTTATGCTTGTTTTAGTGAAGCCCTGTCGGGCATACTTGAAAAACGAACACAAATGACGACCAGTAGGTCAAACGACGGACCATCATTCCCTTCATGGATGGGCTTCACCTGAATTAAGTTAGGGTCATTTTGGTCCTTCCCCCTATGCGTTGGGCACCTAAACTACATCGTTTGACCCCTAAACTTCGTTGTTTTACTCAGATTTATCCTAATAACCTAGTCAGAACATAACCAAAACTTTTATTCATTAAAAATTCAGCAAACTAGAGTAAAAAGAGAAGAAGAAGTCGATGAAGCCCTCTCTGAGAACACAACACAATTTCTTCAGTTCCAACCTCAAAATCGAAAGATTTCTCCGTGAATTTTGTCACCGGGTATGTGGGATTTCACTGGTGGATTCCTTTCGTCCACTAGGTCCATAGAATTCAGTCAGATTCTTGATTCCTATATCTTGCTTAGACCTAGGGTTTCTCAAGCCATAGATATTAGTTGTAAATTAGTTGTTAGAGTATTCCTAATCAGATTATCATATTTTCATAGAATCTTTGCATTTTCTTTGCATGAAATTCAGTATTTCCATCATGTTCAGATTATGTCATTACTCAGTTATGTTATGTTCAGCTATATGTTTTGTTCAACTATTATCCTATCATGCATTCTCTATACCTTCCAATTATTGACACATACTCTGCGCTACATCTTTTCGTGATGTAGATTCAGGTCATCTTCATCAAGATCACGCATAGATCGATTCTCAATCTCCAGTTCAACAGCTTCAGTGGTGAGTCCTCATACATCGAGGACAATAGGCATGCTTTACACTTTAGTATTTTTATTCAATTTCCAGTTTTGCTAGAGTTAGCCAGAGGCATGTCCCAACAACTTTAGTCAGTTAGAGGATTTTTAGACATAGTTTAGATTCAGATTTAGCATTTTAGTGATAGTTCAATATCACTAAACTCTTATTCAGTATTTATATATTCAGACCAGTTTTGGATATTCCTCAATATTAGTTATCTCATGATTTAGCTTATCTATTAGTTTATGTTTCATAGATATGTTGAGTTTTCTTGTGATATGCCAGCTCAGGGTTAGCTTGGGGTCACTCATGATCCTAGTTCTTGTGTTTACGTCAAGGGGATAGCCTCAGGGCATCAAACTACCCCACTCCAAAAAAGGGTGTCCTACTTGCCAAGGTAAGGACCATGAACTTTTATCTTACGTTGATCCACTAGCTAATGTCTATCTAAGACAATCATCCTATGGGGGCAGATATTATGGGATAAGTATATTGCTACTAGAAACCCGACTTCTAGCTATGGGAGAGCTTTCATTTTAATATCCTCTCGGTGTTAAGCATAAATCCCACAGAATAGTCTTCAATCTTAACTTGTCTTATTATCCATGGAAGGGCACATCAAGTCGCCAATCCAAGCTAAAGTCATATTATCATCCATGGAAAGGTACAATTAAGCAACCAATCCAAGCTAGAGTCATAGTATGATCCATGGAAAGATACAATTAAGTAACCAATCCAAGCTAGAAACATCATAGGATATCTCTTTAGCCCATCCGTGCGAAAACCTTTCACTATCCATGATCTTTTTATAATAGTTTTAAGGCCCATAGTCATTCACTTCATGCTAGAGATACCCTAATACTGATGGAAAAGGTTTTTAAAGCATGATCTATAATCATTGATGGCATATCCAAATACCATACTAATCAAGACCTAATTTAAGAAAATAGCCTAAAAAGCATTGAGGGAAAATTTAGATGTCATTCATGTCATGTGGACAAGCTTTATAGAACATATTATATATAAGCATTCTTAAGTCATAAACATTTCTTTCATAAAAACATGAATAATTTCATAAAACATATTCATAGCCTCAAGCTTCTTCATAAATTTATCTTTCATCTTTCAAAGCTTCTTCATAAATTCATGTAAATTAGGGTTCATAGTCAAAATTCATAGATCAATGCATGGGTTCACATTGAATTGGTTTGAAAGCATGTAGTTAAGTCCAAATCATCAAAATAAGATCATAATAAAGCAATACAAATGGAACCTATGAAATTGAGTGAAAATCTAATCAAATCTTGGAAAATTGAATTGGACAATTTAAAGAAACTTTGGGGACTCAATGGGATAAAGGAACTCATTGATGAACTCCCTACATACCTTGATTAAAGCCCTAAGCAATGATGAAAAAAGGAGACGTGAACTTGAAGAACCCTAGCTTCTTCTTCTTCCTTGATCTAAAGAGAGGATTTTTAGAGATGATGAATTTGGTCAATTTTATGGAATTTAGGAGAATGAATTGAATTGGGTGATTTTGGGGGTAAAAGTGTTTATATAGTGCATATGGTAGAAGGTGAAACGACATCGTATTGAGTTAAAAGAATTAGGAAAATACTGAAACGACCCTTAGTTAAAACTGCGAAAATGCCTCTCTGGAAGGGCTTCACGGGCCATCTAGATCATGATGGCCCCTCAAGTGGGTCTGAAGATGCCCTGTCCAACCGGGGTTCACTAAAACGGACATAACTTTTTACTCCGAGCTTCAAATTAGGCAACCTTGGTGGCGTTGGAAAGAGGACTCAAATATCTTTAATTTGATAGGTCATGGGCCATCTAAATTATTTTGTGCTGAAAGAAACGATCGTTGATTTGACCAAAAATTCTAAGTCTGACAAGTCTCCTTCATGGACAAATTCACAGTCTGTGTGAAGCTTCACACACCGTTTAGACATCTGTGGTACTTCTAAAATTGTAACACCTCAGTATTCGAAAGAGGTAAAAATAGAAAGAACTAAATTGGAAATAGCAAAATCTGAAATTTTGCAAGTTAAGCTTAGGATGTGAGTTTATGGTCAACATCAAATGGTCATAACTTTCAGTACATAATGAGATAGGTGGCCCATAAGATATCAAATGAAAAGTCTTGGAATCCTCTTTCCAACGCAATTGAGTTTGCTAATTTTTGAGCATGTATGAGGGAGATATGACTATTTGAATTTACGCAGTTCAATTAAGGAATGTTACCCAAATTTAAGAGGGGTATTTTGGTCTTTTCCTTACCCAATCAGGTTAATTCATTTTTAGTAATTAATTAGGGGTCTAAACTGATTGGTTCAGTTTTCCAAACCAAATATACGCTTAGGATTTTTGAGAAGAGTTCAGGAAGAGGAGAAAAGGAGAAAGGTCAAGGCGTTCTTGGACTTTTCTTGCGAATCGAGGATCGTTTTGCCAAGGGTTTGATCCCTAAGAGGTATGTGAGTTCTCATAGTGTTGGGTTCATTCACCCACATGCCAATCATGTTATTTTTCAGTGAGATTTCATTCCTAAAGTTAAAGATTTAGAGTTCTTATGAATTTTCTTTAAATTCCTATCGTAATCTTGATTCATGGAGTTTTGATGAGTTCCTTGAGTTGAAAGTTGATGTTTCAAGAGTGGTTTTGAGTAGATCCTTGGTTACTTTGGTTGGGTATTTGAATCTAAGTGATTGGGGAACAAACCATTTGATTCTAGTTGAATTGGGGTGAGAAAACGAGTAAGAAAAGTTGTCTAGGTTTTCTGAGCAAGGGCTGGCGCGCTGCCCCACCAATGCCCCAGCAGAGAGGCTCTATAGTTTTTGGCCTGATGCCCTGTGCCAGCCTGTGCACCCCAACTACTGCTCTGTAGTTCAAGGGTTGGCGCCATGCACCACTCAGTGCGCCAAGGTCGTCTGCCCCTACCCTTTCTTCGTCGTTTAGTCCGTCTGAGTTCTTTCACGGGTACCTTCACTCCCTATTGATTCTAAACAATCTAAACTACTTCTTAATATCTAGAAATCGTTCATACACATGAATCATAACCTTGAATCCATAAATTCAAATTCAAGGTGGAGCTAAGAGTCAAGTCTTGAGAGTTCTTTCGAGTCTTTTAAGAAGTCTTTTGCAAACATTCTAAAACTTGTTTTAAGACTTGAGAATTTAGTTTGAGAAAGAGTAGAGCTAAGTCCATTTTCTTTAAAATTGTATATGGGAATGAAGCATTCCCAAGAGTAAATGTTTTCACATTTTAAGCAAGAGAGGAAACACCGATTTCCCAAAAGAGTTCATGAGCAGTTTTTAGTCTTATCTCTTTTAAGAGAAATATTTTTTAAGTAATAATCTCAAACCATAGAAAGAGGAAATTTTTTCTTTAAAAAATAATGAGTTGAGTATATTTTGGGAGTAGTATTGAGCACCAACATGCGGGAGAGTTCATACAACTCACAGCCCCTATAAACCATGTAGCCAATGTGGGTAGAAAGGATCATACTTTTTAGATGATTCCTTATTTCTTTTAAGCATATCTTAGTGGATCCACTTAGTTGAGGAGTTCTATACCCTGGAAAGGTATAGGACAGTTCTGGCAGCGTGGGCGAGACGTTATATCATCTCATATCTCATAGTGATGGTTGTCGATTAGAGAATCTCCCAAACAGAGTTTATTTTTGTATTTTTACATACAACTGAGATATTATTGTATTTTTCAATACATTGAGTTGTTATCTACTATTTTAAATGCTTTATATAAGCCGCATCTTTATTGTTGTTTTATTACTACATTCAGTTGAGTATCCTTGAGTTGAGTAGAGCCGAGATGAGTATGTTTCCTTTCAGTTCCAGTTCAAGCTTATGGCTTGTTTAGATTTCCCCTCGCATGCTCGTATATTCCATGTACTGATGCCATTTGGCCTGGATCTTTTATGATGCAGATACAAGTAACCAGGATCAGCATCCAGTGCTTCGTCGATCCAATTAAGCTTCAGAGTTATTGGTGAGCCTCTTTGCTTCCGAAAGATCCCTTGTTTACTTTCAGTCATTTCATTTTGTTAGTAGGATGTCATGGGTCTTGTCCCGACGTCCATCTAATTTAGTAAAGGCTTCATAGATAGAGAGAGATTAGTTCATGAGTCTTGTTCAATTCAGTTGGTTTGTTTTATACTTGAGTTGCCCTTGAGACAAGTTTGAATATTTATTCTAAATATTCTGAGTTTGCTTTTGAGACTCTTGAGTTAAAGCTTTCATTTAAGTTTATTGTATTACGAGTAATTCTTCCACTAAGAGTTAAGCTAGGCCAAGGGAGCGCTTTGGGCTAGCAATGATTCTCGAGTGCTGGCCACGCCCAGGGTGTAGGCTCAGGGCGTGACAAAAGTGACCATGGATTACACCATACTGACTGGGTCACTTGTACAACCCATTTGACCGGGCGTCAAGATCACCACGGGGCATCTGGGGCACTGTTAGGGTGACCCCTACCTCAAGCAGGTTCTAGAAATTGTTCACGAGCTTTTTGATGGACTGTGGTCCCCTACACGGCCCGTCTAGGGCTCCATGAAGGGTCCATTATCCATTTTTGGTTCATGACTTACCTGTTTTTTTACCCTTTCTAGCCTTTTTTCGAATTTGAGGTGTTACAGAAAATTGCATCATGTTTATAAATTATTTTACCATTTAATCGCTATATATGTCCTAATCATTTTATTTAGTCATATCACAATTTCCAGGTTTGCAGAGATTGACAGATTGAAGATGAGATCAACTTTTCTTTCAGATATGACTTCCGTACTTATAAATCTATTACAATAAAGGCCTTCTAATCATTTGCACTACTCATAGGATCTTTTCCTCTCATAACTTAAGTCCTTCTTATCTTCCTTACACTATTCATACAGCCTTGAGATCTAATCTTATCTACTCAAGCTACTACAGCTTCAATTCGAATCTCGTACCGTTATTTCATATTTTTAGAAGCTAAGTCCGTTCCTAAATCTAGAATAACACATAAATTCATTCTCGTAATACCAGAGATATATAGGTGACTTAAGGCCAAAGTCTCGGCCACACTTTTTTTTTTCACAATTACTTATGGTTTCATTTGATCTAACTTACATCTTTCTGTTAGTCGGACAAAATTGGCTACTTAGTCAACAATGTTACCTACCAATTCATCCTTCATTATCGAGCAAAGAGGAGCAACTGTTGTCACCCAATTTCGACCGACCTATAAGCCTTTCCGAATCATTTTTTGACTAAATATGTATTTTAAAACCTATTTCTTTATTATATGTTTAAAATTATGATTAATTATTAACTAATTAAATATATACTTTAGTGTTCATAATTTACGAAAACATATTATTATTTTATCATTGTTGTTGTTGTTGTTGTTGTTGTTGTTAATAATAATAATAATAATAATGTTTATTACTATTATATTTATCGATTGCTAAATTTGAAATAATTAATTTTGTTGTCTATTTAGCATCTATAATATTTAAGTGCATTTATCTTATATGAAAACTATTTATTATGTGTAGTATACCCATTTAATGGATAACAATTTATTTAATTTTCCTCCAAATCATTTAAATTGTCACCCCCTTTATTCAATCTATTTAATTTGTAGCCTTTTCTACTCAATTTTATCTCAATTATAGCCCATTTTGAACCAATTAATTCAATCCAAATCTCAAGATCTCATCTTTAATACCAACCGTCTATTTCATTCTATTAAATCTCAACCCCACATCTCATCTTGATCCAACGGCTAAGACTGAGTCTCCTACCACTTTCCTATATAAATATCCTAGCACCCTAAGCCTATTTTCATTTTTTCTCTTCGTTCTCTTCGAAAATGCCAGGAGCCGCTCTCCTATATCCTAACTTCGTCCATCATCGGCGAAGACCACCGACGAAACCCCTGCTCCACCCTAACTTGTGGGGAGAACCACCAAGAGAGCCCCTTTCCTCTTCTGTTTCCTCACGAGGCGTCTCCAATCACCAGTGAATAGAAACCACTTCACCACCCAAACCAGTCACCCCTCTCCTCCCATTTCTCTTTCCTTCTGCCTCTCTTCTAGCATGCAAAGAGCCACACCATGCAACCTCAATCCGTCTCCTTCTCTTCTTCTCATTGGTTCTGACCAAAAATTTTGGCAAGACAACCACTGTGAAAAAACATTTGGCTTCGACGAGTTAAGCAAACCATCATCCTTCCACCGACAAGATTGACAACAATGACAACAAAAGCATTGTTTCTCCGCCACTTCGACCAGCGAGACTCAACAGAGCCTTAAGGTTTTGAGGGCTATTGAAGTCGGATCTTAACAGATTTGTCCAGGTTCATTGTTTAGCTAATGTTATCATTTAAACATTTTCTTAAATTTCCTTATATTTTATAGTATAATAGTTATGATTGCATTATTACGCTACATGAAATTCAATAATGATCATGAAATCTCTTTTTATCATGATTTCCTTATGATTTTGAGTTCCTAAACTTCAGCATTTTCTGCCTTGTGTGTTCCTCTTTTTGTTTGAATGTAATCTGCCCCTTTTGTAAATGAGTGTTAGTACGCCCTTGAGTTTTTCTTTAAGAACACTAATGAGTTGTGGTTTCTTGATTCAATTGTAGCAAGTCTTAATATGCTAATTTTATTTATTTTCTTAATGAATTGATTAATTATTCTGAAAATCTCCATGATTTATGCTTCTTTCCATTTTTGTTCCCTTAATCGATTGATACACCTTAATATTTATCTATCCTTGATAAAAATTTGACATGATTCATCTCCTTGATAGACTCTATTTTATTCTCCAACTTTTCTTTCTTTTAGTTAGTGTGGACAACTTCGATTTAATTGTTCTTGGAAAATTTTTGCTAGTTATAGTAAGTAAATATACATATGTGACCTTCAAATATGGCGGTCTCTAAATCATGTTATTTTGAACTAAAGGCTTTGACTATATTAACATGGCTCCTTCAAAATAAGAAGATCATTCATGATTCTTTCCTTTGATCTATTTATTATGATATATTCATCGGTGGTAATCTTTAATTGTCAATTGACTATTTCCTTTATTAAATTGCACTATTTTAATACTTTGATTATGGTAAAAATCCATGCATTGATGTTTCCTATTACTTTTTTTTGGAAAAACTTCGACGTAGTATCATATTTGGTTAACCGAATTTTTTAAACTAGCATGGTTATGATAATATCATTGATTAAATACCAAAAATGTGGGTCTAAATTTTCTTTCCTTTTCTCTATCTTTTTACTTATTGATGTATCCTCTATATTTTACTATAAAAATAAGACTCTTTCCTTTCTGTCCACACGCTCAAACAAGCACAACACTCTCATACACTCTCAAATGCAATAATATTCTTACGTACTACCTTATAAGTTTTTGTTGTTCTTGTGGTTGCACGAAGTTTGGACTTCGTTTCTTTCATGATGTTTGTGTGCTTATTTGATTGTTCCTTAACCAGTTTGTGATCTTTGCTAGAATTATAATATATGGTATGTTCAAGGTAGTTACTTCATTATCTATTTTGTTATCCTGTCTTACTCTATTGTCCTTATAAACGTACTTTTTTAATATTACATTTATTACTTTAGTATTTTATTTCAAGGTACTAAGAACAAACATACTCTCACCCCTTTGAATATTTTTTGCACATACACTATAATACAACCGCATTTCGTGGAATTCAATCATGGCTAGTGGAGAAGTCAACGTGAGAAGCCGAGCTAAAGTGGAATCGTTGTCACCCCAAAAGGGATATCAGGTACAATTTTGGAAATATTGAAAAATAGATAAACTATAGTTAACTTCTTCTATGAAGCGCACATATAGCTTTACAAAAATAAGGCAACTCGTTATTCTGGTGTATTTTAATTTTATATCACCCTTTTAAAAGTCTTAAAAACTTGGCAATTTTTATTATTATGTTAACTTATCAACATACTTTCATACAATCTTAATATAAAAAGAATATACTTATATTTTAACTTCAGATGATTTTTTAAATATCAACATATATTATTTAGTACTCTTGGATAATTTTTTTAAAATGTATTGTTTTTGTCTCTTCTTAAGGCATTTAAGAGAGTTGATCATAAAAAAAATGGAATAGAGGGAGTAACATCGTATTGGGCCCATTTTAGCCTTGTCATATTATGATCTCTCTCTCTCTCTCTAGCAACTTTAACTTTATATGTTGTTGATTTATTTAAATTTCAATTTGCATGATATATTTTAATTCTTTTGATTTGGAAGCAATCATGTTAGTTCATATGTCCTTTCTTCTCCTTATGTTTATTTTACTTATATTTAGCTTTTCCTTTTACTTCATATTATCCAAAAAATTAAGCATTTTATTAGAAGCGATCAGGTCAGTCTCTCATTCTTTATTTGTTAATATTTCAAGTATCTTATTTATGTATTTGATACTCAAAAATCTTGCTTTGCTCGATTGAATTAGTAATTTTTTGTAGATTCATCAGGTCTGTATATTCCAATTTTTATTAACTCGCATAGATTTAATTTGCTTGTTTAAAAAAAATAAGTTTGCATGTCTAAATATCTTATTCACCTAGGGTTATATTAATAAGATTAGATTATAATGGATTCATGCTTAATTTATTCACCCGTATCAAATATTTTTTTATATTCTTTATCTTATAATGACCTTATTTTACATGTTAAATCCCCACATAATTTACAAGATTCTGTCCACATTTATGGACCTAGAAGGGTGCTTAACACCTTTCTTTTAAAATAACATGAACCCTTACCCGATCTATGATTTTGCCGACCCTTTTAATTAATTTTGCTTGTAATTAGGATAGAATGGTGTCCTAACGTGCCTTTAATTCTTTAGGTGGTGTCTCTTATTTTTTTATTAATCCTAAAAGAGTTGTCATGTCACTGCATAACCGGATTTCAAAAAACTGGGGCACGATAATAGCCACCATTGTGAGTTTAGGTGAAGATAATTGTGCTATAGAGACATCACCACTATGCATAGAGAAGGTTCTAGAAGAGAACAAAGATGCGATGTTGGAAGAGTTGCCAAGTCACTTATCTCTTAGGCACGAGGTAGACAATAATATAGAACTATAGCCTAGAACAAAACCACCCACATATTCCCTATATCACATGGATCCAACCAAGATTGAGGAGTTGAGGAAGAAGTTGAAGGAGTTGCTCGATGCTGGTCTTATCCGCCGTCTAAAGCACCCTATGGAGTGTTGATCCTGTTTAGAAAGAACAACGATGTGTTGTCACGTTTATGCATAGACTATTGCTGCTCAACAAAGTGACAATAAATAAAAAATACC
Organism: Solanum pinnatisectum; assembly: GCA_035578085.1. NCBI lineage: Eukaryota > Viridiplantae > Streptophyta > Magnoliopsida > Solanales > Solanaceae > Solanum > Solanum pinnatisectum. The sequence continues at coordinate 28,515,138 of CM069078.1, read as the reverse complement.
CCATCCCGCTCATTGCCAACTTGTTCAAGAAACTTGTACATTCCAAGTACTTCACCAAGGTTGACCTTCGAATAGGCTATTACCAAGTTCACATAGAAAAAGGGAATGAGACGAACAACGATGTGTGTCACTAGATATGGAGCTTTTGAGTGATTGGTGATGCCCTTCAATTGACCAAAACACCTTCTACCTTTTGAACACTGATGAACTAGATCTTTTATCCATACTTAGCTCAATTTGTAGTGGTGTACCTAAATGACATAGTTATCTATAACAATATATTGGAGGAACATATCGATAACTTGAAAAAGGTTTTTCAAGTCCTATGAGAGAACAAGCTTTGCATTAAGAGGGAGAAATGTTGGTTTTCCCAGCATGAAGTACACTTCTTAGAAGAAGTCATTAGCCAAGATCGGTTGTGGATGGATGAGGCCAAGGTACGGACCACTAGCTATTTCCAGTCAGAGAAGAAACTCATACCAAAGCAAGCAAGGTGGCAAGATTTCTTAGTCGAATTTGATTATGCGTTAGTGTACAAACCAGGCAAGGGCAAAATTTTATGGCAGATACTTTGAGTGAGTTTAATGAAATCACCACAACCTTCTGTGATATTCAAGACACTATTGAGGATGATATGCAACATGATTCAGAAGCAAAATGACTTATGGAGCTAGATGCTCAAGGCAAATGAGACACTTCTGGATGGAATATGGACTTTTACTCACCGTTAGATAAAGGAACTATGTGTCCAAGTTTGGAACTATTAGGTGGCATATTATAATGGATAGACACAACACATCGTGGGCGGGATACCCGGGGCAGCGTCGTATAAGGTAATTGATCGAGTCAATCTACTATTGGTCACTCATGTCAGAAGACATAGATTGCTATATGCGGACTTGTCTTGTGTGCCAGTAAGATAAGATATAGCAATGACAATGTAGAGGACTATTAGAACCACTACCTATGGTGGAGTGCCTATGGGAGAGTATGACAATGGGCTTTATAACCTTCTTACCAAAGTCTAACAAATATAGGACGATCATGGTCGTGGTGGACAGGTTTTTGAAGTATGTTAGCTTCATGCCCGCCAAAGCAGGTTGCGCTGCTAATGAGGCTGCCAAATTATTCTTCAAGGTCATGGTAAAATATTAGGCTTTCTCGAGGCAATCATCCATGATCGAGACCCATATTTTACAGGAAACTCTTGGAGAGAGTTGTTCAATATGCTTGGCACGCATTGCATTTCTCCATTAGTTTTCAGTCATAGATGGATGGACAGACAGAATGGGTCAATTCCTTATTTGAGTGCTGCCTGAGGCACTTTGTGAGTTCACATAAGAAAGATTGGGCAATATTATTAGACATAGTCCAATTCTCATATAACTTTACATAGGCCAACAACCATAAACTCCACAATCACTACCGATCACATTTGGGGGGATACCATATGGCCATAAAAGGAGCTACTTGACACTGCTATGTCCTACTTAGACAAGGCAACAACGAAGATGAAGAAGTTTGCCAACTGCAAGTGTTGTCCCTTGTATTATAAAATTAGGGATATAGTTTTAATAATGTTTAACCTAAGGAAGTTTAAGGAACTGCGAGACGTGCACCAAAATTAAGTACAAAAGTATGATGGACCGTTTAGGATTGTTGCTAAGGTGGGAAACATCTCATATAAGTTATAGTTATCACCTCATCTCTAGGTCATCCCATTTTTCATGCCAGTGGGCTCAAACCATACTATGATGAAAAGGATGACCCCAACCGAAGTTAGTCAAGTCAGGCACCAATACCAAGCCAAGCGGAAAAAATGGCAACAAGCCACTACCATGTTCCTCATCCACTATAAGGGACAATCACCAAAAAAAGCCACATGGGAACGATAGGAAGACTTGTGGAAATTCAAAGACCAAATTTGAGAGTTCATCCATCAACATTAATGCCCTCTGGTCGTCGCAATATATGTTGGGGGAGAGTGTGATGACCTACCATGTCATCATGTCACTTAGGAACCAAGTGTCATACTATTGTCCATGTTGAAGGCTTACATTGGAAGAACTTTAGTCCTTAGTGGAATATTCTAGAAATATATGGAGAACTTCTTGGATGACCTTAGATTCCCATGGATTTGCATGGAAGGTTCTTGGAATCTTTTAGTTTGGTAGAATATTCTAGAAAGATGACTTATTTGTATATAAGTAGGGAATGGTATGAAAACTATTATTTATCTATTAGCCCCTAGATGGATAGTATAAATAAAATGACATTCATTTGAAAAAACAATCAAGCAAATCTTCCATGTATTGAACAATATAAAAGCTTTCTTAAGCGATTCTCTTGTGTCTTTCTTAAATCCAATATTCTCTTAGCGATCTAGTGTTAAAAAAACTTAATTGAGCTTGCAAAATCAGGAAAGATTTGTGAGCGAGTTGTCAAGTGCCAAATGTTGTGCTTAATTGAAGTCTAAGTCTTGACACTAGGCTTTTTAAAATTTTCTAAGTTAAATTCATTAATTTTCCTAAGGGTTAATTTGATTCTCTGAGAAATACTACAATTATATTATCCAGATAATGTGTTGGATAAGAAAGTGTAGAGAAAAAAAATGAGTTTCTTAATAAAATATGGTTGACCCCCCTTTAACAAGTTATAAGAAAATTTATTAACTAACTCTATTTACTAACTATAATCCAATATTGGTAAAAGTAACTATAGATGGCCATTCAAATTAATTGGAAATGTTGACCTTTTTTAGTCGGGGGGGAAGTGATTTTTTTTAAAACTAATATGATAGCACTTTCCTAATAGCAACAATCTAAATCTTACGTAAGTTCATTTCTAGCACTTTCTAGTATTTTACCCATGATTGATAGTGCCTCTAAGTCTTGCATAGCCAAGTAGCTAAATTAAGTAGATTTTAGTCAATGTTCACCAATTTTAATTTAATCAAGTTTTATATGCTTATAGATCATATGCCCTTATGAGTATGAGAACCGGGTACAATCCTAGGACTTTCATAGCCACGACGCAAAATGCTTCTACATTCTTGGCTGATGTCTCATACCAAGCATGCTCAATTCTAGGGTTTCCTCTAGCTCTCGTTATGTTCTCCAATTCTCTTGAGAAACCTCAAACCGTGCCTTTTCCATCAGTGTATGAGAACCGGTCCAATGGAAAAGACACGATTTGAGGTTTTTCAAGAGAATTTAGAGAATGTAACGAGAGCTAGAGGGAGCCCTAGAGTTGAGCATGCTTGGTACGGGACATCGGCCAATAATGTGAAGAGCATAATGCGTCATGGATTTGAAATGCATAGGATTGTTCCATGCGCATCCTTACAAGGGCACATCTATAAGCCATTTAAAACTAGATTATATTAAAAGAGAAAAACATTGACAAAAGTATACCAAAGTCATATGTTAACTTTATCTTCTTCTCTACAATATCTAGATATTTAATCCCTAAGTATCAACAATCATCATTGACTGTTAGTAATGACCCAAACCATCGTTACTTATGAAGGACAAAATATCGGGAGTATCTGGACCCTATCTTCCCGCCAGAGCAGGAAGGATGCCGCTAGGGCGGCGGTGCTACAGCAGGGCAGGGAGCGCTAGAGCGGGATGGTCGGGGGCTGAACTTAAATGATGCAAAGTCTTATTTTCTCCTTTTTCCCTACGTGCTAAAAAGAGGCAAGGATCACCTCAGAAAACACTCAAAAGGCTGCTCTAGACCTGGGAAGGAAGGAGGAAGATATTTCTAGTGCAAGGAAAGTGATAGCTTGCTGATTCTAGCTAAATCCACCGTCTCGTCACCCGTAATCCAGGATTGGAGCTACAATCTCTTTGCAGCTGCTTGGCATCTAGGTAGACTAGTTTTACTCAATTAAATAGTCGTAAATTCATGCACACTACATAGTATACTGTTAATTAATGGTAGAATTCATGTTTAGACCTTCAGGCATGGAAAAAGGGGTGATTGTACATGTACCCTAGTTGCTAAGGATGATGTGTACAGTAGGGAAAAGCCTTGTCTTTTGAAATAGGGTTAAATGATGGTTCAACCACTAGTTTTTTGTTGTATATGCTTACTAATGGCCCTATTGTATGTGTACATGAATGGGAATAGAGAAACAGAAATCGAACCTAATGAGACAACTAAGGGTAAATAATTACATGCCATGAACCTATTACTTGACTATGTGACTATATGAACTATTCAATATGGGTGTGATTATGATTGTTCATGTGCTGAATGGATCGGGTGTCACATTTTGACAGATATATTAGATCGAGTGTCTCATTCTGGCACATATACTAGAGTTGGTGTCATGTTCTGACACACTAATAGTTTGGGTGTAGGTTCCATGAGAGAACCAATTGTGATGATTACATTCATATCTAATTATCCTAGATATTGGGAAATTGTATGTTTCTCCTAAAATGATTACTTAATTATGCATCTTGAATATGTTTGTTTATCGTGTGGTAATTAAATTACTTATATCTAGTTTATTAGAATTGATTGCGGATGAGCGAGCCCACCGATATGCAGTCTAGTAAGTGGAGTCCGAAATTCCAGGTGTTATTATGGGATATGGTTAGAGAGGCTGTCTATGTTCTTAAATAATGAGAAATAGGGTAGTGTTCATGATCTAAATAGTATTTAGATCCTACTTTGGGAAGGGGATTCATATTTGAAACAGTTAGCAAACTTGGATAGGGTATACGGACTAGTTCAGGGTTAAATTGTGATGCAAGAGAAGTGAGGGCATATCGTGAGGGGTTGGGTGGGTAGTGGTTGTATTCGGGAACTCCTCTATGAGTTAGAACTGTTAAGTTATGATCAAGAGCAGAGCGATAGAGAGTGCTAGACTAAAGAGGTTAGGGTCAAGTGATCTAGTACGCTTAAGGTACATGATGATGGTAAAGGCAGGGGGATAAAGGTTCAGGGGTGTACTTTCCTATTACATGTTTCCTACTGGTTAATTTCTTTATATTATGTGGTGGGCATCAGGTTGACTGATGATGCGTACCAGTACGTGTGGTTTGTACAGATACTACTCTTGCTATGCCTTTTGGCATAGTCTAGTTGCAGGGTCCGTGATGTTTCATAGGTGAAGATGAAGACAATCTCCAGCAGGTTCGACTCTTCTTTCCCTATAGTGGAAGCTGTGTCATTTTTACTGTGTTTATACATTGTAATCATAAAAGCTCTTGTACCTGTTTAGACTAGATCCATGGGGGTGTTATATATTTTATAAACGTAACCTTGGTTTGTTTAAAGTTCTTTATTATGTAAAAATTCTCTTGAAATTCCTTCTATTTCCAGTTTTCTTAAACTTCCGCATGTTTTTAACCGTTTGGGGATTAAGGGTTTTCCTACTTAGTTGTTAGAGTAGGTGCCTGCACGGCCCGGTGGGTTGGGTTGTGACAAATTGGTATTAGAGCACAGGTTTCCGGTCTCCAGTACAAGAGGAAATGTAGAATAGACTCCTGCGGATTGGTGTGTTGACGTCCACATCTAATCTTCAGGAAGCTATGCAGCATTCTAGTAAGTTGTTTCATTTATTCTCTCCCTTCGTGTGGGTTGTCGCTTGTGGTATGGGCTGAGTCCAATTGGTATCTTTAGATTCCAATTGGTATCTCAACAAACATAAATTGGATGTTGTAGCTGCGGCTGAAGGAACACAAGCAAGGTAAAATTGGAACTGAGAAGGTTCCAATTGGTATCTGGCATTTGAGATTGTATAAGTGCATGGATGATCAGCTAATAGTCATCCATGAAGCGAATTTAATAATTTTGACTTGCCTGTGTGATATAGCTTGAAATGTTGAGTGTGCGTATGGTGATTATTTGACTAACTGCTGGTGTGTGTAGTGTAGTTGCTTGAATGTTACAATGTGACCCCTAAACGAATTCTGAATGTTTGACTTGATATACTTACAAGAAGGAATGAAGTTGTTAGTTGAGGATGGACTTACCATTGATAAAGAGGGTAAGGGAAAAGAGCGACTTGTGACTGTAAGGAACCTTTGATTTCAGGGCAGTCATGTTTAGTCAGGAACCATGTAAGAAAAAGGGCTATTATTGCATAATAGAGAAATTTGTTGTTATGAAAGGTTCCCTTGATGTATGTCGCAACCGATTATAAACCATGTGATTAATAGGCATATCCTGGTGATGTGCATGCTTGTAGTGTTGGATTTCTGGGAAGGGTTCTAGTGTATATACCGCTGGGTTGATTCAGGGTGGACAATGACCATCTTAGCTAAGAGGGTTATCCTAAATGTTTAGCTATAGCCCTAGGAGTCGATGAAAACTCTAGAAGCGGGGAGAACTCTCGGGAAATTAGTTGTCCTAAGAACTGGTTCCATCAGAGCCATTGGGGCGGGACCATCCCGCCAGAGTGGAAGGTCCCCCACCAGAGCGGGACAAGGCTAGATAGAATCTTAGCCCTGTCTCCCCTGTTTTCCCTTATTTTACCTATAGACCCGGAATAGTGCATGGACTAATTTCCACAATCCAATCAGTGTTCAGAAATAGAACAGAGAGTTATAAACACCTAGTATTTATTAAGGCTATGAAAATAGCAAAAAGAGCATCCATGTGCTTACAAAAATGAAGGGAAAAGTAAAAGAAAAGCAGAATTATGTCTATTATATGCCCAATTGGGGCAAAACAAAATCAACTACATTGGGAATAAGAAGTGTCATTGTCGTACCCTATATCCTCTAGGGCTATCTCACCAGTCCACGTGTCACTCAACTAGGGGAACTCCCTAAAGTCCTCCGGCTCGAGCGTGGGAAGCTCCTGCTGGGGGCAAAGCAAGAGAAAATGACCTTCAAGGTCTTCCACATTCGGCCCATTAGGCGATCCCTAGCTAAATTCTTCTTTCTTTCCCATCGTAGCTGGCAGTGGAGCATCTCAACCTCAAGGGAAGTGGAGGGTGGAACCAAGTCAAGGCGCTAGCTTGGGAGCCCGCAAATTTCCTCCGGATGGCCGCTAAGTCCTCCTCTACACGAGCACTGGAAAACGGGGGCTAAGACTGGATAGAAAAGGCGTCGTCGGCCTCATCATCATTCTTTCCTGCAGCTGCCCTACTACTACCAGCCCCATCCACCTTTCTTCTCTTCCTTCCCTGGGTGGAGGTCTGTCTGATCAAAAGGGGATAAAAAAGGGGATCAATAGGAAGTACCTCATCGGTGTCC